>JAJUPC010000015.1:0-621250 GCA_023614405.1 Avena insularis | reverse complement strand
TCGCTGCACCCGCAGGCTCCGGTGAGGTTTCACGAAGCCGAATTTTTGGGATGTACGGCTGTGGCAGATCAAATCTGGGCATAGGCATCCTGGCATGTCCCGATCCAAAAAATCCCATGGGTTGGGCCTAATTAGGCCCGTGGGCCGATCCTGGGCCTGGAAAAATGCCCGAAAGAGCATCCTGGGCCGGGCCTAGGCTTCGATTATGGTCCGAAATAAGGCCCAGCCCGAAGATCATCCCGGGCTGGGCCTAGGCTTCGATTATGCCCCTAAGTAAGGCCCGTCCTGGCCCGACTAGCGTTTCACTGCGAGTCCGCGTACATGCTGTACCGACAAAAGCACCAGTGGCCCAAGAGCAGCCCGTCGTGGCGGGTGCCCTAATACCCACTTCCCTAGTTCCCTTTGAGATAGTCACAAAATATTCACTATATTATTATTGTGAGTAATAGCGGAAGGAGTGCCAAAACCCATTTTAGTAGAAAGCAGCTACCCTTTTCTAGTAATGCAGAGTGACATAATCAATCAAATTCGAGGTTTCCCTTATTAGTCAATTGCTTTTGACGTATTAGGTGGGAATGGGAGAGCCTCTTTTCTTTTCACAATGGAATTGTATTAAGCTCGACCTTTTCTTTCATTTCCTATCATAGGGGTATAAAAATCAATCAAATTGCGTTTTATTAGTTTCAAATATCAAAAGACATCCCACACAGACCCTCCCAGACCGCACGGCGCACGCACATGACCCCGTTCCCTCCCTAGCCCTACACGTGGCAATAGTGGCTGGGCGTTATGGAGGAGCCGACGCCGACCCTAGCCTGATGAATCAAGAAGGACCAGAGGGTGATGAACCAGATTTTCATCCGAAAGAATTACAAGGGCAACAGGGTGTGAAGACAGAGCTGTTTATTGTACCTCTGAATCCTCCTCGTACTCGGGCCAAACGTGCCAGATCAAGGGCCAAGCTGAAGGCATCAACACAGCCGCAACCTACTTACGAATCCGAACAAGCGCATCATAACACAAAAGTAGAACAATCACAGCTTACTGCCTCTTCTAGTGCTTCCAGATTAAAGTCAAAGGTGTGGAAACATTTCACCAGAATCTCCAAAGATGATGATGTGATTATAGCTTAATGCAACCATTGCAAGAAACGTTTGTCGGGAAAATATTCAAATGGTATATCTCATATCCTTAGGCATACTGAAGCTATGCATAAGACTGATAATGCAACAATGAATAACTATTCCTTGCAAGCTAAACCAAAGATGATAGAACAACTGCATTTAAAAATGGAAAATTTGATGTTCAAGCTCCTAGAATGACAATCTCTATTTATCTTGTGTCCAGCTCTCATCCATTTACAACAGTAGAAGAAGAAAGATTTGTACATATGATGAGTAATTTCTGTCCACAATTCAAGGATGTTAGTGATACATTGGAAACGTATCTATAATTTTTGATGCTCTATGCCTGTTTAGTATCTACTTTGATTTGCTTTGTCTACAGTTTGAGGTGTTTTTATATCTTTTTTGGAACTAACCTATTAACAAGTTGCCACAGTGCCAGTTGCATGTTTTCTTCTGTTTTTGGTTCTAGAAAGGCAGAAAATCAATATTCTCAGAATTGGACGGGACAAAAGCCGAAGTCAATATTTTACCGTGGGGGACACGAAGCCAGAAGACGATACGGAGAAGCGAACCAGGGCAGCCAGACCCCCCTAGGCGCGGGTGGGCCCACCCCACGCCTGGGTAGGGTGTGGGGCCCCTGGCCGCCTCCCAGCCTCGCCTCTTCGCCTATAAGAAGCCCCCGATGCAGAAACCCTAGACACCCGATCAAAACTCCACAAAACCTTATGTAGCTTCCGCCATCGTCGTCCCTAGATCGGGGGGGGGGGGACTAAAGTTCTTCCTGGCATCCTGCCGGAGGGGAAATCATCCCGGAGGCCTTCTCTCCGGTATGAAGTGTGAGTAGTTCCACCTTGGACTATGGGTCCATGTAGTAGCTTGATGGTTGTATCTCCTCCTTGTGCTTTCATGTATAGATCTTGTGAGCTCCGTTCATGATCAAGATCTAATCTATTTGTAATCATGCATGTTGTCTTTGAGGGAATCAGATGGATATTGAGATTACTATGTAAGTTTGATTAATGGTTTTGTCTATTTGATACTATCATGTCTGTGTTGTTTGTGATCTTGCATGCTCTCCGTTGTTAGTAGCTATCTTGGCCGAGTAGTTGCTAGTGACTCCAAGAGGGGGCATTTATGCTCGATAGTGGGTTCATGCCTCTAGTTTCCAAGGGAAGTGATAGAAATCTCTTTGGTTGTAGATGTGCTGTTACCACTAGGGAGAAAACAACGGTCTCTTGTTCATAGAACAAGTGGATTGTTTACCTTACACACTTTTCTTAAAGCAGTTGTCTGTTGCTTGTAACTTAATATTGGAGGGGGTTCGGATGATAACCTGAAGGTGGACTTCTAGTCATAGATGCAGTTGGATGCCGGTCTATGTATATTGTTGTATTGCCAATCGAATCTCATATGATCTTAGTATTGCATTGTTATGCCTTGCTCAGTTCCTGTCAATTGCCCTGCTGTAATTTGTTTACCCTTCATGCCATGTTGTTTATCTAAGGAGAGCACCTCTAGTGAACTATGGACCCCGGTCCAATCTTTACCATTGATACATATTCCACTGTTACTTGTTTACTTGCTGCAAACCATTACTTTCCACACCATACGTTTAATCCTTTGTTACAACAACCGGTGAGATTGACAACCTCACTGTTAGTTGGGGCAAAGTCTTGAGTTTGTGTTGTGCAGGTTTCCGCGTTGCTTGCAACACCTATGTGGCGTTTCCTTCCTCTTACTGGTTTAATAACCTCGGTTTCTTACTGAGGGAAGACTTGCTCTTGTGCTGCTTCACACCTTGCTCTTTGGGTTCCCAACAGGTTCTACATCAACTGAGCCAGCCATCATCAAGCTTTCTGGCGCCGTTGCCGGGGAGGCTAAGGACTTCTTCACAAGGGGAGTCCTCCACTTCCTTTCTCTTTACTTTGTTTTTAATTTGCTTAGTTTATTTTTCTTGGTTTTGTTTGCCTCTTTTCAAAAACTCAAAAAAAAAATTTAGTCTAGTTTGGTTTGCTTTCTTTATTCAAAAACACAAAAAAATAGTTCGTACCCTAGTTGCTACCATGTCTGGTTTTGTACCAATCTTTATTTCACCTATGGAAGAGATCTCCACTTTTAAGCAAAAAAGTGAAGAGAGGTTTAAAGAAGCTTGGTCTAGAATCTCCGCTTTATAGAGGGAAACTGAGCCTAAGATGAGTCTTAGCTTGGTTATTGATAGTTTCTACCACGGTATTGATCTTCTTGATAGATATTATTTGGATGATGTGGCTGAGAAAGATATTTTGCTATGTACCGAGGATGAAGCTTTTGATGCCATAAAGAAATTGATTATAATTTATGGTACACCTGGCAAGTCTGATTCCTCCTTCACAAATAGTTTTGCTAGGTTGAACACTCTTGAGACCAGTATTGCTGCTATGAATAGTTGCTATCACACGCTTAAGGCTTACCATGATTATGTTCCCATAAATTCTGAGCCTTCAGAGTGGTTTCCCACAATCAAAGTCTCTATAAATACTACACTTTTTGATGCTCGCTATGATATCATGTCTGAATTTTGTCTCATGCCTAAAGATATTTATGATTCTTTAAGTCTTTGGGGGCTTTCTGAAGGAGGAGAGGAAATCTCTCTTACTAATAATTCTCCTTTATTGCCCATTGGAATAGCTGAAGGTGTGTTTACAAAAATCTCAGGGAAAATGGTGTCTACTGATTATCTTGTTATTGAATGTGTAGGCAAAGGACATATCACACTTGGAAGATCCCTACTGAAACACCTAGGAGCAATAATAGATGTGGGAAAAGGCATTATGCATTTTGCTCCTCCGGTAAGCAATCATATCTTTCCTAAAGAGAAGAAGAAAGGTAAGAAAGGAAAGAACAAGAGGGTTAATGCTTCTTCATTTGAAAATACTTGATTTCTTGTTCTTGTGCCTAACTTAAAGGCGTTAAAGAAAAGTACTTGTTGGGAGATAACCCAAGAGTTTCCTTGAGTCTTGGAAGTTATTACTTCAGTAATGACCTCTCCTTATCCTTTTTGTTTGCTTTTTGTGCCAAGAATGACCTCTAATGAGAGGGAAGTAAGATTTAGGGAGTTGCTGTCCCAAAACAGATTTCTGTCCTCCACCAAAAAAATTCATGAGGAGTCTATGTAACTCGGGTTGAGCTGAAAATTTACTAATAAATACCCCAGTATGTTAGCTAACTTTCGTTAGTTCAACATTTTTTGATTTGAGCAACATAAGATGTTCGAAAAAAATCGGTTTCTACCTGCTGGTCTGTTTTGATAGATTTCTGCCATTATTTGCATTTGCTTCTTATTGGTTTCTTTTTGAGTTTCCTTTTGGGGAATTGAGCTTTTTGAAGGAGTTACTACTGTAGCTTGTGTTTTTAGTGAAAATTCTTGCTGTTCTAAAGCTTTGCCTAAAGGTCTATTATCTTTTGAATACACTAATGTTTCTAATGAAGATTGTGTGAAGTTTTGTATAAAGAAAAAATTCCAGGTGTAGAGAGAGAATGATGTAATGAGATGAAGAATAGACAAAATATCAAGCTTGGGAATGCCACACCGGTGTCACCACAAGAAATATCCAAGAGGTACAAGCGTTAAAGCTTAGGGATGCCCAAGGCATCCCCTTCTTCATCAATAAAAAGCTCAGGTCTGTCTAGACACTTCGTTTTTATTGTTTCATGCAAAGTTGTGTTGTTCTTGGAGCGTCTTAGTTTTTGTTTGGTTTGCTTAGTTTGTTTAGTTTGCTTGAATAAAGTAGTTTGGGCCCCCATTCTTGCCGTGTTGTTTCAAATAAGTTGCTTGGTGTTGGAAAGGAGTAGAAAGTTCTTGCTTGATAAGTGCAAGAGGAGCTTGCATTAACTATGACTTAGACTTTAGAATGACATGTTAGGTGTTGTTTTGACCTTATGATTAGTGATTATTGCTGTAGATTGTCTTGTTACAAACAATTGGGATTGCTTAGCGTGCCTTGAAGAAATTATGAGTTGTTTTAGCATGCAAAAGCATAGTATTGTGGTATTCTCCTTTGATGCTTTGTTTGGGTTGACTTGGCACATGCTCACACCATGTTATGACTATGAACAAGTCACCATAGCCTCTATGATCATTTAGTCCTTGACTTGTAGTACCACTCTATGATTTTATTAGTAATGCTTTGTTGCTCTGCATGATTATGGACATTATTGCTCTCTTAGTTGGTTGCTCCCAGTCTTTTGCTATCCTCCACTTGTATGAGTAAGCTCTAATCATGCTTCCAACTCCCAAGAAACCAAGTTATTCCAAAGTGTCCACTATAAATTCCTATGCATGGTGTGTTACACCATTTCAAGTATATTCTTGTTTTCAGCTATCTTCCAATTAAAAACTATTTTGTTATGTGAAAACTTAGTGATTAAAGCCCTCACAAACTTGATGGCACACTTTATATTCTTTTTCCCTAATAAACTTGAACCATTGTGTCATCTATGTTGTATATGCTTGCACTTATACATTGGAATTAGCAGAACCGTGCTGTCACGGGGAACGTTTTCAACATTGCACTTGTACTTTGTACTCAGTTGATATCATGCTATTTTGTCTATGGATGTCACCGGTGTGAAATAAAGAGGGAACTTGTAAGTTCATGGAGTGTGTATTTTGTGTTAGAGAAACGCCTGGGCCGCTAGCCTAAGCCATGCCTAATCATGGTGGAAACTTGCAGCATCACCATAGTGAGCTATGTATGAAGCATCCTCAATAAAAAGCTATGCACATAGTAAATAAAAAGATCGCTGAGATGCTCATTGTCTGCTTGCCTTGTCATTTTGGTTATGGTATAGCTCCTGTACCATGTGCAAGGGGTACTCCGTTGGCGGTTCTCTATGATATGCATGTACTTATAATGACAAGAACTTACAAGTGACTGAAGTTGAGTAGCATGAGGTGTGGCCCTCGTATTTAAGGGACTTGAGATTGCCAACTTATACTTTGTCAAGCATATACTCCATATTTGTTCACTTTAACCTTAACCACTTCAAGATGCTTATGATAGGGGCAATGAGGGCTGAAAGCTAACAAGTACCATAATTTTTGGAAGCTCTTTTTGAAACTTGAAATCCCTGCTTACTTTATGAAAGGCTTTTCTTCCACCATTATTTGAGTCTCCACCTTCTACTTTTAGGCACCATTAAGAGAGCATAGTTGTCATTCTATGTACAGTGTCGCAAAAATTATTGATTGATGCATATTGTGATATTACTTGTTCTTGTGCTACTTGTTTCTAGTCACCCTTGTGAACTTTGAAGGTGTTATATGCATCTATTTGCTACTCTATGAAGGAAAAGCTGAATGCTACTATGCTATGTTTTCTGTATGTGAAACAAACAAACGTTTTTCAATGCATGTTATTCATGATATTTGTTTCTAGCCCTTCATGTTGCATGCATAGTTACTTTGTCTTATTGTTAGAACTCCATCTTTCATGCACATGTTTAGTGTTCTTTGATCCCAGCTTTCAATGCTTGCAAATGGTTTGATCTTGGTTTTGATGGTGCATGTCACCTCAAAAATTATTCTTTTTATCACTTACCTACTCGAGGACGAGCAGGAGTTAAGCTTGGGGATGCTTGATACGTCAGAAATGTATCTACAATTTTTGATGCTCCATGCTTGTTTAGTATCTACTTTGCTTTGCTTTATCTACACTTTGAGGTGTTTTTATATCTTTTCTGGAACTAACCTATTAACAAGTTGCCATAGTGCCAGTTGCATGTTTTCTTCTGTTTTTGGTTCCAGAAAAGCAGAAAATCAATATTCTCGGAATTGGACTGGACAAAAGCCAAAGTCAATATTTTACCATGGGGGACACAAAGCCAGAAGACGAGACGGAGAAGCGAACCACGGCCAGACCTCCCCTAGGCGTGGGTGGGCCCACCCTACGCCTAGGTAGGGTGTGGGGCCCCTGGCCGCCTCCCATCCTCGCCTCTTCGCCTATAAGAAGTCCCCGATGCAGAAACCCTAGGCACCCGATCAAAACTCCACGGAACCTTCTGTAGCCGCCGCCACCGTCGTCCCTAGATCGGGGGGATCTGAAGTTCTTCCCAGCACCCTGCCGGAGGGGAAATCATCCCGGAGGCCTTCTCTCCGGTATGAAGCGTGAGTAGTTCCACCTTGGACTATGGGTCCATGAAGTAGCTAGATGGTTGTATCTCCTCCTTGTGCTTTCATGTATATATCTTGTGAGCTCCGTTCATGATCAAGATCTAATCTATTTGTAATCATGCATGTTGTGTTTGTGGGGATCCGATGGATATTGAGATTACTATGTCAGATTGATTAATGATTTTGTCTATTTGATACTATCATGTCTGTGTTGTTTGTGATCTTGCATGCTCTCCGTTGGTAGTAGCTATCTTGGCCGAGTAGTTGCTAGTGACTCCAAGAGGGGGTATTTATGCTCAATAGTGGGTTCATGCCTCTAGTTTCCAAGGGAAGTGACAGAAATCTCTTCGGTTATAGATGGGTTGTTTCCACTAGGGAGAAAACAACGGTCTCTTGTTCATAGAACAAGTGGATTGTTTACCTTACACACTTTGCTTAAAGCAGTTGTCTGTTGCTTGCAACTTAATACTGGAGAGGGTTCGGATGATAATCTGAAGGTGGACTTCTAGTCATAGATGCATTTGGATGGCGGTCTCTGTATATTGTTGTATTGCCCAATCGAATCTCATAGGATCTTTTTGTCTGGTATTGCATTGTTCTGCCTTGCTCAGTTCCTGTCAATTGCCCTGTTGTAATTTGTTTACCCTTCATGCCATGTTGTTTATCTAATGAGAGCACCTCTAGTGAACTATGGACCTTGGTCCAATCTTTACCATTGATACATCTTCCACTGTTACTTGTTTACTTGCTGCAAACCATTACCTTCCACACCATACATTTAATCCTTTGTTACAGCAACTGGTGAGATTGACAACCTCACTGTTAGTTGGGGCAAAGTCTTGAGTTTGTGTTGTGCAGGTTTCCGCGTTGCTTGCAACACCTGTGTGACGTTTCCTTCCTCCTACTGGTTCGATAACCTCGGTTTCTTACTGAGGGAAGACTTGCTGCTATGCTGCTTCACACCTTGCTCTGGGGGTTCCCAACAGGCTCCACATCAACTGAGCCAACCATCATCAGTTAGTCGTCGCACAATAAAAATAGAGATAGTGACCATGTTTCTTGGTCAAAGAAAATAGACAATGGAAGTTATTCTTGTTGCCCCTGGTAGAGTTAGTTTCACATCTGATAATTGGAAATTTGAAGTATCAAAGGATAGCTACATTTGTATTACTTGTCATTACATAGATTCTGATTGGAAACTCAACAAGAGAATTGTATGGTTCAAAAAATTGATCCACCATATGATGGAGCTTCTATTGCTCATGAGGTGCACTTAGCTTTCCGTGAATGGAGGTTTGAGAAAAATGTTATGTGCATCACTCTTGATAATGCATCATACAATGATATGATGATTAATTTCTTGCGAACCCACTTGTCAAAAGGTGCTTTACCTTTGTCCGGTAAATTCTTTCAAATCTGTTGTTGTGCACATATACTGAATTTGGTAGTTCAAGCTGGTTTTACATTGATTGATCCTTCTGCTGGCAAACTTAGAGATGGCATAATGTACCTAAAGGCTTCAGGCACTAGGCTGCATAAGTTTTATAGCACTGATAAAACTATTTTCAATCTAGAAGAATCAAGAAGGTTGAAACCTGATATTCCCATTCGTTGGAATTCAACATACACAATGCTTGCCTACTGTTTATAGTATAGAGAAGTATTCCAATGGTATTCTAAGAGGGATAACATATTCAAGGAGCATTTTTGGCCATCAGAAGAAGAATGCGCCAAGGTATCTCATATGTATCAGTTCTTGGAGGTTTTCTTCAAGGTGACTACATTTTTCTCAGGTACTAAGTATCCAATAACCAACTTGTACTTCATGAATGTCTATCTTGTTCATACTGCTATTAGGGAGGCTAGTGCTGGAATAAACAGTTACATGGCTGATATGTTGCATGTCATGAGGGAGAAATTCATGAAATACTGGTCTGATTATAGCATATTTCTTTCTTGTGTTGCTGTCCTTGATCCACACATTAAGTTCAAGTTCTTAATGTATGCCTACTCCAAGCTATATGATAAGGTTGATGCCCACCGATGCATTACGAATGTTAGGAATACATTGTCCTCTTTATTTAATGAGTATTGTAGTGGTAGTGCAACATCTGATTCTCAAGCGACATCGAGTTCCTCAAGCTCAAGCACTTGTGGACTTGGTTCCTTTGATGACTATGACCAATATGTGGCAACAAGCTCACAAGAAGAGAAATCTGAATTGGATTTGTACTTGGCTAAACCTGAGAAGAGGCTGAATGAGAATATTGATATGTTGGATTACTGGAGTAAGTCTGCAGCTAGGTATCTGCAACTAGAAAAAATGACACGTGATATACTTGCAATTCCAGTGTCAAGTGTTGCTTCAGAATCTGCTTTTAGCTTGAGTAAAAAAGTTATAACCCCGAACCGGGGCTCACTTAAACCGAAGATGGTTGAGGCCTTAATGTGCTTGCAGGATTGGTATCGTTGCAAGATGCATGAAAAAAGCAGGTATCTACTTGACTACTTGTACCTTGTTTGTTAGCATTCCTATTTCTATGTTTCATACTACTTCTACTTGACTACTTGTATTGTACGGATGTACCTTGTATCTACTTGACTTGCTAATTTTATTAACCCAAACTATTGTAGAAATTGAAAATAAAGAAGTTGTGGTTGATTCATGTGAAGTGGAAGAATCTTCTTCGACGAAGAATGTACCTCTCTAATTCCCTGTTTTCACTACTTGTCAATATCTTGATATACAATGTTTCATACTAATTCTTAATATTATTGGAATTATACAGATTTGCAGTTTGAGCAAAGTGAGTGTTGGATCAAAGAGAAGAGAAGAGGAGATGGTGTCATGAAGTAGATGAAGATTTTCTATTCTAAATAACTTAGTTGTCATTTGTACAAACTATAATAACCGTGTCGTCTCTATTTGGTTAATGTTGATGATAACTGCTAGTCTACTACTCTTAGTGTTGTTTTGCTAATGATGAAACTGCTATGTATGTGGTGCTATTTTGCTGTCGTCTTTCCTGCTATTTTGCTGTCATATAACTGCTATATTGCTGTTAAAAACTGCTGTTGTTAACCTGCTGCTGTGCCGTTTTGCTGTTTTTCTGAATCATCGGGCCTCAGACCGGGCCTTGGGCTGTCGGGCTTCACCTTGGGCCAGACCTAGGACACAAAAATTAGGAAATGCGTCAGGCCGGGCCAGGCTCAAGCATGCAGGACAATCGCCGGGCTTTTCTTCGAGCCGGGCCAAAGCCTGGCCCAGCCCGAGAAATACCCAGATATATGGCAGATGTTCTTTTGATTTCGCTACTTACTTTTAAATTTGTCGAATCTGCGTATGATTACCAACTATATCTATGCATGATCTCGTTTCTGAAATTTTGTGTGAAGGCATCCCCGCAGTTTTTTTAAAAGTACAGTTCCTAGTTTGGTCTGTTCCGCGTGCAATTTTGCAAACTGTAAAACACGTTTTTGCCTGTTAACTAGAGATGGTCTAAACCCAAGTATTTTATATTCCCTCGGCCAGAATTAACCAACTCATGTTTATCTAGATTCGTTGTATCTAACGTATACACGCGTGAATCTAGATAACTTTATCCTACTAGTACTTCACACTCTTGACCAACGCCTTCCGTGAGAGGGACACGTGAACACGTGGTACGCGTGGGCAGGTCAGACCGGCGCGGTTCCTTTCTAGACTTATGAACTATATAAGTACGACGCTAATTAGATTAAAACGGAAATTTTGCTTAGTTGACATTGCTTGCGATCAAACAATCGTCTAGCATAGAGCATGGCATCTTGCCCTTTACGGAAAACATTATGGCATTCAGCCCTACTTGCCCTGCTGTAAATTTTATACTAATGGTAATATATTTACATTTAAAAATAAAAAAAAGTCAATTAAGGATTATTTTGTATCCATTTTTGATGGTAGGTGTTTTCTTTTACTTAGCCCTTTAAGACATTTCTTCCAATCTTGAAGTGAAAGAGACCCATTTTTAAAAATCTTTCCATTTCTTTGAAGTCACATGTTCTAGCATCTTGCTAGATATGGATGGTAAATTATTAATCACATTCCATAAATAGAAGCTGTCCATATAAAAATAGCCCTCTATGCATAAGTATTCTGAGATTTTCTTATGCTTAAATTTATAGTGGTAGCTTTCTAACTTAATTCCTTCACCTCTATGCAATTCTAAACACAACTACTCCGAATGACAATTTATACATAACTAATTCTACAGCGATTTAGGCTAACAATACACGAGAAAAAAATGCATGTAGCTCATGTATATTTAATACTAATATACTCTTATGAAGTTAATGGTTAATATTTTTTGTTGGAGGACGTTTCTATAGATTACAACCGCAAGTTAAGAGCAAGAAAGTTCCGCAAAGCTCTGTTATAGTACAAAATCATAAGTATATAGTACAAGACAATATGGTCATGCATAAAAACTCGTGAAAAGTCATCTATACAAAAAAGAACAGGCAGTAGAAAATATATATGATACTCTCTTCGTCTTAAAAAACAGAGAGAGTAGCCATTGTCTTGGTAAAAGGCTAAAAAAAAACATCAAGATACACTTGTCTTAATAAAAAACATCAAGATACACTTGTCTTAGTAAAAGGCTAAAAAAAACTTAAAATTTTAAAACAGAAGAGGGAGTAGCCGTTGGCCCATGAAATAGAAACTTATCTCGTCACGAGATTCTCGTGCCAACTTGCACTTAGAAAATCATGGATTGCCACGGTTCTCTCACGTTATCTTCCCTACAAATTGCGCGCCGTGCCCCCCATCATCCAAACTCATCAAGGCTCCAGCCAAGAGGAGCTCACGTACACACAGCAGGGTTCCATTTATCTGTTGGTCGATCTGACGCTACGCCGTCCTGGTCTTCGCGTGTAGGACGAAGAAAGGGAGACATGTCTGCGAAAGCCGGCAAGGTCTTGGTCCAGTCGGACGCGGGGTCGTACGCGGCGTGGTCCGGCGCCGACCAGCCGGAGCTCGCCGTGGAGGGACTCGGGTGCGGCCTGCTCGTGCTCAGGCCCCTCGGCATAGCGATGCCGCACTACGCCGACTCTCCCAAGTTCGGCTACGTCCTCGGAGGCAGCGGGATTGTCGGCGTCCTCCCGGTGGGTGGTGACGCCGCGGAGAGGGTCGTCCGGCTCGAGGCCGGCGACGTCATCGCCGTGCGCACCGGGGACATCTCCTGGTGGTACAACGACGACGCGGATGGCGCTGGCGCGGACCTGTCCATCGTGTTCATGGGCGACACGGCGCGCGCCGTCAGCCCGGGCGACATCTCCTACTTCTTCCTCGCCGGCGGCAACAGCGTCCTGCGCGGCCTCGACGCCACGGCGTGGGCTCCAGGCGTGACGGCTGACCAGGCGGCGGCCGCGTTCCGGAGCCAGCCGGCCGTTCTCCTCACGAAGCTGAGCCAGAAGCTCCCCGGCGTGTGCCCGCGCGAGCAGGACAGGAAAGACATCGTCGCGAACGCCGGTCACGTCGCAGCCGGCACAGTCAAGACGGTGACCGCGGCGGACCTGGAGGCGTTAGGAAGCGTCGGGATCAGCGCGGCGCTCGGGCGACTCGATCCCAGCGCGGCGCGCGCGCCGTGGGTGGTTCGGGAGGGCGCGGCGCAGGCGGTGTACGTGGCCCGCGGGAGCGCGCGCGTCCAGGTGTCGTCGGTCGGCGGCGGCGAGACGCTGCTGCTGGACGAGGAGGTCGCCGCTGGCAGCTTGTTCGTGGTGCCGCGGTTCACCGTCGCGTTCATCAAAGCCGGCGCCGGTGGCGTGGGGTGGGTGTCGCTGATCAAGAGTGCCAGGTACGTTCCTGGCATTTAAGTACTTCGCACGCGGAATGCGAATGTTTTAGGTCGCTATTGATCTCATGCTGTGCTGTGACGTGGCAGGCCGGCGGTGGAGCGCTTGGCCGGGAAGGGATCGGTGCTCGCCGGCATGACGGCGCAGGTGGTGCAGGCATCCCTGCACGTGCCGCCTGAGCTGGTGGAGCTGCTCGGAGGCCGAAGCGCGGCGCCGTAGAACTGAGGTCGGTGCACCGTGCACGCATGCCTCGCCGGACGCGTCCTTCGTTTGCTTTCTATCGTAAGTACGTACGTGTGACAAATAAGTTCCGGCGGGAAGCTCTGGTTTGGGTGTATGTTTCCCGTACGCGACGCGGTCTGTGATTTCCACAAGTTACCACCTGCATCTTAAACTAGACCGGTACGCGATTGGTGAAATAATAAAGGACAATAAAATGGCGATTTCATAGTGTTTTGACATCATCTCTGAATTTATCAACGCATAGCCATTCTCATGCGTCGGCGAGCTCCTCGCTACAGGAATAAAGCCATACGCCGACGGCAATACCACGTGTATGTTGGATGTCCGATACCATTGTTGTCGTTTATTTGTTGGAGATTTGTGATAACTCTTTTATAGAACAACTCTTTCATCTCACTTGCTGAGAAAGAAGTTCATATCACCCCCCCCTAACTATTGGGGTTTGATCGCTACCACCCACATGTATTTAGTGAGACAAAACACCCCTCTAACTAATCTAAACCGTGCAGATTACCCTTCCCCCACCAGGCTCATAAGTGTGGTTTTGACCCCGGTTTGTGCCACGGTGGACAGTGGTATATAGGACACGGTGGCACCTGGGGGAAAATCACCCTTATCTTTCCCCCTCCATCGAGTCACGGCTTCCTCCGCTTGGCTGCCTACTCCCTCCGCCAGGCCATCTCGCCGCCCAGTCCTTCCGGTCGCTGCCCCACCTCCTAGTCGACGTCTCCTCCTCCCAATCGCATTTTCCCACCTCCACATCGCCGTCCCCCTTCTCCCCACCGCCACTCCTCATCGCTGGTCCCTCCGCCTTGCCGCCACCTCCTTACAATCACTGTCCCCTGCCTCCCGGTCGCCTTTGCCCACCACCCCATCACCGTCCCCTGCTCCCCATCGCTGCCCCTCCTCCCAGTCATCGAATCCGAGCCCGTACACCACCGATTCCCAACCCTACTATTGCGTGATGGAGCTTGTGTAGTACCTGCAACCTGCAACAAACAAACTGCAGGATATGGAGGAGGCGACGACGACCTTGCTGGATTTTGCTGGGGTGGAGAAGGAGGAATTGAACTCCTACATCATTGCTCGATCTCCTAGTGATGGCAACATATGTGAGGCGTAGGGGGTGTGAGCTTGTTGCCCGGAGGAATTCGGATTTCAGGATGCAGAGGATGGTCTACATTGATGCTGAAACAATCATGTCTTCAGGCTCGCGCATCAGAAAATACTCCCTCCTCCGAGTAGCTATCAAAGGTGTTGAAGGTGAAGAAGCTTGTCGGTGATCAGGACTTGTTGTATGAGTTTGTTCCAATGCATGAACTGATTTTGCTAGTGAATTTGCACATTTCGCACTCCCTGTCATTGGAATGCCACTATCGTGGAGAGCAGGAGTTCTTGGGCTTCACCTTCTAGGTTACAGCTGTCATGGAGAGAAGGAGAAGTAGAAGATGAACTTGAAGAAGCAGGACCTGAAGAAGATGGTAGTGGAGTTTGCTAGTTGCAGATTGTAGGAATACTAGATAGTAGTAGTTGTGTAGTTCTGTAGTTGCCTTTTGGAGATGGAAAGTGGGCCAGCTTTTGTACTCATGTAAATAGCTGAAACAATATCATCTTTTGGTAATTAGAGTAAGCTACAAATCAACTTCTGTAGTGTTTGCAGTATGAATGAAGAAGATGGAACATGATGTGTGTTATGTTAGCATTTCATACTATGTTATTGACATCATTTAACCAACTGTGTAATTATTGAATGCATCTACTTAGCTGTGTAAATTTTAACAGCATTTACCTACTATTTGTAAGAATTGACAGAGTAGAGGAATGTACATATCATAGGTTTTTCCATTATTGCATTATTTCAGCAGAAAATTGTTGTAATGTGACCATAGTATCCATAGTTTTACGTATATCTGTGATAGGAGGGTTATCCTTATAAAGATTTTCCAACTTGCTCCTCATATGCGAGAGTTCTCTAGTGACATTGCCAAACTTTCGCCCTCCCCATACATGAAGAACGTCCATCACTCTTTGCAGCGCCACGTTAACCACAACAACGTTAGATTTCAGCCCTTGATCCTGCCAAGCATCGACAATCACCTCCGGCAATGCATGTTCCCTCTCCCACATTATCTCATACCTTTTATATTTGCGAGACGATGCCACAAAAGCCTCGCGTGCCATTCTAACCAGTAGTGGGCAACCATCTTTCATCAGCTAGCACATGACCTAGTCGCGCCTTAATGTTTGCGCTTCCTTGCCGCCTATTATCATATGTGAAAGGTAGACCCGGGAACCCTAAGTCCTTTAGCTCACAAATCAACAGGGCATCACGGAATGCAGTCATTTTGCTCTCCGGTCTTGGACAGGCCGATAGGTGCTCAAACTGCCACATCGCCTCATTGAAGTCTCCGACCACAAACCATGGTAGTGTAGACGTATGTCTCAACGCACTCAAAGTGGTCCACATGTGATGGCATTATGGACTAGTGGGATATTATCGCTATTATGATTATATAGATAGGTTCCATTTATTATGCTAATGTGGGATTAAAATCCTTAAATCTGAAGCGTGATGAGAAGAGTTTGGTTCTTCATGGGTAAGTTTTTCCTTCAAGGGAAAACTTTATCTGCTATTGTACGTATAGGATTATTAATTAAAATCGTTGAAGTAGACAATAGGACTAAGGAGATAATTCAATAAACAAAACAACAACTTCTATAACACCCTATTTTTTGAGTGAGATTTGAGCTATTTTATTACACTCTCCGCACTTTGACTATCATATATCTTTGCTTCAAATTTAACTGTTGAATGCTTACCTAGGTTTTGAACGCTTTTCTAGAAATTGTCGACTTGTTTGACAAGTTCAGAAAAAAGGATAGTCATGCCAAGATTGGCAGATAGAACGTGGTTTGAAGTGGGTACTGATATCATCTGTCACTGTTCTGAACCATCTATAATTGGGATAAATCCTAGTTATATTTTTCTAACAATGGATTAAATTCCTTAAATCTGAAGCATGATGGGAAGAGTTTCGAACTTCATTGGTCCGTTTTTCTATAACAGGGAAATTTTATTAGCTATTGTACAAGTACTGAAGTACAACATCATTAATTAAAATAGTCAAGAAGTACCCCATGGCACACGGAAATAATTCAAAAAAAACATCACTTCTATAAAATCCTAGATAATTGATCTTTGGAGCTACTTTGTTTTACAGTCTTCAAACTTTAATTGCTATATATATTTACTTCAAATTTCAGCTTCCTAAGAAGCACAATTAACTTCTTGATTTTAAGTAGTCTATAAACATGGTTTACTTTATAAGTCATACTAATAATTGAAATGAAGGGAATTTTCCATTGTCCCTAGCAACATTATTGTGGTTTGTGAAATATCTACCCAAAAGTGTGTCATATGCTACCATTTGTGCTATAATATTCCACCATTGTTCCCCTATCCAGCCTTACTTTCACACATGATTATTAATAGTTTAATCCGGAATGCGATGCCTATGAAAGTTTAATTTTATCTAAATTTAATTACTATTTTAGGAAGGCGTACAAATTAATGCTTGGACGGTGAAATATCAAGAAACAAGAAACTCCCCAGCTCGACCAGTGTTGTGGGAAGGGTCATAAAACAGAAACATATCATAGAACTTTCATTTAGACAAATTGATATTTATTTTGGAGTTGGTCCTAATTATGTCTCTTATGTTATCTAGAAAAACTTAGTTTTATTGTTATTTCTCCCTATGTGTGTGTGAAGAACTAATGCCAATTTGGGATGATGCGAGAGTTCCCGCTATTACCTCATTATGCTAACTGCCATATGTGTTCACCGGGAGGGAGTATTACAAATTTGTGTTTCTGAAAATACCAAGCAGCCAAACTTTACTATATCGGTAAAGGGATTGCAAATCTCCAAATTGTAGAAGACATGCAAGGTTTATGTTTATCCTCTGCGTGATGTGATGGAGCATAGAGTTTTTCAAGTATGTTTGACATGAAATGTTATTTATACGAATTAGCTGGATCTTTGCTTTTGTATATTAAGAAGAACTAGCATTGTCTTTGGTGTGCCAAAAAGTGACCTCGAAATAAATGTTTTTACATGTATTTATGTTAAAGAAATGAAATAAATCTAGAGCAAACGAAAATATTATGCAAAAAATGCCACCTCCATGTGAAACACCTTTTAAATTTGTGGGGGAATGATTATTTTGGCATCTTTCAAAACATCATATTAATGACCACATGTCTTCTTCGTACAATATATATGGTCAATCTATTGAATAAGTTAAACCCTTGAAGTAATTACCTGATGTTGGATTATTTTGCAATGACAATGTTCACATTATCTGTCTTAATGGTCCAAACTAATAATTACAGTCACCTCAACAGGGCAAGATGTTTAGTAATATTTTTAATGGACCATCAAGATGAGTTTGATTTATTTCGTGGAATAAAATCAATTGTTACCTAAACAAATGATAATACCTATAAACTATAAGTTGTTTTAGTTTCTTTAGATCTTTATTTCTCTCATATACAACCTATTTTACGAACTATGTCCATGTGCCATAAAATGCTTGAATTGTTTGGCATCAAACGCCTTCACAATAAAACCTAACATCAATGCAAGTAAGAGAAGTTTTTATAAAAGTTTCTACAACATCGTATAATTTTATAAGAAGGTCGTATTATTTCTTCTTTGTGCCTTTAACCGCATCCTATTTTTTTTTTTTGCAAATCTCCAAACAACATCCTATCTATCCCCACTAATCAACTAACTTGTTTTAAATTCACTTACATGTATTATATTTTCATTTAACATGGTTATGATGACATGCTCAGCATAGTTTCTGCACCACTCCACTATTCCATTTTTATACATAATTGTAGTGACACATTAAATAGATTTTAATGAATTATAGATTAAGAAAATTGACTTACATAAAAGTCACTATTTACATATTTTATGCAAGGATTAATGCAAGAAATTAATATTCCAAATTGATCGCAATCTGTATAAAAACACAACAAATAACGCTACAAACAAAGAACATCATAAGGCATGTTTAAGAACTATAAATCTACAATTCTATATTTTTAATAGAAATATTTTTAGTCCATATTGGATAGATAAGGTTAAATCTTATTGGTAAATTATCATAACAACAACTTTGATTTATTGTATTTATATTTTCCTCATGGTCTCACAGTACCCATGTCCAAGCATATGTGTAGTTATGGATCATCGATCCTCCACCTCCACGCATATTTTACACCCGATCACTCTCTTCCAATTGGGAGCAATTGTGTTAAACTTGTAAGGATGATAGTGCCCTCCATCTCAAATTAAATTAAATTTTGAAATATTTTTCACCTTCTAATACTATCTTGTAAGGTTATAGTGTTAAATTTTCTAGGTCTCACCCTATCATATTTGGAAGGAAACTTGCATAAATTAATTTTAACAAATTACCAATTTTTTTTGAACTAATCAATCACATCTTTGTCTTCAATCTTTCACTTTTAAAGCATTGATTCTCTTGTACTCTTCAAATAATGCTCACACCTATAGCTTTCCACTGTTCTACAAATTATATCAATCATTTGGGGGCAAATAATGCGTGGGGCAATTGTGTGTATCCATCGAAAGTGGCATGTTTGGAATGACATGTCTATCCTCAAGCACAATGAGTTTAACTCAGTGTAGCTTTCTATGTTTATTGTTGACCAATGAATAATCATGATCCACCAGTTACTTGATAATGGTTTTGTGACAATTTGTTCTAAGTATGTGACCTTATAGAGTAGATCCTTAATATAAAAATTGGACATCCTAAAGTTATTCCTAGAATATTAGAATTTGAAAGATTGCATTATTTATATTTAGTGTCAAACTTGCAAACATAAATCATAAACAATTAAGACATAGAATATCTCGTTGTTATCTCCATAATTTATTTCAAACAGAAAAAAGAAGCCACCACAATCATCCAAATAGACCTAGTTTTTTACTTCATCGATTGCAATGTGGGTCTTAATTATAACAACCTATATTTAAAAGAACTTATGGCGATGAATGTCAATTAAGTAGAATTTAAAGCCATAATTATCACGTTTTAGAAAATGCATCTTTCCACCTTATTTAGCAAAGACAACAAAAAATGATCTAGAGAGGACACATTTAAAAATATACCATTGACCGAGTTGTATTAGTTAATAGAGAGGATAGATAAAAAACCCAGAGTTCTCTAGATTGTTTTTATATACTCATTTTGCATGAATAAATAAGTTCACACTTTGTAGTTTAGCTTCAATAAATAATTACACTTCAAAAAGATTTGTGTTACTTTTACATGACGCATCATCCCAACCGTGTGCCATGGATAAAGTGGCACCATCCATAGAGGGTTACCTAAACTTACCCATGGCGCGTGTGCCACGCTACCCGTGACACACGCCACGAGTAAGTGTGGTCTCACCCCACACTCTGTGGATTGTCTTTTTAGTTTTAGAAGGAATAAGAAAATGATAAAGCCACCAAATTTGAAAATCCTTTGAGATGTGTTTGTGTTTGTGATTTAGTTATTAGAAAAATTAACAAACATGAATTTTGAAATATTTTGCAAAAAAGTTATGTTCTAGTATAATGGCCATAACTTTTTCATACGACAACGGATCGAAAAGTTTTTTATATGAAAAAATAATTACACCAAAATGTACATATTTCAATGACCCTCAATTGTAGCTGTTTTTTAGAATCCTCAAATTCTGAAGGGATTTTTTTTATGATTTTTAAAGATTTTGACACTATTAAATGAATTTTTGATGTTAATGATTCATAACATGGCATGTTAAATGATGCAAACCATGTTAGCATGATGCCAAATGCAAATTTAATTGATGGTACGCCATTACTGAAGCATTGACAATATTAAATAATATCATCACAATTTTATTTGGAAAACTTTGCAGTACACTATTAAAAAGACATGATGCATGATGCAAAAGATGATATGAATGTCATATTTGGATTGCTCTCAAAATTTTATCGATTTAGACATGTTATTGGTCGAATTATGATTTACGGATTTAAAGATACAAATTATTCCATATTAAATGGAAAAAGGAAAAAAGTAAAGTAAAATATGTTTTATTGTTATAAATGGTAAAAGGAAAAAAAATAAAGATATGAATTATTCCATGTTAAATGGAGAAAGCCAAATATTATTAACGGTCTTTTGTACCAGGAAAGGGAAACCATGTTTGTTTGGTTCGTGCTCTTTCAGCCAAATATTATAAGCTGTTCTTTAAATTTCATATCGCAAATAGTTTTCTTACGCATAAACCATGTGTGATGTTTAGATGAGGATGATATTGAGCTTGTGCGGTGTGCATGACCTTTGAACAACGCACACAATTTACCTTACAAAAAGAGTGTGTGAGTGTGTGACACAAAACTTTCGCAGACGGTTCTTAAGGATTAAATACTATCTGTTATTGGGACCATTAGGGCCTGATACACACAAACCTTGCTATATTTCTCCTATATATAAGGATAAGAACCACTAGGGATTGTGTCTAGTCTCACTCCAGTCGACAACCGCCACCCCTCTTTAGGACCACACAATACATGCCTTGCTCCCTTGCTCGGCTCGGCGATAACTGCAAGCTTCTGGAACCTTGCCGCGTTGAAGATGACCTCTTCGGTGACTTCTTTGCCATGTACTCAACTACTGATTCCTACTCGTGTGGTCAAAAGCCCGTCATGCCGACAATAATGCCGGTCAATCCAGGTTGTCCTCGCCATCTAGTTCCACTGTCCTCGCCTACCCGGAGGCATACGTCGTTACCCTGCATTTTAACTTTTACATAGCACGAATCTGTCATGTAAGCATTGTTAGAAATGCCAAATCCATTAGAATATTGTGTTAGGATGCTTGTTTGGTTTTATACACATTAGCACAATTAGCCAGGAAGAATTAATTAGAATAGTGTGTAAGGATCGATTTTTATGCTTGCTTGATGTATATCTTATATTTTATGAGATGATTTAATTGTTAGATCTTTATGTTATATTGTTTGTTTGCGAGATCTATATGTTATATTATGTATAACTGGACCTATTTATTTCCATATTTATATGGTTACTTATGTGCACAATGATCCATTTCTGGCACAACTTCATGTGTTTACATACATGTGCAATGATTTATTTGTATATATGTTTTAGATATATTTAACTATGTATGGACTGAATCTATGTGTTAGACATTGTGTACTTCTGACCAGATATGTGCAATGTTTTAGAATAATTTGCATCATTTATCTTCTTAAGATCTAATGTTGCCACAACTTTATGTTCTTGCTTATGTTGTACACGTTGATTAGTTATAACAGATCCATGGTTATATCTTGAAGGCCCAAGGAGTCGCAGGTGATTGGCTTTTAGGAAGCGTGTGCCCTTTCACACATGGTTTCATAAACCGCTTGCGCTTTAAAGGGCCATCGCATACCATTCGATGGCGACGGTTTGATTCACCGTGTGTGACAGGCCATTTCCATGGTGTGCGAATGCTTGATCTGTACTGAATTAACACACTGGATGATATGGCTACGTGTGACATTGCAATGGATTATGATCCACAATATCGTTTAGTTGAAGTATTTAACTGTGTGTTCTATAATTTCGTGACCCTCTTTCGGTGAAAATCTTTCTCAAAATACTTGAAAGTTTTACTGCGGTTAACATGTGTTCTACAATCTATCTATATGATATGCAGAACATGTTCTTCAACAAGGTCGTGCTTTCCTCGCCATCCTACTCCGGTGAATGTATTGCGATGGCTTTTCTCAATGAGTCATCTGAAGTCGCCTTCTGCCATGTCAACGCCGCTGCCTCCTAGAGGCCGGTCAACACCGGCCTCACACATGACATCAACTGCATCGTCCACTACTTCAATAGGTTCTTGACAATCATCTACGTTGGACAAGTCTCCATCTGCAATATCGTGGGTGCAACTCTGACGGCAAGTCCGATAAAATATTTGGATATTTTCAAACATGCCCAGCTTATCCTATCTACATGTGAACAGCGAGCTGCACCTTGTGGGCACCATCGTGGTGTGCTCCAGCACCTAGTGCATCTTCCTCTAGCTGTGCAATGTCCTTTCCTAGACACTGGTGTGGTCCAGGGTGATGAATGTCGGCCCTCTAATGTTGACCACATCGCATAATTTGGTAGATGGCCATGCGAGAGGAAGAGTTTCCAGTCTCAAGAAGGACTCTCTTACTATTATGGCCATCTTGGTAGATGTGTATATCACGGTACTAGATGCAAGCATAACCCGAACCATGTGTTAGAGACCATCAACGATGACATTGCCATTAGTGGCTTCCTTCTGACAGATAGACCCATGGGTCTCTAGAGGCTCTTTGTTGGATTATGCTGAATCCATGGAGTACCCAAGGTTAGTATCATGTCATTCCTACTTATTTTATCTCTATACAGGTCTAGGGTTTATAGTTTCAAGAAATTGCGTGGTATCTATCTGGCTCATGAATGGTTCATAGGTGGTGACAAATTATATTATATATCTTATATATTTGTTGGGTAGACTGTTTCAAATGTGTTCTGTGGCATTGGTTTCAAACCATAGTGGTAGTTTGCACCATGGAGTGATTGACTAAAAGTATGTATCTAGCTTCCCGATCCATGTTTTCGCCGCATCCACCTAGCATTTATAGGCCCTTCTAGTAATTTCAATATGTTTGGTTTATAGGTATAAATGGTATACAATAAATTCAGAATAGCATATTTGGTGGATACTATTTTATTATGTTTACCTATCAGAAAATCCATTTTTGCCGAGTCCGGAGATGCTTGCCGAGTGTATATCACCCCATAGCTATTTGGTGCATACACTTTTATTATGTTTGCAACATACATGGGTTATAAGTATGGAAATTCGAGCGTTGTGTTTCATGACCACGTAGAGGTGATGGTAAAATGCTAGATATGTAACGTTTGACAAATACAAAATTGTATGGTTTGCAACGGGAAGTGTAAGTACACAAATTTATAGATTGAATTATAATACATACATTATGTTCTTCTTGGTGGGTTTAGATGAGGTACCTGAATGAGTCATAAATGAACGTTAGTAAAGAGCTTAAGAAACAATGAGAAAGATGGCATATAAAATGAAGCCAAACATAAGAGAGGCAACACCCTAGTAGGCGAAGAAGCGCAGTCAGCGTATCATGAAAACACCGCAGGAGCAAATACGACGAAGCAATGGTGCACACGTCGACGAACGCACAACAAGACGACCTCCCACTATTTCCAAAGGAAACTAATAAACATAGATATAATAAAGTGCCATTAGATCGGAGGCATAAAGTAAGGTAAGCAAGAGACATTGGGCAACGTACCACGTGACATGCGAACTCGATGGTGAGAGTGTTTCCTCTCTTGTGGCAACCACACATCGTTGGGCTGACACACTGATGCGAGGATGTGTTAGCATCAACTATCCTCTTCCCGTGGTCGACGGTTTTCTAGCGGTGACGACGAACATGCGACCTAACAAAGAATAAGCTGAAAGAGGATAAAACATGTCAAAAGAACTCACAAAAGGAATAGAGAAACATAATAACATCAAGAGGTATGTATACGTGCGACAAAGGAGGGGCAGTCGATCGTGCATAAAGGCTAGCCTTGCGGTGCTCGCCGTTTCTCGAGACGCGATCGTCATTCGACCATACCATGTGCGTAATGGAGGCATGGCATAGTGGCGGAAGTGCGCGTACACATACCGTGTTTGAGAGGCATTCTCGCACTCTTGGTGGGCCCACCAAACAATCCCTCAACGAGGATCAATGCAAGCCGATGAACTAGAAACGCGAGCTTGGACCATGCAAGACCCCACCTTCCAGCGGGTGCGAAATTCTCCTGTGCCCCGAACGCCTCTCACCCAGCGTGCTCCTACCGGCTAGCAATGCCGTCAGGACAGGGTGCAGACACAATTCTCCCACATTAACGTGACCCACCGCAAGATCTCGCTAAGAGTGCCCATGCATGCGCACACCCCTGGAGACGCCACACAAACCGCGCCGAGCCACACCACCCGGCAGGTACGGAGCTCTCCCGTGCCCTTGCATGCCTCTCAACTAGCACACACCTACCTGCCGGGGGTGATGTCGGGCATAGAGAGCACACGCGGTGTCTACCATCTAGTGACGCAAGTAGGTCAGGGGTGCATGTGAGATGGCCGAAGGGGGATTTGGCGGCTGGCCCCGCGATGGACATGCTTGTCCTACCGGGTCTTCATCCCACGGACAAGAATAATCAGTGAGACATGGATTAAAAAATGAGTCGAGTCTTTTAATAACTCTTATTTAGTCTGATAATATATTATCCCCATCTAGGAATCAAGAACCAAACAGGTACATCATGATTCCTTAAAACTATAAACCCTGGACATAGAGAAATTAAAACAAAAAAGGCGAGATGACATGATATGAACCTTGAGTCTACGGATTCCACATAATCCAACAAAGATCCTTCGAAGAACTGGGAGTGTATCAGTGGTATGGAAGGCACTATGGCGTGCCATTTGCAATTAATGTTAATGATATCTAACACATGGTCCATGTTATGTTTAGCTCCATCAAGATGATCATATCTACTAAAATGCTAATAGAAGTAAACAGAGAAGTAGGCAGAGTTCTTCTTGAGCCTAGAGACACTTTCTTCGCCATGACCATCCATGAAATTGTGCGAGGTGAGCAATGCTAGATCCCTGACATTCTTTACTCAGACAACACCGACATCCTGGCAAACACATTACACTTGTGTACCCGGTTGCGGGACATTGAGTCCCTCCCTACGAATCCCACTAGGTGCATCTTGCTGTTCACCTATAGATATGCACCAGGGAGATCTTTGTAGGCAGATCCAGCCATTACACCAGCCTCACCATCGGAGTTGCATCGACAACATTGTAGATAGTCTACCACTGCTGATTTCTAGGAATCTGTTGTGGTAGTGGACGATGGAGTAGGCTTGATGTGTCAGGCCAGTGTCGAGCAGCTTCCATGAGGCATCATCGCCTATGTGACAAAATCAGACTTCACGGGAACCCGAGAACCACCATTGTAATACAATCGTCGAAGTCGAGCGACGCCTTCATGATGACGGCGACATTATGTGCTCTAGGGACAACAGGGAAGCTCCGGCATCATGGTAGGCTTGACGGGGCACAACCCGATTAGCCCCAGTGATCGCTGGCAGGAGTGTGCGTGACATGAGTTTAGGTGATAGGGAGGGGGATGGAGCAGGTGCATGATAGGAACGGGAAGCAGATGCGAGGTGGAGGGGGTGGTGGAGGTTGTAACAGGGGCACGCTTGAGAGGGTGGCTTTGTCCGCAAGGACGGGCTCAAGCTGCTGCAGTATGGCCACCATGGGTATCACGATGGGGAATACGAGATCTGTGGTGGTGTGCGGATGCATTTTGGAAGGAGAAGAGGATTGGGTAGATGGGGGAACCTGGTCACAACTCATAGGGGTGGGGAGAGGGACTCAGGATCCTGGATGAAAACAAAACGAGATCATGGGAGGAACAGAACGAGCATGGCAAATTCCATGGACAAAAGTTTGGCGCCTTTTATCTTAACATCACCACCAAATGTTAAGCAGTAGTGGACCCTACTGTGTCGGACATATCATGAGGTTACCAGCTGGTGACAAGATTCAGGTCAACACGATGAATACGCAATTGAGCATCCATGGAGGAAAATAGAGAAGAAGGGAGGGTGACCTTTTATTCCTTAGTTGTCTAAGGAATAGCAGAGACAGGAAGAACAGTACTGCAACATTATTATGCTCATACTATCGATATCTCTCTCATAAGTATTCACTTATTCTTATCTCAATGTGAGTTTGGAGTTGGTGAACATCATGAAATAAACAAAAAACATGAGCACCAACATCTCACAGTTTATCCTTAGTTAGTGGAGAATTAAATATGTGCATCGACATTTGAGGTCATCCGCAGAAAAATAAAATTGCAACATGCGTTTAGAATAAATGTTGGAAGAGCAGCATGATATTTTATATTTTGTGAGAATTCATGTGTATTCCTATTGGATAGAAAATTAAAATATTAAGAGAAACATTTAAGGTTATTTGCAACTAATGTTGGCAGCAAAATATAAAGGAAATTGCAACCCGCTGTTATAAAAGTTCACCCATACTAGCACTACAAGAGACACACATGTAGTGTACATTGTATATCGAGTACATAACAACAATTATTCGACGATTCAACTGTCGGCTGTTCTTGACGGCCTAGAGAGAAATAATATGAAAATAAATCTGGTCCAGCAAAACAGATAGGTAGTTCAGACTATGTCTTAATTTGACTAAGCATCTACGGTTTGATCACACATCAGGCTTGCGAGGTCCTTCTCTTGTAATCTTTCACCGTTTCAAGCATCAGCGTGCCCTCCTGAAAACAATGATTAAATTTCAGATAAAAAATCAATATAATGTGGAAAACTATTATTAAATTGCATGGACAACAATATTTTAATAATGCACAAGTAAAATCGTTCACAAAAGGTAAAATGCTTAAAATTTCGATGAGGAGCACAGTGGGCAGCTGTGGCAATCCCTGGGCATAGTTGCAGTGTAAGACCATACTTTTTCAGGCAATTTAGAGGAACTCTTTACCTAGATTTTTTTAATACCAGTGGCATGAGATTTTATTTTCTATGCCAAGAACTCTAGCTAGCCCAATGGATCTGGGGAGTTGAACCCTGATGAACTCACTTGCCCACCTATTATGCTTCCCTATATGATAGCCGAATTTCCCCCTATCGTTGGTGAGTTCACCTACGGTCTTATGTGAGACTAATTATGGTCTTTCCCCCAAATATGGTGTACTTAATAAATTATCCGGTTATCTTTTGTAATGATAAACCCAGAGAAGCAAATACTCTAAGAGATGTGCAAATCCTAGCTAAACTCACCAAAGATGAAAATAATGTACGTAGCCGTCCAAATAGTTCTATCTATATATTTTGAGTACCTACCCTCATCGTTTTAAACGAAACAGTTTTCTATCTATCAAATATGACATACCTTTATCGTCACCTAAACAACACAACGTTCGGATTTCCATAGCTAATAACCCCAAGAAGTTGAAAACATAATAACACCATGTATGCACTAAATATGGCATACCTAACTCATGAAACAAATTGAGGTTACTAGAAGATCGTCCTGTAAATGCTAGCTGGATGAGGCGAAAACATGGATCAGAGAGCTAGACATAAACTTCTATTGAATCACACTGAGGGTATATAAAATACCCTTATGGTTTTGAAACCGAATTACCGTAATACCTAGAAATTCAGCATATCTATCATTTTGTTGTTACACTTGATATTTAAACCTCGACGCCACGAAAGCAATATGGAATGAATGCCCGATATAACATATGCAATATTTTGTGGTCGCCGCCTAGCTAGGAACCACACGAGCCAAAAGCAGGTACTGCCGGGTTTATCCAAACTATAAACCCGGCCCTAGTAGACATATATAGAGAGAAAAACAACAAGCAAGGATGATAGGATTATACAAATTACCTTGAGCAGTCCATGGATTCTGCATAATCCAGCAAAGAGCCTCCGGAGAGCCGTCAGTGTATGGGTGGTAAAGAAGCCATTTTGAAGTGCCAGTGGCAACGTCGATGATCTACCGAGATGCCCAGAGTCATAGACGGAGTTGTTTTCGAGACCGGAAACGCTTCCTCCGGCGACGCCAGCCGCGACATTATGCGACGTAAGCAATGTTAGATCGCCGATGTTCATCACCCTTGACCACACCGGTGTCCGGGCAAAGACGTTGCACCTGTAGAGCTCGGTGCCGCGTTGTTGGTCACGGGAGGTGCCTACCAGGTGCAGCTCGCCATTCACCTGCATATAGGATAAGGGGTAGACCTGTTTGGGTAGTTCGAACCCTTGCAGCGGCCTCGCCGTCGGAGTTGCACCGGCGACGTTGCAGATGGAGACGTGTCCGTCGTAGCTGATTGCCAGGAATCTGTTGCGGCAGTGGACGATGTAGCTGATGTCATCTTCGAGGCCGGTGTTGAGCAGCCTCCAGGAGGCGTCCACGCCGACGCGGCAGAAGGCGACTTCAGACGACTCGTCGAACTGCGCCATCAGAATACAATCACCGGAGTCGGCCGGCGAGGAGAGCACCACCTCGCTGAAGAACACGTTGCGCATCTCGTCCAGCTTTATCTCGCGCAGAACACCGTCGGCCAAAGGCTCGTGGACCCACCGGCCATCAACCTTGAAGGCGGGCCGCGAGAAGTCGACGGCGAAGTCATCGCCGGTCGGCGGGAGGGAGACGGTGGCTTTGGTGAACGGGTTCAGAAGGGTCAGGCACGCGGCCTCGTCGACGAGCGCCAGCCACCCGTGCGACGACCCACACACCGCCTTGCCGTGCAGCGCAGGGAGATCCCGCGTGATGGTTTCCCCGTCCGTCGGCCTGTAGAAGGTGACGGCGGTGCCGTTGGGTGACTCCGGGTCGTAGGGCAGCATCAGCACCGGCGCAAACTTGGTGAAGGGTAACTCGGCGCGCCAGAGCCTGCACATGGACCGGAAGTTGGCAGCGTCGCGGCCCGACGGTAGCCTTTTGCCGATGAGCTCCCAGAGCTCGGGCGGCAGAGCGGTGCTCCAATCCGTCTTCCGGATCAGCAACCGGGTGCTTCTCCGAGGAGGCTGCGCCGCCATGGTAAATAGGCTGGTGGAGGAGAGACTAGATTATCATATGAGGGATGACTCCATGGATGGATTGGAGGAGACTGAGAGTAGGAATCAATCTGAACGAACAGATCCCCAGGCGTTTGGTGGGTAGGAAGAAGGATGGAAGTGGGAGAGGGAGTAGGGCGGCGAGCTAGGAGAGCACGACGACGTCTCCTATCTCGATCGACTAGGTTCACAGAATGCTCGCCCTGGTAGTCGGAAGGAAGGACGGCGACTACACACCATGGATGGGTTCGACTTCGAGGATGGAAGACTAGATCATGTATCTGAGTCAGATCTAGCGTGTGTGAAGAGGATCGAAAAATTCTGGAGCTTGGATGGACGCATTGATGAAATTTGCTGTCACGGCGAGGCAGAAATGGCAAGAGACGTTGTGGACGCGACAACAACAGGTTAATGCTGCTGTGCTGGATTTTCTTGCATGCAATATCACTGCAATTATGGTGAAAGATTTTGCATCTCCTCGTTTCTCTTTTTGGAGGGTACTATTACAC
This sequence comes from Avena insularis, assembly GCA_023614405.1. NCBI lineage: Eukaryota > Viridiplantae > Streptophyta > Magnoliopsida > Poales > Poaceae > Avena > Avena insularis. The sequence goes on along the minus strand of JAJUPC010000015.1, from coordinate 591,547 downwards.
ATTAATTCGTACACTTATTGTTAAAGATCTTCTTGCAATTTTTTTAGGGAATCTTCTTGCAATCTTAGTCTTGTAGCCATTATGATTTTCCCAACTTTTTTTATAGAAAAAAAGATTACACTCCAGGTACTCATACACTACGGGAATAACCAGATAGGCTGACGGCAAAAATGTCGGGCCGTCGGCCTAGTTTGCCGTCGGCGTAGAATAAATAGGCCGACAGCAGCGGGACCGTCAGCGTAGTCTATTAGGCTAACGGCAGAGCGACGGCGTCAAGTCTACACTGATGGTAAAGCCGTTGGCGTAGGTTTCACACCTATGTAGACGGCTCTTTGCCGTCGGAGTAGCTATTTACTTTTTTGCCACATTAATCTTAGAAAAATCATAACTAAATCATTTAAATTCATAAAAATACATATAATATATCAAAATTTGCAGAAAAATAAGATCTATTTATATAAAATCAAATACTTTTGTATAAAAAATATAAATGAAAAAGGGGTGTTTTGAGAAGCAACCACCAAATGAAAAGTTTTAAAATGATACTACCCCATTTTTCAAAAATAGTAGACCATTTTGAATGGACAATTTCCCAACCTGGATATCTCAAACCTTTTCGTCCACCCCTCATGAAAAAGACAAATTCGTGCTGAATCGGGAGGAAATGAGTTAGATTTGAACTACATGTACATGATATAATGCTCATGATTTTTTGCAAAAATTATTTTTAAGTTCACAATATGCTATTTCATCACGGATCTAATGCAAGTTTAGTGAGGCTTGATACGTTGAAAAAGTATCTATAATTTTTGATGCTCCATGCTTGTTTAGTATCTACTTTGCTTTACTTGTCCACACTTGAGGTGCTTTTTACATGTTTTTGGTACTAACCTACTAACAAGTTGCAACAGTGCTAGATGCCTGTTTTCTGCTGTTTTTGGTTTCAAAAAAGTTAGTAAAGAAATATTCTCGGAATTGGACGGAACAAAGGACAAAGTCAATTACTTTTCGTGGGGAACAAGAAGTCCAGATGAGAGCCCGAGGGGCCGGCAAGAGGGGCCAGACCCACCCCAGGAGCGGGTGGGCCCCACCCCGTGTTTGGCTAGGGTTTGGTCGCCACAGCCGTCTCCCCTTTCGCCTATAAGAAGCCCCCGATACAAGTACCCTGTGTACCCAATCAAATCTCCACGAAACCGTCTATGCCGCCGCCACCATCGTCCCTAAATCGGGGGGATCTGAAGTTCTTCCCGGCACCCTGCCGGAGGGAGATCATCCCGGAGGCCTTCTCTCCGGTATGATGCGTGAGTAGTTCCATCTTGGACTATGGGTCCATGTAGTAACTAGATGGTTGAATCTTCTCCTTTGTGCTTTCATGTATAGATCTTGTGAGATCCATTCATGATCAAGTTCTAATCTATTTGTAATCATGCTTGTTGTGTTTGCGGGGATCCGATGGATATTGAGATTATTATATTGGTTTGATTAATGGTTTTATCTTTATGATTCTATCATGTATGTGTTGTTTGTGATCTTGCATGCTCTTCGTTGTTAGTAGCTATATTGGCCAAGTAGTTGCTAGTGACTCCAAGAGGGGGTATTTATGCTCGATAGTGGGTTCATGCCTCTAGTTTCCAAGGGAAGGTCTGTTTACCTTACACACTTTGCTTAAAGCAGTTGTCTGTTGCTTGGAACTTAATACTGGAGGGGGTTCGGATGATAACCTGAAGGTGGACTTCTAGTCATAGATGCAGTTGGATGGCGGCCTATGTATATTGTTGTATTGCCCAATAAACCTTATAGGATCTTTCTGACTAGTAATTGCATTGTTATGCCTTGCTCAGTTCTTGTCAATTGCCCTACTGTAATTTGTTTACCCTTCATGACATGCTGTTTATTTAAGGAGAGCACCTCTAGTGAACTATGGACCCTGGTCCAATATTTACCAATGATACATCTTCCACTGTTACTTGTTTACTTGCTGCAAACCATTACCTTCCACACCATACGTTTAATCCTTTGTTACAGCAAATCGGTGAGCTTGACAACCTCACTGATTCGTTGGGGCAAAGTCTTGAGATTGTGTTGTGCAGGTCTCCGTGTTGCTTGCAACACCTGTGTGACGTTTCCTTCCTCCTTCTGGTTCGATAACCTCGGTCTCAACTGAGGGAAAACTTGTTGTTTGTTGCTTCACACCTTGCTCTTGGGGTTCCCAACAGGCTCCACATCAACATGCTCCATCAACAACTTTTCTGGTGTCGTTGCCGGGGAGGCCAAGGACGTCTTCACTAGGGGAGTCCTTCACTTACTTTCTCTTTACTTTGTTTTTAATTTGCTTTGTTTCTTTTGTTTGGTTTTGTTTGCCTCTTTCCAAAAAATCCAAAAAAATAGTCTAGTTTGGTTTGCTTGCTTTATTCAAAAACACAAAAAAATTAGTTCCTACTCTAGTTGTTGGTCTGTTATTGCCTTGCTTGGTCATGATTTCTCTCAATGGATGGTTTCTTTGAAACTAGTTCTTATTGGCAAGGTGGGTTCACGAAGGAACAAAAGTATTATTATAAGGAACGCCGTTTGTCACAAAAAGGAAAACACTTATGGGATCAAATTGATAAGTTGAATACTGCTAGAGACGTGTGCTCTACTTATAATATTATTTATTGCTTTGATAAAGCTTGTTGCTGCAGGAGGTATAAACACCTACCCTTTCATTGTGAGTATAATGATAATGTTACCATATCCTCTTATGTTAAAGGAAATTATGACTTTTATGATGTGGAACAAATTGAATAATTTGTTGCTTTTAAGGGTGCATTTGAACTTGCTAGTTTGCTTGAAAATACTGATGATGCACCTTATGAACATGAGGTTTATGAGATACTTAAATTTTTCTTTGATAATTACAAGGAAGCAAATGGCTATATTCTTGAATATTTTAATAGATGTTTTCCACAAATGGAAGAGACTAATGCCTTGCAGGAGCCTATGGAAGAAGAAATTGCTGAAACTGAAAGCTCATTAGATGAAAAAGAGGAGGAGAGTGATGGTCAAGAGGAGAAAGAATGGATCTACCCATGCCTACCTTATAATGAGAGTAACTCTTTACCTCTTACATTATTTGATTGTCCATGTTGCTTACCAAAAGAGGATGAATGTTATGTTCCTGTGGATCCTTTTGAAATATCTACTTTGGGTAAAACCTGTGAAGGAATTAATCCCACTATTTTTGAGCTTGATAGAAATTATGTGTTTGAAGGTCATGAAAAGCATGCTTTATGTGATAGTTATATTGTTGAGTTTATTCATGAGGCTACTGAACATTATTTTGAGAGAGGGAAACATGGTCTTATGTATCTCAACAATATTAAGTTCCCTCTCTCTATGTTGAAAATTTTGAAGTTGCACTTGTTTTGCTTTCCTATACTTGTTGCTTTGTGCTTTCATGACTTGTTCCTTTACAAGATTCCTATGCATAGGAAGTGGGTTAGACTCAAATGTGTTTTGAATTTTCTTCTTGATGCTCTCTTTTAATTCAACTCATAGTTCGTATGTGAGCATCTTCTCAAGCTATCAAGCCTAACTTAAAGGCGTTAAAGAAAAGTACTTATTGGAAGATAACCCAAGAGTTTCCTTGAGTCTTGGAAGTTATTACTTCAGTAATGACCTCTCCTTATCCTTTTTGTTTGCTTTTTGTGCCAAGAATGACCTCTAATGAGAGGGAAGTAAGATTTGGGGAGTTGCTGTCCCGAAACAGATTCCTGTCCTCCACCAAAAACATTTTTAAGGAGTGTCTGTAACTCGGATTGATCTCAAAATTTACGAATAAATCCCCCAATATGTTAGATAACTTTCGTTAGTTCAACACTTTTTGATTTGATCAACATAAGATATTCGAAAAAATCGGTTTCTACCTGCAGGTCTGTTTTGACAGATTTCTGCCATTATTTGCATTTGCTTCTTATTGATTCCTTTTTTAGTTCTCTTTAGGTGAATTGAGCTTTTTGAAAGAGTTTCTACAGTAGCTTGTTTTTAGTGAAAAGCCTTGCTGTTTCAAAGCTTTGCCACAGGTCTAATATCTTTTGAATACACTAATGTTGCTAATAAAGATTGTGTGAAGTTTTGTATGAAGGAAAAATTTCAGGTATAGAGAGAGAATGATGTAATGAGATGAAGAATGGACAAAAGCTCAATCTTGGGGATGCCACCATGGTGTCTCCCCAAGAAATATCCAAGAGTTACAAGCGTAAAAGCTTGGGGATGCCCAAGGCATCCCCTTCTTCATCAATAAAAAGCTCAGGTCTGTCTAGACACTTCGTCTTTATTGTTTCATGCACAGTTGTGTTGTTATTGGAGCGTCTTAGTTTTCGTTTGCTTTGCTTAGTTTGTTTAGTTTTCTTAAGTAGTTTGGACCCCCGTTCTCGCTGTGTTGTTTTGCAAATAAGTTTGTTTGGTGTTGGAAAGGAGTAGTAAGTTCTTGCTTGAAGTGCAAGAGGAGATTACATTGACTGTGACTTAGACTTTAGCATGACATGCTAGGTGTTATTTTAGCATTATGCTTAGTGATTATTGATGTATCATGTCTTGTTCCAAACAATTGGGATTGCTTAGTGTGCCTTGAAGAAATTATGTGTTGTTTTAGCATGCAAAAGCATAGTATTGTGATATTCTCCTTTGATGCTTTGCTTTGGTTGACTTGGCACATGCTCACACCATGTTATGACTATGACAAGTCACCATTAGCCTCTATGATCATTTAGTCCTTGACTTGTAGTACCACTCTTTGCTTTGATTAGTATGCTTTGTTGCATTGCATGATTATGACCATTATTGCTCTCTTAGTTGGTTGCTCCCAGTCTTTTGCTAGCCTCCACTTGTATGAGTAAGTTCTACTCATGCCTCCAACTCCCAAGAAACCAAGTTATTCCAAAGTTTCCACTATAAACTCCTATGCATGGTGTGTTACACCATTCCAAGTATATTCTTGTTTTCAACTATCTTCCAATTAAAAACTATTTTGTTATGTGAAAACTTAGTGATTAAAGCCCCCACGAACTTGATGGAACACTTTATTCTTTGCCCCTAATAAACTTGAACCATTATGACAACTTTGTTGTATATTCTTGCACTTATAAGTTAGAATTAGCAGAACCGTGTTGTCACGGGGAACGTTTTCAACATTGCACTTGTACCTTGTTTACTCAGTTGATATCATGTTCTTTTGTCTATGGATGTCACTGGTGTGAAATAAAGAGGGAACTTGTAAGTCCATAGAGTTTGTATCCTGTGTTAGAGAAACGCCTGAGCCGCTAGCCTAAGCCATGCCTAATCATGGTGGAAACTTGCAGCATCACCATAGTGAGATATCTATGAAGCATCCTCAATAAAAAGATATGCATATGGTAAATAAAAATATTCATGAGATGGTCATTGTCTGCTTGCCTTGTCATTTTGGTTATGGGAAAGCTCCTATACCATGTGCAAGGGGTGCCCGTTTGGCGGTTCTCAATGATATGCAAATACTTACAGTGACAAGAACTTACCTGGACCCAAAGTTGAGTATGCATGAGGTGTGGCCCTCGTATTCAAGGGCAATGAGATTGCCAAATACTTCGTCAAGCATATACTCCAGCTTTGCCACTTTAACCTTAACCACTTCAAGATGCTTATGATAGGGGCAATGAGGGCTGAAAGCTAATAAGTATCATAATTTTTGGAAGCTCTTTTTGAAATTTGTAATCACTGCTTCCTTTACAAAAAGGCCTTTCTTCCATCACTATTGAGTCTCCACCTTCTACCTTTAGGCACCATTAAGAGAGCATAGTTGTCATTCGGTGTGCAGTGTTTTAAAGCTTATTAATTGATGCATATTGTGTTATTACTTGCTCTTGTGCTACTTGTTTCTAGTCACCTTTGTAAACTTTGCAGGTGTCCTATGCATTTTATTGCCACTCTATGAGGGACAAGCTGATTGCCACTATACTATGTTTTCTGTATGTGAAACAAACAAACGTTTTTCAATGCATGTTATTCATGATCTTTGTTTGTAGCTTTCCATGTTGCATGCATAGTTATTATGTCCTATTGTTAGAACTCCATCTTTCATGCACATGTTTAGAGTTATTTGATCCCAACTTTCAATGCTTGCAAATGGTTGGATATTTATTGTGAGGGTGCATGTCACCTAAAAAATTATTCTGTTTATCACTTACCTACTCAAGGACGAGCAGGAGTTAAGCTTGGGGATGCTGATACGTTGGAAAGGTATCTATAATTTTTGATGCTCCATGCTTGTTTAATATCTACTTTGCTTTACTTGTCCACACTTTGAGGTTCTTTTTTACATGTTTTCTGGTACTAACCTACTAACAAGTTGCAACAGTGCCAGATGCCTGTTTTCTGCTGTTTTTGGTTTCAAAAAAGTTAGTAAAGAAATATTCTCGGAATTCGACGGGACAAAGGACAAAGTCAATTACTTTTCGTGGGGAACAAGAAGTCTAGAGGAGAGCCCGAGGGGCCAGACCCACCCCAGGGGCGGGTGGGCCCTACCCAGCGCCTGGCTAGGGTTTGGTCGCCCTGGCGGCCGCCTCGGTCTCCCCCTTCTCCTATAAGAAGCCCCGGATACAGAAACCCTGAGTACCCGATCAAATCTCCACGAAACCGTCTGTAGCCACCACCATCGTCCCGAGATCGGGGGGGGGGGGGATCTGAAGTTCTTCCCGGCACCCTGCCTGAGGGAAGATCATCTCGGAGGCCTTCTCTCCGGTATGATGCGTGAGTAGTTCCACCTTGGACTGTGGGTCCATGTAGTAGCTAGATGGTTGTATCTCCTCCTTTGTGCTTTCATGTATAGATCTTGTGAGCTCCGTTCATGATCAATATCTAATTTATTTTGGAGTTGGTCCTAATTATGTCTCTTATGTTATCTAGAAAAACTTAGTTTTATTGTTATTTCTCCCTATGTGTGTGTGAAGAACTAATGCCAATTTGGGATGATGCGAGAGTTCCCGCTATTACCTCATTATGCTAACTGCCATATGTGTTCACCGGGAGGGAGTATTACAAATTTGTGTTTCTGAAAATACCAAGCAGCCAAACTTTACTATATCGGTAAAGGGATTGCAAATCTCCAAATTGTAGAAGACATGCAAGGTTTATGTTTATCCTCTGCGTGATGTGATGGAGCATAGAGTTTTTCAAGTATGTTTGACATGAAATGTTATTTATACGAATTAGCTGGATCTTTGCTTTTGTATATTAAGAAGAACTAGCATTGTCTTTGGTGTGCCAAAAAGTGACCTCGAAATAAATGTTTTTACATGTATTTATGTTAAAGAAATGAAATAAATCTAGAGCAAACGAAAATATTATGCAAAAAATGCCACCTCCATGTGAAACACCTTTTAAATTTGTGGGGGAATGATTATTTTGGCATCTTTCAAAACATCATATTAATGACCACATGTCTTCTTCGTACAATATATATGGTCAATCTATTGAATAAGTTAAACCCTTGAAGTAATTACCTGATGTTGGATTATTTTGCAATGACAATGTTCACATTATCTGTCTTAATGGTCCAAACTAATAATTACAGTCACCTCAACAGGGCAAGATGTTTAGTAATATTTTTAATGGACCATCAAGATGAGTTTGATTTATTTCGTGGAATAAAATCAATTGTTACCTAAACAAATGATAATACCTATAAACTATAAGTTGTTTTAGTTTCTTTAGATCTTTATTTCTCTCATATACAACCTATTTTACGAACTATGTCCATGTGCCATAAAATGCTTGAATTGTTTGGCATCAAACGCCTTCACAATAAAACCTAACATCAATGCAAGTAAGAGAAGTTTTTATAAAAGTTTCTACAACATCGTATAATTTTATAAGAAGGTCGTATTATTTCTTCTTTGTGCCTTTAACCGCATCCTATTTTTTTTTTTTGCAAATCTCCAAACAACATCCTATCTATCCCCACTAATCAACTAACTTGTTTTAAATTCACTTACATGTATTATATTTTCATTTAACATGGTTATGATGACATGCTCAGCATAGTTTCTGCACCACTCCACTATTCCATTTTTATACATAATTGTAGTGACACATTAAATAGATTTTAATGAATTATAGATTAAGAAAATTGACTTACATAAAAGTCACTATTTACATATTTTATGCAAGGATTAATGCAAGAAATTAATATTCCAAATTGATCGCAATCTGTATAAAAACACAACAAATAACGCTACAAACAAAGAACATCATAAGGCATGTTTAAGAACTATAAATCTACAATTCTATATTTTTAATAGAAATAGTTTTAGTCCATATTGGATAGATAAGGTTAAATCTTATTGGTAAATTATCATAACAACAACTTTGATTTATTGTATTTATATTTTCCTCATGGTCTCACAGTACCCATGTCCAAGCATATGTGTAGTTATGGATCATCGATCCTCCACCTCCACGCATATTTTACACCCGATCACTCTCTTCCAATTGGGAGCAATTGTGTTAAACTTGTAAGGATGATAGTGCCCTCCATCTCAAATTAAATTAAATTTTGAAATATTTTTCACCTTCTAATACTATCTTGTAAGGTTATAGTGTTAAATTTTCTAGGTCTCACCCTATCATATTTGGAAGGAAACTTGCATAAATTAATTTTAACAAATTACCAATTTTTTTTGAACTAATCAATCACATCTTTGTCTTCAATCTTTCACTTTTAAAGCATTGATTCTCTTGTACTCTTCAAATAATGCTCACACCTATAGCTTTCCACTGTTCTACAAATTATATCAATCATTTGGGGGCAAATAATGCGTGGGGCAATTGTGTGTATCCATCGAAAGTGGCATGTTTGGAATGACATGTCTATCCTCAAGCACAATGAGTTTAACTCAGTGTAGCTTTCTATGTTTATTGTTGACCAATGAATAATCATGATCCACCAGTTACTTGATAATGGTTTTGTGACAATTTGTTCTAAGTATGTGACCTTATAGAGTAGATCCTTAATATAAAAATTGGACATCCTAAAGTTATTCCTAGAATATTAGAATTTGAAAGATTGCATTATTTATATTTAGTGTCAAACTTGCAAACATAAATCATAAACAATTAAGACATAGAATATCTCGTTGTTATCTCCATAATTTATTTCAAACAGAAAAAAGAAGCCACCACAATCATCCAAATAGACCTAGTTTTTTACTTCATCGATTGCAATGTGGGTCTTAATTATAACAACCTATATTTAAAAGAACTTATGGCGATGAATGTCAATTAAGTAGAATTTAAAGCCATAATTATCACGTTTTAGAAAATGCATCTTTCCACCTTATTTAGCAAAGACAACAAAAAATGATCTAGAGAGGACACATTTAAAAATATACCATTGACCGAGTTGTATTAGTTAATAGAGAGGATAGATAAAAAACCCAGAGTTCTCTAGATTGTTTTTATATACTCATTTTGCATGAATAAATAAGTTCACACTTTGTAGTTTAGCTTCAATAAATAATTACACTTCAAAAAGATTTGTGTTACTTTTACATGACGCATCATCCCAACCGTGTGCCATGGATAAAGTGGCACCATCCATAGAGGGTTACCTAAACTTACCCATGGCGCGTGTGCCACGCTACCCGTGACACACGCCACGAGTAAGTGTGGTCTCACCCCACACTCTGTGGATTGTCTTTTTAGTTTTAGAAGGAATAAGAAAATGATAAAGCCGCCAAATTTGAAAATCCTTTGAGATGTGTTTGTGTTTGTGATTTAGTTATTAGAAAAATTAACAAACATGAATTTTGAAATATTTTGCAAAAAAGTTATGTTCTAGTATAATGGCCATAACTTTTTCATACGACAACGGATCGAAAAGTTTTTTATATGAAAAAATAATTACACCAAAATGTACATATTTCAATGACCCTCAATTGTAGCTGTTTTTTAGAATCCTCAAATTCTGAAGGGATTTTTTTTATGATTTTTAAAGATTTTGACACTATTAAATGAATTTTTGATGTTAATGATTCATAACATGGCATGTTAAATGATGCAAACCATGTTAGCATGATGCCAAATGCAAATTTAATTGATGGTACGCCATTACTGAAGCATTGACAATATTAAATAATATCATCACAATTTTATTTGGAAAACTTTGCAGTACACTATTAAAAAGACATGATGCATGATGCAAAAGATGATATGAATGTCATATTTGGATTGCTCTCAAAATTTTATCGATTTAGACATGTTATTGGTCGAATTATGATTTACGGATTTAAAGATACAAATTATTCCATATTAAATGGAAAAAGGAAAAAAGTAAAGTAAAATATGTTTTATTGTTATAAATGGTAAAAGGAAAAAAAATAAAGATATGAATTATTCCATGTTAAATGGAGAAAGCCAAATATTATTAACGGTCTTTTGTACCAGGAAAGGGAAACCATGTTTGTTTGGTTCGTGCTCTTTCAGCCAAATATTATAAGCTGTTCTTTAAATTTCATATCGCAAATAGTTTTCTTACGCATAAACCATGTGTGATGTTTAGATGAGGATGATATTGAGCTTGTGCGGTGTGCATGACCTTTGAACAACGCACACAATTTACCTTACAAAAAGAGTGTGTGAGTGTGTGACACAAAACTTTCGCAGACGGTTCTTAAGGATTAAATACTATCTGTTATTGGGACCATTAGGGCCTGATACACACAAACCTTGCTATATTTCTCCTATATATAAGGATAAGAACCACTAGGGATTGTGTCTAGTCTCACTCCAGTCGACAACCGCCACCCCTCTTTAGGACCACACAATACATGCCTTGCTCCCTTGCTCGGCTCGGCGATAACTGCAAGCTTCTGGAACCTTGCCGCGTTGAAGATGACCTCTTCGGTGACTTCTTTGCCATGTACTCAACTACTGATTCCTACTCGTGTGGTCAAAAGCCCGTCATGCCGACAATAATGCCGGTCAATCCAGGTTGTCCTCGCCATCTAGTTCCACTGTCCTCGCCTACCCGGAGGCATACGTCGTTACCCTGCATTTTAACTTTTACATAGCACGAATCTGTCATGTAAGCATTGTTAGAAATGCCAAATCCATTAGAATATTGTGTTAGGATGCTTGTTTGGTTTTATACACATTAGCACAATTAGCCAGGAAGAATTAATTAGAATAGTGTGTAAGGATCGATTTTATGCTTGCTTGATGTATATCTTATATTTTATGAGATGATTTAATTGTTAGATCTTTATGTTATATTGTTTGTTTGCGAGATCTATATGTTATATTATGTATAACTGGACCTATTTATTTCCATATTTATATGGTTACTTATGTGCACAATGATCCATTTCTGGCACAACTTCATGTGTTTACATACATGTGCAATGATTTATTTGTATATATGTTTTAGATATATTTAACTATGTATGGACTGAATCTATGTGTTAGACATTGTGTACTTCTGACCAGATATGTGCAATGTTTTAGAATAATTTGCATCATTTATCTTCTTAAGATCTAATGTTGCCACAACTTTATGTTCTTGCTTATGTTGTACACGTTGATTAGTTATAACAGATCCATGGTTATATCTTGAAGGCCCAAGGAGTCGCAGGTGATTGGCTTTTAGGAAGCGTGTGCCCTTTCACACATGGTTTCATAAACCGCTTGCGCTTTAAAGGGCCATCGCATACCATTCGATGGCGACGGTTTGATTCACCGTGTGTGACAGGCCATTTCCATGGTGTGCGAATGCTTGATCTGTACTGAATTAACACACTGGATGATATGGCTACGTGTGACATTGCAATGGATTATGATCCACAATATCGTTTAGTTGAAGTATTTAACTGTGTGTTCTATAATTTCGTGACCCTCTTTCGGTGAAAATCTTTCTCAAAATACTTGAAAGTTTTACTGCGGTTAACATGTGTTCTACAATCTATCTATATGATATGCAGAACATGTTCTTCAACAAGGTCGTGCTTTCCTCGCCATCCTACTCCGGTGAATGTATTGCGATGGCTTTTCTCAATGAGTCATCTGAAGTCGCCTTCTGCCATGTCAACGCCGCTGCCTCCTAGAGGCCGGTCAACACCGCCTCACACATGACATCAACTGCATCGTCCACTACTTCAATAGGTTCTTGACAATCATCTACGTTGGACAAGTCTCCATCTGCAATATCGTGGGTGCAACTCTGACGGCAAGTCCGATAAAATATTTGGATATTTTCAAACATGCCCAGCTTATCCTATCTACATGTGAACAGCGAGCTGCACCTTGTGGGCACCATCGTGGTGTGCTCCAGCACCTAGTGCATCTTCCTCTAGCTGTGCAATGTCCTTTCCTAGACACTGGTGTGGTCCAGGGTGATGAATGTCGGCCTCTAATGTTGACCACATCGCATAATTTGGTAGATGGCCATGCGAGAGGAAGAGTTTCCAGTCTCAAGAAGGACTCTCTTACTATTATGGCCATCTTGGTAGATGTGTATATCACGGTACTAGATGCAAGCATAACCCGAACCATGTGTTAGAGACCATCAACGATGACATTGCCATTAGTGGCTTCCTTCTGACAGATAGACCCATGGGTCTCTAGAGGCTCTTTGTTGGATTATGCTGAATCCATGGAGTACCCAAGGTTAGTATCATGTCATTCCTACTTATTTTATCTCTATACAGGTCTAGGGTTTATAGTTTCAAGAAATTGCATGGTATCTATCTGGCTCATGAATGGTTCATAGGTGGTGACAAATTATATTATATATCTTATATATTTGTTGGGTAGACTGTTTCAAATGTGTTCTGTGGCATTGGTTTCAAACCATAGTGGTAGTTTGCACCATGGAGTGATTGACTAAAAGTATGTATCTAGCTTCCCGATCCATGTTTTCGCCGCATCCACCTAGCATTTATAGGCCCTTCTAGTAATTTCAATATGTTTGGTTTATAGGTATAAATGGTATACAATAAATTCAGAATAGCATATTTGGTGGATACTATTTTATTATGTTTACCTATCAGAAAATCCATTTTTGCCGAGTCCGGAGATGCTTGCCGAGTGTATATCACCCCATAGCTATTTGGTGCATACACTTTTATTATGTTTGCAACATACATGGGTTATAAGTATGGAAATTCGAGCGTTGTGTTTCATGACCACGTAGAGGTGATGGTAAAATGCTAGATATGTAACGTTTGACAAATACAAAATTGTATGGTTTGCAACGGGAAGTGTAAGTACACAAATTTATAGATTGAATTATAATACATACATTATGTTCTTCTTGGTGGGTTTAGATGAGGTACCTGAATGAGTCATAAATGAACGTTAGTAAAGAGCTTAAGAAACAATGAGAAAGATGGCATATAAAATGAAGCCAAACATAAGAGAGGCAACACCCTAGTAGGCGAAGAAGCGCAGTCAGCGTATCATGAAAACACCGCAGGAGCAAATACGACGAAGCAATGGTGCACACGTCGACGAACGCACAACAAGACGACCTCCCACTATTTCCAAAGGAAACTAATAAACATAGATATAATAAAGTGCCATTAGATCGGAGGCATAAAGTAAGGTAAGCAAGAGACATTGGGCAACGTACCACGTGACATGCGAACTCGATGGTGAGAGTGTTTCCTCTCTTGTGGCAACCACACATCGTTGGGCTGACACACTGATGCGAGGATGTGTTAGCATCAACTATCCTCTTCCCGTGGTCGACGGTTTTCTAGCGGTGACGACGAACATGCGACCTAACAAAGAATAAGCTGAAAGAGGATAAAACATGTCAAAAGAACTCACAAAAGGAATAGAGAAACATAATAACATCAAGAGGTATGTATACGTGCGACAAAGGAGGGGCAGTCGATCGTGCATAAAGGCTAGCCTTGCGGTGCTCGCCGTTTCTCGAGACGCGATCGTCATTCGACCATACCATGTGCGTAATGGAGGCATGGCATAGTGGCGGAAGTGCGCGTACACATACCGTATTTGAGAGGCATTCTCGCACTCTTGGTGGGCCCACCAAACAATCCCTCAACGAGGATCAATGCAAGCCGATGAACTAGAAACGCGAGCTTGGACCATGCAAGACCCCACCTTCCAGCGGGTGCGAAATTCTCCTGTGCCCCGAACGCCTCTCACCCAGCGTGCTCCTACCGGCTAGCAATGCCGTCAGGACAGGGTGCAGACACAATTCTCCCACATTAACGTGACCCACCGCAAGATCTCGCTAAGAGTGCCCATGCATGCGCACACCCCTGGAGACGCCACACAAACCGCGCCGAGCCACACCACCCGGCAGGTACGGAGCTCTCCCGTGCCCTTGCATGCCTCTCAACTAGCACACACCTACCTGCCGGGGGTGATGTCGGGCATAGAGAGCACACGCGGTGTCTACCATCTAGTGACGCAAGTAGGTCAGGGGTGCATGTGAGATGGCCGAAGGGGGATTTGGCGGCTGGCCCCGCGATGGACATGCTTGTCCTACCGGGTCTTCATCCCACGGACAAGAATAATCAGTGAGACATGGATTAAAAAATGAGTCGAGTCTTTTAATAACTCTTATTTAGTCTGATAATATATTATCCCCATCTAGGAATCAAGAACCAAACAGGTACATCATGATTCCTTAAAACTATAAACCCTGGACATAGAGAAATTAAAACAAAAAAGGCGAGATGACATGATATGAACCTTGAGTCTACGGATTCCACATAATCCAACAAAGATCCTTCGAAGAACTGGGAGTGTATCAGTGGTATGGAAGGCACTATGGCGTGCCATTTGCAATTAATGTTAATGATATCTAACACATGGTCCATGTTATGTTTAGCTCCATCAAGATGATCATATCTACTAAAATGCTAATAGAAGTAAACAGAGAAGTAGGCAGAGTTCTTCTTGAGCCTAGAGACACTTTCTTCGCCATGACCATCCATGAAATTGTGCGAGGTGAGCAATGCTAGATCCCTGACATTCTTTACTCAGACAACACCGACATCCTGGCAAACACATTACACTTGTGTACCCGGTTGCGGGACATTGAGTCCCTCCCTACGAATCCCACTAGGTGCATCTTGCTGTTCACCTATAGATATGCACCAGGGAGATCTTTGTAGGCAGATCCAGCCATTACACCAGCCTCACCATCGGAGTTGCATCGACAACATTGTAGATAGTCTACCACTGCTGATTTCTAGGAATCTGTTGTGGTAGTGGACGATGGAGTAGGCTTGATGTGTCAGGCCAGTGTCGAGCAGCTTCCATGAGGCATCATCGCCTATGTGACAAAATCAGACTTCACGGGAACCCGAGAACCACCATTGTAATACAATCGTCGAAGTCGAGCGACGCCTTCATGATGACGAGCGACATTATGTGCTCTAGGGACAACAGGGGAAGCTCCGGCATCATGGTAGGCTTGACGGGGCACAACCCGATTAGCCCCAGTGATCGCTGGCAGGAGTGTGCGTGACATGAGTTTAGGTGATAGGGAGGGGGATGGAGCAGGTGCATGATAGGAACGGGAAGCAGATGCGAGGTGGAGGGGGTGGTGGAGGTTGTAACAGGGGCACGCTTGAGAGGGTGGCTTTGTCCGCAAGGACGGGCTCAAGCTGCTGCAGTATGGCCACCATGGGTATCACGATGGGGAATACGAGATCTGTGGTGGTGTGCGGATGCATTTTGGAAGGAGAAGAGGATTGGGTAGATGGGGGAACCTGGTCACAACTCATAGGGGTGGGGAGAGGGACTCAGGATCCTGGATGAAAACAAAACGAGATCATGGGAGGAACAGAACGAGCATGGCAAATTCCATGGACAAAAGTTTGGCGCCTTTTATCTTAACATCACCACCAAATGTTAAGCAGTAGTGGACCCTACTGTGTCGGACATATCATGAGGTTACCAGCTGGTGACAAGATTCAGGTCAACACGATGAATACGCAATTGAGCATCCATGGAGGAAAATAGAGAAGAAGGGAGGGTGACCTTTTATTCCTTAGTTGTCTAAGGAATAGCAGAGACAGGAAGAACAGTACTGCAACATTATTATGCTCATACTATCGATATCTCTCTCATAAGTATTCACTTATTCTTATCTCAATGTGAGTTTGGAGTTTGTGAACATCATGAAATAAACAAAAAACATGAGCACCAACATCTCACAGTTTATCCTTAGTTAGTGGAGAATTAAATATGTGCATCGACATTTGAGGTCATCCGCAGAAAAATAAAATTGCAACATGCGTTTAGAATAAATGTTGGAAGAGCAGCATGATATTTTATATTTTGTGAGAATTCATGTGTATTCCTATTGGATAGAAAATTAAAATATTAAGAGAAACATTTAAGGTTATTTGCAACTAATGTTGGCAGCAAAATATAAAGGAAATTGCAACCCGCTGTTATAAAAGTTCACCCATACTAGCACTACAAGAGACACACATGTAGTGTACATTGTATATCGAGTACATAACAACAATTATTCGACGATTCAACTGTCGGCTGTTCTTGACGGCCTAGAGAGAAATAATATGAAAATAAATCTGGTCCAGCAAAACAGATAGGTAGTTCAGACTATGTCTTAATTTGACTAAGCATCTACGGTTTGATCACACATCAGGCTTGCGAGGTCCTTCTCTTGTAATCTTTCACCGTTTTAAGCATCAGCGTGCCCTCCTGAAAACAATGATTAAATTTCAGATAAAAAATCAATATAATGTGGAAAACTA
The DNA here is from genome assembly GCA_023614405.1 of Avena insularis. Taxonomy (NCBI): domain Eukaryota; kingdom Viridiplantae; phylum Streptophyta; class Magnoliopsida; order Poales; family Poaceae; genus Avena; species Avena insularis. The sequence goes on along the minus strand of JAJUPC010000015.1, from coordinate 574,775 downwards.
TTATTAAATTGCATGGACAACAATATTTTAATAATGCACAAGTAAAATCGTTCACAAAAGGTAAAATGCTTAAAATTTCGATGAGGAGCACAGTGGGCAGCTGTGGCAATCCCTGGGCATAGTTGCAGTGTAAGACCATACTTTTTCAGGCAATTTAGAGGAACTCTTTACCTAGATTTTTTTAATACCAGTGGCATGAGATTTTATTTTCTATGCCAAGAACTCTAGCTAGCCCAATGGATCTGGGGAGTTGAACCCTGATGAACTCACTTGCCCACCTATTATGCTTCCCTATATGATAGCCGAATTTCCCCCTATCGTTGGTGAGTTCACCTACGGTCTTATGTGAGACTAATTATGGTCTTTCCCCCAAATATGGTGTACTTAATAAATTATCCGGTTATCTTTTGTAATGATAAACCCAGAGAAGCAAATACTCTAAGAGATGTGCAAATCCTAGCTAAACTCACCAAAGATGAAAATAATGTACGTAGCCGTCCAAATAGTTCTATCTATATATTTTGAGTACCTACCCTCATCGTTTTAAACGAAACAGTTTTCTATCTATCAAATATGACATACCTTTATCGTCACCTAAACAACACAACGTTCGGATTTCCATAGCTAATAACCCCAAGAAGTTGAAAACATAATAACACCATGTATGCACTAAATATGGCATACCTAACTCATGAAACAAATTGAGGTTACTAGAAGATCGTCCTGTAAATGCTAGCTGGATGAGGCGAAAACATGGATCAGAGAGCTAGACATAAACTTCTATTGAATCACACTGAGGGTATATAAAATACCCTTATGGTTTTGAAACCGAATTACCGTAATACCTAGAAATTCAGCATATCTATCATTTTGTTGTTACACTTGATATTTAAACCTCGACGCCACGAAAGCAATATGGAATGAATGCCCGATATAACATATGCAATATTTTGTGGTCGCCGCCTAGCTAGGAACCACACGAGCCAAAAGCAGGTACTGCCGGGTTTATCCAAACTATAAACCCGGCCCTAGTAGACATATATAGAGAGAAAAACAACAAGCAAGGATGATAGGATTATACAAATTACCTTGAGCAGTCCATGGATTCTGCATAATCCAGCAAAGAGCCTCCGGAGAGCCGTCAGTGTATGGGTGGTAAAGAAGCCATTTTGAAGTGCCAGTGGCAACGTCGATGATCTACCGAGATGCCCAGAGTCATAGACGGAGTTGTTTTCGAGACCGGAAACGCTTCCTCCGGCGACGCCAGCCGCGACATTATGCGACGTAAGCAATGTTAGATCGCCGATGTTCATCACCCTTGACCACACCGGTGTCCGGGCAAAGACGTTGCACCTGTAGAGCTCGGTGCCGCGTTGTTGGTCACGGGAGGTGCCTACCAGGTGCAGCTCGCCATTCACCTGCATATAGGATAAGGGGTAGACCTGTTTGGGTAGTTCGAACCCTTGCAGCGGCCTCGCCGTCGGAGTTGCACCGGCGACGTTGCAGATGGAGACGTGTCCGTCGTAGCTGATTGCCAGGAACCTGTTGCGGCAGTGGACGATGTAGCTGATGTCATCTTCGAGGCCGGTGTTGAGCAGCCTCCAGGAGGCGTCCACGCCGGCCGGCAGGCGCATTTCAGACGACTCGTCGAACTGCGCCATCAGAATACAATCACCGGAGTCGGCCGGCGAGGAGAGCACCACCTCGCTGAAGAACACGTTGCGCATCTCGTCCAGCTTTATCTCGCGCAGAACACCGTCGGCCAAAGGCTCGTGGACCCACCGGCCATCAACCTTGAAGGCGGGCCGCGAGAAGTCGACGGCGAAGTCATCGCCGGTCGGCGGGAGGGAGACGGTGGCTTTGGTGAACGGGTTCAGAAGGGTCAGGCACGCGGCCTCGTCGACGAGCGCCAGCCACCCGTGCGACGACCCACACACCGCCTTGCCGTGCAGCGCAGGGAGATCCCGCGTGATGGTTTCCCCGTCCGTCGGCCTGTAGAAGGTGACGGCGGTGCCGTTGGGTGACTCCGGGTCGTAGGGCAGCATCAGCACCGGCGCAAACTTGGTGAAGGGTAACTCGGCGCGCCAGAGCCTGCACATGGACCGGAAGTTGGCAGCGTCGCGGCCCGACGGTAGCCTTTTGCCGATGAGCTCCCAGAGCTCGGGCGGCAGAGCGGTGCTCCAATCCGTCTTCCGGATCAGCAACCGGGTGCTTCTCCGAGGAGGCTGCGCCGCCATGGTAAATAGGCTGGTGGAGGAGAGACTAGATTATCATATGAGGGATGACTCCATGGATGGATTGGAGGAGACTGAGAGTAGGAATCAATCTGAACGAACAGATCCCCAGGCGTTTGGTGGGTAGGAAGAAGGATGGAAGTGGGAGAGGGAGTAGGGCGGCGAGCTAGGAGAGCACGACGACGTCTCCTATCTCGATCGACTAGGTTCACAGAATGCTCGCCCTGGTAGTCGGAAGGAAGGACGGCGACTACACACCATGGATGGGTTCGACTTCGAGGATGGAAGACTAGATCATGTATCTGAGTCAGATCTAGCGTGTGTGAAGAGGATCGAAAAATTCTGGAGCTTGGATGGACGCATTGATGAAATTTGCTGTCACGGCGAGGCAGAAATGGCAAGAGACGTTGTGGACGCGACAACAACAGGTTAATGCTGCTGTGCTGGATTTTCTTGCATGCAATATCACTGCAATTATGGTGAAAGATTTTGCATCTCCTCGTTTCTCTTTTTGGAGGGTACTATTACACATTAATTCGTACACTTATTGTTAAAGATCTTCTTGCAATTTTTTTTTAGGGAATCTTCTTGCAATCTTAGTCTTGTAGCCATTATGATTTTCCCAACTTTTTTTATAGAAAAAAAGATTACACTCCAGGTACTCATACACTACGGGAATAACCAGATAGGCTGACGGCAAAAATGTCGGGCCGTCGGCCTAGTTTGCCGTCGGCGTAGAATAAATAGGCCGACAGCAGCGGGACCGTCAGCGTAGTCTATTAGGCTAACGGCAGAGCGACGGCGTCAAGTCTACACTGATGGTAAAGCCGTTGGCGTAGGTTTCACACCTATGTAGACGGCTCTTTGCCGTCGGAGTAGCTATTTACTTTTTTGCCACATTAATCTTAGAAAAATCATAACTAAATCATTTAAATTCATAAAAATACATATAATATATCAAAATTTGCAGAAAAATAAGATCTATTTATATAAAATCAAATACTTTTGTATAAAAAATATAAATGAAAAAAGGGGTGTTTTGAGAAGCAACCACCAAATGAAAAGTTTTAAAATGATACTACCCCATTTTTCAAAAATAGTAGACCATTTTGAATGGACAATTTCCCAACCTGGATATCTCAAACCTTTTCGTCCACCCCTCATGAAAAAGACAAATTCGTGCTGAATCGGGAGGAAATGAGTTAGATTTGAACTACATGTACATGATATAATGCTCATGATTTTTTGCAAAAATTATTTTTAAGTTCACAATATGCTATTTCATCACAGATCTAATGCAAGTTTAGTGAGGCTTGATACGTTGAAAACGTATCTATAATTTTTGATGCTCCATGCTTGTTTAGTATCTACTTTGCTTTACTTGTCCACACTTGAGGTGCTTTTTACATGTTTTTGGTACTAACCTACTAACAAGTTGCAACAGTGCTAGATGCCTGTTTTCTGCTGTTTTTGGTTTCAAAAAAGTTAGTAAAGAAATATTCTCGGAATTGGACGGAACAAAGGACAAAGTCAATTACTTTTCGTGGGGAACAAGAAGTCCAGATGAGAGCCCGAGGGGCCGGCAAGAGGGGCCAGACCCACCCCAGGAGCGGGTGGGCCCCACCCCGTGTTTGGCTAGGGTTTGGTCGCCCTGGCGGCCGCCTCGGTCTCCCCTTTCGCCTATAAGAAGCCCCCGATACAAGTACCCTGTGTACCCAATCAAATCTCCACGAAACCGTCTATGCCGCCGCCACCATCGTCCCTAAATCGGGGGGATCTGAAGTTCTTCCAAGACTGCCGAGGGAGAGATCATCCCGGAGGCCTTCTCTCCGGTATGATGCGTGAGTAGTTCCACCTTGGACTATGGGTCCATGTAGTAACTAGATGGTTGAATCTTCTCCTTTGTGCTTTCATGTATAGATCTTGTGAGATCCATTCATGATCAAGTTCTAATCTATTTGTAATCATGCTTGTTGTGTTTGCGGGGATCCGATGGATATTGAGATTATTATATTGGTTTGATTAATGGTTTTATCTTTATGATTCTATCATGTATGTGTTGTTTGTGATCTTGCATGCTCTTCGTTGTTAGTAGCTATATTGGCCAAGTAGTTGCTAGTGACTCCAAGAGGGGGTATTTATGCTCGATAGTGGGTTCATGCCTCTAGTTTCCAAGGGAAGGTCTGTTTACCTTACACACTTTGCTTAAAGCAGTTGTCTGTTGCTTGGAACTTAATACTGGAGGGGGTTCGGATGATAACCTGAAGGTGGACTTCTAGTCATAGATGCAGTTGGATGGCGGTCTATGTATATTGTTGTATTGCCTAATAAACCTTATAGGATCTTTCTGACTAGTAATTGCATTGTTATGCCTTGCTCAGTTCTTGTCAATTGCCCTACTGTAATTTGTTTACCCTTCATGACATGCTGTTTATTTAAGGAGAGCACCTCTAGTGAACTATGGACCCTGGTCCAATATTTACCAATGATACATCTTCCACTGTTACTTGTTTACTTGCTGCAAACCATTACCTTCCACACCATACGTTTAATCCTTTGTTACAGCAAATCGGTGAGCTTGACAACCTCACTGATTCGTTGGGGCAAAGTCTTGAGATTGTGTTGTGCAGGTCTCCGTGTTGCTTGCAACACCTGTGTGACGTTTCCTTCCTCCTTCTGGTTCGATAACCTCGGTCTCAACTGAGGGAAAACTTGTTGTTTGTTGCTTCACACCTTGCTCTTGGGGTTCCCAACAGGCTCCACATCAACATGCTCCATCAACAACTTTTCTGGTGTCGTTGCCGGGGAGGCCAAGGACGTCTTCACTAGGGGAGTCCTTCACTTACTTTCTCTTTACTTTGTTTTTAATTTGCTTTGTTTCTTTTGTTTGGTTTTGTTTGCCTCTTTCCAAAAAATCCAAAAAAATAGTCTAGTTTGGTTTGCTTGCTTTATTCAAAAACACAAAAAAATTAGTTCCTACTCTAGTTGTTGGTCTGTTATTGCCTTGCTTGGTCATGATTTCTCTCAATGGATGGTTTCTTTGAAACTAGTTCTTATTGGCAAGGTGGGTTCACGAAGGAACAAAAGTATTATTATAAGGAACCGCTTGTCACAAAAAGGAAAACACTTATGGGATCAAATTGATAAGTTGAATACTGCTAGAGACGTGCTCTACTTATAATATTATTTATTGCTTTGATAAAGCTTGTTGCTGCAGGAGGTATAAACACCTACCCTTTCATTGTGAGTATAATGATAATGTTACCATATCCTCTTATGTTAAAGGAAATTATGACTTTTATGATGTGGAACAAATTGAATAATTTGTTGCTTTTAAGGGTGCATTTGAACTTGCTAGTTTGCTTGAAAATACTGATGATGCACCTTATGAACATGAGGTTTATGAGATACTTAAATTTTTCTTTGATAATTACAAGGAAGCAAATGGCTATATTCTTGAATATTTTAATAGATGTTTTCCACAAATGGAAGAGACTAATGCCTTGCAGGAGCCTATGGAAGAAGAAATTGCTGAAACTGAAAGCTCATTAGATGAAAAAGAGGAGGAGAGTGATGGTCAAGAGGAGAAAGAATGGATCTACCCATGCCTACCTTATAATGAGAGTAACTCTTTACCTCTTACATTATTTGATTGTCCATGTTGCTTACCAAAAGAGGATGAATGTTATGTTCTGTGGATCCTTTTGAAATATCTACTTTGGGTAAAACCTGTGAAGGAATTAATCCCACTATTTTTGAGCTTGATAGAAATTATGTGTTTGAAGGTCATGAAAAGCATGCTTTATGTGATAGTTATATTGTTGAGTTTATTCATGAGGCTACTGAACATTATTTTGAGAGAGGGAAACATGGTCTTATGTATCTCAACAATATTAAGTTCCCTCTCTCTATGTTGAAAATTTTGAAGTTGCACTTGTTTTGCTTTCCTATACTTGTTGCTTTGTGCTTTCATGACTTGTTCCTTTACAAGATTCCTATGCATAGGAAGTGGGTTAGACTCAAATGTGTTTTGAATTTTCTTCTTGATGCTCTCTTTTAATTCAACTCATAGTTCGTATGTGAGCATCTTCTCAAGCTATCAAGCCTAACTTAAAGGCGTTAAAGAAAAGTACTTATTGGAAGATAACCCAAGAGTTTCCTTGAGTCTTGGAAGTTATTACTTCAGTAATGACCTCTCCTTATCCTTTTTGTTTGCTTTTGTGCCAAGAATGACCTCTAATGAGAGGGAAGTAAGATTTGGGGAGTTGCTGTCCCGAAACAGATTCCTGTCCTCCACCAAAAACATTTTTAAGGAGTGTCTGTAACTCGGATTGATCTCAAAATTTACGAATAAATCCCCCAATATGTTAGATAACTTTCGTTAGTTCAACACTTTTTGATTTGATCAACATAAGATATTCGAAAAAATCGGTTTCTACCTGCAGGTCTGTTTTGACAGATTTCTGCCATTATTTGCATTTGCTTCTTATTGATTCCTTTTTTAGTTCTCTTTAGGTGAATTGAGCTTTTTGAAAGAGTTGCTACAGTAGCTTGTTTTTAGTGAAAAGCCTTGCTGTTTCAAAGCTTTGCCACAGGTCTAATATCTTTTGAATACACTAATGTTGCTAATAAAGATTGTGTGAAGTTTTGTATGAAGGAAAAAATTAAGGTATAGAGATAGACTGATGTAATGAGATGAAGAATGGACAAAGCTCAATCTTGGGGATGCCACCATGGTGTCTCCCAAGAAATATCCAAGAGTTACAAGCGAAAGCTTGGGGATGCCCAAGGCATCCCTTCTTCATCAATAAAAGCTCAGGTCTGTCTAGACACTTGCCTTTATTGTTTCATGCACAGTTGTGTTGTTATTGGAGCGTCTTAGTTTTCGTTTGCTTTGCTTAGTTTGTTTAGTTTTCTTAAGTAGTTTGGACCCCCGTTCTCGCTGTGTTGTTTTGCAAATAAGTTTGTTTGGTGTTGGAAAGGAGTAGTAAGTTCTTGCTTGAAGTGCAAGAGGAGATTACATTGACTGTGACTTAGACTTTAGCATGACATGCTAGGTGTTATTTTAGCATTATGCTTAGTGATTATTGATGTATCATGTCTTGTTCCAAACAATTGGGATTGCTTAGTGTGCCTTGAAGAAATTATGTGTTGTTTTAGCATGCAAAAGCATAGTATTGTGATATTCTCCTTTGATGCTTTGCTTTGGTTGACTTGGCACATGCTCACACCATGTTATGACTATGACAAGTCACCATTAGCCTCTATGATCATTTAGTCCTTGACTTGTAGTACCACTCTTTGCTTTGATTAGTATGCTTTGTTGCATTGCATGATTATGACCATTATTGCTCTCTTAGTTGGTTGCTCCGGTCTTTTGCTAGCCTCCACTTGTATGAGTAAGTTCTACTCATGCCTCCAACTCCCAAGAAACCAAGTTATTCCAAAGTTTCCACTATAAACTCCTATGCATGGTGTGTTACACCATTCCAAGTATATTCTTGTTTTCAACTATCTTCCAATTAAAAACTATTTTGTTATGTGAAAACTTAGTGATTAAAGCCCCCACGAACTTGATGGAACACTTTATTCTTTGCCCCTAATAAACTTGAACCATTATGACAACTTTGTTGTATATTCTTGCACTTATAAGTTAGAATTAGCAGAACCGTGTTGTCACGGGGAACGTTTTCAACATTGCACTTGTACCTTGTTTACTCAGTTGATATCATGTTCTTTTGTCTATGGATGTCACTGGTGTGAAATAAAGAGGGAACTTGTAAGTCCATAGAGTTTGTATCCTGTGTTAGAGAAACGCCTGAGCCGCTAGCCTAAGCCATGCCTAATCATGGTGGAAACTTGCAGCATCACCATAGTGAGATATCTATGAAGCATCCTCAATAAAAAGATATGCATATGGTAAATAAAAATATTCATGAGATGGTCATTGTCTGCTTGCCTTGTCATTTTGGTTATGGGAAAGCTCCTATACCATGTGCAAGGGGTGCCCGCTTATGTTCTCAATGATATGCAAATACTTACAGTGACAAGAACTTACCTGGACCCAAAGTTGAGTATGCATGAGGTGTGGCCTCAGATTCAAGGGCAATGAGATTGCCAAATACTTCGTCAAGCATATACTCCAGCTTTGCCACTTTAACCTTAACCACTTCAAGATGCTTATGATAGGGGCAATGAGGGCTGAAAGCTAATAAGTATCATAATTTTTGGAAGCTCTTTTTGAAATTTGTAATCACTGCTTCCTTTACAAAAAGGCCTTTCTTCCATCACTATTGAGTCTCCACCTTCTACCTTTAGGCACCATTAAGAGAGCATAGTTGTCATTCGGTGTGCAGTGTTTTAAAGCTTATTAATTGATGCATATTGTGTTATTACTTGCTCTTGTGCTACTTGTTTCTAGTCACCTTTGTAAACTTTGCAGGTGTCCTATGCATTTTATTGCCACTCTATGAGGGACAAGCTGATTGCCACTATACTATGTTTTCTGTATGTGAAACAAACAAACGTTTTTCAATGCATGTTATTCATGATCTTTGTTTGTAGCTTTCCATGTTGCATGCATAGTTATTATGTCCTATTGTTAGAACTCCATCTTTCATGCACATGTTTAGAGTTATTTGATCCCAACTTTCAATGCTTGCAAATGGTTGGATATTTATTGTGAGGGTGCATGTCACCTAAAAAATTATTCTGTTTATCACTTACCTACTCAAGGACGAGCAGGAGTTAAGCTTGGGGATGCTGATACGTTGGAAAGGTATCTATAATTTTTGATGCTCCATGCTTGTTTAATATCTACTTTGCTTTACTTGTCCACACTTTGAGGTTCTTTTTTACATGTTTTCTGGTACTAACCTACTAACAAGTTGCAACAGTGCCAGATGCCTGTTTTCTGCTGTTTTTGGTTTCAAAAAAGTTAGTAAAGAAATATTCTCGGAATTCGACGGGACAAAGGACAAAGTCAATTACTTTTCGTGGGGAACAAGAAGTCTAGAGGAGAGCCCGAGGGGCCAGACCCACCCCAGGGGCGGGTGGGCCCTACCCAGCGCCTGGCTAGGGTTTGGTCGCCCTGGCGGCCGCCTCGGTCTCCCCCTTCTCCTATAAGAAGCCCCGGATACAGAAACCCTGAGTACCCGATCAAATCTCCACGAAACCGTCTGTAGCCACCACCATCGTCCCGAGATCGGGGGGGGGGAGGGGGATCTGAAGTTCTTCCCGGCACCCTGCCTGAGGGAAGATCATCTCGGAGGCCTTCTCTCCGGTATGATGCGTGAGTAGTTCCACCTTGGACTGTGGGTCCATGTAGTAGCTAGATGGTTGTATCTCCTCCTTTGTGCTTTCATGTATAGATCTTGTGAGCTCCGTTCATGATCAATATCTAATCTATTTGTAATCATGCTTATTGTGTTTGCGGGGATCCGATGGATATTGAGATTATTATGTTGGTTTGATTAATGGCTTTGTCTTTATGATTATATCATGTCTGTGTTGTTTGTGATCTTGCATGCTCTCCGTTGTTAGTAGCTATCTTGGCCAAGTAGTTGCTAGTGTCTCCAACAGGGGGTATTTATGCTCGATAGTGGGTTTATGCCTCTAGTTTCCAAGGGAAGTGACAATAATATCTTCGGTTGTAGATGTGCTGTTGCTACTAGGGAGAAAACAACGGTCTCTTGTTCATGGAACATGTGTGCTGTTTACCTTACACACTTTTATTAAAGAAGTTGTTTGTTGCTTGCAACTTAATATTGGAGGGGGTTCGGATGATAACCTGAAGGTAGACTTCTAGTCGTAGATGCAGTTGGATGGCGGTCTATGTTCCACCATTGTTCCCCTGTCCAGCCTTACTTTTTCACACATGATTATTTAATAGTGTAATTTGGAATGCGATGCCTATGAAAGTTTAATTTTATCTAAATTTAATTACTATTTTAGGAAGGCGTACAGATTAATGCTTGGACGGTGAAATATCGAGAAACAAGAAACTCCCCAGCTCGACCAGTGTTGTGGGAAGGGTCATAAAACAGAAACATATCATAGAACTTTCATTTAGACAAATTGATATTTATTTTGGAGTTGGTCCTAATTATGTCTCTTATGTTCTCTAGAAAAACTTAGTTTTATTGTTATTTCTCCCTATGTGTGTGTGAAGAACAAATGCCAATTTGGGATGATGCGAGTTCCCTATTACCTCATTATGCTAACTGCCATATGTGTTCACCGGGAGGGAGTATTACAAATTTGTGTTTCTGAAAATACCAAGCAGCCAAACTTTACTACATCGGTAAAGGGATTGAAAATCTCCACGTTGTCGAAGACATGCAAGGTTTATGTTTATCCTCTACGTGATGTGATGGAGCATAGAGTTTTTCAAGTATGTTTGACATGAAATGTTATTTATACGAATTAGCTGGATCTTTGCTTTTGTATATTAAGAAGAACTAGCATTGTCTTTGGTGTGCCAAGAAGTGACCTCGAAATAAATGTTTTTACATGTATTTATGTTAAAGAAATGAAATAAATCTAGAGCAAACAAAAATATTATGCAAAAAATGCCACCTCCATGTGAAACACCTTTTAAATTTGTGGGGGAATGATTATTTTGGCATCTTTCAAAACATCATATTAATGACCACATGTCTTCTTCGTACAATATATATGGTCAATCCATTGAATAAGTTAAACCCTTGAAGTAATTGCATGATGTTGGATTATTTTGCAATGACAATGTTCACATTATCTGTCTTAATTGCCTGAAGTAAGAGAAGTTTTTATAAAAGTTTCTACAACATCGTATAATTTTATAAGGTCGTATTATTTCTTCTATGTGCCTTTAACCGCATCCTATCTTTTTTGTAATCTCCAAACAACATCCTATCTATCCCCACTAATCAACTAAATTGTTTTAAATTCACTTACATGTATTATATTTTCATTTAACATGGTTATGATGACATGCTCAGCATAGTTTCTGCACCACTCCACTATTCCATTTTTATACATTATTGTAGTGACACATTAAATAGATTTTAACGAATTATAGATTAAGAAAATTGACTTACATAAAAGTCACTATTTACATATTTTATGCAAGGATTAATGCAAGAAATTAATATTCCAAATTGATCGCAATCTGTATAAAAGCACAACAAATAACGCTACAAACAAAGAACATCATAAGGCATGTTTAAGAACTATAGATCTACAATTCTATATTTTTAATAGAAATAGTTTTAGTCCATATTGGATAGATAAGATTAAATCTTATTGGTAAATTATCCTAACAACAACTTTGATTTATTGTATTTATATTTTCCTCATGGTCTCACAGTACCCATGTCCAAGCATATGTGTAGTTATGGATCATCGAGCCTCCACCTCCATGCATATTTTACACCTGATCACTCTCTTCCAATTGAGAGCAATTGTGTTAAACTTGTAAGGATGATAGTGCCCTCCATCTCAAATCCAATTAAATTTTGAAATATTTTTCACCTTATAATACTATCTTGTAAGGTTATAGTGGTAAATTTTCTAGGTCTCACCATATCACACTTGGAAGGAAACTTGCATAAATTAATTTTAACAAATTACCAAAACAATTTGAACTAATCAATCACATCTTTGTCTTCAATCATTCACTTTTAAAGCATTGCTCCTCTTGTACTCTTAAAATAATGCTCACACCTATATCTTTCCACTATTCTACAAATTATATCAATCATTTGGGGGCAAATAATGCATGGGGAAATTGTGTGTATCCATCGAAAGTGGCATGTTTGGAATGACATGTCTATCCTTAAGCACAATGAGTTTAACTCAGTGTAGCTTTCTATGTTTCTTGTTGACCAATGAATAATCATGATCCACCAGTTACTTGATAATGGTTTTGGAAATTACAACAATTTGTTCTGAGTATGTGACCTTATAGAGTAGATCCTTAATATAAAAATTGGACATCCTAAAGTTATTCCTAGAATATTAGAATTTGAAAGATTGGATTATTTATATTTAGTGTCAAACTTGCAAACATAAATCATAAACAATTAAGAAATAGAATATCTCGTTGTTATCTCCATAATTTATTTCAAACAAAAAAAGAAGCCACCACAATCATCCAAATAGACCTAGTTATTTAATTCACCGATTGCAATGTGGGTCTTAATTATAACAACCTACTTTTAAAATAACTTATCATGATGAATGTCAATTAAGTAGAGTTTAAAGCCATAATTATCACGTTTTAGAAAATGCATCTTTCCACCTTATTTAGCAAAGACAAAAAAATGATCTAGAGAGGACACATTTAAAAATATACCATTGACCGAGTTGTATTAGTTAATAGAGAGGATAGATAAAAAACCCGAGAGTTCTCTAGATTGTTTTTATATACTCATTTTGCATGAATAAATAAGTTCACACTTTGTAGTTTAGCTTCAATAAATAATTACACTTCAAAAAGATTTGTGTTACTTTTACATGATGCATCATCCCAACCGTGTGCCATGGATAAAGTGCCACCGTCTGTAGAGGGTTACCTAGACTTACCCATGGTGGCACAAGCCACGAGTAAGTGTGGTCTCATCCCCACCCTCCGTGGATTGTCTTTTTAGTTTTAGAAAGAATAAGAAAATGATAAAACCGTCAAATTTGAAAATCCTTTGAGATGTGGTTGTATTTGTGATTTAGTTGTTAGAAAAATTAACAAACATGAATTTTGAAATATTTTGCAAAAAAGTTATGTTCTAGTATAATGGCCATAACTTTTTCATACGACAACGGATCGAAAAGTTTTTTATATGAAAAAATAATTACACGAAAATGTACATATTTCAATGACCCTCCATTGTTGCTGTTTTTTAGAATCCTCAAATTCTGAAGGGATTTTTTATGATTTTTAAAGATTTTGACACTATTAAATGAATTTTTGATGTTAATGATTCATAACATGGCAAGTTAAATGATGTAAACCATGTTAGCATGATGCCAAATGCAAATGTAATTGATGGCATGCCATTACTGAAGCATTGCCAATATTAAATAATATCATCACAATTGTATTTGGAAAACTTTGCAGTACACTATTAAAAAGACATGATGCATGATGCAAAAGATGATATGAATGTCATATTTAGATTGCTCTCAAAATTTTATCGATTTAGAAATGTTATTGGTCGAATTATGATTTACGGATTTAAAGATATAAATAATTCCATATTAAATGGAAAAAGGAAAAAGTAAAGTAAAATATGTTTTATTGTTATAAATGGTAAAAGGAAAAAAATAAAGATATGAATTATTCCATGTTAAATGGAGAAAGCCAAATATTATTAACGGTCTTTTGTAACATGAAAGGGAAACCATGTTTGTTTGGTTCGTGCTCTTTCAGCCAAATATTATAAGCTGTTCTTGAAATTTCATATCGCAAATAGTTTTCTTACGCATAAACCAAGTGTGATATTTAGATGAGGATGATATTGAGTTTGTGCGGTGTGCATGACCTTTGAACAACGCACACAACTTACCTTACAAAAAGTGTGTGTGAGTGTGTGACAAAACTTTCGCAGACGGTTCTTAATGATTAAATACTATCTGTTATTGGGCCCATTAGGGCCTGATAGACACAAACCTTACTATATTTCTCCTACATATAAGGATAAGAACCACTAGGTATTGTGTCTAGTCTCACTCCAGTCGACAGACGCCACCCCTCTTTAGGACCACACAATACATGCCTTGCTCCCTTGCTCGGCTCGACGATAACTGCAAGCTTCTAGAACCTTGCCGCGTTGAAGATGACCTCTTCGGTGACTTCTTTGCCATGTACTCAACTACTCATTCCTACTCGTGTGGTCGAAAGTCCGTCATGCCGACAATAATTCTGGTCAAGCCAGGTTGTCCTCGCCATCTAGTTCCACTCTCCTCGCCTACCCGGAGGCATACGTCGTTACCCTGCATTTTAACTTTTACATAGCACGAATCTGTCATGTAAGCATAGTTAGAAATGCCAAATCCATTAGAATATTGTGTTAGGATTGCTTGTTTGGTTTTATACACATTAGCACAATTAGCAAGGCCGAATTAATTAGAATAGTGTGTAAGGATCGATTTTTATGCTTGCTTGTTGTATATCTTATATTTTATGAGATGATTTAATTGTTAGATCTTTATGTTATATTGTTTGTTTGCGAGATCTATATGTTATATTATGTATAACTGGACCTATTTATTTCCATATTTATATGGTTACTTATGTGCACAATGATCCATTTCTGGCACAACTTCATGTGGTTACATACATGTGCAATGATTTATTTGTATATATGTTTTAGATATATTTAACTATGTATGGACTGAATCTATGTGTTAGACATTGTGTACTTATGACCAGATATGTGCAATATTTTAGAATAATTTGCATCATTTATCTTCTTATGATCTAATGTTGCCACAACTTTATGTTCTTGCTTATGTTGTACACGTTGATTAGTTATAACAGATCCATGGTTATATCTTGAAGGCCCAAAGATTCGCAGGTGATTGGCTTTTAGTAAGCGTGTGCCCTTTCACACATGGTTTCATAAACCACTTACGATTTAAAGGGCCATCGCACACCATTCGATGGCGACGGTTTGATTCACCGTGTGTGACAGGCCATTTCCACGGTGTGCGAATGCTTGATCTGTACTGAATTAACACACTGGATGATATGGCTATGTGTGACATTGCAATGGATTATGATCCACAATATCGTTTAGTTGAAGTATCTAACTGCGTGTTTTATAATTTTGTGACCCTCTTTCGGTGAAAATCTTTCTCAAAATACTTGAAAGTTTTACTACGGTTAACATGTGTTCTACAATCTATCTATATGATATGCAGAACATGTTCTTCAACAAGGTCGTGCTTTCCTCGCCATCCTACTCTGGTGAATGTATTGTGATGGCTTTTCTCAATGAGTCATCTGAAGTCACCTTCTGCCATGTCAACGCCGCTGCCTCTTGGAGGCTGGTCAACATCGGCCTCACATATGACATCAACTGCATCGCCCACTACTTCAATAGGTTCTTGACAATCATCTACGTTGGACAAGTCTCCATCTGCAATATCGTGGGTGCAACTCTGACGGCAAGTCCAATAAAATATTTGGATATTTTCAAACATGCCCTGCTTATACTATCTACATGTGAACAGCGAGCTGCACCTTGTGGGCACCATCGTGGTGTGCTCCAGCACCTAGTGCATCTTCCTCTAGCTGTGCAATGTCCTTTCCTAGACACTGGTGTGGTCCAGAGTGATGAACGTCGACCCTCTAATGTTGATCACATCGCATAATTTGGTAGATGGCCATGCGAGAGGAAGAGTTTCCAGTCTCAGGAAGGACTCTCTTACTATTATGGCCATCTTGGTAGATGTGTATATCACGGTACTAGATGCAAGCATAACCCGAACCATGTGTTAGAGACCATCAACGATGACATTGCCATTAGTGGCTTCCTTCTGACAGATAGACCCATGGATCCCCAGAGGCTCTTTGTTGGATTATGCTGAATCCATGGAGTACCCAAGGTTCGTATCATGTCATTCCTACTTGTTTTATCTCTCTATACAGGTCTAGGGTTTATAGTTTCAAGAAATCGCGTGGTATCTACCTGGCTCATGAATGGTTCATAGGTGGTGACAAATTATATTATATATCTTATATATTTGTTGGGTAGACTGTTTCAAATGTGTTTTGTGGCATTGGTTTCAAACCATAGTGGTAGTTTGCACCATGGAGTGATTGACTAAAAGTATGTATCTAGCTTCCCGATCCATGTTTTCGCCGCATCCACCTAGCATTTATAGGCCCTTCTAGTAATTTCAATACGTTTGGTTTATAGGTAAAAATGGTATACAATAAATTCAGAATAGCATATTTGGTGGATATTATTTTATTATGTTTACCTATCATAAAATCCATTTTTTCCGAGTCCGGAGATGCTTGCTGAGTGTATATCACCCCATAGCTATTTGGTGCATACACTTTTATTATGTTTGCAACATACATGGGTTATAAGTATGGAAATCCGAGCGTTGTGTTTCATGACCACGTAGAGGTGATGGTAAAATGCTAGATATGTAACGTTTGACAAATACAAAATTGTATGGTTTGCAATGGGAAGTGTAAGCACACAAATTTATAGACTGAATTATAATACATACATTATGTTCTTCTTGGTGGGTTTAGATGAGATACCTGAATGAGTCATAAATGAACGTTAGTAAAGAGCTTAAGAAACAATGAGAAAGATGGCATATAAAATGAAGCCAAACATAAGCGAGGCAACACCCTAGTAGGCAAAGAAGCGTAGTCAGCGTATCATGAAAACACCGCAGGAGCAAATACGATGAAGCAATGGCGCACACGTCGACGAACGCACAACGAGACGACCTCCCACTATTTCCAAAGGCAACTAATAAACATAGATATAATAAATTGCCATTAGATCGGAGGCATAAAGTAAGGTAAGCAAGAGACATTGGGCAATGTACCGCGTGACATGCGAACTCTATGGTGAGAGCGTTTCTTCTCTCATGGCAACCACACATCATTGGGCTGACACACCGATGCGAGGATGTGTTAGCAGGAACTACCCTCTTCTCGTGGTCGACAGTTTTCTAGCGGTGACGACGAACAGGCGACCTAACAAAGAATACGCTGAAAGAGGATAGAACATGTCAAAAGAACTCACAAAAGGAATAGAGAAACATAATAACATCAAGAGGTATGTATACGTGCGACAAATGAGGGGTAGTCGATCGTGCGGAAAGGCTAGCCTTGCGGCGCTCGCCGTTTCTCGAGACGCGATCGTCATTCGACCATACCATGCGCGTAATGGAGGCATGACATAGTGGCGGAAGTGCGCATACACATACCGTATTTGAGAGGCATTCTCTCACTCTTGGTGGACCCACCAAATGATCCCTCAACGAGGATCAACGCAAGCCGATGAACTAGAAACGCGATCTTGGACCATTCAAGACCCCACCTTCCAGCGGGTGCGAAATTCTCCTATGCCCCGAACGCCTCTCACCCAGCGCGCTCCTACCGGCTAGCAATGACGCCAGGACAGGGTGCGGACACAATTCTCCCACATTAACGTGACCCACCGCAAGATCTCGCTAAGAGTGCCCATGCATGCCCACGACCTGGAGACGCCACACAAACCGCGCCGAGCCACACTGCCCAGCAGGTACGGAGATCTCCCGTGCCCTTGCATGCCTCTCAACCAGCACACACCTACCTGCCGGGGGTGATGCCGGGCATAGAGAGCACGCGCGGTCTGCCATCTAGTGACGCAAGTAGGTCAGGGGTGCATGTGAGATGGCCGAAGGGGGATTTGGCGGCTGGCCCCGCGATGGACATGCTTGTCCTACCGGGTCTTCATCCCGCGGACAAAAATAATCAGTGAGACATGGATTAAAAAAATGAGTCGAGTCTTTTAATAACTCTTATTTACTCTAATAGTATATTATCCCCATCTAGGAATCAAGAACCAAACAGGTACATCATGATTCCTTAAAACTATAAACCCTGGACACAGAGAAATTAAAACAAAAAAGGCGAGATGACAGGATATGAACCTTGAGTCTACGGATTCCACATAATCCAACAAAGATCCTTCGAAGTACTGGGAGTGTATTACTGGTATGGAAGGCACTATGACGTTCCTTTGGCAATTAATGTTAATGATCTCTAACACATGGTCCATGTTATGTTTAACTCCATCAAGATGATCACATCTACTAACATGCTAATAGAAGTAAACAGAGAACTAGGCAGAGTTCTTCTTGAGCCTAGAGACACTTTCTTCGCCATGACCATCCATGAAATTATGCGAGGTGAGCAATGCTAGATCCCTGACATTCTTTACTCAGACAGCGCCGGCATCCTGGCAAAGACATTACACTTGTGTACCCGGTTGCGGGACATTGAGTCCCTCCCTACGAAGCCCACCAGGTGCATCTTGCTGTTCACCTATAGATATGCACCAGGGAGATCTTTGTAGGCAGATCCAGCCATTACACCAGCCTCACCATCGGAGTAGCATCGACAACATTGTAGATAGTCTACCACTGCTGATTTCTAGGAATCTGTTGTGGTAGTGGACGATGAAGTAGGCTTGATGTGTAAGGACGGTGTCGAGTAGCTTCCATGAGGCATCATCGCCTATGTGACAGAATCAGACTTCACGGGAACCCGAGAACCACCATCCTGATACAGTCGTCGAAGTCGGGCGACGCCTTCATGATGATGAGAGACATTATGTACTCTAGGGACAACAGCGGAAGCTCCGACATCATGGTAGGCTTGACGGGGAACAACCCGATTAGCCCCAGTACTCGCTGACAAGAGCGTGCGTGACATGAGGTTATGTGATAGGAAGGGGGATGGAGCAGGTGCAGGATAGGAACGGGAAGCAGATGCGAGGTGGAGGGGGTGGTGGAGGTTGTAACAGGGGCACGCTTGAGTGGGTGGCTTTGTCCGCAAGGACGGGCTCAAGCTGCTGCAGGATGGCCACCATGGGCATCACGATGGGGAATACGAGATCTATGGTGGTGTGTGGATGCATTTTGGAAGGAGGAGAGGATTGGGTAGATGGGGGGACTTGGTCACAACTCATAGGGGTGGGGAGCGGGACTCGGGACCATGGATGAAAACAAAACGAGATCATGGGAGGAACAGAACGAGCATGGCAAATTCCATGGACAAAAGTTTGGCGCCTTTTATCTTAACATCACCGCCAAATGTTAAGCAGTAGTGGACCCTATTGTGTTGGACATATCATGAGGTTACCAGCTGGTGACAAGATTCAGGTCAATACGATGAATACACAGTTGAGCATCCATGGAGGAAAATAGAGGAGAAGGGAGGGTGACCTTTTATTCCTCAGTTGTCTAAGGAATAGCACAGACAGGAAGAACAATACTGCAACATTATTATGCTCATACTATCGATATCTCTCTCATAGGTATTCACTTATTCTTATCTCAATGTGAGTTTGGAGTTGGTGAACATCATGAAATAAACAAAAACAGGAGCACCAACATCTCACAGTTTAGCCTTAGTTAGTGGAGAATTAAATATGTGCATCGACATTTTAGGTCATCCGGCAGAAAATAAAAATTGCAACATGCGTTTAGAATAAATGTTGGAAGAGCAGCATGATATTTCATATTTTGTGAGAATTCATGTGAATTCCTATTGGATAGAAAATCAAAATATTAAGAGAAACATTTAAGGTTATTTGCAACTAATGTTGGCAGCAAAATATAAAGGAAATTGCAACCCGCTGTTATAAAAGTTCACCCATACTAGCACTACAAGAGACACACATGTAGTGTACATTGTATATCGAGTACATAACAACAATTATTCGACGATTCAACTGTTGGCTGTTCTTGACGGCCTAGAGAGAAATAATATGAAAATAAATCTGGTTCAGCAAAACAGATAGGTAGTTCAGACTATGTCTTAATTTGACTAAGCATCTACGGTTTGATCACACATCAGGCTCGCGAGGTCCTTCTCTTGTAATCTTTCACCGTTTCAAGCATCAGCATGCCCTCCTGAAAACGATGATTAAATTTCAGATAAAAAATCAATGTGGAAAACTATTATTAAATGGCATGGACAACAATATTTTAATAATGCACACGTAAAATCTCGTTCACAAAAGGTAAAATGCTTAAAATTTCGATGAGGAGCACAGGGGGCAGCTGTGCCAATCCCTGGGCTTAGTTGCAGTGTAAGACCATATTTTTTCAGGCAATTAAGAGGAACTCTTTACCTAGATTTTTTTAATACCAGCGGCATGAGATTTTATTTTCTATGCCAAGAACTCTAGCCCAATGGATCTGGGGAGTTGAACCCTGATGAACTGAGGGGGCAAGACTACCACTTGCTCACTTGCCCACCTACGCTTCCCTATATGACAGAATTTTCCCCTATCGTTGGTGAGTTTACCTATCGTCTTATGTGAGACTAATTATGGTCTTTCCCCCAAATATGGTGTACTTAATAAATTATCCGGTTACCTTTTGTAATGATAAACCTAGAGAAGCAAATACTCTAAGAGATGTGCAAATCCTAGCTAAACTCACCAAAGATGAAAATAATGTACGTAGCCGTCCAAATAGTTCTATCTATATATTTTGAGTACCTACCCTCATCGTTTTAAACGAAACAGTTTTCTATATATCTATCAAATATGACATACCTTTATCGTCACCTAAACAACACAACGTTCGGATTTCCATATCTAATAACCCCAAGAAGTTGAAAACATAATAACACCATGTATGCACTAAATATGGCATACCTAACTCATGAATAAATTGAGGCTACTAGAAGATCCTCTAAATGCTAGCTGGATGAGGCGAAAACATGGATCAGATAGCTAGACATAAACTTCTATTGAATCACACTGAGGGTATATAAAATACCCTTATATATGGTTTGAAACCGAATTACCGTAATACCTAGAAATTCAGCATATCTATCATTTTGTTGTTACACTTGATATTTAAACCTCGATGCCACGAAAGCAATATGGAATGAATGCCCGATCTAACATATGCAATATTTTGTGGTCGCCGCCTAGGAACCACACGAGCCAAGCAGGTACTGCCTGGTTTATCCAAACTATAAACCCGGCCCTAGTAGACATATATAGAGAAAAACAACAAGCAGGGATGATAGGATACAAATTACCTTGAGCAGTCCATGGATTCCGCATAATCCAGCAAAGAGCCTCCGGAGAGCCTTCAGTGTATGGGTGGTAAATAAGCCATTTTGACCTGGTCACAACTCATAGGGGTGGGGAGCGGGACTCGGGACCATAGATGAAAACAAAACGATATCATGGGAGGAACAGAACGAGCATGGCAAATTCCATGGACAAAAGTTTGGCGCCTTTTATCTTAACATCACCCCCAAATGTTAAGCAGTAGTGGACCCTATTGTGTTGGACATATCATGAGGTTACCAGCTGGTGACAAGATTCAGGTCAATACGATGAATACACAGTTGAGCATCCATGGAGGAAAATAGAGAAGAAGGGAGGGTGACCTTTTATTCCTCAATTGTCTAAGGAATAGCACAGACAGGAAGAACAATACTGCAACATTATTGTGCTTATACTATAGATATCTCTCTCATAGGTATTCACTTATTCTTATCTCAATGTGAGTTTGGAGTTGGTGAACATCATGAAATAAACAAAAACACGAGCACCAACATCTCACAGTTTAGCCTTAGTTAGTGGAGAATTAAATATGTGCGTCGACATTTCAGCCCATCCGTAGAAAAATAAAATTGCAACACGCGTTTAGAATAAATGTTGGAAGAGCAGCATGATATTTTATATTTTGTGAGAATTCATGTGTATTGCTATTGGATATAAAATCAAAATATTAAGAGCAAAATATAAGGTTATTTGCAACTAATGTTGGCAGCAAAATATAAATGAAATTGCAACCCGCTGTTATAAAAGTTCACCCAATACTAGCACTACAAGGGACACACATGTAGTGTACATTGTATATCGAGTACATAACAACAATTATTCGACGATTCAACTGTCGGCTGTTCTTGACGGCCTAGAGAGAAATAATATGAAAATAAATCTGGTC
Source organism: Avena insularis (assembly GCA_023614405.1). Taxonomy (NCBI): domain Eukaryota; kingdom Viridiplantae; phylum Streptophyta; class Magnoliopsida; order Poales; family Poaceae; genus Avena; species Avena insularis. The sequence goes on along the minus strand of JAJUPC010000015.1, from coordinate 552,846 downwards.
CAGCAAAACAGATAGGTAGTTCAGACTATGTCTTAATTTGACTAAGCATCTACGGTTTGATCACACATCAGGCTTGCGAGGTCCTTCTCTTGTAATCTTTCACCGTTTCAAGCATCAGCGTGCCCTCCTGAAAACAATGATTAAATTTCAGATAAAAAATCAATATAATGTGGAAAAATATTATTAAATTGCATGGACAACAATATTTTAATAATGCACAAGTAAAATCGTTCACAAAAGATAAAATGCTTAGAATTTCGATGAGGAGCACAGTGGGCAGCTGTGGCAATCCCTGGGCATAGTTGCAGTGTAAGACCATATACTTTTTCAGGCAATTTAGAGGAACTCTTTACCAAGATTTTTTTAATACCAGTGGCATGAGATTTTATTTTCTATGCCAAGAACTCTAGCTAGCCCAATGGATCTGGGGAGTTGAACCCTGATGAACTCACTTGCCCACCTATTATGCTTCCCTATATGATAGCCGAATTTTCCCCTATCGTTGGTGAGTTTACCTACGGTCTTATGTGAGACTAATTATGGTCTTTCCCCCAAATATGGTGTACTTAATAAATTATCCGGTTATCTTTTGTAATGATAAACCCAGAGAAGCAAATATTCTAAGAGATGTGCAAATCCTAGCTAAACTCACCAAAGATGAAAATAATGTACGTAGCCATCCAAATAGTTCTATCTATATATTTTAAGTACTTACCCTCAAAGCAAACAGTTTTCTATCTGTCAAATATAACAACACAACGTTCGGAATTCCATAGCTAATAAACCCAAGAAGTTGTAAACATAATAACACCATGTATGCACTAAATATGGCATACCTAACTCATGAAACAAATTGAGGTTACTAGAAGATCCTGTAAATGCTAGCTGGATGAGGCGAAAACATGGATCAGATAGCTAGACATAAACTTCTATTGAATCACACTGAGGGTATATAAAATACCCTTATATATGGTTTGAAACCGAATTACCGTAATACCTAGAAATTCAGCATACAGTACACTTGATATTTAAACCTCGACGCCACGAAAGCAATATGGAACGAATGCCCGATATAACATATGCAATATTTTGTGGTCGGCGACTAGGAACCCCAAGAGCCAATCAGGTACTGCTTGGTTTATCCAAACTATAAACCCTAGTAGACATATATAGAGAGAAAAACAACAAGAAGGGATGATAGGATACAAATTACCTTGAGCAGTCCATGGATTCCGCATAATCCAGCAAAGAGCCTCCGGAGAGCCTTCAGTGTATGGGTGGTAAAGAAGCCATTTTGAAGTGCCAGTGGCAACGTCGATGATCTACCGAGATGCCCAGAGTCATAGACGGAGTTGTTTTCGAGACCGGAAACGCTTCCTCCGGCGACGCCAGCCGCGACATTATGCGACGTAAGCAATGTTAGATCGCCGATGTTCATCACCCTTGACCACACCGGTGTCCGGGCAAAGACGTTGCACCTGTAGAGCTCGGTGCCGCGTTGTTGGTCACGGGAGGTGCCTACCAGGTGCAGCTCGCCATTCACCTGCATATAGGATAAGGGGTAGACCTGTTTGGGTAGTTCGAACCCTTGCAGCGGCCTCGCCGTCGGAGTTGCACCGGCGACGTTGCAGATGGAGACGTGTCCGTCGTAGCTGATTGCCAGGAACCTGTTGCGGCAGTGGACGATGTAGCTGATGTCATCTTCGAGGCCGGTGTTGAGCAGCCTCCAGGAGGCGTCCACGCCGACGCGGCAGAAGGCGACTTCAGACGACTCGTCGAACTGCGCCATCAGAATACAATCACCGGAGTCGGCCGGCGAGGAGAGCACCACCTCGCTGAAGAACACGTTGCGCATCTCGTCCAGCTTTATCTCGCGCAGAACGCCGTCGGCCAAAGGCTCGTGGACCCACCGGCCATCAACCTTGAAGGCGGGCCGCGAGAAGTCGACGGCGAAGTCATCGCCGGTCGGCGGGAGGGAGACGGTGGCTTTGGTGAACGGGTTCAGAAGGGTCAGGCACGCGGCCTCGTCGACGAGCGCCAGCCACCCGTGCGACGACCCACACACCGCCTTGCCGTGCAGCGCAGGGAGATCCCGCGTGATGGTTTCCCGTCCGTCTCTGTAGAAGGTGACGGCGGTGCCGTTGGGTGACTCCGGGTCGTAGGGCAGCATCAGCACCGGCGCGAACTTGGTGAAGGGTAACTCGGCGCGCCAGAGCCTGCACATGGACCGGAAGTTGGCAGCGTCGCGGCCCGACGGTAGCCTTTCGCCGATAAGCTCCCAGAGCTCGGCGTAGGGGTGCTCAATCCTTCCGGATCAGCAACCAGGTGCTTCTCCGAGGAGGCTGCGCCGCCATGGTAAATAGGCTGGTGGAGGAGAGACTAGATTATCATATGAGGGATGCATGACTCCATGGATGAATTGGAGGAGACTGACAGTAGGAATCAATCTGAACGAACAGATTCCCAGGCGATTGGTGGGTAGGAAGGATGGAAGGTGGGAGAGGGGGATTGAGGGAGTAGGGCGGCGAGCTAGGAGAGCACAACGACGTCACAACAACAGGTTAATGCTGCTGTGCTGGATTTTCTTGCATGCAATATCACTGCAATTATGGTTAAAGATTTTGCATCTCCTCGTTTCTCTTTTTGGAGGGTACTATTACACATTAATTCGTACACTTATTGTTAAAGATCTTCTTGCAATCGTTTTTTTAGGGAATCTTCTTGCAATCTTAGTCTTGTAGCCATTATGATTTTCCCAACTTTTTTTATAGAAAAAAAGATTACATCTAGCACTCATAAACTACCGGAATAACCAGATAGGCCGACGGCAAAATGTCGGGCCGTCGGCCCAGTTTTGCCGTCGACGTAGGATAAATAGGTCGACAACAGCGGGACCGTCGGCGTAGTCTATTAGGCTAACGGCAGAGCGACGGTGTCAAGTCTACACTGACGGTAAAGCCGTTGGCGTAGGTTTCACACCTATGCAGACGGCTCTTTACCGTCGGAGTAGCTATTTTCTTTTTTGCCACATTAATCTTCGAAAAAATCATAACTAAATCATTTAAATTCAGAAAAATATATATAATATATCAAAACTTGCAGAAAAATAAGATCTATCTATATAAACTCAAATATTACATATTTTTTTTCAAAATAATGTATAAAAAATAAAAATACTTTTGTATAACATATTTTTCATTTTCCGAGTGCAAAAGAGGGGTGTTTTGTGAAGCAACCACCAAATGAAAGTTTTAAAATGATACTATCCCATTTTTCAAAAATAGTAGACCATTTTGAATGGACAATTTCCCAACCTGGATATCTCAAACCTTTTCGTCCACCCCTCATGAAAAATATAAAATTCTCTTAATCGAGAGGAAATGAGTTAGATTTGAACTACATGTACATGACATGATGTTTGCAAAAATCATTTTTAGGTTTACAATATGCTATTTCGTCAGAGATCTAATGCAAGTTTAGTGAGGCTTGATACGTTGGAAACGTATCTATAATTTTTTATGCTTCATGCTTGTTTAGTATCTACTTTGTTTTACTTGTCCACACTTTGTGGTGCTTTTTACATGTTTTCTGGTACTAACCTACTAACTAGTTGCAACAATGCCAGATGCCTGTTTTCTGCTGTTTTTGTTTTAGAAAAGTTAGTAAAGAAATATTCTCGGAATTGGACGGGACAAAGGACAAAGTCAATTACTTTCTGTGGGGAACAAGAAGTCCAGATGAGATCCCGAGGGGCCGGCCAGAGGGGCTAGACCCACCCTAGGCGCAGGTGGGCCCCACCCCGCGCCTGGCTAGGGTTTGGTTTGCCTCTTTCCAAAAAATCCAAAAAAATAGTCTAGTTTGGTTTGCTTGCTTTATTCAAAAACACAAAAAAATTAGTTCCTACTCTAGTTGTTGGTCTGTTATTGCCTTGCTTGGTCATGATTTCTCTCAATGGATGGTTTCTTTGAAACTAGTTCTTATTGGCAAGGTGGGTTCACGAAGGAACAAAAGTATTATTATAAGGAACGCCGTTTGTCACAAAAAGGAAAACACTTATGGGATCAAATTGATAAGTTGAATACTGCTAGAGACGTGTGCTCTACTTATAATATTATTTATTGCTTTGATAAAGCTTGTTGCTGCAGGAGGTATAAACACCTACCCTTTCATTGTGAGTATAATGATAATGTTACCATATCCTCTTATGTTAAAGGAAATTATGACTTTTATGATGTGGAACAAATTGAATAATTTGTTGCTTTTAAGGGTGCATTTGAACTTGCTGGTTTGCTTGAAAATACTGATGATGCACCTTATGAACATGAGGTTTATGAGATACTTAAATTTTTCTTTGATAATTACAAGGAAGCAAATGGCTATATTCTTGAATATTTTAATAGATGTTTTCCACAAATGGAAGAGACTAATGCCTTGCAGGAGCCTATGGAAGAAGAAATTGCTAAAACTGAAAGCTCATTAGATGAAAAAGAGGAGGAGAGTGATGGTCAAGAGGAGAAAGAATGGATCTACCCATGCCTACCTTATAATGAGAGTAACTCTTTACCTCTTACATTATTTGATTGTCCATGTTGCTTACCAAAAGAGGATGAATGTTATGTTCCTGTGGATCCTTTTGAAATATCTACTTTGGGTAAAACCTGTGAAGGAATTAATCCCACTATTTTTGAGCTTGATAGAAATTATGTGTTTGATGGTCATGAAAAGCATGCTTTATGTGATAGTTATATTGTTGAGTTTATTCATGAGGCTACTGAACATTATTTTGAGAGAGGGAAACATGGTCTTATGTATCTCAACAATATTAAGTTCCCTCTCTCTATGTTGAAAATTTTGAAGTTGCACTTGTTTTGCTTTCCTATACTTGTTGCTTTGTGCTTTCATGACTTGTTCCTTTACAAGATTCCTATGCATAGGAAGTGGGTTAGACTCAAATGTGTTTTGAATTTTCTTCTTGATGCTCTCTTTTAATTCAACTCATAGTTCGTATGTGAGCATCTTCTCAAGCTATCAAGCCTAACTTAAAGGCGTTAAAGAAAAGTACTTATTGGAAGATAACCCAAGAGTTTCCTTGAGTCTTGGAAGTTATTACTTCAGTAATGACCTCTCCTTATCCTTTTTGTTTGCTTTTTGTGCCAAGAATGACCTCTAATGAGAGGGAAGTAAGATTTGGGGAGTTGCTGTCCCGAAACAGATTCCTGTCCTCCACCAAAAACATTTTTAAGGAGTGTCTGTAACTCGGATTGATCTCAAAATTTACGAATAAATCCCCCAATATGTTAGATAACTTTCGTTAGTTCAACACTTTTTGATTTGATCAACATAAGATATTCGAAAAAATCGGTTTCTACCTGCAGGTCTGTTTTGACAGATTTCTGCCATTATTTGCATTTGCTTCTTATTGATTCCTTTTTTAGTTCTCTTTAGGTGAATTGAGCTTTTTGAAAGAGTTGCTACAGTAGCTTGTTTTTAGTGAAAAGCCTTGCTGTTTCAAAGCTTTGCCACAGGTCTAATATCTTTTGAATACACTAATGTTGCTAATAAAGATTGTGTGAAGTTTTGTATGAAGGAAAAATTTCAGGTATAGAGAGAGAATGATGTAATGAGATGAAGAATGGACAAAAGCTCAATCTTGGGGATGCCACCATGGTGTCTCCCCAAGAAATATCCAAGAGTTACAAGCGTAAAAGCTTGGGGATGCCCAAGGCATCCCCTTCTTCATCAATAAAAAGCTCAGGTCTGTCTAGACACTTCGTCTTTATTGTTTCATGCACAGTTGTGTTGTTATTGGAGCGTCTTAGTTTTCGTTTGCTTTGCTTAGTTTGTTTAGTTTTCTTAAGTAGTTTGGACCCCCGTTCTCGCTGTGTTGTTTTGCAAATAAGTTTGTTTGGTGTTGGAAAGGAGTAGTAAGTTCTTGCTTGAAGTGCAAGAGGAGATTACATTGACTGTGACTTAGACTTTAGCATGACATGCTAGGTGTTATTTTAGCATTATGCTTAGTGATTATTGATGTATCATGTCTTGTTCCAAACAATTGGGATTGCTTAGTGTGCCTTGAAGAAATTATGTGTTGTTTTAGCATGCAAAAGCATAGTATTGTGATATTCTCCTTTGATGCTTTGCTTTGGTTGACTTGGCACATGCTCACACCATGTTATGACTATGACAAGTCACCATTAGCCTCTATGATCATTTAGTCCTTGACTTGTAGTACCACTCTTTGCTTTGATTAGTATGCTTTGTTGCATTGCATGATTATGACCATTATTGCTCTCTTAGTTGGTTGCTCCCAGTCTTTTGCTAGCCTCCACTTGTATGAGTAAGTTCTACTCATGCCTCCAACTCCCAAGAAACCAAGTTATTCCAAAGTTTCCACTATAAACTCCTATGCATGGTGTGTTACACCATTCCAAGTATATTCTTGTTTTCAACTATCTTCCAATTAAAAACTATTTTGTTATGTGAAAACTTAGTGATTAAAGCCCCCACGAACTTGATGGAACACTTTATTCTTTGCCCCTAATAAACTTGAACCATTATGACAACTTTGTTGTATATTCTTGCACTTATAAGTTAGAATTAGCAGAACCGTGTTGTCACGGGGAACGTTTTCAACATTGCACTTGTACCTTGTTTACTCAGTTGATATCATGTTCTTTTGTCTATGGATGTCACTGGTGTGAAATAAAGAGGGAACTTGTAAGTCCATAGAGTTTGTATCCTGTGTTAGAGAAACGCCTGAGCCGCTAGCCTAAGCCATGCCTAATCATGGTGGAAACTTGCAGCATCACCATAGTGAGATATCTATGAAGCATCCTCAATAAAAAGATATGCATATGGTAAATAAAAATATTCATGAGATGGTCATTGTCTGCTTGCCTTGTCATTTTGGTTATGGGAAAGCTCCTATACCATGTGCAAGGGGTGCCCGTTTGGCGGTTCTCAATGATATGCAAATACTTACAGTGACAAGAACTTACCTGGACCCAAAGTTGAGTATGCATGAGGTGTGGCCCTCGTATTCAAGGGCAATGAGATTGCCAAATACTTCGTCAAGCATATACTCCAGCTTTGCCACTTTAACCTTAACCACTTCAAGATGCTTATGATAGGGGCAATGAGGGCTGAAAGCTAATAAGTATCATAATTTTTGGAAGCTCTTTTTGAAATTTGTAATCACTGCTTCCTTTACAAAAAGGCCTTTCTTCCATCACTATTGAGTCTCCACCTTCTACCTTTAGGCACCATTAAGAGAGCATAGTTGTCATTCGGTGTGCAGTGTTTTAAAGCTTATTAATTGATGCATATTGTGTTATTACTTGCTCTTGTGCTACTTGTTTCTAGTCACCTTTGTAAACTTTGCAGGTGTCCTATGCATTTTATTGCCACTCTATGAGGGACAAGCTGATTGCCACTATACTATGTTTTCTGTATGTGAAACAAACAAACGTTTTTCAATGCATGTTATTCATGATCTTTGTTTGTAGCTTTCCATGTTGCATGCATAGTTATTATGTCCTATTGTTAGAACTCCATCTTTCATGCACATGTTTAGAGTTATTTGATCCCAACTTTCAATGCTTGCAAATGGTTGGATATTTATTGTGAGGGTGCATGTCACCTAAAAAATTATTCTGTTTATCACTTACCTACTCAAGGACGAGCAGGAGTTAAGCTTGGGGATGCTGATACGTTGGAAAGGTATCTATAATTTTTGATGCTCCATGCTTGTTTAATATCTACTTTGCTTTACTTGTCCACACTTTGAGGTTCTTTTTTACATGTTTTCTGGTACTAACCTACTAACAAGTTGCAACAGTGCCAGATGCCTGTTTTCTGCTGTTTTTGGTTTCAAAAAAGTTAGTAAAGAAATATTCTCGGAATTCGACGGGACAAAGGACAAAGTCAATTACTTTTCGTGGGGAACAAGAAGTCTAGAGGAGAGCCCGAGGGGCCAGACCCACCCCAGGGGCGGGTGGGCCCTACCTAGCGCCTGGCTAGGGTTTGGTCGCCCTGGCGGCCGCCTCGGTCTCCCCCTTCTCCTATAAGAAGCCCCGGATACAGAAACCCTGAGTACGATCAAATCTCCACGAAACCGTCCGTAGCCGCCACCATCGTCCCGAGATCGGGGGGGGGGATCTGAAGTTCTTCCCGGCACCCTGCCTGAGGGAAGATTATCTCGGAGGCCTTCTCTCCGGTATGATGCGTGAGTAGTTCCACCTTGGACTGTGGGTCCATGTAGTAGCTAGATGGTTGTATCTCCTCCTTTGTGCTTTCATGTATAGATCTTGTGAGCTCCGTTCATGATCAATATCTAATCTATTTGTAATCATGCTTATTGTGTTTGCGGGGATCCGATGGATATTGAGATTATTATGTTGGTTTGATTAATGGCTTTGTCTTTATGATTATATCATGTCTGTGTTGTTTGTGATCTTGCATGCTCTCCGTTGTTAGTAGCTATCTTGGCCAAGTAGTTGCTAGTGTCTCCAACAGGGGGTATTTATGCTCGATAGTGGGTTTATGCCTCTAGTTTCCAAGGGAAGTGACAATAATATCTTCGGTTGTAGATGTGCTGTTGCTACTAGGGAGAAAACAACGGTCTCTTGTTCATGGAACATGTGTGCTGTTTACCTTACACACTTTTATTAAAGAAGTTGTTTGTTGCTTGCAACTTAATATTGGAGGGGGTTCGGATGATAACCTGAAGGTAGACTTCTAGTCGTAGATGCAGTTGGATGGCGGTCTATGTTCCACCATTGTTCCCCTGTCCAGCCTTACTTTTTCACACATGATTATTTAATAGTGTAATTTGGAATGCGATGCCTATGAAAGTTTAATTTTATCTAAATTTAATTACTATTTTAGGAAGGCGTACAGATTAATGCTTGGACGGTGAAATATCGAGAAACAAGAAACTCCCCAGCTCGACCAGTGTTGTGGGAAGGGTCATAAAACAGAAACATATCATAGAACTTTCATTTAGACAAATTGATATTTATTTTGGAGTTGGTCCTAATTATGTCTCTTATGTTCTCTAGAAAAACTTAGTTTTATTGTTATTTCTCCCTATGTGTGTGTGAAGAACAAATGCCAATTTGGGATGATGCGAGAGTTCCCGCTATTACCTCATTATGCTAACTGCCATATGTGTTCACCGGGAGGGAGTATTACAAATTTGTGTTTCTGAAAATACCAAGCAGCCAAACTTTACTACATCGGTAAAGGGATTGAAAATCTCCACGTTGTCGAAGACATGCAAGGTTTATGTTTATCCTCTACGTGATGTGATGGAGCATAGAGTTTTTCAAGTATGTTTGACATGAAATGTTATTTATACGAATTAGCTGGATCTTTGCTTTTGTATATTAAGAAGAACTAGCATTGTCTTTGGTGTGCCAAGAAGTGACCTCGAAATAAATGTTTTTACATGTATTTATGTTAAAGAAATGAAATAAATCTAGAGCAAACAAAAATATTATGCAAAAAATGCCACCTCCATGTGAAACACCTTTTAAATTTGTGGGGGAATGATTATTTTGGCATCTTTCAAAACATCATATTAATGACCACATGTCTTCTTCGTACAATATATATGGTCAATCCATTGAATAAGTTAAACCCTTGAAGTAATTGCATGATGTTGGATTATTTTGCAATGACAATGTTCACATTATCTGTCTTAATTGCCTGAAGTAAGAGAAGTTTTTATAAAAGTTTCTACAACATCGTATAATTTTATAAGGTCGTATTATTTCTTCTATGTGCCTTTAACCGCATCCTATCTTTTTTTGCGAATCTCCAAACAACATCCTATCTATCCCCACTAATCAACTAAATTGTTTTAAATTCACTTACATGTATTATATTTTCATTTAACATGGTTATGATGACATGCTCAGCATAGTTTCTGCACCACTCCACTATTCCATTTTTATACATTATTGTAGTGACACATTAAATAGATTTTAACGAATTATAGATTAAGAAAATTGACTTACATAAAAGTCACTATTTACATATTTTATGCAAGGATTAATGCAAGAAATTAATATTCCAAATTGATCGCAATCTGTATAAAAGCACAACAAATAACGCTACAAACAAAGAACATCATAAGGCATGTTTAAGAACTATAGATCTACAATTCTATATTTTTAATAGAAATAGTTTTAGTCCATATTGGATAGATAAGATTAAATCTTATTGGTAAATTATCCTAACAACAACTTTGATTTATTGTATTTATATTTTCCTCATGGTCTCACAGTACCCATGTCCAAGCATATGTGTAGTTATGGATCATCGAGCCTCCACCTCCATGCATATTTTACACCTGATCACTCTCTTCCAATTGAGAGCAATTGTGTTAAACTTGTAAGGATGATAGTGCCCTCCATCTCAAATCCAATTAAATTTTGAAATATTTTTCACCTTATAATACTATCTTGTAAGGTTATAGTGGTAAATTTTCTAGGTCTCACCATATCACACTTGGAAGGAAACTTGCATAAATTAATTTTAACAAATTACCAAAACAATTTGAACTAATCAATCACATCTTTGTCTTCAATCATTCACTTTTAAAGCATTGCTCCTCTTGTACTCTTAAAATAATGCTCACACCTATATCTTTCCACTATTCTACAAATTATATCAATCATTTGGGGGCAAATAATGCATGGGGAAATTGTGTGTATCCATCGAAAGTGGCATGTTTGGAATGACATGTCTATCCTTAAGCACAATGAGTTTAACTCAGTGTAGCTTTCTATGTTTCTTGTTGACCAATGAATAATCATGATCCACCAGTTACTTGATAATGGTTTTGGAAATTACAACAATTTGTTCTGAGTATGTGACCTTATAGAGTAGATCCTTAATATAAAAATTGGACATCCTAAAGTTATTCCTAGAATATTAGAATTTGAAAGATTGGATTATTTATATTTAGTGTCAAACTTGCAAACATAAATCATAAACAATTAAGAAATAGAATATCTCGTTGTTATCTCCATAATTTATTTCAAACAAAAAAAGAAGCCACCACAATCATCCAAATAGACCTAGTTATTTAATTCACCGATTGCAATGTGGGTCTTAATTATAACAACCTACTTTTAAAATAACTTATCATGATGAATGTCAATTAAGTAGAGTTTAAAGCCATAATTATCACGTTTTAGAAAATGCATCTTTCCACCTTATTTAGCAAAGACAAAAAAATGATCTAGAGAGGACACATTTAAAAATATACCATTGACCGAGTTGTATTAGTTAATAGAGAGGATAGATAAAAAACCCGAGAGTTCTCTAGATTGTTTTTATATACTCATTTTGCATGAATAAATAAGTTCACACTTTGTAGTTTAGCTTCAATAAATAATTACACTTCAAAAAGATTTGTGTTACTTTTACTTGATGCATCATCCCAACCGTGTGCCATGGATAAAGTGCCACCGTCTGTAGAGGGTTACCTAGACTTACCCATGGCGCGTGTGCCACGCTACCCGTGGCACAAGCCACGAGTAAGTGTGGTCTCACCCCCACCCTCCGTGGATTGTCTTTTTAGTTTTAGAAAGAATAAGAAAATGATAAAACCGTCAAATTTGAAAATCCTTTGAGATGTGGTTGTATTTGTGATTTAGTTGTTAGAAAAATTAACAAACATGAATTTTGAAATATTTTGCAAAAAAGTTATGTCTAGTATAATGGCCATAACTTTTTCATACGACAACGGATCGAAAAGTTTTTTATATGAAAAAATAATTACACGAAAATGTACATATTTCAATGACCCTCCATTGTTGCTGTTTTTTAGAATCCTCAAATTCTGAAGGGATTTTTTATGATTTTTAAAGATTTTGACACTATTAAATGAATTTTTGATGTTAATGATTCATAACATGGCAAGTTAAATGATGTAAACCATGTTAGCATGATGCCAAATGCAAATGTAATTGATGGCATGCCATTACTGAAGCATTGCCAATATTAAATAATATCATCACAATTGTATTTGGAAAACTTTGCAGTACACTATTAGAAAGACATGATGCATGATGCAAAAGATGATATGAATGTCATATTTAGATTGCTCTCAAAATTTTATCGATTTAGAAATGTTATTGGTCGAATTATGATTTACGGATTTAAAGATATAAATAATTCCATATTAAATGGAAAAAGGAAAAAGTAAAGTAAAATATGTTTTATTGTTATAAATGGTAAAAGGAAAAAAATAAAGATATGAATTATTCCATGTTAAATGGAGAAAGCCAAATATTATTAACGGTCTTTTGTAACATGAAAGGGAAACCATGTTTGTTTGGTTCGTGCTCTTTCAGCCAAATATTATAAGCTGTTCTTGAAATTTCATATCGCAAATAGTTTTCTTACGCATAAACCAAGTGTGATATTTAGATGAGGATGATATTGAGTTTGTGCGGTGTGCATGACCTTTGAACAACGCACACAACTTACCTTACAAAAAGAGTGTGTGAGTGTGTGACAAAACTTTCGCAGACGGTTCTTAATGATTAAATACTATCTGTTATTGGGCCCATTAGGGCCTGATAGACACAAACCTTACTATATTTCTCCTATATATAAGGATAAGAACCACTAGGTATTGTGTCTAGTCTCACTCCAGTCGACAGACGCCACCCCTCTTTAGGACCACACAATACATGCCTTGCTCCCTTGCTCGGCTCGACGGTAACTGCAAGCTTCTAGAACCTTGCCGCGTTGAAGATGACCTCTTCGGTGACTTCTTTGCCATGTACTCAACTACTCATTCCTACTCGTGTGGTTGAAAGTCCGTCATGCCGACAATAATTCTGGTCAAGCCAGGTTGTCCTCGCCATCTAGTTCCACTCTCCTCGCCTACCCGGAGGCATACGTCGTTACCCTGCATTTTAACTTTTACATAGCACGAATCTGTCATGTAAGCATAGTTAGAAATGCCAAATCCATTAGAATATTGTGTTAGGATTGCTTGTTTGGTTTTATACACATTAGCACAATTAGCAAGGCCGAATTAATTAGAATAGTGTGTAAGGATCGATTTTTATGCTTGCTTGTTGTATATCTTATATTTTATGAGATGATTTAATTGTTAGATCTTTATGTTATATTGTTTGTTTGCGAGATCTATATGTTATATTATGTATAACTGGACCTATTTATTTCCATATTTATATGGTTACTTATGTGCACAATGATCCATTTCTGGCACAACTTCATGTGGTTACATACATGTGCAATGATTTATTTGTATATATGTTTTAGATATATTTAACTATGTATGGACTGAATCTATGTGTTAGACATTGTGTACTTATGACCAGATATGTGCAATATTTTAGAATAATTTGCATCATTTATCTTCTTATGATCTAATGTTGCCACAACTTTATGTTCTTGCTTATGTTGTACACGTTGATTAGTTATAACAGATCCATGGTTATATCTTGAAGGCCCAAAGATTCGCAGGTGATTGGCTTTTAGTAAGCGTGTGCCCTTTCACACATGGTTTCATAAACCACTTACGATTTAAAGGGCCATCGCACACCATTCGATGGCGACGGTTTGATTCACCGTGTGTGACAGGCCATTTCCACGGTGTGCGAATGCTTGATCTGTACTGAATTAACACACTGGATGATATGGCTATGTGTGACATTGCAATGGATTATGATCCACAATATCGTTTAGTTGAAGTATCTAACTGCGTGTTTTATAATTTTGTGACCCTCTTTCGGTGAAAATCTTTCTCAAAATACTTGAAAGTTTTACTACGGTTAACATGTGTTCTACAATCTATCTATATGATATGCAGAACATGTTCTTCAACAAGGTCGTGCTTTCCTCGCCATCCTACTCTGGTGAATGTATTGTGATGGCTTTTCTCAATGAGTCATCTGAAGTCACCTTCTGCCATGTCAACGCCGCTGCCTCTTGGAGGCTGGTCAACATCGGCCTCACATATGACATCAACTGCATCGCCCACTACTTCAATAGGTTCTTGACAATCATCTACGTTGGACAAGTCTCCATCTGCAATATCGTGGGTGCAACTCTGACGGCAAGTCCAATAAAATATTTGGATATTTTCAAACATGCCCTGCTTATACTATCTACATGTGAACAGCGAGCTGCACCTTGTGGGCACCATCGTGGTGTGCTCCAGCACCTAGTGCATCTTCCTCTAGCTGTGCAATGTCCTTTCCTAGACACTGGTGTGGTCCAGAGTGATGAACGTTGACCCTCTAATGTTGATCACATCGCATAATTTGGTAGATGGCCATGCGAGAGGAAGAGTTTCCAGTCTCAGGAAGGACTCTCTTACTATTATGGCCATCTTGGTAGATGTGTATATCACGGTACTAGATGCAAGCATAACCCGAACCATGTGTTAGAGACCATCAACGATGACATTGCCATTAGTGGCTTCCTTCTGACAGATAGACCCATGGATCCCCAGAGGCTCTTTGTTGGATTATGCTGAATCCACGGAGTACCCAAGGTTCGTATCATGTCATTCCTACTTGTTTTATCTCTCTATACAGGTCTAGGGTTTATAGTTTCAAGAAATCGCGTGGTATCTACCTGGCTCATGAATGGTTCATAGGTGGTGACAAATTATATTATATATCTTATATATTTGTTGGGTAGACTATTTCAAATGTGTTTTGTGGCATTGGTTTCAAACCATAGTGGTAGTTTGCACCATGGAGTGATTGACTAAAATTATGTATCTAGCTTCCCGATCCATGTTTTCGCCGCATCCACCTAGCATTTATAGGCCCTTCTAGTAATTTCAATACGTTTGGTTTATAGGTAAAAATGGTATACAATAAATTCAGAATAGCATATTTGGTGGATATTATTTTATTATGTTTACCTATCATAAAATCCATTTTTTCCGAGTCCGGAGATGCTTGCTGAGTGTATATCACCCCATAGCTATTTGGTGCATACACTTTTATTATGTTTGCAACATACATGGGTTATAAGTATGGAAATCCGAGCGTTGTGTTTCATGACCACGTAGAGGTGATGGTAAAATGCTAGATATGTAACGTTTGACAAATACAAAATTGTATGGTTTGCAATGGGAAGTGTAAGCACACAAATTTATAGACTGAATTATAATACATACATTATGTTCTTCTTGGTGGGTTTAGATGAGATACCTGAATGAGTCATAAATGAACGTTAGTAAAGAGCTTAAGAAACAATGAGAAAGATGGCATATAAAATGAAGCCAAACATAAGCGAGGCAACACCCTAGTAGGCAAAGAAGCGTAGTCAGCGTATCATGAAAACACCGCAGGAGCAAATACGATGAAGCAATGGCGCACACGTCGACGAACGCTGTGACCTCCCACTATTTCCAAAGGCAACTAATAAACATAGATATAATAAATTGCCATTAGATCGGAGGCATAAAGTAAGGTAAGCAAGAGACATTGGGCAATGTACCGCGTGACATGCGAACTCTATGGTGAGAGCGTTTCTTCTCTCATGGCAACCACACATCATTGGGCTGACACACCGATGCGAGGATGTGTTAGCAGGAACTACCCTCTTCTCGTGGTCGACAGTTTTCTAGCGGTGACGACGAACAGGCGACCTAACAAAGAATACGCTGAAAGAGGATAGAACATGTCAAAAGAACTCACAAAAGGAATAGAGAAACATAATAACATCAAGAGGTATGTATACGTGCGACAAAGGAGGGGTAGTCGATCGTGCGGAAAGGCTAGCCTTGCGGCGCTCGCCGTTTCTCGAGACGCGATCGTCATTCGACCATACCATGCGCGTAATGGAGGCATGGCATAGTGGCGGAAGTGCGCATACACATACCGTATTTGAGAGGCATTCTCTCACTCTTGGTGGACCCACCAAATGATCCCTCAACGAGGATCAACGCAAGCCGATGAACTAGAAACGCGATCTTGGACCATTCAAGACCCCACCTTCCAGCGGGTGCGAAATTCTCCTATGCCCCGAACGCCTCTCACCCAGCGCGCTCCTACCGGCTAGCAGTGACGCCAGGACAGGGTGCGGACACAATTCTCCCACATTAACGTGACCCACCGCAAGATCTCGCTAAGAGTGCCCATGCATGCCCACGCCCTGGAGACGCCACACAAACGCATGAGCCACACTGCCCAGCAGGTACGGAGATCTCCCGTGCCCTTGCATGCCTCTCAACCAGCACACACCTACCTGCCGGGGGTGATGCCGGGCATAGAGAGCAAGCGCGGTCTGCCATCTAGTGACGCAAGTAGGTCAGGGGTGCATGTGAGATGGCCGAAGGGGGATTTGGCGGCTGGCCCCGCGATGGACATGCTTGTCCTACCGGGTCTTCATCCCGCGGACAAAAATAATCAGTGAGACATGGATTAAAAAAATGAGTCGAGTCTTTTAATAACTCTTATTTACTCTGATAGTATATTATCCCCATCTAGGAATCAAGAACCAAACAGGTACATCATGATTCCTTAAAACTATAAACCCTGGACACAGAGAAATTAAAACAAAAAAGGCGAGATGACAGGATATGAACCTTGAGTCTACGGATTCCACATAATCCAACAAAGATCCTTCGAAGTACTGGGAGTGTATTACTGGTATGGAAGGCACTATGACGTTCCTTTGGCAATTAATGTTAATGATCTCTAACACATGGTCCATGTTATGTTTAACTCCATCAAGATGATCACATCTACTAACATGCTAATAGAAGTAAACAGAGAACTAGGCAGAGTTCTTCTTGAGCCTAGAGACACTTTCTTCGCCATGACCATCCATGAAATTATGCGAGGTGAGCAATGCTAGATCCCTGACATTCTTTACTCAGACAGCGCCGGCATCCTGGCAAAGACATTACACTTGTGTACCCGGTTGCGGGACATTGAGTCCCTCCCTACGAAGCCCACCAGGTGCATCTTGCTGTTCACCTATAGATATGCACCAGGGAGATCTTTGTAGGCAGATCCAGCCATTACACCAGCCTCACCATCGGAGTAGCATCGACAACATTGTAGATAGTCTACCACTGCTGATTTCTAGGAATCTGTTGTGGTAGTGGACGATGAAGTAGGCTTGATGTGTAAGGACGGTGTCGAGTAGCTTCCATGAGGCATCATCGCCTATGTGACAGAATCAGACTTCACGGGAACCCGAGAACCACCATCCTGATACAGTCGTCGAAGTCGGGCGACGCCTTCATGATGATGAGAGACATTATGTACTCTAGGGACAACAGCGGAAGCTCCGACATCATGGTAGGCTTGACGGGGAACAACCCGATTAGCCCCAGTACTCGCTGACAAGAGCGTGCGTGACATGAGGTTATGTGATAGGAAGGGGGATGGAGCAGGTGCAGGATAGGAACGGGAAGCAGATCACGAGGTGGAGGGTGGTGGAGGTTGTAACAGGGGCACGCTTGAGTGGGTGGCTTTGTCCGCAAGGACGGGCTCAAGCTGCTGCAGGATGGCCACCATGGGCATCACGATGGGGAATACGAGATCTATGGTGGTGTGTGGATGCATTTTGGAAGGAGGAGAGGATTGGGTAGATGGGGGGACTTGGTCACAACTCATAGGGGTGGGGAGCGGGACTCGGGACCATGGATGAAAACAAAACGAGATCATGGGAGGAACAGAACGAGCATGGCAAATTCCATGGACAAAAGTTTGGCGCCTTTTATCTTAACATCACCGCCAAATGTTAAGCAGTAGTGGACCCTATTGTGTTGGACATATCATGAGGTTACCAGCTGGTGACAAGATTCAGGTCAATACGATGAATACACAGTTGAGCATCCATGGAGGAAAATAGAGGAGAAGGGAGGGTGACCTTTTATTCCTCAGTTGTCTAAGGAATAGCACAGACAGGAAGAACAATACTGAAACATTATTATGCTCATACTATCGATATCTCTCTCATAGGTATTCACTTATTCTTATCTCAATGTGAGTTTGGAGTTGGTGAACATCATGAAATAAACAAAAACAGGAGCACCAACATCTCACAGTTTAGCCTTAGTTAGTGGAGAATTAAATATGTGCATCGACATTTTAGGTCATCCGGCAGAAAATAAAAATTGCAACATGCGTTTAGAATAAATGTTGGAAGAGCAGCATGATATTTCATATTTTGTGAGAATTCATGTGAATTCCTATTGGATAGAAAATCAAAATATTAAGAGAAACATTTAAGGTTATTTGCAACTAATGTTGGCAGCAAAATATAAAGGAAATTGCAACCCGCTGTTATAAAAGTTCACCCATACTAGCACTACAAGAGACACACATGTAGTGTACATTGTATATCGAGTACATAACAACAATTATTCGACGATTCAACTGTTGGCTGTTCTTGACGGCCTAGAGAGAAATAATATGAAAATAAATCTGGTTCAGCAAAACAGATAGGTAGTTCAGACTATGTCTTAATTTGACTAAGCATCTACGGTTTGATCACACATCAGGCTCGCGAGGTCCTTCTCTTGTAATCTTTCACCGTTTCAAGCATCAGCATGCCCTCCTGAAAACGATGATTAAATTTCAGATAAAAAATCAATGTGGAAAACTATTATTAAATGGCATGGACAACAATATTTTAATAATGCACACGTAAAATCTCGTTCACAAAAGGTAAAATGCTTAAAATTTCGATGAGGAGCACAGGGGGCAGCTGTGCCAATCCCTGGGCTTAGTTGCAGTGTAAGACCATATTTTTTCAGGCAATTAAGAGGAACTCTTTACCTAGATTTTTTTAATACCAGCGGCATGAGATTTTATTTTCTATGCCAAGAACTCTAGCCCAATGGATCTGGGGAGTTGAACCCTGATGAACTGAGGGGGCAAGACTACCACTTGCTCACTTGCCCACCTACGCTTCCCTATATGACAGAATTTTCCCCTATCGTTGGTGAGTTTACCTATCGTCTTATGTGAGACTAATTATGGTCTTTCCCCCAAATATGGTGTACTTAATAAATTATCCGGTTACCTTTTGTAATGATAAACCTAGAGAAGCAAATACTCTAAGAGATGTGCAAATCCTAGCTAAACTCACCAAAGATGAAAATAATGTACGTAGCCGTCCAAATAGTTCTATCTATATATTTTGAGTACCTACCCTCATCGTTTTAAACGAAACAGTTTTCTATATATCTATCAAATATGACATACCTTTATCGTCACCTAAACAACACAACGTTCGGATTTCCATATCTAATAACCCCAAGAAGTTGAAAACATAATAACACCATGTATGCACTAAATATGGCATACCTAACTCATGAATAAGTTGAGGCTACTAGAAGATCCTCTAAATGCTAGCTGGATGAGGCGAAAACATGGATCAGATAGCTAGACATAAACTTCTATTGAATCACACTGAGGGTATATAAAATACCCTTATATATGGTTTGAAACCGAATTACCGTAATACCTAGAAATTCAGCATATCTATCATTTTGTTGTTACACTTGATATTTAAACCTCGATGCCACGAAAGCAATATGGAATGAATGCCCGATCTAACATATGCAATATTTTGTGGTCGCCGCCTAGGAACCACACGAGCCAAGCAGGTACTGCCTGGTTTATCCAAACTATAAACCCGGCCCTAGTAGACATATATAGAGAAAAACAACAAGCAGGGATGATAGGATACAAATTACCTTGAGCAGTCCATGGATTCCGCATAATCCAGCAAAGAGCCTCCGGAGAGCCTTCAGTGTATGGGTGGTAAATAAGCCATTTTGACCTGGTCACAACTCATAGGGGTGGGGAGCGGGACTCGGGACCATAGATGAAAACAAAACGATATCATGGGAGGAACAGAACGAGCATGGCAAATTCCATGGACAAAAGTTTGGCGCCTTTTATCTTAACATCACCCCCAAATGTTAAGCAGTAGTGGACCCTATTGTGTTGGACATATCATGAGGTTACCAGCTGGTGACAAGATTCAGGTCAATACGATGAATACACAGTTGAGCATCCATGGAGGAAAATAGAGAAGAAGGGAGGGTGACCTTTTATTCCTCAATTGTCTAAGGAATAGCACAGACAGGAAGAACAATACTGCAACATTATTGTGCTTATACTATAGATATCTCTCTCATAGGTATTCACTTATTCTTATCTCAATGTGAGTTTGGAGTTGGTGAACATCATGAAATAAACAAAAACACGAGCACCAACATCTCACAGTTTAGCCTTAGTTAGTGGAGAATTAAATATGTGCGTCGACATTTCAGCCCATCCGTAGAAAAATAAAATTGCAACACGCGTTTAGAATAAATGTTGGAAGAGCAGCATGATATTTTATATTTTGTGAGAATTCATGTGTATTGCTATTGGATATAAAATCAAAATATTAAGAGCAAAATATAAGGTTATTTGCAACTAATGTTGGCAGCAAAATATAAATGAAATTGCAACCCGCTGTTATAAAAGTTCACCCAATACTAGCACTACAAGGGACACACATGTAGTGTACATTGTATATCGAGTACATAACAACAATTATTCGACGATTCAACTGTCGGCTGTTCTTGACGGCCTAGAGAGAAATAATATGAAAATAAATCTGGTCCAGCAAAACAGATAGGTAGTTCAGACTATGTCTTAATTTGACTAAGCATCTACGGTTTGATCACACATCAGGCTTGCGAGGTCCTTCTCTTGTAATCTTTCACCGTTTCAAGCATCAGCGTGCCCTCCTGAAAACAATGATTAAATTTCAGATAAAAAATCAATATAATGTGGAAAAATATTATTAAATTGCATGGACAACAATATTTTAATAATGCACAAGTAAAATCGTTCACAAAAGATAAAATGCTTAGAATTTCGATGAGGAGCACAGTGGGCAGCTGTGGCAATCCCTGGGCATAGTTGCAGTGTAAGACCATATACTTTTTCAGGCAATTTAGAGGAACTCTTTACCAAGATTTTTTTAATACCAGTGGCATGAGATTTTATTTTCTATGCCAAGAACTCTAGCTAGCCCAATGGATCTGGGGAGTTGAACCCTGATGAACTCACTTGCCCACCTATTATGCTTCCCTATATGATAGCCGAATTTTCCCCTATCGTTGGTGAGTTTACCTACGGTCTTATGTGAGACTAATTATGGTCTTTCCCCCAAATATGGTGTACTTAATAAATTATCCGGTTATCTTTTGTAATGATAAACCCAGAGAAGCAAATATTCTAAGAGATGTGCAAATCCTAGCTAAACTCACCAAAGATGAAAATAATGTACGTAGCCATCCAAATAGTTCTATCTATATATTTTAAGTACTTACCCTCAAAGCAAACAGTTTTCTATCTGTCAAATATAACAACACAACGTTCGGAATTCCATAGCTAATAAACCCAAGAAGTTGTAAACATAATAACACCATGTATGCACTAAATATGGCATACCTAACTCATGAAACAAATTGAGGTTACTAGAAGATCCTGTAAATGCTAGCTGGATGAGGCGAAAACATGGATCAGATAGCTAGACATAAACTTCTATTGAATCACACTGAGGGTATATAAAATACCCTTATATATGGTTTGAAACCGAATTACCGTAATACCTAGAAATTCAGCATACAGTACACTTGATATTTAAACCTCGGCATACGAAAGCAATATGGAGCGAATGCCCGATATAACATATGCAATATTTTGTGGTCGGCGACTAGGAACCCCAAGAGCCAATCAGGTACTGCTTGGTTTATCCAAACTATAAACCCTAGTAGACATATATAGAGAGAAAAACAACAAGAAGGGATGATAGGATACAAATTACCTTGAGCAGTCCATGGATTCCGCATAATCCAGCAAAGAGCCTCCGGAGAGCCTTCAGTGTATGGGTGGTAAAGAAGCCATTTTGAAGTGCCAGTGGCAACGTCGATGATCTACCGAGATGCCCAGAGTCATAGACGGAGTTGTTTTCGAGACCGAAAACGCTTCCTCCGGCGACGCCAGCCGCGACATTATCGGCGTAAGCAATGTTAGATCGCCGATGTTCATCACCCTTGACCACACGGTGTCCGGCAAAGACGTTGCACCTGTAGAGCTCGGTGCGCGTTGTTGGTCACGGAGGTGCCTACCAGGTGCAGCTCGCCATTCACCTGCATATAGGATAAGGGGTAGACCTGTTTGGGTAGTTCGAACCCTTGCAGCGGCCTCGCCGTCGGAGTTGCACCGGCGACGTTGTAGATGGAGACGTGTCCGTCGTAGCTGATTGCCAGGAACCTGTTGCGGCAGTGGACGATGTAGCTGATGTCATCTTCGAGGCCGGTGTTGAGCAGCCTCCAGGAGGCGTCCACGCCGACGCGGCAGAAGGCGACTTCAGACGACTCGTCGAACTGCGCCATCAGAATACAATCACCGGAGTCGGCCGGCGAGGAGAGCACCACCTCGCTGAAGAACACGTTGCGCATCTCGTCCAGCTTTATCTCGCGCAGAACGCCGTCGGCCAAAGGCTCGTGGACCCACCGGCCATCAACCTTGAAGGCGGGCCGCGAGAAGTCGACGGCGAAGTCATCGCCGGTCGGCGGGAGGGAGACGGTGGCTTTGGTGAACGGGTTCAGAAGGGTCAGGCACGCGGCCTCGTCGACGAGCGCCAGCCACCCGTGCGACGACCCACACACCGCCTTGCCGTGCAGCGCAGGGAGATCCCGCGTGATGGTTTCCCCGTCCGTCCGCCTGTAGAAGGTGACGGCGGTGCCGTTGGGTGACTCCGGGTCGTAGGGCAGCATCAGCACCGGCGCGAACTTGGTGAAGGGTAACTCGGCGCGCCAGAGCCTGCACATGGACCGGAAGTTGGCAGCGTCGCGGCCCGACGGTAGCCTTTCGCCGATAAGCTCCCAGAGCTCGGGCGGCAGAGGGGTGCTCCAATCCGTCTTCCGGATCAGCAACCAGGTGCTTCTCCGAGGAGGCTGCGCCGCCATGGTAAATAGGCTGGTGGAGGAGAGACTAGATTATCATATGAGGGATGCATGACTCCATGGATGAATTGGAGGAGACTGACAGTAGGAATCAATCTGAACGAACAGATTCCCAGGCGATTGGTGGGTAGGAAGGATGGAAGGTGGGAGAGGGGGATTGAGGGAGTAGGGCGGCGAGCTAGGAGAGCACAACGACGTCACAACAACAGGTTAATGCTGCTGTGCTGGATTTTCTTGCATGCAATATCACTGCAATTATGGTTAAAGATTTTGCATCTCCTCGTTTCTCTTTTTGGAGGGTACTATTACACATTAATTCGTACACTTATTGTTAAAGATCTTCTTGCAATCTTTTTTTTAGGGAATCTTCTTGCAATCTTAGTCTTGTAGCCATTATGATTTTCCCAACTTTTTTTATAGAAAAAAAAATTACATCTAGCACTCATACACTACCGGAATAACCAGATAGGCCGACGGCAAAATGTCGGGCCGTCGGCCCAGTTTTGCCGTCGACGTAGGATAAATAGGTCGACAACAGCGGGACCGTCGGCGTAGTCTATTAGGCTAACGGCCGAGCGACAACGTCAAGTCTACACTGACGGTAAAGCCGTTGGCGTAGGTTTCACACCTATGCAGACGGCTCTTTACCGTCGGAGTAGCTATTTTCTTTTTTGCCACATTAATCTTCGAAAAAATCATAACTAAATCATTTAAATTCAGAAAAATATATATAATATATCAAAACTTGCAGAAAAATAAGATCTATCTATATAAACTCAAATATTACATATTTTTTTTCAAAATAATGTATAAAAAATAAAAATACTTTTGTATAACATATTTTTCATTTTCCGAGTGCAAAAGAGGGGTGTTTTGTGAAGCAACCACCAAATGAAAGTTTTAAAATGATACTATCCCATTTTTCAAAAATAGTAGACCATTTTGAATGGACAATTTCCCAACCTGGATATCTCAAACCTTTTCGTCCACCCCTCATGAAAAATATAAATTCCTGCCGAATCGAGAGGAAATGAGTTAGATTTGAACTACATGTACATGACATGATGTTTGCAAAAATCATTTTTAAGTTTACAATATGCTATTTCGTCAGAGATCTAATGCAAGTTTAGTGAGGCTTGATACGTTGGAAACGTATCTATAATTTTTTATGCTTCATGCTTGTTTAGTATCTACTTTGTTTTACTTGTCCACACTTTGTGGTGCTTTTTACATGTTTTCTGGTACTAACCTACTAACTAGTTGCAACAATGCCAGATGCCTGTTTTCTGCTGTTTTTGTTTTAGAAAAGTTAGTAAAGAAATATTCTCGGAATTGGACGGGACAAAGGACAAAGTCAATTACTTTCTGTGGGGAACAAGAAGTCCAGATGAGAGCCCGAGGGGCCGGCCAGAGGGGCTAGACCCACCCCAGGCGCAGGTGGGCCCCACCCCGCGCCTGGCTAGGGTTTGGTTGCCCTGGCGGCCGCCTCGGTCTCCCCCTTCGCCTATAAGAAGCCCCCGATACAGATACCCTGGGTACCCGATCAAATCTCTACGGAACCGTTTGTAGCCGCCGCCATCATCGTCCCTAGATCGGGGGGATCTGAAGTTCTTCCCGGCACCCTGCCGGAGGGGAGATCATTCCGGAGGCCTTCTCTCCGGTATGATGTGTGAGTAGTTCCACCTTGGACTATGGTTCCATGTAGTAGCTAGATGGTTGTATCTTCTCCTTTGTGCTTTCATGTATAGATCTTGTGAGCTCCATTCATGATCAAGATCTAATCTATTTGTAATCATGCTTGTTGTGTTTGCGGGGATCCGATGGATATTGAGATTATTATGTTGGTTTGATTAATGGTTTTGTCTTTATGATTCTATCATGTATGTGTTGTTTGTGATCTTGCATGCTCTCCGTTGTTAGTAGCTATCTTGGCCAAGTAGTTGCTAGTGACTCCAAGAGGGGGTATTTATGCTCGATAGTGGGTTCATGCCTCTAGTTTCCAAGGGAAGTGATAATAATCTCTTCGGTTGTAGATGTGCTGCTGCTACTAGGGAGAAAACAACGGTCTCTTGTTCATGGAACATGTGGACTGTTTACCTTACACACTTTGCTTAAAGCAGTTGTCTGTTTCTTGCAACTTAATACTGGAGGGGGTTCGGATGATAATCTGAAGGTGGACTTCTAGTCATAGATGCAGTTGGATGGCGGTCTATGTATATTGTTGTATTGCCCAATCAACCTCATAGGATCTTTCTGACTAGTAATTGCATTGTTATGCCTTGCTCAGTTCTTGTCAATTGCCCTGCTGTAATTTGTTTACCCTTCATGACATGTTATTTATTTAAGGAGAGCACCTCTAGTGAACTAGGGACCCCCGTCCAATCTTTACCATTGATACATCTTCCACTGTTACTTGTTTACTTGCTGCAAACCATTACCTTCCACACCATAGTTTAATCCTTTGTTACAGCAAACCGGTGAGCTTGACAACCTCACTGTTTCGTTGGGGCAAAGTCTTGAGTTTGTGTTGTGCAGGTCTCCGTGTTGCTTGCAACACCTATATGACGTTTCCTTCCTCCTTCTGGTTCGATAACCTCGGTCTCAACTGAGGGAAAACTTGCTGTTTGCTACTTCACACCTTGCTCTTAGGGTTCCCAACAGGCTCCACATCAACAGGCGCCATCAACAAGTTTTCTGGTGCCGTTGCCGGGGAGGCCAAGGACGTCTTCACTAGGGGAGTCCTTCACTTCCTTTCTCTTTACTTTTTTTTTTAATTTTCTTTGTTTCTTTTGTTTGGTTTTGTTTGCCTCTTTCCAATAAACCCAAAAAAGTAGTCTACTTTGGTTTGCTTGCTTTATTCAAAAACAGAAAAAAATTAGTTCCTACTCTAGTTGCTGGTCTATTATTGCCTTACTTGCTCATGCTTTCTTTCAATGGATGGTTTCTTTAAAACTAGTTCTTATTGGCAAGGTGGGTTCACGGAGGAACAAAAGTATTCTTATAAGGAACACCGTTTGTCACAAAAAGGGAAACACTTATGGGATCAAATTGATAAGTTGAATACTACTAGAGATGTGTTCTCTACTTATAATATTACTTATTGCTTTGATAAAGCTTGTTGCTGCAGGAGGTATAAACACCTACCTTTTAATGTGAGTATAATGATAATATTACCATATCCTCTTATGTTAAAGGAAATTATAAATTTTATGATGTGGAACAACTTGAAGAATTTGTTGCTTTTAAGGGTGCATTTGAACTTGCTAGTTTGCTTGAAAATACCGATGATACACCTTATGAACATGAGGTTTATGAGATACTTAAATTTTGCTTTGATAATTACAAGGAAGCAAATGGCTATATTTTTGAATATTTTAATAGATGCTTTCCATAAATGGAAGAGACTAATGCCTTGCAGGAGCCTATGGAAGAAGAAATTGCTGAAACTGAAAGCTCATTAGATGAAAAAGAGGAGGAGAGTGATGGTCAAGAGGAGGAAGAATGGATCTACCAATGCCTACCTTCTAATGAGAGTAACTCTTTACCTCTTACATTATTTGATTGTCCCCGTTGCTTAACAAAAGAGGATGAATGTTATGTTCCTGTGGATCCTTTTGAAATATCTACTTTGGGTAAAACCTGTGAAGGAATTAATCCCACTATTTTTGAGCTTGATAGAAATTATGTGTTTGAAGGTCATGAAAAGCATGCTTTATGTGATAGTTATATTGTTGAGTTTATTCATGAGGCTACTGAACATTATTTTAAGAGAGGTAAACATGTTCTTATGTATCTCAACAATATTAAGTTCCCTCTCTCTATGTTGAAAATTTTGAAGCTGCACTTGTTTTGCTTTCTTATACTTGTTGATTTGCGCTTTCATGACTTGTTCCTTTACAAGATTCCTATGCATAGGAAGTGGGTTAGAATCAAATGTGTTTTGAATTTGCTTCTTGATGCTCTCTTTTAATTCAACTCATAGTTCTTATGTGAGCATCTTCTCAAGCTATCAAGCCTAACTTAAAGGTGTTAAAGAAGAGTACTTATTGGGAGATAACCCAAGAGTTTACTTGAGTCTTAGAAGTTATTAATTCAGTAATGACCTCTCCTTATCATTTTTGTTTGCTTTTTGTGCCAAGAATGACCTCTAATAAGAGGGAAGTAAGATTTGGGGAGTTGCTGTCCTGAAACAGATTTCTGTCCTCCACCAAAAACATTCATGAGGAGTGTCTGTAACTCGGATTAAGCTCAAACTTTAATAATAAATCCCCCAATATGTTATCTAAATTTAGTTAGTTCAACACTTTTTGATTTGAGCAACAGAAGATATTCAAAAAAATCGGTTTCTACCTGCTAGTCTGTTTTGACAGATTTCTACCATTATTTGCATTTGCTTCTTATTGGTTTCTTTTTTAGTTCTCTTTAGGTGAATTGAGCTTTTTGAAGGATTTGCTACAGTAGCTTGTGTTTTTATTGAAAAGCCTTGCTATTTCAAAGCTTTGCCAGAGGTCTAATATCTTTTGAATACACTAATGTTGCTAATAAAGATTGTGTGAAGTTTTGTATGAAGGAAAAATTTCAGGTGTAGAGAGAGAATGATGCAATGAGATGAAGAATGGACAAAAGATCAAGCTTGGGGATGCCACCATGGTGTCACCCCAAGAAATATACAAGAGGTACAAGCGTCAAAGCTTGGGAATGCCCAATGCATCCCCTTCTTCATCAATAAAAAGCTTAGGTCTGTCTAGACACTTCGTTTTTATTGTTTCATGCACCGTTGTGTTGTTCTTGTAGAGTCTTAGTTTTCGTTTGCTTTGCTTAGTTTGTTTAGTTTTCTTAAGTAGTTTGTACCCCCGTTCTCGCTGTGTTGTTTTGCAAATAAGTTTGCTTGGTGTTGGAAAGGAGTAGTAAGTTCTTGCTTGAAGTGCAAGAGGAGATTGCATTCACTGTGACTTAGACTTTAGCATGACATGGTAGGTGTTATTTTAGCATTATGCTTTGTGATTATTGCTGTATCATGTCTTGTTCAAAACAATTAGGATTTCTTAGTGTGCCTTGAAGAAATTATGCGTTGTTTTAGCATGCAAAAGCATAGTATTGTGGTATTCTCCTTCGATGCTTTGCTTGGGTTGACTTGGCACATGCTCACACCATGTTATGACTATGACAAGTCACCATTAGCCTCTATGATCATTTAGTCCTTGACTTGTAGTACCACTCTTTGCTTTGATTAGTATGCTTTGTTGCATTGCATGATTATGGCCATTATTGCTCTCTTAGTTGATGCTCCCAGTCTTTTGCTAGCCTCCACTTGTATGAGTAAGTTCTACTCATGCCTCCAACTACCAAGAAACCAAGTTATTCCAAAGTTTCCACTATAAACTCCTATGCATGGTGTGTTACACCATTCCAAGTATATTCTTGTTTTCAACTATCTTCCAATTAAAAACTATTTTGTTATGTGAAAACTTAGTGATTAAAGCCCTCACGAACTTGATGGCATATTCTTTGCCCCTAATAAACTTGAACCATTGTGACAACTTTGTTGTATATGCTTGCACTTATAAGTTGGAATTAGCAGAACCGTGCTATCACAGGGAATGTTTTCAACATTGCACTTGTACCTTGTTGTACTCAGTTGATATCATGTTCTTTTGTCTATGGATTTTACCGGTGTGAAATAAAGAGGGAACTTGTAAGTCCATGGAGTTTGTATCCTGTGTTAGAGAAACGCTTGGGCCGCTAGCCTAAGCCATGCCTAATCATGGTGGAAACTTGCAGCATCACCATAGTGAGCTATCTATGAAGCATCCTCAATAAAAAGCTATGCATATGGTAAATAAAAAGATTGCTGAGATGGTCATTGTCTGCTTGCCTTGTCATTTTGGTTATGGGAAAGCTCCTATACCATGTGCAAGGGGTACCCGTTTGGCGGTTCTCAATGATATGCAAATACTTACAGTGAAAAGAACTTACCTGGACCCAAAGTTGAGTATGCATGATGTGTGGCCCTCGTATTCAAGGGCAATGAGATTGCCAACTTATACTTCGTCAAGCATATAATCCAGATTTGCCACTTTAACCTTAACCACTTCAAGATGCTTATGATAGGGGCAATGAGGGCTGAAAGCTAATAAGTACCATAATTTTTGGAAGCTCTTTTTGAAACTTGTAATCACTGCTTCCTTTACAAAAGGCCTTTCTTCCATCACTATTGAGTCTCCACCTTCTACCTTTAGGCACCATTAAGAGAGCATAGTTGTCATTCGATGTGCAGTGTTTCAAAGCTTATTAATTGATGTATATTGTGTTATTACTTGCTCTTGTGCTACTTGTTTCTAGTCACCTTTGTGAACTTTGCAGGTGTCCTATGCATTTTATTGCCACTCTATGAGGGATAAGCTGATTGCCACTATACTATGTTTTCTGTATGTGAAACAAACAAACGTGAAAGGGCATTTATTGTCATAATCACTTTTGGTGTTCGTTAACAACAAGTAGATCATTTTACTGTTTGTTATTGTCCACAGGTTGGTATTATCATAGATAAACATCACACACACTCTTGGGAAAAGACCACATTCATTTGCCACTGTGCGGAAACTCGGACGGAGTCTCGATGCCAAGACCAGAGTCTCCGGTGTGGTCCGGAGATTCCGGTGGTGCCTCCCAGGACCTGGCTGGGACATTCCGACTAGGGGTCCGGAGGCTGCACCGGAGGTTACTCCGGAGTCTCCGGACTTTGGTCAGTCCGGAGTCTCCGGTGTTGGAAGGCCGGAGTCTCTGGTGTTGCTGGTGAAGAATTGGTCTGGGTCAGTCAGAAGGGCAGTTCGGAGGCTGGTCCGGAGATTGGCCGGAGTCTCCGGTCTACAGACCGGAGTCTCCGGTCTGACTTTTCTACGACGGTCAGAAAATGGTTCGTGGGGGGGGGGGGCTGCCTATAAAAAGGGACCCTTATCTTCTTCCTCCAGCTGCTCGAGCTGCTCAAGAACACCAACCCCATTAGAGCCACCAAATTTACAAGATATCTTCATCCAACCATCCAAAGTCATTGATCTTTGGAGAATCGAAGGAGGAGGCCTTGATTTACATCTTCACTAAGAGAGATCTTCATTTCCCCCTCATTCACTTGAGGGCCCCCAAGCTCTAGTGTTTCTTTGGAAACCCTAACTTTGATTTGGTTCTTACAAGCTTGTCTTTGATTTGTCTTGATAGCTTGCTTGTATTTGGGAGCCTCCAATTTAGTTGTGGATGTGTGCCCCGAACTTGTTGTAAAGGTGCCGGCTTCCACCTCGAAGGTTGCCGATATAGTGGAAGGTGAATCGAGCCCATTGGGGTGAGGTTCATAGGAGAACAAGGGAGGCCTCTCGTGGCATTGGTGGTTTGAAACCACCCCCTTTCCAAACATAGACGTACTTCCCCTCAAAAGGAAGGAACTACGGGAAACAAATCCTTGTGTCTCCGCGTCCACTCCATTGGTTACTTCTATCCTTTACCACACGTTACTTACTTGTTCTTGCTTAGTGTTGTATTAGCTTGTGCTTGTTTGACATATAGGTAAATTCACCATAGTTGCATATTCTAGAGAATTTACCTTTCTTGTCAAACCCTAATTTGAAAAAGAGTAAAATTTGAAGTAGCACCTATTCACCCCCCCTCTAGGTGCCCATACGATCCTTTCAATTGGTATCAGAGCCTCGGCTCTTTATTTGGGCTTTACCGCCTAAGAGAATATGGGTAGCCAAGAAGGGGATGGTGGTAGTGAGCCGACCCCGGTGACCATGGAAGATCTCAGAAACTTGGAAACAAGATTGAGCTCTTCCTTGGTCAACGAAGTCAAGAAGATGCTTGAGAAACTTATTAAAGACAAAGAAGGCTCATCACCCCCATCTCCTCAAGAGGATCAACCATCCATTTTACCTAAAGGGAATACGTCTGTATCCCCCGAGGGTATGGTGGTGGGGGGTAAACTAGACAACATTAATTCCTCCACACACAATGATGGTGGGAAGGGTGAGCACCGTGATTCATGGTACTCTCCCGACCCTCCAATCCCTCACCCTCATGTATACAATAGAGGTGACCCACCTAAGCTTGAAGAATGTGCTACTTTTGCTCAATGGCAATCACTAATGAGAACTCATATGCGCAGCTCTTGCATTGAACTATGGAACATCATCGAGCATGGACTCTTTATTGGGGATCCAAACAACTTGACAAGAAGAGAGATTGTTAATAGTCAACTCAATGCCACTGCTTTGCATATGATTCAACAAGGTTTGGGGACAAAGGATTATCCACACATTGAGCACTTTAGCATTGCCAAGGAAGCTTGGGATGCTCTCACTGTGTTGTTTGTTGGAAATGAGAGTATGATGAGGAACCGATATGATGCTCTAAGCAATGAGGCCGAAGGCTTCTACATGAAAGAAGGTGAAGATCACGAAGACATGTACCGAAGTCTCAAGACTACCGCCACCGCTTTTAGAAATGTGGGTGCCTCACATGTGGATGATGCATGGATAAAAAGGAAATATGTGAGTGCACTCATGCCTTTTGAGCCCACCGACTTGAAGAGCCTACAAGGAAGACACAACTACCATCTCATGACCTCAAATGAAGTTATGCAAGAGATGGCCGCTTTCAAGGTTGCCGCCAAGAATGCCAAAGATGCTCCTGCTCGTGCCCTTGGTATGAGCAATGTTGTCAATGTTGCTTTGAAGGCCAAAGTTGTGGACCATGGGGATGAAGATGATAGTGATGAAGGGCTTTCCATGGACCACCCCGATGAAGTCAAGATTGCTCATAGTCAATATATGGCCTTCTATGCAAATAACTTTTGGAAGAACCCCGCCAAGGCCAAGATGGAAATGCAAAGAAAAAACAACCCAAATGGGAAAAGAGAAAATACAACGATATTGAGAACTTGCTTCAATTGTGGTGACCGCTATCACTTTGTAGCAAGTTGTCCCTATGAAAAGAGAGAAGATCATGGGGGTAAGCTTGTGTTGAAGAAGACTCTCAAGGAACCTTACAAGAAACCTTTCATCAAGAAGAATCCCATCAACAAGAAGTCGGGAGAAATTGTCTTGATGACTCATGAAGAATACTCCTCCGACAATGAAGATGATGAAGATGAGGAATAGGAAACTTCTCATGGTGTGGCTACTCTAGCCACCACCTCTACTCCGACTTTCTCACTCTTCGATTCTCCAAATGAGAACTCTCCCACCAAGAACGTCACTTGCCTTATGGCAAGAGGAACGGAGGTATCCTCATCATCCCGCTCTACTCCCTTAGATAATGATGAACTAGATGATGAGATGTCTCTTGATGTTAAAAGGGAATTAATTGCCTTTGATGAGTTTATGACTAACCTAGAAGGAGATGCTAAGTTACACTTTGAAAACATCCTAGATCAACTTTCACATACTCAAGAGCTTCTAGATGTAAGATGTAAACTTGGGCATGAACATATGATTGAGCTAGAGGCTTTAAACAATGCTCTAGAAGAAGAACAAGAAACTAGGTTGTCACTTGAATTAAAACTTGAAGGGCTTGATGAGGCCAATGACACTATTGTTAACAAACTCATCAAAGAGCATGATCATGCTATTGCTAAATACAAAAGGGCTAAAAAGGACAAGATTGAGTTTGGTGTGGTTCATGAAAAACTTGCCGGGGACTTTAGTTTGCTTAACAAGGCTCACAAGGCCTTGGAGAGTGAACTCTTGTCACTCACAAAGTCCCATGAAACGCTTCAACCTCAATTGGCCAATATTCCTTCACCTAGTAACTTCATTCCATCTAGTAGCACAACTATTCTTGAAGAGAATGCTAGGTTGAAGGGGGAGCTTGCTAAGGCCACATTTCCACAAGGCAACAAGTCCATTGATGATCTTTTGAGCAAGCAAAGGCGTAGTGGTGATAAAGGGGGCATTGGTTTTGTTTCCAAAACCAAGAAGAAGAACAATAATAAGAAGAAGGACAAGCCCGCACAAGAGACCAACAAGACCATTGTGGAGAGTAAGACCACAAGTGGTAAAACTATGTCTCATGATGATTTTGCGGGAAGTGCTAACCCTCACTATGTTCTAATGCGTGATTATTATGGTGATGTGTATGCACAATATGTTGGCCCTTATGATGGTTATATTTCTTGGTCTATTTGGGTTCCCAATACCCTTGTTGCTAACAAAAGAGGACCCATTGAAAAATGGGTACCTAAAAATTAGCTTGATCTTTTGTAGACTTATGCTTCCGGAGGGTCAAAGTGGGTGCTTGATAGTGGTTGCACAAGTCATATGACCGGAAGCTCGTCTATTGTCAAGGACTTAAAGTCAAATGATGATCAAATCACCGTGACATATGCCGACAAGTCAAAGTCTAAGGTAATGGGTTTCGGCAAGGTAGTGGTGGCTCACGACATTACCCTCGTGAACGTCATGCTTGTTGAAACCCTTGGATACAATTTACTTTCAGTCCGTGCTCTTGGAAAGATGGGCTTTCCCGTCTTTGTTGATGATGATATTGTGGTCCTCATGTGGAGCAAGTCTCTTAAGGTCGCTTTCGTTGGGTACGTCGAACATGACTTGTATGTGGTGGACTTTTCGGGGCAAGCCACTACAGGTTCGATGTGCTTATTCAGAAAGGCTGATGTGGGCTGGCTATGGCATCGCCGACTAGCCCATGTCAATATGAGAACTTTGCAAAGTATCCATAAAGAGGGCCATATTGTGGGACTAAAATAAAATGTTTCCTTTGCCAAAGATCGTGTTTGCAGGGCATGTGTTCTAGGGAAGATGCATGACGCTCCTCACAAGCCTAAGAACCAAATCAAGTCTACCAAGATCTTGGAACTCCTCCACGTGGACCTATTTGGTCCTCCATCTCATGCAAGTCTTGGTGGGAAGAAATATTGCTTGGTGATTGTTGATGACTTTTCAAGATACTCTTGGGTTTATTTCTTCAAGTTGAAGAGTGAGACTCAAAAGACTTTTATCGACTTCATCAACTTGGTTCAACGGCAATACAATGTTCCTGTGTTGATCATAAGAAGTGACAACGGCACCGAGTTCAAGAACTACACCTTGAATGATTTCCTTAGTGATGAGGGGATAAAACATCAATATTCCGCTGCATACACCCCTCAACAAAATGGTGTGGCCGAAAGGAAGAACCGGACTCTTATTGAGATGGCTAGGACCATGTTGGCAGAGTTTAAATCTCCATACAACTTTTGGGCCGAAGCCATCTCCACCGCTTGCCATGCTTCAAACCGGCTCTACCTCCGCAAAGAAATCAACAAGACTCCATATGAAATACTTACCAATAACAAGCCCAACATATCTTACTTCCGGGTGTTCGGTTGTAAGTGTTTCTATCTCATAAAAGGTGTTCGTTTATCTAAATTCGAGTCTAAAGCATTAGAGGGTATTTTTGTTGGCTATGGTCTCGAATCTCACACTTATAGAATCTATGACAAGCTCTCCGGAGCCGTCATAGAATCTTGTAGTGTGACCTTCGAAGAATATGATGGTCCCCAAGGGGGGCGTGTTGATGCTTGTGATGCAGATGATGAAATGCCTCAGGATGCCATAGGAAGAATGGGTGTGGGATATATCCGCCCCGTTGAGGAACCCCTTATGGCGGATCGAGAAGAACTATGCTCCACTCAAGTGGAGCCCTCATCTTCACAACCTCAACATGCTCCATCCACCGAAGAGGACATTGAGTCAAGCCAAAGACAAGATGTGGACCCTCAACATAGTGATCAAAGTGTGAACTCTAGTCAAAGGGAGCTTGGTCCATTCGATGGGTTGTCAAGTGGTGCCAAGTCAATTTGTCAAGGAAGATCCATACAAACTATTTTGAGACAAGCTCAAATCGACGCTAGAAGAGCACTTGATCAAGACCAAGGTCAATCCTTGCCTCCCAATGTAGAGGATGATTCCAATAATGATCAAGGTCAAGATGATGGTCAAGACGAGGATCAAAATGATGAAGAGGGTCCTCCAAGAAACAATACGGAGATCCACGCTCGTCACGAATCTAGAAAGGAAAGAATGTTGGAAATAAGAGACCACACCCTCCAAAATGTTGTTGGAGATATAAGGAAAGGTATCTCCACAAGAGCATAATTGAAGAGGTTCAGTGAACACCAAGCACACATCTCCATGATTGAACCAAAGAAAGTGTGGGAAGCTCTTGAAGATTCGTATTGGTTAGAAGCTATGCACAAAGAGCTCAACAACTTTGAGAGAAACAAAGTGTGGAAGTTAGTTGAGAAGCCAAAGGATTGCCGCAATGTTATTGGAACAAAGTGGATATTCAAGAACAAGCAAGATGAGCATGGTATTATAGTAAGGAACAAGGCTAGATTGGTTGCACAAGGGTATTCTCAAATTGAAGGCATTGATTATGGAGAGACTTATGCACCCGTGGCTCGCCTTGAGTCCATCCGTATCCTTCTTGCTTATGCGGCACATCATAACTTTAAGTTGCAACAAATGGATGTAGAAAGTGCATTTCTTTATGGTCCTTTAAATGAATTGGTATATGTGAAGCAACCCCCGGGATTTGAGGACCCCAAATTCCCAAACCATGTCTACAAACTTGATAAGGCGCTCTATGGGCTCAAGCAAGCCCCACACACGTGGTATGAGCACCTTAGAGAGTTATTGTTTGACCGTGGCTTTGAGGTTGGGAAAAATCGATCCCACTCTTTTTACTAAGAGGGTCAATGGGGAGCTTTTTGTATGCCAAATATATGTTGATGATATTATCTTTGGCTCATCTAACAAAGCTTTTAATGATGAATTCTCAAAGCTTATGACTAGTAGGTTCCGGATGTCCTTGATGGGGGAGTTGAGAGTATTTCTTGGCTTTGAGATCAAGCAAGTTAGAGGAGGGACATTCTTCAATCAAGCCAAGTATACTCAAGATATGCTCAAGAGATTCAAAATGCAAGATTTGAATGGAGCTCCTACTCCCATGGCTACAAGACTCATCTAGAACAAAATCCAAATGGTAAAGATGTGGATCAAAAGATATACCGGTCTATGATTGGTTCTTTGCTTTACCTTTGTGCATGTAGACCCGATATTGTGTTGAGTGTAGGTGTGTGTGCAAGATATCAAGCGGCTCCTAAAGAAAGCCATTTAATGGCGGTCAAGAGAATCTTTCGATATTTGGTTCATACCCCATTTTATGGTCTTTGGTATCCTCAAGGCTCAACATTTGCTCTTTGTGGATACACGGATTCGGATTGGGCGGGTGACAAGGATGATAGAAAATCAACATCCGGGGCTTGCCAATTCCTTAGTAGGTCCTTGGTATGTTGGTCTTCCAAGAAGCAAAATTGTATATCTCTCTCCACCGCCGAAGCCGAGTATGTGGCAGCTGCTAGTGCTTGCACTCAATTGCTATGGATGAGGCAAACTTTAAAGGAATACGGTGTCCATTGTGACAAAGTGCCTCTTCTATGTGACAATGAAAGTGCCATCAAGATTGCCTACAACCCGGTGGATCACACAAGGACAAAGCATATTGAGATTCGCCATCACTTCATTAGAGATCATGTTGCTCGAGGTGATATTGATCTATCATATGTATCAACCAAAGATCAACTTGCCGATATCTTCACGAAGCCACTTGATGAAGCAAGGTTTTGCTACTTGAGGAATGAACTAAATATCGTAGATTCAAGGAACTTGACTTGATATTATTGCACTCTCACCTAATACTCGACCCATATTTGGTTTAGGTGTAGGCATGGACATAGGAGGAGTGCGGTCCTAATTGATTGGACCATCCCTCCCCCCATTATGTGCAAAGTAAACAAAATCATTCCTCTTAATATCATTTAGTGATATGTGAGCTTAATGATGAGTTTTGGTAATGGACCCAAGATATATCTTCGTGGTGCCAAGCCAAGTATACTCAAATATGGTGGCCTAGGCCACCGCCCTCTCTCATTTGAGAGGTTGGCACTTACTCATGTTTGTCATTTGCTTGATTTTAGTCTCTTGGAGTTTTTATGATTATTTGCGAACTTCTATGGCTCTTGTTGGTTCTTCACAGTTTGATGTCTCAACCCAAGCCCTATCCCTATCTTAAAAGACCATCTATCTCTCATATATGTCCCCAAGCACCTTTCCTGGAACTTTTGGTCGAGGAGGACCGGAGTCTCCGGTGTACATACACCGGAGTCTCCGGTCTGGACAGTTTCTGTCACTTAAAGAAGGGGGCACGGGGTGAACTGGAACAGCAGTTCCTCATTCTTCACCCCGTCCCCTACCTCCAAACCCGTCGCCTCCTCCTCCAAAAATCCTCCCCGGAGGTCAAGAAGCCCCCGGGATCCGCCATGCCGCCGGCCAACCTTCCCCTCTCCTCCATTGGGTCATTCCCACCAGAGGAATTGATCCCATGGACAGATCTGGTACCTCTCCTCTCCTTTTTCCTCCTAGGGTTCATCCCTAGATGTGTTTTTGAGGATTGTTGCTGATTTGTCCATTGGAATCACTTGTTTGCGTGCACTCTAGTACTTTAGCCTTGTTGCATTACCCGATTTACTAGATTCACCCTCACCAGCATCTCCCCATCTCATACCCGAGCCTCCTGACCGGAGATTCCGGACTTAGTTCCATAGACTCCGGTCCCCAGGACCGGAGACTCCGGTCTGAGCCGGAGACTCCGGTATAAGGTGCGGAGACTCCGGTGTTGGGTGAATCAAAATAGTCCAGAAATGCATCAAAGTTCTTGTACTGTATCTTTGGGACATATATACTCATCTCCATGCTATCTCCCTCACTGCTATTCACAGGTGATGGTTCTAGTCGTCCTCGTCGTACCAAGGCCAAGTCCCAAAGGGGCAATCCTCGCTATGATGAAGCTCAGGGTCAGTTTATCGTGCCTCCGTCCAACCGGAAATAGCGGGCACGTGATGTAGCTTACATGAAGAGGGATTAGGAGAGGGCTGAATGGGAGGAGCGTGCAAAGAGAGCCAAGTATGACAACCTCCAGTCCCTAGCCAAGATGTGTAAAGAGGAGTACCGTGAGCTGAGGAAGACAGATTTCTATGCACTGCCTCGTACCAGTGAGGACCCTCGTTACTAGAGGAAAGAACAGGTTGTGTTCATGAAGGATGTGTATGGTGTACTCACCAGATCACCTGTCTGCCCCCAGAAGTTCATGAGTGTTGAGCAAATGCGCTAGAGCCCTTACTTCAATGATGCCCTGTGGATCTGTGAGAAGCTGGGTCTCTACAACTTGATGGAGCTACACGAAGACTACAGTGTGCACCTTGTTCAGCAGTTTTATGCCACAGTTGTGTTTGGGTCTGATCTTGATAGGACCATGGTGTGGATGACTAGCACTACTCGCTGCATGGCTACCTTTCATGACTTTGCGAATGTCATTTTTGAGACCTTTCATGGAGTATCTACTCCTGTGGGACAGCGCATGCACTCAGTAGCTTTGGGTGAGAACAAGTTGAAGCTGGCACCTCTGTATGATGGTGGTGTTGTGGGGGGCTCCAAGGGACTCAAGATCCTCTACAACCTTATGCTGAGGATTTTTCGTCACACTATTTCTCCAAGTGCTGGAAATGATGATGCTATTAGGGGTGGGCTTGTCAACCTCATGTACCATACTCACCGGATCTTCAATGCTGGACCTGAGGCTGATGATGCACCTATTGATGTGATGGACTTCATTTTCGAGGATATGTTCCATGCCATCCTCTACAAGAAATCTCCTCCATATGCACCCTTGGTGATGAGGTTCATCAACTCCCAGGAGCATGATTCTCCACATGGCATACCTCCACACCTCACTGAGCACACTATGGTCTCTCTGCAGCAGAAGGGGCGCATGTGGACTGCTCCAAGGCGTCACTATGGGGATGATGATGAGGATATTGAGACGGAGAGGGCTCCCTCTCCACCTAGAGTTTGGAGGAAGAATGCCTCCAATGCCCCTATGCCTACCATGACTCGAGACTATGTGCATGAGAGGGTCAAGAAGACCAGCTTTTGGGAGAGGACCCTTTGTTGCATCAATGTCGACATACGCAAGCAGCAACATGCATCCTACCAAAGCAACTGCCGTATTGAGAAGCTCCTCAAAGAGATCAAGGAACAGGGTGCTGAGGATAATGAGGAAGGGGAAGACGAATACAATGATTAGCATGGGGCACAGCAGTCCACAGAGTCTGATCATACACTCTCATTTGGGGCATGGAATGCCCAACAGGATAGTCTGGTGGATTGGAAGACGTTTGCTGATGTCACCTCAGGTTTTGGGTACCAGGGTACTTCTTCTTCTCGCCCTCACGGCAAAGGGCCTGCTGTCCCTGAAGACGATGATGATGACTATGATCAGGATGATGGTGACCAGGAGGAGGATGAGGATGAGGATGACGAGGATGACAATGACTACTGAGTTGTTGGGGGGCTAGTGTAGGTCTTTTCCCTTTTTCGGTGTTTCGATGCCAAAGGGGGAGAAGACATTCTCATCGGTTTGCATGGGATTTGGGATTTGTG
Source organism: Avena insularis (assembly GCA_023614405.1). Lineage (NCBI taxonomy): Eukaryota > Viridiplantae > Streptophyta > Magnoliopsida > Poales > Poaceae > Avena > Avena insularis. The sequence continues at coordinate 513,303 of JAJUPC010000015.1, read as the reverse complement.
ACTATCTACCTTTATTTGCCTTTTATTTGGATATTCGAACTTGAACTTTATGTGTGTAACTCATGTGTGATCTATGTGTGCTATTGTTGATATTATCTTCCTTACATGATTTACTTCATTATCTTGCTGCACATAGTCAGGGGGAGCCACATTTATATGTTATTCCATGCAAATCACTTGTTGTCATCGAACACCAAAAAGGGGGAGATTGAAAGGGCATTTATTGTCATAATCACTTTTGGTGTTCGTTAACAACAAGTAGATCATTTTACAGTTTGTTATTGTCCATAGGTTGGTATTATCATAGATAAACATCACACACATTCTTGGGAAAAGACCACATTCATTTGCCATCGCTCGAACTCAGACGGAGTCTCCGGTCTGCCAAGACCGGAGTCTCCGGTGTGGTCCGGAGTTTTCGGTTCTGGCTCCGGTGGTGCTTCCCAGGACCTGGCTGGGACATTCTGACTAGGGGTCTGGAGGCTGCACCGGAGGTTACTCCGGAGTCTCCGGACTTTGGTCAGTCCGGAGTCTCCGGTGTTGGAAGGCCGGAGTCTCCGGTGTTACTGGTGAAGAATTGGTCTGGGTCAGTCAGAAGGGCAGTCCGGAGGCTGGTCCGGTGTTGGGGAGGTAACCCCGGATAGGGTGAAGACGGGGAAAGACGAAAGGGTGTTCCCCGTTTAGTTTCCGAGTTACGGTCTGAGTCGGCCGAATCCTGTAGAGGTCGGCCGAGATAGGAAAGGGCAGGACCCTTATAGTAATGGCAAGGCATTGCCCGGCCGAGATACTGCGTAAGTCGGCCGGGTTAGCCCGAGTAATCTTGATGCAGGTGAAGGACAAGCCGAGTTACGCGAGGCAGGGCCAAATGATACGAAGCTTGCAGGAGAAGGAGAAGTCTAAAGTCAAACTCCAGCCGCAGGCTAGGGAGAATCTGACCCAAGCCAAGCACTAGGGACAAAGGCGCAGAGCGACAGAGAGACAGAAGGAGGTCACGGAGGTGACAGTCCTGAAGCCCGAGGCGCGCAGGAGGGGCCCTCTGGAACCTTGCCGTCATTAGAGGAGCGACAGGGAAAGAGGGCCGCCGAACTACTATATTGGGACAAGCATATTCCTCGAATATGCTTGTCACATCAGCCCTAAAGGACCCAAGGCTCTCCTTTATAAGGGGAGGCTTGGACCCATAGGAGGGCATCGACTCATTTAGTGCCGTTAGGCTGGAAAAGTTCTTCTTTTCTCCTTGAACACAGCTCAAGGAGCGCTTGTATCCCAAGGAAGTAGAAATAAAGATCTTTGCCCTTGTCTTCTGAGTGTAGAATCAACTGCATCTTCCTTCCCCAGATCCCTCTAGCATCCATTGGCCCCATACTTTAGCCTACCCATGGCATCTGCCGTGCCACCACCACGTTGGCGCTTACCATGGGGGCCAGCGGTGCTAGCTGGAGTCATGATCCGGACGGTAAACTTCATCAACACTGGCGAGCGCGTTGTTTCTGGCTTGGTCCGGAGATTCGATCTCTGTGACTACTTCAGCGACAATGCGGGCAGCTTCAGGGGAAAAACACCCCCGTGCAACGGTGTCTTCATCAGCTTGGGCGGGCACAGGGTCTATGTCGGCGTCGACCTCACCGGCATTTATCCTCACCAAGTTGTTGTTGCAGGAGAGCCACCCCTTAGCGCTGCGAGCCATCCGCGCGGATCACATCCGGTGAGCAGCGTCAAGGTGATGGTCGCAGCTGAGGCAAAGGGAGTATCGGGTGCGGATCAACGGAGACCCCGCCAAGGCGTGCAGATCGGCAGACACCACCACGAGGTAATCCCTCTAGTGACCAACCAGGCCGAAGTACAGGACACCACCCCAAAAGCACCAAGGGTAAGAGGGCCACCTCTGGAAAGACCAGAAAACATTCTTCAGGCAACCATAGAAAACCTGACTACACCTGTAGCGCCGATACTTGATCCGGCTAATGCTCAGGCAGAGTTAGAAGAACCCAGGCAAAAGGTGCTGGTAGAGGCAAGGTGTCCTTCAAGGAGTCTCTAAACAGGACCCTGCGAGAATATGCCAAAGCTAATAAGCTTGACGTCGCTTCCGAACGGGTCGACGAGTTGAGATTAAGAGGGAAGAACCTCATAGATGATATCAACAAGGAGCATGATGCTCATAAGGCAGAATCAGTTGATTTGGGCTTGCCTAGGTACAGTACCCCGGCAAAGAACCTGAGAGCGGCAAATGCCGCAGCATTAGAGTTAGAGGGGTTAACCGGCGAAGCCCGGTAGAAACAGCAAGAAAGAGTGAATGAGATGGTGCGCATCGCGAAGCAGCAAAACAAAGAAATGCTCAGGGCAGACCCGGCGAGGCTGGGGGCCTCGCGAATGGTTCACTCGGCTAGAGCAGCACCTGCCTTGTCCGTGGCAGCAGCATCCTCACCCGGAAACAATGCACGAAAGGACAAAGCGGTAACTTTAGGAAAGAGAAACAAGCAAATCGTTCCGTATGATCCGGCGATAGCCGGGAAAGCAAACGAGAACAGAGGCAACGGAAGCCGAGGTAACAGTGGTGAGAGGAATCCCGACCGTATTGAGAAAGACGGCGGAAGCCGAGGCAATGGAGACCTCGGCAGAAGAGAACTCGGAAGAGGCAATCACGAGAACAATACCCCGGTTGAAGTAAGGAGAGAACCGCCGCTCAACCCGCAGCTAAGACATGAACCTTGGCAGGAAAGAGAAGCAAGACCAGCTCGCCACAATCAAGTGAACGAAAGGTACAATGATGGGTATTCCAAGATGGAATATGCGATTCATGGTGGGAATAACCACTATGGAATGCAAGACAGAGTTCTGTACAGAGATTTGCCATCAAATGATGCCAGAGTGAAGCTAGACCGGCTATATCGGTCCGAGTTGCTGGAAGAACAGGGTCCACCAGGTCTGACATGCTTTGGACCACGGATCATGGGAGAACCACCTGTGCCGAACTTTCAGCTAGCAAGAGGCACGGAAACATATAATGGGAGCACAAAACCACAAGACTGGTTGATTGATTATGCCACTGCTGTGAAAATAGCGGGTGGGAACTTACGATGGGCAGTACGGTATGTCCCACAAATGTTGGAAGGACCAGCTAGGGTATGGCTGAACAATCTACCAGCAGGCAGTATCAACTGTTGGTTGGATTTTGAAGAAATGTTTGTGAGCAACTTTACCAGCACATACAAGAGGCCAAACAGGCTGCAACAGTTAGCCATGTGCAAGTAGAGGCCGAATGAAACAGACAGAGAGTTTTTAACTCGGTGGTGTAACCTGAGAAACTCGTGTGAAGGAGTTATAGAGTCGCAAGCAATAGCTTGGTTCGCTCAAGGATGCCGTTATGCCAGTGTATTATGGCAACGACTGCAAAGAGATATGCCAACCACATTGGCAGAAACCATCAGAATAGCGGACTCCTATGCATTGGGAGATCCGACGCAACCAGAATTAATGTCGGCAGATCATCAGGAGCAACAAGACCAGTATGCAAGAGATTTGGCCGGGTCATCCAGGCGCAATGACTTTAGAGGAATAAGAAGAGAAGAAATGCCGGATTATAGATATAATTCGGCCCAAGTGGCAGCGGTAGCGCAGGATCAGCCGAGTCACGGAACGACTCAACGGCAAAAGAATGGTCCTCAGCAGTGGACACCAAGGAATGAAGGAAAAAGATAGTGGACCCCAGAACAAAAGAAGCAATGGCAGGAGAGGCCGAAGTACACGTTCGAATCTATGTTAGATCAACCGTGTAAATTTCACACATCAAACCCAGCCAGACCAGCCAACCATACGACCCGCCAATGTGCATGGATGGAAAATGCAATGGGAAACCTCGCAGGCATTCAGGCAGCGCCCCATCAAGTACATCAGCAGCATCAGCCACAGTTGACTGGAGCAAATGCACAGCAACTGATGTTACCGCCTCCTCCCCCGAGATACGATAACTCGGACCGGAGAGATGCGGTACATCAAGTGATGAACCAAGGCCAGGATGGAAGGACGAATCCAGGAAATACTGGACGCAATGATTACAGAGAACATCATCAGTCTTATTGCGTGTTCACGACGGAACAGCAAGATAAGCAGAGTGTGCAGCGCCAGCATATGGAAGTAAATGCAGTTATGCCGGCAGTGCCAAGATATATGCCTTGGTCAGATCAAGAAGTAACTTGGAGCATAAAGGATCACCCCAAGATAATGCCGAGTCCAGGGTCGTATGCACTCGTGTTGGATCCAACATTTGTTGGACCAAGCATTAATGTGAAATTTTCAAAGGTTCTCATTGACAATGGGAGCAGTATCAACATCATGTACAAAGATACCATGCATAAACTCGGAATATTGCAGAACATGCTGCAATCCACGAGGACCACTTTCCATGGGATAGTACCAGGGCTTTCATGCGAACCCATTGGTAAGGTCCGAGTGGATGTGTTATTCGGCACAAGAGATAACTACAGAGCAGAAAACTTAGAGTTTGAAGTGGTGGATCTAGAGAGTTGTTATCATGCTTTACTCGGACGGCCTGCGTTGGCCAAATTCATGGGCAGCTGTCATGTAAGTTATCTAAAAATGAAGCTACCCAGACCACAAGGAGTGATAACAGTAGCAGGGTATTACAAGAAGTCAATGGAATGTGCTTCAGCCGGGTCAAATTTGGCCGAATCATTGGTTATAGAAAGAGAAAAAAAGAAGGATTCAGGAGGTAGCAGCCCTCGCTTAGTCGGCACAGCTGAATATGCCGGCATTAGCCAATCCACATGGAAGTGTCTCCTTTCAGCCAACTAAAGAAACGAAGAAGTTTCAGATAGATGAGCAATTCCCAGAGCGTACTGTTACTATTGGTGCAGGCCTAGATGCTAAATAGGAAAGCGAGCTCACCAACTTCCTCCGTGAGAATCGGGACATCTTTGCATGGTCAACTCAGGATCTGCAAGTCGTTCCGAGGGAGTTGGCTGAGCACTCTCTGAATGTAAGGCCAGGAGCAAGGCCGGTGAAGCAACCTCTCCGCCGCTTCGCTGAAGATAGGAGAAAAATAATAGGGGATGAAATAGCTCGGCTCCTTGTGGCCGGGTTCATCATGGAGGTGCTGTATCCGGATTGGTTGTCAAATCCGGTGCTAGTAGAAAAGAAGAAAGATGATCCGAATGTAGCCATTGTATGGTGAATGTGTATCGATTACACGAACCTGAACAAGGCGTGTCCAAAAGATCCTTTCCCATTACCTAGAATAGACCAAGTCATTGATCCGACTGCTGGTTGTGAATTATTGTCATTTGTAGACGCGTATTCTGGTTTTCACCAGATACCGTTAAATCCAGCCGATCAAATAAAGACTGCGTTTATTACCCCGTACGGGGCTTATTGCTATCGCACAATGCCATTCGGCCTGCACAACGCAGGAGCAACGTATCAGAGATGCATGCAAAAATGTCTACATGACCAGATAGGAAAAAATGTACAAGTATATGTGGATGATGTGGTCATCAAAACCAAAGAAAGGAAAACGTACTAGATGATATACTGCAGACTTTCGCGAACCTGAGGAGGTTCCGAATGAAGCTTAACCCGGAAAAATGCACATTTGGCGTGCCAGCAGGAAAATTACTCGGTTTTCTCGTATCTAGCCGAGGTATAGAGGCCAACCCAACCAAGATAAAGGCAGTAGAAAGAATGGAGTTGCCAATATGTCTAAATGATGTACAAAAGTTCACGGGATGTTTAGCCTCGCTTAGCCGGTTTGTATGTCGGCTGGGAGAGAAGGCATTGCCACTCTATCAACTGATGAAGAAATCAGATAAATTCATTTGGACTCCACAAGCAGACAGTGCATTTTGTGAATTGAAAAGGATGTTGGTCACAACACCCATTTTGGCTTCCCCATTATCAAAAGAGCCTATGTTACTCTATATAGCGGCTACCAACAGAGTAGTGAGTGCTGTAGTCATCGTAGAACGACTCAAAAATGATAAGTCGGTACAGAGGCCGGTGTATTATTTGAGCGAGGTGTTATCTGCTTCAAAGCAAAATTACCCACATTATCAGAAGATGGCTTATGGAGTGTATATGTCGGCAAAGAAACTTAAACATTACTTCGAAGAGCACCCCATCAAAGTGATTTGTGAAGCACCCATAGCCGACATATTGAGCAACAAAGATGCAAGTGGCCGAATAGCAAAATGGGCAATTGAATTGTCGCCTTATGCTCCGCAATTCGATAGGAGAGATGCAATCAAATCTCAGGCGGTGGCTGACTTCTTCGTAGATTGGGCCGAGGTGCAATATGAGCCACCATTACCAGACCTGAATTATTGTACGATGCACTTCGATGGTCCCAAACTAAGAAATGGTTTGGGGGCAGGAATAGTGTTAACCTCGCCCAAAAGAGATCAGCTGAAATATGTGCTGCAAATACATTTTTCCACGTCAAACAACGTAGCCGAATATGAAGCACTGGTCCATGGATTGAAGGTAGCAAAAGAGATTGGCATACGCCGAATCTTATTCTACGGGGACTCAGATCTAGTAGTACAGCAAGTCTCAGGCAATTGGGACGCATTGGATGATAATATGGCTTTGTATAGATTTCATGTGCAAAAGATCAGTGGATACTTTGAAGGGTGTGAATTTCACCACATACCTCGGGCAGAAAATGATGCCGCAGACACGTTGTCAAAGCTAGGATCAACCAGGCAGTCAATTCCCCCAGGTATCGCCCTAGAGCACCTAAGGAAACCATCGATGACTCCATCACCAGAATCCGATTCCATATTTATTCCGGTAAATTCAGCGGAAGATAGTGTGCCGATGGAAATTGACCAGCAATATAACCCGGAGTTCCCCAAGAGAAAGACAGCTGAAGTAAGCATAACTATGGAGAAAGCCGAGGTAGCTATGTCGGCAGAAAATATGGAAATAGACAGTGAGACCACACCAGAGAAAATCACACCCGTATGGGCGCAACCCATATTCTCTTTCCTTAGAGATGCGACTTTGCCGAATAATGAGGTGTTAGCAAGACAGATAGCAAGGAGAGCTAAAGCTTATACGATCATAAATAATGAGCTATACAAAAGAAGCGTCACAAGTGTATTGCAAAGGTGTGTGAGTTCGGCAGAAGGCCAGGAGATCCTCCTAGATATACATCAAGGAGAATGTGGACATCATGCCTCATCTCGTGCCTTAGTGGCCAAAGCATTTAGGCATGGGTTTTATTGGCCAATGGTGTTGAAAGAATCCAAAGAGCTGGTTGAAAAATGCAATGGTTGTCAGAGATATGCAACCAAGATACACATGCCATCGTCCGAGTTAAAAACGATACCCATTACTTGGCCGTTTTCTGTTTGGTGCTTAGATATGGTGGGACCATTTAAGCCGGCCCGAGGGGGGACGACCCACATATTGGTTATGGTAGACAAGTTCACAAAGTGGATTGAAGTGAAACCAATAAAAAAATGCGATGGGCCCACAGCAGTGAAATTCCTCAAAGATATTATCTTAAGATATGGGTACCCACACAGTGTTATTGCAGATAATGGCACAAACTTTGCAGAAGGAGCTTTCGCTAGATTTTTCCAAGAGAAACACATAAGATTAGATGTTGCCTCTGTAGCTCACCCAACATCCAATGGGCAAGTGGAAAGGTCTAATGGACTAGTATTATCCGGAATAAAACCACGACTCGTCGAACCGCTCCAAAGGTCGGAAGGATGTTGGATTGAGGAACTACCAGCAGTATTATGGAGCCTCAGAACTACTCGCAACAGATCAACAGGTTATACACCATTCTTTCTGGTATACGGAGCAGAAGCCGTGCTTCCAGCCGACATAATACATGACTCGCCAAGAGTTACTCAATATACAACTTCAGAAGCAAATGAAGTAGCTCGGCAAGATACTGTTGATCTGCTAGAAGAAGCCAAAGAGCTGGCGCTATCAAGATCAGCTATTTATCAGCAGAACTTACGATGATATCACAGCAAGAAGGTGAATCCAAGGGTGTTCAAAGAAGGAGATTTAGTTCTCCGACTGGTGCAACGCACGGCCGGCATGCACAAGCTGTCACCTCCATGGGAAGGACCATTCGTCATGAGCAAAGCATTGCACAATGATGCCTATTACCTAATTGATGCTCAATCCCCTAGAAGGAACAGGGCAGACAAAGCCGGCGAAGAAACGAAAAGGCCATGGAACGTAGCTTTACTTCGTCCATTTTACTCATAGCAGTCATCAGTGACACATTATAAAGTAGTATCTCAAGATCAAGCACCAATTATGTTTCGAACCTCGACATCTAGAGCAGTGACTCGAGGACTGCCATATGTTATTTCAATTTCATGTTATGTATTAAACCTCGGCATCCAGAGCAGTGACTCGGGGACTGCCATATGTTATTTCAATTTTACGATGTGTGTTGAACCTCGGCATCCAGGGCAGTGACTCGGGGACTGTCGTATGCTATTTCAATTTTATGTTATGTACTAAACCTCAGCACCTTGAGCAGCGACTCAGCAACCGTCTTATATTATTTCTGAAATTTGGTTTACACACTAGACTTCGGCGATATAGGCAGTGACTCGGGGACTGCCATATATTGTTTCGAAGTAGTGGTTAGCCTTTGATACAAGGAAGGTATCAAACTTCGACACTCAAATCAAGAACAGCTCAATCTCATATGATATTCGAAGTCCGCACCCATATTAATGGGCTAAATCACGGGAATACAAAGGCAATTATATATCCCAAAATCAAGAAATTGCAGGCCGCCAAAGCAAGGATTCGGACGAACAAGACCACTCAAACAAAGTGATAACAATTACAAATATATATGTCTCAGCAGCACACGGCAAAAGAAATTCATACCATACAGAAGATGGACAAATATTCCACGTACATCATACGCCCGGCATACCAGGGATAAAAATGACTTAGAGGTTTTTAGCTAGAGAGGCAATAACTTGGTCGGGGGCTGGGCACTCCGAGGTAGGTGGAACTTCGGCCGAGGTTTCCTCACTCTCCACAGACCCAGGAGCGACTTCGGAGGAAGCCCGAGGCTGCTGAGGAGCGTCAGTTTGTGCAGTAGAATGCCCAGTACCTTTGGATGAGGATCGCGCGTCGCCGCTGCCATCCGAGCTCGAACTGGAATCACCAGAAGTAGCCGAGTCATCCTCATCTTCTCCTTGTTCAGCTGAGTTGTTATCCGATGCATCCTCAACTACGACCTCATCGTCCGGGTTAGGAAGGAAACTCGGACCTTCGTTCCAGGTATGCACGTCGGCATACTCAACGAGCTGGAAGGCGCGAGCTTGCCGAAGAGTGACAAAGGTGGGATCCTCAACCCAACAGGAACCAGTGCGCAAATTTCTCAAGATATCAAGAGAAATATCTTCATACCATGACATGATAACGGTGAGAGCCATATCAGCGCCAGCTCGTCTGGCTGATTCCCTCCGGAGACTTAGTTGCCTCTCGGACGCCATTAATCTTTTCACCAGCAATTGGACTTCATTGATATCAGGAGTCCCAGAAGTATTTGGCCAGAGAACATGATAGGCTCGGATAGCGGCATGCACCAAATCCCTGCCCATAATCTTCATCAGACCAACTGCAGCGCCGACAGCAACCAGGAAATCCTCCATCGAGTACTCCGAGTCCGCGTCAACAGGAACACCTCGGCGCACACGAGCACTAAGAACCGCTTTAGAGCTCACAGGCTTAGCTTCTGGAAAATGATCTGCGCAAAACACGAACGCGTCAAGGGCAGTAGGAAAAAAGAAAAAGATAATCCGGCCGTGCTAAGAAGCTTACGATGAATATAACTCAGCATTATCTGAAGGTCTATAGCCCAGTCAATCTTGCTCTTCTCAAAGCGAGCGATCTCCTCGCTCATTCCCCGAGTTTTCAGTTCGGCGGCCTCAAGGAGCTCTTTATTTTTCTGCAGTTGCAAAGCTAGCCGCTTTTTCTCCTCGGAGAATTCCTGGTCGACCTTTTCTAGTTCGGACTTCTGAGAGAGCTTAAGGGCCTCCACCTCGGCACGCAGACGAGCTATTTCATCGTCCTTTTCTTTTAGCTGCGCTGAATGAGTAGCGCTTTGTTCTAAAAAATGCAGCATCACATCAGGCATGGGCGTGCAATCTTGGTGAGATGCTGCAAAGGTTTGTAACTCGGCTTTACCAAAGCCAAACGAGATAAAAGAAACTTAGCGCACATTTTAAAGAGGGAAGGTATAAAGTAAAAGGGAAACTAACCTTTCAGGTTCTTGACTTTCTTCTCAAGACGAATGTTAAGATTATTGATGTTACCTGTTCACCAACAAAGTGAGCCGACATCTCGCATACAAAATAGTAAGAATGTCAGAGACGACGAAAAGAATTGTCGACTTACCAGCTTTTTTCACCACAGGAATAACTTTCTCATATTTTTCTTCCAATTTTCTATGCGAAAACAGCAATCTTTGAAATTCAGCAGTCCGCCGGTCATGTGCAACCTGAGCAATAGAGCAAACGATGAATGGATATTCGAAGATAAGACAGATCCGAGTCAAGCAAGACTTAACCCGGATCTAGGTGGCTGGATATTCAAAGCCAAAACAGATCCGAGTCAAGCAAGACTTAACCCGGATCTAGGTGGCTGGATATTCAAAGCCAAAACAGATCCGAGTCAAGCAAGACTTAACCCGGATCTAGGTGGCTGGATATTCTAAGCCAAAACAGATCTGAGTCAAGCAAGACTTAACCCGGATCTAGGTGGCTGGATATTCAAAGCCAAAACAGATCCGAGTCAAGCAAAACTTAACCCGGATCTAGGTGGATGGATATTCAAAGCCAAAACAGATCCGAGTCAAGCAAAACTTAACCCGGATCTAGGTGGCTGGATATTCAAACCCAAAACAGATCCGAGTCAAGCGAAACTTAACCCGGATCTAGGTGGCTGGATATTCGAAGCCAAAACAGATCCGAGTCAAGCAAAACTTAACCCGGATCTAGGTGGCTAGATATTCAAAGATCAGCTAGACAAAAATCAAGCAAGGTTTAAGGCAGATCTAGTCGGATGGAGGTTCGAACCCTAAGGTTAAATCGAATTAAGTAGAGCATCATAAAACTTCCAAGCGAATAACGTGTTATTCGTTTGCAAGCTTCGGGGACTAGAGTATATATAGTAGCATCTGGAGAATTAATCAAAACTCCGTAAAACAGCAATTACCTCATTCATCTTGTTACTATCAAGGACGATCTTGGTGGCTTGATGCAAGCGGCTGCTAATGTCGGAAAGCTGAAACGGCTGACTAATTGGATTACCCTTAAACTGATCGGCAGCATTCCAGTTATTGGCATATTCCACCAGTGAGTCGAGGCTGTTCCCACTCGCCGTGCGAGTTAGGACTTTACCCCGGACGTGCTGTGTAACCACCGCGGCCGCAGGGCTTTTATGAAGAGCAAGCTGGGTACCGGCGGCCGGAGTAACGGAGGCTTTGGTGGAGGCAGTTCCTTTGCGCAGCACATCGGCGATACTCGGCTGAGAAGAGCCGGCAAGACCTTTCTGGGAGGTGGAAGCCTTAGTGGCGACAGCTTTTCTTGCTTTAGAAGAGGCATCAGCAGGAGCTGATACCTCAACAATGGGAACGACGTCTTTAGGAGCCGGAGGGGTCACGGTCGCAGAGGGCGCCGAGATATTGACGTCCTCGTCCGGGGCTGGAGTTACTATAGAAACCGCGGGGGTAGAAAGAGGATCGGTAGAGACGCTCGGATTCACAGAGGAGGCAACTTGTTCGGCGGAAATCTCGGAGGGCCGAGTGGAATCAACGTCAACAAGAGGAGTCTCAGGCACATCGTGGCGAGGGGGCGGCCGATTCGGAGCTGAAGGAGCTGCAGCACGAGTAGGACTGGGAATCCTGGTATCTTCAGTAGGCGGAGGAGACGGCTGCCGAGTCACACGGCTAGTCATGCTAGGACCGCTGGGCTTAACAGAAAGTGGAGCACTGCGAAAATAAAAAAAGGGCGTCAGGTTGAGAAGCAGAAAGAGAGAAACAAGAAATACGAGCAAAAGGAACTTACCCTGCGACTCCAGGCATGGTCTTGTGCCTGGGAGGATTCAGAGCGGATTTCTTCATTCGTTTCTTGGGGGCCGCCTCTGAGGCACCAGCAGGAGCCCCACGTTTCCCCGAGGTAACAGGGGGCCGGGAAGCAATAGGCTCGGCGTCGTGAACCTGACCGGCCGGATTAGCTAGGAAAGTAGAAGCCGGAAATGCATAAGAAATGGGCATTGTGGCAACTACCTCTAGAACTTGGACCTCATCCGAATCACCTTCCTCCTCGTGGGCCGAGGTCTTGCCACGAGCGCGAGCCGGAGCGAGATCTGACTTGGGGACGAACTCTTCCGAGTCCGGCTCCCCAATGTCCGGGGTATTCCGTCCAGAGCCCAGGCGACAAAACCTCGGCATCCTCGTCCTTCTGCTCTGCAAACCTCTGTAAGACAAGAAAGAGGAAAATTAGCGAAAACAGTTGCGAAAACAATTGGAAAACAAAGCATTAGTGATTAAGCTTACTTTGGGAGGGGGACGCTCGCGGGTGAACGACTTCAATCCCCAAGCCCAGTCCTCAGGCATCTCCGTCTTGAAGATGGCTCGGACACGCTTAAAGATGAGATAGTTGTCCAGCTCCACGGTCGAGACTCGGTTGGGGTCAAGAGGACCGCTCATGTAGCAGAGTTTGTGCGTGCATTTCGGAATGGGCAGATTGACTCTTGATAAAGGTAGCCATCAAATCCTCGCCGCCTAACCCGGCGCGGATCAGCTCCTTAAGCCGAATCTCAAAAGCCTCGGCCAAGGCGTGACCCTTCCTCGGATTATAAGTCCAATTCACCTTGGAGGGCGTACCAATGGAGAAGGCAGGGAGCCGAATCTTGTCCTCCGTTCCCGTGTTCTTGACATAGAAGAAGGACTTGTGCCACTTCTTGCACGACTCTAGCCCCGTAACACGAGGAAATACAGACTTCCTCCGAGGTGTAATGGACGCTGCTCCACATTGAGTAAGCAGCTTCTCGGAAGGGTGCAGAGACTTGTCAGGGACAACATTAGAACGAATCTGGAAAAACTTCGACCAGACATGCACGGACGGCCATAGGCCGAAGTATCCCTCCAAGGCAGAGATAAAAGCAGAGAGAGAGGCGATGGCATTTGCAGGAAGGTGATGCGGCTGAAGGCCGAAGTAGTCGAGAAATTCCCTAGCAAAGTCGCTAAGAGGGAGACCAAAGCCGCGCGAGAAATGCGACATGAAAACTACATACTCGCCCTCCCTAAGGTCCGGAGAGGACTCGCTGCCGGGTAAGCGACAAGCGACCTCGGCGGGAATCCTCCGAGTCCGGATAAGCCACTCGATCTCGCGGCGAGTAACGGAGGAGCCCTGCCACGAGCCTCGCTCGGGCCCAGAGCCAGCATCATCATCCTCTATCAGGGCACCGCTGAAGGAGCTAGACATGGGCTCGCCGGAGAAATCAACGGAGGAAGAACTAGCGGCGGAGGAAAGTTTAGAAATACAGGGCCCCGTCGTGATTCTACGCAGAAACGGCGGCGGAGCAACAAAGGAACTACCGCGCAAAAACAAAAGGGAAACAGAGGAATCTAGAGGAAAGCCTAGGCGATGGGACCGGAAAGAACTCACCGGCGACGACGCCGGAGCAAGCGAACAAGGACGAGGCAGACGGAGCAGCGCGGCGGGGTCCTCGCCGTCGGAGATTCAGATGAACGCACGGCAGCGGAGCCGCGAACGGGCGTAGAAGCGAGAGGAAGAAGAAGGGCGCGGGCAAGCGAAAAGGGGAAAGTGAGTTCCCCAGAGCCGCGCCCCTCTTTATAACCGAGCCGCCTGCGAGGTAGTGGGATCGTGGGTGTGGCGGTTGACCGTGTAGATCGTGTGCGCCGTACGACCGCACGTCGTTGAGTGGAACCGCACCGAGGACCACATGGTGGCGAAGAAGGTCACGATCCCCAACGGAAACGGCACACGAGGCGTCGCAGCGCCGGCGCGACAGGCGCAGTAGTAACTGTAGCCTGTCAGTAAATACTGTAGAGGAACCAAAAAACTAGGGAAACAATGATGGGTATAACACGTAGGACGAGGCGTACGCGAGAAGATACGATGATACCTCGAACGAGAAAGAGATAACTCGGAAACAATGCAGAACGAGTGTCATGAAACTGATACGGCCCGGCCGAGGTTGTCGGCGGGGCCATACCAGCTTCGGGGACTAATGTTAGGGAGGTAACCCCGGATAGGGTGAAGACGGGGAAAGACGAAAGGGTGTTCCCCGTCTAGTTTCCGAGTTACGGTCTGAGTCGGCCGAATCCTGTAGAGGTCGGCCGAGATAGGAAAGGGCAGGACCCTTATAGTAATGGCAAGGCATTGCCCGACCGAGATACTGCGTAAGTCGGCCGGGTTAGCCCGAGTAATCTTGATGCAGGTGAAGGACAAGCCGAGTTACGCGAGGCAGGGCCGAATGATACGAAGCTTGCAGGAGAAGGAGAAGCCTAAAGTCAAACTCCAGCCGCAGGCTAGGGAGAATATGAGCGGAGCCAAGCACTAGGGACAAAGGCGCAGAGCGACAGAGAGACAGAAGGACGTCACGGAGGTGACAGTCCTGAAGCCCGAGGCGTGCAGGAGGGGCCCTCTAGAACCTTGCCGTCGTTAGAGGAGCGACAGGGAAAGAGGGCCACCGAACTACTATATTGGGACAAGCATATTCCTCGAATATGCTTGCCACATCAGCCCTAAAGGACCCAAGGCTCTCCTTTATAAGGGGAGGCTTGGACCCAGAGGAGGGCATCGACTCATTTAGTGCCGTTAGGCTGGAAAAGTTCTTCTTTTCTCCTTGAACACAGCTCAAGGAGCGCTTGTAGCCCAAGGAAGGAGAAATAAAGATCTTTGCCCTTGTCTGCTGAGTGTAGAATCAACTGCATCTTCCCTCCCCAGATCCCTCTAGCATCCATTGGCCCCATACTTTAGCCTACGCATGGCATCTGCCATGCCACCACCACGACATCCGGAGATTGGCCGGAGTCTCCGGTGTAGACCGGAGTCTCCGGTGTAGACCGGAGTCTCCGGTCTATAGACCGGAGTCTCCGGTCTGACTTTTCTACAACGGTCAAAAAACGGTTCGTGGAGGGGGCTGCCTATAAAAAAGGGACCCTTATCTTCTTCCTCCAGCTGCTCCAGCTGCTCAAGAACACCAACCCCATTAGAGCCACCAAATCTACAAGATCTCTTCATCCAACCATCCAAAGTCATTGATCTTTGGAGAATCGAAGGAGGAGGCCTTGATTTACATCTTCACCAAGAGAGATCTTCATTTCCCCCTCATTCACTTGAGGGCCCCCAAGCTCTAGTGTTTCTTTGGAAACCCTAACTTTGATTTGGTTCTTACAAGCTTATATTTGATTTGTCTTGACAGCTTGCTTGTATTTGGGAGCCTCCAATTCAGTTGTGGATGTGTGCCCTGAACTTGTTGTAAAGGTGCCGGCTTCCACCTCGAAGGTTGCCGATATAGTGGAAGGTGAATCGAGCCCGTTGGGGTGAGGTTCATAGGAGAACAAGGGAGGCCTCTCGTGGCGTTGGTGGTTTGAAACCACCCCCTCTTCAAACGTAGACGTACTTCCCCTCAAAAGGAAGGAACTACGGGAAACAAATCCTTGTGTCTCCGTGTCCACTCCCTTGGTTACTTCTATCCTTTATCGCACTTTACTTACTTGTTCTTTCTTAGTGTTGTATTAGCTTGTGCTTGTTTGACATATAGGTAAATTCACCATAGTTGCATATTCTAGAGAATTTACATTTCTTGTCAAACCCTAATTTGAAAAAGAGTAAAATTTGAAGTAGCACCTATTCACCCCCCTCTAGGTGCCCATACGATCCTTTCAAAACGTTTTTCAATGCATGTTATTCATGATCTTTGTTTGTAGCTTTCCATGTTGCATGCATAGTTACTATGTCCTATTGTTAGAACTCCATATTTCATGCACATGTTTAAAGTTCTTTGATCCCAGCTTTCAATGCTTGCAAATGGTTGGATCTTTATTGTGAGGGTGCATGTCACCTAAAAAATTATTCTGTTTATCACTTACCTACTCAAGGATGAGCATGAGTTAAGCTTGGGGATGCTGATACGTTGGAAACATATCTATAATTTTAGATGCTCCATGCTTGTTTAGTATCTACTTTGCTTTACTTCTCCACACTTTGAGGTGCTTTTTACATGTTTTTTGGTACTAACCTACTAACAAGTTGCAACAGTGCTAGATGCCTGTTTTCTGCTATTTTTAGTTTCAGAAAAGTTAGTAAAGAAATATTCTCGGAATTGGACGAGTCAAAGGACAAAGTCAATTACTTTTCATGGAGAACAAGAAGTCCAGAGGAGAGCCCGAGGGGCCGGCCAGAGGGGACAGACCCACCCCAGACGTGGGTGGCCCCCATCCCATGCATGGCTAGGGTTTAGTCGCCCTGGCGGCCTCCTCGGTCTCCCGCTTCTCCTATAAGAAGCCCCCGATACAGAAACCCTGGGTACCCGATCAAATCTCCACGAAACCGTCTGTAGCCACCGCCAGCATCGTCCCTAGATCGGGGGGATCTGAAGTTCTTCCCGGCACCCTGCCAGAGGGGAGATCATCCCGGAGGCCTTCTGTCCGGTATGATGCGTGCGTAGTTCCACCTTGGACTATGGGTCCATGCAGTAGCTAGATGGTTGTATCTCCTCCTTTGTGCTTTCATGTATAGATCTTGTGAGCTCCGTTCATGATCAAGATCTAATCTATTTGTAATCATGCTTGTTGTGTTTGCGGGGATCCGATGGGTATTGAGATTATTATGTTGGTTTGATTAATGGTTTTTCTATGTTTGTATCATGTCTGTGTTGTTTGTGATCTTGCATGCTCTCCGTTGTTAGTAGCTATCTTGGCCAAGTAGTTGCTAGTGACTCCAAGAGGGGGTATTTATGCTCGATAGTGGGTTAATGCCTCTAGTTTCTAAGGGAAGTGACAATAATCTCTTCGGTTGTAGATGTGCTGTCGCTACTAGGGAGAAAACAACGGTCTCTTATTCTCATGGAACATGTGGACTGTTTACCTTACACACTTTGCTTAAAGCAGTTGTCTGTTGCTTGCAACTTAATACTGGAGGGGGTTCGGATGATAACCTGAAGGTGGACTTCTAGTCATAGATGCAGTTGGATGGCGGTCTATGTATATTGTTTTATTGCCCAATGAACCTCATAGGATCTTTCTGACTAGTAATTGCATTGTTATGCCTTGCTCAGTTCATGTCAACTGCCCTGCTGTAATTTGTTTACCCTTCATGCCATGTTGTTTATTTAAGGAGAGCACCTATAGTGAACTATGGACCCCGGTCCAATCTTTACCATTGATACATCTTCCACTGTTACTTGTTTACTTACTGCAAACCATTACCTTCCACACCATACGTTTAATCCTTTGTTATAGCAAACCGGTGAGCTTGGCAACCTCACTGATTCGTTAGGGCAAAGTCTTGAGTTTGTGGTGTGCAGGTCTCCGCGTTGCTTGCAACACCTGTGTGGCGTTTCCTTCCTCCTTCTGGTTTGATAACCTCGGTCTCAACTGAGGGAAAACTTGTTGCTTGCTACTTCACACCTTGCTCTTGGGGTTTCCAACAGGCTCCACCTGAACAGGCGCCATCAAGGCTCAGCCCCGAGCTAAGAATCTTCATGCCCCTCGATTTAGAAAGTTTGACGATAGTTTGAAACAAGCATAAAAAATTCAAAGACGATCGAAACAATGCAAAACCTTCGCGTGATGTCATATTATGTGACATAGTTGCATGGAAAAATATCAAACTTGGTATATTGATTGTGTCTCAAAAATACCTTCACAAAATAACCTATCTCAATCGAGGTTTTCTGTATTTTAGGCCAAATGACCAATGTTTTTGCTAGAATCGCAGTATAGTTTGCGATAATGTGCCCATATTGTGCACACATGTGTATCATAGGATGGCGAACAATGTTGCGGGAGGAAGTTTTCCTTTTCGTCGAATCAAAAAGGCATTTTTTATTTTCGGAGTGCAAAAAAGGGGTGTTTTGTAAATCAACCACCAAATGGAAGTTTCAAAATTATAATACCACATTTAAAAAATACTAGACCATATTGAATGGACAATTTCTCAACCTAGGTATCTCAAACCTTCTCGTCCATCCCTCCTAAAAAAGACAAATTCCTGCCGAATCCGTAGGGCATGAGTTAGATTTGAAATATAAGTACATGATATGATGCTCGTGATTTTTTGCAAAAATCCTTTTTAGGTTCACAATATGCTATTTCATCAGAGATCTAATGCAAGTTTAGTGAGGCTCAGCCCCGAGGTAAGAATCTTCATGCCCCTTGATTTAGAAAGTTTGACGATAGTTTGAAACGGTCATAAAAAATTCAAAGACGATCGAAACAATGGAAAATCTTCGCGTGGTGTCATATTATGTCTCATAGTTGCATGAAAAAATACCAAACTTGGTATATTGATTTTGTCTCAAAAAAACCTTCACAAAATGACCTATCTCAATCGAGGTTTTCTATATTTTAGGTCAAATGAGCAATGTTATTGCTAGAATCGCGGTATAGTTTGCGATAATATGCCCATATTGTGCACGCATGTATATCATGGGATGGTCAAAAATGTTGCGGGAGGAAGTTTTTCTTTTCTTCGCATCGAAAAGGCATTTTTTATTTTCGGAGTGCAAAAAACGGGGTGTTTTGTAAAGCAACCACCAAATGAAAGTTTTAAAATGATAATACCACATTTTTAAAAATACTAGACCATATTGAATGGAGAATTTCCCAACCTGGGTATCTCAAACCTTTCCGTCCACCCATCCTGAAAAAGTCAAATTCCTGCAGGATTTCCAGTTACAGAAAGGACAAGACAGCAGAACTATGCTGAATGGAGAAAAGTTATCTTCCAAAGCTGCATACAATTCCCTGCAAGATCCAACAAGCCGTATCACTAATGGATGGATGTGAAACATAAAACTAGTAGAAACTGGCCCTTTCATCCGGGCCATTAGTCCTGGCTATGTTTGGGCCTGAGACTAATAGTCCGGACCGGACGGCCCCGAGCCGCCTAGGGCATAGGTCCCGGCCCGTTAGACACCATTAGTCCCGGTTTAAGTTACAAACCAGGACTAAAGGACCCTGGCAATGCCGCTCGCTGCGAGCACCCCCTTTAGTCCCGGTTTGTATTTTAAACTGGGACTAGTGGTCTGACCCTATATATATGGCACAGCCCTTCCCCCTCTCAACTGTTTTTTCTTGGTGGGTTTGTGCTATTTGTTTCTTGTTTATATGCACTAGAGGTGTTCGGTGAAATGCCCGTTAGAGCGATGCGACTTTAGGTCACACAAGACAAACATGATATGAGGTGCCCGAGCCACACTTAAGTTTTCTCATCTTTGTTTCCAAGTATGCTAAAAGGTTAGCAACTATTTTCTCGTTTAGACTACGCGGTACTAATTTTAGCATTGTGATTGCGTTTGATATATATTTGTATGATAGATGAGTCATCCATGGATGTACGGTTACCGACGCTCTGCCGCTTTCAGAGAAGGTGTGCGTTCTTTTCGTCTTGTGGCTGAGGCGAACAAGTGGCGGGATGGCTTCTGCACCTAAACAGAATCAATACCAGGGCTAATGTACAACATAAGACCATCATTGATTCACCTTTCTGTCCCAGGTGCACAAATCTGGTGGAGGACGGGGAACACCTATTCCTAAATCCTAACCCGCCTGCGGCTCGTGCTCTACGGCAGAGAGCAGGGATTAGAACAGACCAAAGCAACTTCAACAATCTATGGATGCAACTACCACCTTGACATCAGAGTTTGGGGATCAATTGTGCTAGCCATCCTATGGAAAATTTGGGATACACGGAATGCACTCATTTTTAGAGCACAAAACATCCCTGCAATTGTTACTCTCAGGAATGTAATCTCAGACCTATCTTAATCTCAGACCTATCTCGCTGGGTTCGTCGGCTCACAAATTGAGCTCAAAAGGAGGACGCCCTGCATTGGCATGACCACCTTTCCGCATGTAACTCTACGAACTAGCTTCGGATTTTGAAATTTATAAAATTAAGGTGGGTATACTTTCCCATTGTTGAAAGTTTCAGAAAATAATAATTTGCACCATTGGATGAACTCGACGATTGACTTTGATTCTAAATGACATGGCTTCCCTAGCCAGCCTAGCGTTCCACACGCAAGTCGCGGGCATGACACAACCAGAACGTTCAAGGTTCAGGTTTAGGTTTAGCTAGAGTCGAAGAACACAAAACATAAGGTTCAGGTATCACCTTCCCCATACCTCCAGTGTACGTCGCCGGCATCAGCATCTTCTCATGAAATATTAACACTAGGTCCTACCTAACTATATCAATTCAGAGCAAACTGGGAAGATCGAGCTGATTGGAGACTCGAAGGAATCTAGATGCCTTGTTATGGATGCTTAGGGGGGGGGGGGGGGGGGCTTGTCGATGACAAATGGGGTCAGCCCTATATACCCCATCATGTCGATATGCTCCCCTTAGGGAATCTCTAACCGATCCCCTAAAGTTTAGAGGAGTAAATGAATGAGTAAACCATAGAGGAGTAAAAGTACTCCTCTAAAGGTCGTCGGTTCCTAATCGAACCCCTAAACTTAGAGGAGTAAATTTTTTTGTCCCATTTATCTCTAGTATTACACATATGCATTCATACATCTAACATAGAGTTCATACAAACAATTTAAACATACGGACAATTCAAACACAAGCAACACAACACTTAAACAACATACATAGGTATAGTTCTTCAAATCGAACACATCGAAATAAAACATGCATAGAGTTCATTCAAAATTAGACTCTATCACCACCATCAATCAAGGTCTCCCAAAAATAAGCTATTCACCTTGTTTGATCCAAAAGAAATCACCAACATATCACCTCATATGTTGTCGACCGTCTCCAACAAGCATCATCTCCGAAGAACTCATCTCCTCCTCGTCGTCCTCCTCCTCCTAGTACAACACCATCATCACCACCATGAGCACCTCCACCAAAATATCGTTGAAGGATCTTTGCTCGAGTTAGCTCCCAATATTTCCTAGCCATGGCATCCAAGTTGCTTGGGTCCATGAACATGATAGCACGCTCATATCGATCTCTTTCTCTTTTGTTATCCTCTCCTCCTCAAGTGCAACCCTCCTCTCCTCCACAATGGCCCTCCTCTCCTCGGCGTCCAACTTCTTCTTCCACTTCTCCTCCTCTACTCCCCTGAGCTCGGCCCACCTTGCTTCCTTATCATCCCTCCTCTCGGCCGCTAAGGCTTTCTTGGTATCAACCATAGCACATAGTTCTTCTTTGTATCGTCCTCCTTGTGCACCTCTCTTTTTCCTCTCCTTTGAAATCTTTTTCCCCTCGGGCCTCTTGTGTGGTACTTCATCTTCCTCATCATTGGCCTCGATGGAGATGCTCACCCTTGACCTCTTTGGCATGGTCTCCCAATTCCTCCACACCCACTTTTCATTGCCAACAAGCTCGTTTTAGCAATGCTGCAAGGTGAAAGCTTTGCAACCATTCTTCTTGTTGCGTAGCTTGTAGAGGTCTTGGATGAGTGGACCATACTCCATCATGGGCACTCCACTTGGTGGTTTGGCATGAACTTGATCAACACAACCAGACCACTGGTTGCATTGCTCAAGAATGGCACCCCACCGGTGGCCGAGAGATCCTTGTGTGCGAGTGATCGGCACGGTGACGGTATTGTTGTAGTAGTCCTCGATACGATCCCAAAAATTGTCCTTCAATTGGTCGGTGCCAACCGATGCATGGAGTAACACATACATCTAAGCATAGCACAATGCAACGTCTTATTTATCGCTATAGTTGATGGCTCTTGTCTTCTTTGTGCTTTCTTGTGTCTCCTCCACCTCCCTTTGCTCGGCGGTGACCTCAACATCTTCCTCCTCCACCTCTCTTTGCTCGGTGGTGGCCTCAACATCATCATCATCGAAGTGGAGGTCGTCGATCCTGGCAGCATGGCTACTCTCCAATTGTGTCATGTAGTTGGCCACCTCCTCCTCCAACACACCGCATATCATCAAAACAATAGCACCGTGTGTCTACAAATCGCCAACCGATGAGAGGTGAGGAGAAAAGGAAATTTTCTACCTTGTTGACAATCCATTGAGCACCTCATGCTCATCAACATTGATGATGGCTTCCCGCAGTGTTCGGTCTACGGGAGGGTTCATCGGCGAGGCCTTGTGCGTTGAAGGGTTCGGTGTAGCCTTCGGAAGTGCCACCGTGGCCTTTTTCATCATCTTCTTGGCCACCGCCTCCGTGAGTGCCACTTTGGCCGGAGTTGGCTTGCTCTTCCGCCGGCCGGCCATATGAGCAAGGGGAGGATGCAGCACCACCTCAGGAGCCTCCACACGCTTGCCGCTGGCCTTTCCGGAGTCCTTGACGGCCGTGTCGGCCGGCCGGACCACGTTGTTGGCCCCATCCTTTTCGGACCCGCGGTCGTGGTGGAGATCTTTGATTGTGGCGGCGTTAGGGCGTCGGAGACGCCGGGGATGGTCGGAGAAGGTGTGCCGGAGAGCTATGCTTCGATTTCGAGCGGAGTCGGCGACATCGGCGCTGGCGGGGAGGCGAGTGGGAAAGAACGGCGGAGGGAGGAAGCTAGATTACGGGAGGCGGGGGTTTTTCTCGAAAGTGGTAGCCAGGGAATAAATTTAGGAGTCGGCCGCTTGGTTTACTCTCTTGATGAGTAAAAATATACTCCTCTAACCGCTTTGGAAATCAATTAGGTGTAACATACCTCCATATTTTTACTCTCTAACCGATTTTAGGGGATCGGTTAGAGATGCCCTTAGGTTCTCACCTTTAGGGTCGACAGATATATCTTGTTGTGCATAACCTGAACAAACTCCATTTCGTGGGTTGCAAAAAAAAAATTCAATTCAAAATTTTGGACTAAAATTGGGCATAAATTGCAAATAAATTTTAATTTACTATTTTCAAAATTGATGAAATATGTCCTACTACATGGTTTTCAGAGTTATCTGAAATTTTGTACAATTTGGAGGGTCTTGAAATTTCACGCGCGCGATCCCAAATTTAAAACACAAACGTACTGCCGCGTGCGGCCTGCAGGGCCGTCCACACACACATGAGAACGCACGGCAGAAAACACAATCAGATGATATTTCCGTCCAAATTAATTAGTCTCATAATACTCATGCTGAAATCGCCAGCCTTGCAAGGGCTCAACGTTCCAGCCAGTTTGCAACAATCAATGCATTCCGTCTAAGCTTCTTCCCTGCAGCCACCCACCCCCAGCCCCCGGATCTGTTCATATCAGATCCATGGCGTGATCTGGCCACCATCAAACCATTTCTACGTTGTTTTTCGAAACCTCTCCATCCATGGCGGCGCCACCTCGTCGCAAAAGTACTAGGCCTATTCGGAAATATCGGGACTGGAGCAGCCTTCCGGAGGAGCTCCTGGAGTGCATCGGCAAGATGCTCCCGTCGCCCCGTGAGGCAGCCAAGTTCCGGTCCATCTGCCCCGCCTGGCGCGCCGCCTTGCCGTTCGCCAAGTACATCGCGCCGGTGCTCATGCTGCCCGACCCGGACTCGCCGGACGGCGCCATCAACTTCTACACACCGGGAGACGGCGGTGAGTCGTCCTTCACGAGGAACCTCCCGTCGCTGCGCGGCAAGAGGCTGTGCGGCTCGTCGGGTGGGTGGCTCGCCCTCGTCGACGAGGCCGTGTCCGTGACGCTTCTCAACCCACTCACCGGCGCCACCGTCGAGCTCCCTCCGGCCGACGAGCGCGTCGTGGCTGCCTCTTTTAGGCACGTGATGACGCCCGACGGGATCCCGTCGGCAATGCTTCTTATGGAAAGCGGCCATTACGCCTTCGTCAGAGTGGACGACATGAAGAAGAGGGCCTTCCGCCAGATCGTGCTGTCTTCGTCGTCGCCGGGCTCCGGTGAGTGCGTGGCGATGGCAGCGCTCGCCGACTCGGGAACCGTCGCGTTCTGCCGTGTCGGCGTCGACAGAGCGTGGACGCTGCTTGAGACCAATCTGCCAGCGGGCCCCGTCACCTCCGTGGTCCACTTCCGCGGCAGCACGTTCCTGGCTATCTCCGACGGCGGCAGAGCCGGCGGGCCGGGAGGGATCTCCATCTGCGACGTTGGTGGTGCAGTTCCCACGGCGACGCGGATTCAAGGATTGCATGCAGCTCCAAAACTGACGACATACGCCCGCAGCCACCTGCAAGTGAATGGCGTCCTGTACGTGGTGGCCACCGTCTCGGAGGACTCCACCTTCCTCAGCCATGTCTACGAGTGCAACGTCATGGCTGCAGAGCCGAGGTGGACCAGGGTCACCAACACCACCAATAATGGCCTAACATTTTTCATGTCCACTAATCTGTCTGATTTCACTGCGGGCTATGGCGGAGCTCCCAGCGTCTCCACATTCAAGACCAATTCCGTCTACTGCGCTAAACCTGCCCTGCGCCGCCGCCGCCGCCGCCACCGCCGGGTAGAGTTGGAGATCATCGACATCGCCCATGGGACATCGGAGTTGGTCCAACCTTGTGACAACACGATTCATGATTCAGGACCTCTCTGCTGGATTCAGCCCAACCATTGGGCATAATAAGGTACATACGTCTATGCACTATATCAATTGGACATCGAGTTCTTCTTCTTTCTGCAATATCGACCATATCATGCATGGTTTATACTATCTTCTAGCTCTGGCTAGCTTTCTCTCATGGTCATGCCCTTTACACTGTTATAGAAGATTAGGTACATGTCATCCCATGTTGTGCAGATGAGGCTTTATATATATGCTGCTAGTTACTCCATCCACATAGTATTTTTTTTTTGCGAAATTCCACCGATTTATGAGTAATCATCAACAACAGTGCAAGGGAGCCCAAAAGTAATAAAATATACAAATAAGGTCATTGACAAGTAATTGATTTGTTCTAGAAATGCAGGCATGTATGATCCATAGTCACTGTATATTTGGATCGGAAAATGATTTTAGATAAGGCAAAAATCAGGTGTTTATTCAGTTTGCAAGGTAATAAGTACTTGATTTGAAATTTGTCAGTCGAAAGTATGGGGCTATAGGTAGATAATAAGTCAACGTGTTTTCGATGGATTTTATGTAGGGTTTGAACACTTCGCTAGGAACTGTCCACATGCATGCATTGTTTGACAAGTGATAAAAAAAATGTTAGTTATGCCATGACAGAGGTAGACCATGGACTGGTAAGGACATCATATGTTACTGTTCTAGCGACCTACAATAGGGATAATACAACAACATTTTTTATCAAGATATAAATATATCCGATTTTTCATGTTAATGTTGGATTAAATTAATTTCTTAAATATAAAGTGTGATAAAGATTTTCGATCTTCACATGCAAGTTTTTCCTAAAATGGCAAACTTGATGGGCTATTGTAAAATAGAATTAATAAAAATCGTTAAGGAGTAGCCAATTGAGCTAATTCCAGAAAGAAAACACCAACTTCTATAAATCCCTAGCTAATTGAGCTTCCCAGCTACTTTGTTCAGTTTAATTACTATATAACTTTACTTCAAATTTAAGCTTTATAAGCAGCTGATTTCTCTCCTCTTATTTTAAGTTGTCTTGAAACATGGTTGACATAAAAGGCGTACAAACAATTTAAACGAAGCAAATCAGCCACTATCCCTGGAGTCATTATTGTGTTTGTGTAATTTGTGCCTGTAATGGTGTCATCTGCCACTGTTTGTATAATATATATGTAATCTTCCAGTATTCTTTCTATGTCCAACCTTACACTCCGGAATGTAATCCGGAATGTGATAGTAGGTGCCCACGATAGTTTAATTTTATTTGAATTTGATGACTATTTTCAGGAGGGTGTGCAGACTAATGCTTGGACGGTGAAAGATCAGGAAATCAGCAATTCCCCAGCTCAACCGTTCTTGTGGGAAGGGTCATAAAACGAAACAATATCATAGAACTTTCATTGATACAAATTGAGATTTATTTTGAACTTGGTGCTAAATATATGTCTCCTATGTTCTCTGAACAAAGTTATTTTTATTGTCGTTATTTCTCTCTATGCGGGTGTGAAGAACAAATGCCAATTTGGAGTGATGCAAGAGTTCCTGCTATTATAATAAGTGCCATATGTGTTCATCTGAGGGGTATTGGAAATTTCTTTTTATGAAATACGAAGCTGCCAAAGTTTGTTATATCCTCTAACGTGATGTGATGGAGCATAGAGTTTTTCAAGTATGTTTGACATGAATTTTTTTTCTTATATGAACTAGTTGGATCTTTGCTTTTGCATATTAAGAAGAATAAAAAGGTTATAAAGGCTATCAACAACGCTTCTCAGCCCACTCGCTAGTGCCATCGCTGGGATCTCATATTCTCATCCACAGGTGCTTGCGTGATGAAAAATGTCTTCGACCACTGGGTACTCCTTCTACGTGATTGCGGCATATGCATCGTCACCATCAATCTGGAAGAGATGAAGAATGTCTTCGACCATATCATGCTCCCCCTCGTTACGGAACTCCGGAGGATACATGGAAATGGCGGCACACTCTAAATCGGGGTTCGGGGTGATCACATTCTGCCACATTAGCAGTGACGCAGTGTAGACCCTGCTCGATATCAAGCTTACATCATGCTCGGTAACCTTTGGTCGCCCACTTCAGCGGAGGGATCTCCATCAGCAAGGTTACGGTACAACTCCTAGGATGATGTGGGTTAAGGGTGTGTTCGGTTGTGGAATGTAGTAGCATGGAATGGAATGGTTCCATTCTCTAGGCATGGAACGGTTCCATCCTAGTGTTCGGTTTGGGCCAAAGTGAGGAATGGAATGGTTCTATGTTTTGTTCAGTTGGCTGGAATGGAATGAGTAGAATTGGGTTCAACTCACCTCATTCAAACCTATGGTGAGGATACCTCCTAGATGTAACACAAAACTAAGAAAAAATTCAGCAGCATCTTGTTTGTATTTTAAGCGGTAAGAAGAACAAATATATTCTCACAAGCATAATACATATATGGCAGCAAACATAATATATATTTCAGTCCATACGACCATATTAATCATCGAAGTATCCCAAATTCAACATACGTGATAGTAGTCATCCAAAAGCACCAAATAGACTTCATTACAGTCCATTACATAGTAAAGTTCATCCTAGTCCATCACCCCAAATTGAAGTTCTTACCATCAACTCAAATTGTGGAGCACTCCAAAGGTCTTCTCCACATACCTACGCACCCAAACCAACTTGTTGTCAAGTTTAAGCTTTTGCGGACTTTGGATTCTCAACAAGATGAGCATAGTAGTGAGCAATGTGTCCCTCGTCGAATCCCTTGATTGCAACCAAAGCATCCCATAAGTCATCAGGTGCAACATCATCATCTCCACCAGATTTTGCAAGAGCTTGAGACATTATTTTGAACCCATCTTTGAGAGTGGTGACTAAGGGATCATCTTCAATGTGCACAATCTTGGCCTTCTTTTTTGGTGGTGCTTTGGCCGAAGACTCAGCTACATTCGGTGAAGATTGCATCTCACTTTCATCATCAATATCAATAGAGAGGGGATCATTTTCAGACTTGGCATATTTCCCTTTATCCGTGGTTGACCCAAAAATTGTTTCCATTGCACGGTAGTGCTCAATTGGGTTATTCATCAAGGGGGTATCAGATTTGTTGTTCTACAAAAATATGCACAAGTGAGAACCATATGACAAACGCAAAGAGTGCAAGGGAGTACCATGTGACAAATGCAAAGAGTGCAAGGGAACAACTTACAACGCAATGCCCTGCATAATGTTCATCGCTGAGCCTGATAGTACAAGTATCCTAATCCCATAGAGCTCCACTCAGATTTTTCAATTGGATAAGTCTGCCCCAAATCTTCCTCCATTTCTTAAGATGGTTGCTAGTCTGTTCTCCAGCTATAGACAACTTGAAACGCTCATTCAAAGCCTTGGAACATTGGTTGTAATGACAAGTCTTGAAGCCACTTGAAGTTCTAGCACCACTAGCAACAAGGTCGGCCAAAAAAACCGAGGTGCATGGTGGACATGGCATTGGTCCAATGAGCTACCCCTCCTTTGGCGCTCTTGCTTGCATTGGTGACACTTGTATTGGTGGTTTCAACGCTGTCCATTGCTGCCTAGCCAACAAAAACAAGGGTATAATTAATTTGAGCATCAAAATGTTGCCAACAAAAATAGTACATTTCTGTCCAGCCATCAAAATGTTGCCAACACATGATTTTGAGCATCACAAACAAATGGTTTCATTACAATAAAAGTGTACAAAGGTAGCACAACTCAATACATGGTTCTATTACATAGATAACACTACAATTACATGGAAAATGCCACACTCAATGACCATACAAGGCCTGCCTATCCGCCCACATTTGGTTAGCCACTTGTTGCCTACCATTTACCATGTCCCTATGATCTCTTGCTTGTTGGCTTTGTGTCCGGATTGGTTGGGTGGTCCAAGTCACCTCCGGTATGATGAATTCATCAATTCCTTGAGATAGTGCATAGTTATGAAGAACACAACAAGATACAACAATGTCCACTTTTACCAAAAAAGTAAAGAATGGTGTGGCATCATCTAAAATTTTGAATCTCCTCTTGAGTGATCCAAAAGCTCGCTCTACCGTCACCCGTAGAGATGAGTTCCTAAGGTTGAATAGCCACTCCGCATTTTGGACAGGATTGCTGCCCCAGTCGTTCAAATGGTATCTCACATTATGAAAATGTGGTAAGAAACCAGGCTTGGCTCCATATCCGGCATCAACTAGGTAGTATTTGCCTAAAAACAGAACAGAATATGGTGACAATGGTGTGGACAACATATGGACAATTATGTCTAAGTCAATTTGTTACCTTGTGGCACTTGTAGGCCTCTCTCACGTGCTAATGCATAAGCTAAAACTAATGCATTGTATGTTGTCCCCTCCCAACCAGCCAACACATATGTGAATCAGAGGTCAAAATCTATTGCTGCCATCACATTTTGAGTAGCAAATGTCTTCCTACCACGGAAAGAATGTTCCACATCTTTTGTAACAGAGGCTCTCACATGTGTACCATCGATAGCTCCAATACAATCTTATATTGTGAAAATTATTAAATTACATGACATGTATCCTAAATATCTACAGAGTAGTTTCAGCAAATACCTTAAAATATGGGTCAAACCGAGGGTTTCCTCCAATTTTTCCAGGGGTCTCAGCTGAAGGTGGCCTGATATATTCATTGCGCATCTCACCGATGGCGTGAAGTGCACATCTAAAATATATGCTGATTGTGGAGAATAATCTACCAAAATTGGTTGCCACAACCCTATTCCCAACATTATGTCCAACGGTGTGCAAAAACATTGCCACTTGTTGCTCCACATTTAGATGAACACTATCTTCTAGCAAGTTGCATACCCTCATTATGTTACAAAGTTTAAATAAATAAGATCTTTCAAATCTTAACATATTTCTACATGTGACATCACATTGCCAAATTTTACTATTGACATATTCAATCTGCTGTCGGTCTCTTTCATGCATTGGCCCATAGCTTATATGTGGTCTTCTCTTTTTTTATAGCCCGAATAGCAACCACAATTGCAGCAAAAACAACAGCTCCCCTAATCATCTTTTTTCCCTTTATCCATCATCTTTCCCATCTACAATGTATTGATGCTATCATAAATTACCAAAATGCACAGATTGACAAAACAATTTCATGAAGATGAACAAAATAGCTCCACACATAGCATGTACTGCTAACATATATCATTGATTTGATCAAGCAATCAACAAAACTTGCAATATTTGGTCCAAATTGAAGTGGACAGGGCACATAGATGAGGATACCTCACCGCTGCTTGCTTGCCTCGTCGCCGCTGCTTGCCCCGCCGCTGCTGCTTGCCCTGCCGCCAGTGGGGAATGTAGGACTAAATTAGAGGCGGTGCCAAGTTCAGTATTAGTAGCTTAAATATCATGTATAAGTATTTTAAACACATATAATAGGTATAAAATTAGAATAAATCTCTATAAGTCAAAAGAATCTGCATTTTTTAGGGGGTGCCATGGCACCTATGGCACCCCCACTAGATACTCCCCTGCTGCCGCCGCCGCTTGCCCTGCCGTCGCCGCTGCTTGCTTGCCCCGTCGCCAATGCTTGCCTCGTCGCCGCCGCCGCTGTTGCTTCCCCCAGAGAGAGGGAGAGGCGTGGGAGAGACGAGGGAGGGCTGCCAGAGAGGGAGGGCCGCCGGGGAGGGAGTGGGAGCAGGGCTCCGCCGCTAGTAGTGAGAGAGGAGGGAGGCATGGATAGGGTTGCAGGTGGGTGGTCGCCCGACGGGTGAGAATATCCCTTTTTTCCAAAGCAGTTTCGGTGATGGTTAGCGTCCCGTTCCTCGTGATTCCACCGATTCGGTCGCATCGGTTGGTTCCGCATCTTCAAGGAATATTTGGTTTCCTGGAACTAGTTGGTTCCGTTCTATTCCGGAACCGAACACTGAAATCGACTCTAGGTACAGAATGGTTCCATTCCCTTCCACCTAATTCTCAAACCGAACACACCGTAAATCATTGTGCATGGCTCTACCCACTCAGCAGGGTCTACAAATGCAACAGAAGGATGGCCTACATAAACCCTGAGCGTGAGAATTACACAGCGGTCTATGGTGAAATTTGATAGACTTTAACAAATTGTTTTTTTACTTGTTGCCCAAAACACCCTGAGCGTGAAAATTACAAGTATAATTTGCAGAAACGCCTTCAATGTGAAGGCAAAGGTGAACCATGGTCAAGAACACCCACGGCTAACATTTTTCATCTCGAGTAATTTCAGCGGGCTATGGTGGGGCTGCAAGCATCTCCTGATTCAAGATGAATTTCGTTTATTGTGATAAACCTGACGCGTAAAGTGACTAATTAGAGTTGACAATCACTGGATCCAGTACTAAACCTGACCCGTACACATTAGCAATGCAACATTAGAGTTCTAACCTTGTAACAACACTAGTAGAAAAGGCCCCATTGGTCCCGGTTGGTAAGGGGCATTAGTCCCGGTTACCCAACCCGGACGGGGCAATCGGGACTAAAGCCCCAACCTTTAGTCCCGGTTGCCCCACCAACCGGGACAAATGGGGGTACACGTGGCGGGCGAGGGGAGGGGGGGGGGGGGGGTGGAGCAACCGTCCCGATTCGTAACACGAACCGGGACAAATAACCTTCTGCCGCGGCAGAGATTTGGCACATTTATCTGCCGCGGCAGAAAATTCATTTGGGCAACTTTTGTTGTGCCGCGGCAGCATTTTCGTCACTTTTTGTGCCGCGGCAGAGAATTCATTTAGGTTGTTTTATTGTTTATTTAGAGTTTTGCACTCATCAATGAAGGAACCATTATATTACACAAGATTATCATGACAATATTACATTCGATACACAGATCGAGTTCATGCACTACATACAAAAGTTGCTCTTTTTACAATCCCTATTGTCTATACACAACCGAATAGTTATTCCCCGTTTGGGTTTAGGACTTCTGCATCCAAGAATCCCGCCAATTCCTCCTGAATTGCTCGTACGCGATCCTTTGGCAGAAGACCATCCCGTAGACGTTCGATCTTATTTAAAAAAGGAGTCAGCCTATATTAATGAAACTAAAAACAATTTGATTGTAATTAAAAACTATAGAAATTGTTTACGTACGTGGAGTTGCTCTAAATTTCTGCCCTTCTCATCGCACGTCTGCCGGATGAACTCGCAAACATAGTATCCACATAGATTGTTACTTGGTCCCTGTGTGAGGCACTTTACGACAACATAGTTCAATCAAAATAATAATCAAGCATGATAATAACTGTATCAAAACTAGAATCAAAGAGATGCGCGGATATAGCTAGTGGTGCTTACATCTAGTGCTTGAAATGTAAGCTCCGCTTTCCAAACACCCCTAGCCTTGTTGGTGAACCGTTTCCAAGCGCTGCCCGGCGAAGAAAACAAATAAAATAAGTTATTAATTACTTGATATCATAAAATTCACGAACATTGCCGATATAGTATCGTAATGATTAGAATTACCGCTGAAGAAACATCTGCATGTCCTTCCACTGCTCAAGGGGTTTATGTTTCGAGGGGTTTATGTTTCGAGTCCATGACTAGTACACGCCCTTTGTCAAGTTGAATGATTAACAGAATATAGTGGAAGCTGCGAATGTATAACTAATCAATTATATACTTAACATCGAGTAAGCGAAATAGAAAGTGTATAGAAGACAATAACACTCACTCGAAGTTGTAAGGAAAAAGTATTTTCCTTCTGGTTTCTTGAAACCTTAACGCGTGTACTATATTATCCTCCGTATCCCGGGGGCTTATTTTGAGATTAGCTTCATGAACCCAATATGGGTCAATGAAGCCAATGTCATAGATTTTTCCTCTGCTGCATTCGAGAATGTTCATTCTGCATATTACAGTATGATTATATACATGCAATAAACAAGGTGAGATAGCTGGAGACTAAATTAATTACAGAATTAGTACTTACAGACAATAGGCACTGATGATCGATTTGTCCAAGGCGTCTTGATTGAATAATTGAAATAGTTCATCAAATTCAATGGATATCATGTCATCCTTTTCTTTCCCATGATGCTTTTTTGTAACCCTCAGCACTATCCAGTTAGCCCCGGCCTTTGTGGCATGCATGTACCAGTTATGCAATCTTCGCATTTTTGTTGGAAGATTATTTACCTCCTTAGGTTTGACGAGAGGTTTGCCGTACTGGTATTTGTATGCTACTTCACTCACGGGGAAGTACTCTAACTGAGATAAGTACTGGGCAATACTCATACCTTGAGCAGCGACAGCTTCTACGTATTGTGCAACTACCTCTGGATCATACTGCTCCTCGGCCCCATATTTGCTCGACCCCACATTGGTTTGGGAAATCACCTTGAGAGGGGCGCAAGACTGTTTTTCTTGTTCTCCGAGCTGGGCAACAGATTTCTCGCTTGCATCGATCGCTCTTGAGGCTTGTTGTGCCACATGTGACTTGAGAGTAGAACGCTCATAGTCTGATGTCAGCTTTGGCTCGGGTTGATGAAGAGTCTTTAGCATTTTCAACACTTTGGCTTTTTCTTCTTTGGTGCTGGGGAACTCTGGCTCTTTCGGCCGCCTCAGCTTAGCGAAAAACGTTGTCGTTTCCGCATCAACGATCGCCGTAGTCTCCTCTTCAGTATAGTCATAAGCTCTCTTGGGAGGAACCTTTGGTACTTTTGGAAGAGGCTCTTGCTTACGTTTCGGCGATCGCTTACCACGACGCAGAGTAGTGGTACGCTTACGCTTTTTATCCTAAGGCGCCGACGATGGCTCCCGCGGCGATGGCTGCGCCGGAGATTGGTGAGGCGACGGAGCCGGTTTAGGCGACGAAGACGGCTGCCGCGGCGGCGACGACCTCGCTCGAGAGGGGTGAGGCGGCGGCGAAGATGGCCTTGGCGTGTGATTTCGAAGCACGATACATTCCTTTGGCCATAGAATGGTGAAGTTTGTTGCGTCTCCCAGTAGAGTCACATCCCCTTCACCTACAGGGTAGTGAAGATCCAAAACTTCAAAGGTGGGCGTGATTTCATCCACCCCGACAACAGCGTAGCCCTCTAGAACCGGACGACAGTGGTAAGTTGGTGTGGGTCCAATTGGTAAGGCATAGACGACCGCCACCTTCATTGATATGTTCACAACTTTGACATGTAGCTCGCAGTGTGTCATCTTTGTGATATCATCCACTAGGTAGCCAACAAGAGCCATCTTCGGTGCACCATCGCCATCGCCATTGTCATCAACCCGGACCTCGGTGGAAGCCACACTGCTTTTTTGATTATTCGATAGGCCGGTAGCATCAAATGCAGTGTGCTGCTGAGATGGGCCGGTAGTACTTTGCTCTTTAAGTGCGTTAATTTCATCTTGTTGTTGCTTTATTCGTTCTTCAATTATACGCATTCGCTCTTTCTGAATATCTGCTTCAGCTTCCGCCCTGTCCTTTCTCCTCTGACGGCTTCTATCAGGATATTGTAGGGTTTCGTAGCATGGAAAACAAAAAATTTCTATCGCATACAAACAAACAAGCCAAGATCTATCTACTAGATTGTAGCAACGAGTTGATGGAATAACTCACCCTCGAAGATTCCAAAGTGTTTAACGAGAGTGAATTCTCGTGGGTGATGTAGTCGTACTCTTCCTGATCTCAAGATCGCGTAGACGATCCTTCCGGCGCTGCGTTCCGGCAGCGCTCCCGGTCACATCGCTCGCCGAAGACCTTCCTCTCCCTTGTTCCAGCAGGCAGCGGAGGTTGTAGCACTCTCCTCGCGATTCCGGCAGCACAACGGCATGGTACCGGAAGTAGAGGGGAGATCTCGCAGGGCTTCGCCTTAAGCCGGAGCGAGTATGGTGGACTATGAGAGAGTCCTTGGTGTTCTAGGGTTTAGACACACCAAGGAGGGGGCAAGCCGGTGGCTAGGGTTTAGCTAGGCGGCGGCGGCGGTTTGCCCTAGGGCCGGTGGCGGCTATGGAGGCGACGGCTTGGGGCTAGGGTTAGAGGTGTAGGAACTTGTGTGTCTAGGAGGGGAGCCCTGCCCCTCCTTATATAGGTGGAGGGGCCGGCCAAGGGGAGGGGAGTCCCTCCCCAACTCGGCTTGGTGGTGCACCGGCGGTTGGAGGAGGAACTCCTCCCCCAAGTCGGTTTCCACCTCCCTCTCCACTTCCCAAAATTGCCGTTTGACTTTCAAACTTGGCGTTTGACTTTTCAAACAAGGATTTGATTAATCCCTCTATTTTGTTCAGCGATGACACTTAGTACATGATGCAATCATACCAACTTGATATAACACATCCATGTACCCTCCCCCCCGGAGTGCCGGACATTTCGGAACCTTCTAGAACATTCCCGATGAAAACACCGGAACCATTCCCCAACTCCGAAACGGGACTTTCCTTATATGAATCTTATTCTCCGGACCATTCCGGATCTCCTCGTGATATCCCGGATCCCATCCGAGACTCCGAACAACATTCAGTCTCTTTCTCATCATTGCATAACTACTCAAACAACGTCGAATCCTTAAGTGTGTCTCCCTACGGTTCGTGAATTATGCGGACATGATTGAGACACTTCTCCGATCAATAACCAATAGAGGAATCTGGAAATTCATATGGCTCCCACATATTTCTCGATTACTGCATCGAATGAACCACTTACATACGATACCAATTTCCCTTTGTCTCACGATAGTTTACTTATCCGAGGTTATGATCGTCGGTATCTCTGCATACCTAGTTCAACCTCGTTACTGATAAGTACTCTTTTCTCGTTCCCGTGATATGTGATCCCTTGTGAGCCAGTCACATGCTTGCAAGCTAATTGGATGACATTTCGCCGAGAGGGCCCAGAGTATATCTATCCGTCATATGGATGGACAAATCCCACTCTTGATCCATGTGTCTCAACCAATACTTTCCGAACACTCAATGCCACCTTTATAGCCACCCAGTTACGGTGTGGTGTTTGATGTCATCAAAGCATCCATCCAGTAAAGGTGATATGCATGATCTCATGGTCGAAGGAATTAGGTTACTATGTATCAGAAAGCATATAGCAATTGAACTATTAAAATGACTTGATCTTTATGCTACGCTTATCTATAGGAGTATGTCCACCATATCATTCTCCTAATGATATGATCTTGTTGTTAATAACATCTCAATGTTCATGATAGGGAAACCACAATCATTTATTAACCAACAAGCTAGTGATGTATAGAGGCTATACTAGGGACTTCAATTCAAGTTTACAAATCACACAAGTATCAATGTTTCCTTGTTAATACTATTAAAGCATGAATGTAAACATTTATCATAAACACAAAGATATAATAATAACTACATTTATTATTGCCTCTAGGGCATATCTCCAACAGTCTCCCACTTGCACTAGAGTCATCTAATCTAGATTACATGGTAATATACCTAACACCCATGGCAGTTTGGTGTTGGTCATGTTTTGCCCTCGGGAGAGGTTTAGTCAACGGATCCGCCACATTCAGATCTGTGTGTACTTTGAAAATCTTTATGTCCCCATCTTGGACATGCTCTCGAATAGCGTGAAAACGTAGCTTGATATGCTTCAGCTTCTTGTGTGACCTTGGTTCTTGCGCATTGGCTATGGCGCCCATGTTATCACAGTAGATAGACATTGGGTCCAGCGCACTAGGAACCACACCCAGCTCTGTAATGAACTCTTTCATCCATATCGCTTCTTGTGAAGCCTCTGAAGCAGCCATGTATTCCGATTCAGTTGAAGATCTCGCCACAACGCTTTGCTTTGCACTCCTCCAGCTAACTGCTGCACCATTCAAAATAAATACGTATCCAGATTGTGATTTAGAGTCATCCGTATCGGTGTTCCAACTAGCATCGGTGTAACCATTAACAACGAGCTGTTCATCACCTCCATAAGAAAGAACCATATCCTTAGTTCTTCTCAAGTACTTAAGGATGTTTTTGACCGCTGTCCAATGATCCACTCCTGTATCACTTTGATATCTGCTAGTTAAACTAACAGCATATGCAATGTCGGGTCTAGTACATAGCATGGCATACATCAGAGATCCTATGGCTGAGGCATAGGGAGTCTTACTCATCCTTTCTCTATCTTCTGCTGTTGTCGGACTTTGAGTTTTACTCAAGGTCATATTGGGCAACATGGGCAAGAACCCTTTCTTGCTATCTTCCATTCCAAACCTCTTTAGAACTTTGTCCAAATATGTACTTTGTGACAATGATATTAGGCGTCTCGATCTATCTCTATAAATCTTTATGCCTAATATGTAAGCTTTCCAAGATCCTTCATTGAAAAACTATTATTCAAATATTCCTTGACACTATTAAGAAGGTCTACATTATTCCCAATCAACAATATGTCATCTACATATAGTATTAAGAATGCTACAGAGCTCCCACTCACTTTCTTGTAAATACAAGCTTCTCCATAAGTTTGTATAAAACCAAAACTTTTGATTACCTTATCAAAACGTTGATTCCAACTTCGGGATGCTTGCTTCAATCCATAGATGGACCGTTGAAGTTTGCATACCTTGTTAGCATCTTTAGGATCGACAAAACCTTTGGGTTGCATCATATACAACTCTTCATCAATGTCTCCATTGAGGAACGCTGTTTTGACATCCATCTGCCATATCTCATAATCATAATATGCAGTGATTGCTAACATAATCCTCACAGACTTTAGCTTCGCTACCGGTGAGAAAGTCTCATCGTAGTCAACTCCTTGAATTTGTCAAAACCCTTTTGCGACAAGTCGAGCTTTATAGACAGTAACATTACCACTAGCATCTGTTTTCTTCTTGAAAATTCATTTGTTCTCGACGGCCTTCCGGCCATCCGGTAAGTCCACCAAAGTCCATACTTGGTTTTCGTACATGGATCCAATCTCGGATTTCATGGCTTCTTGCCATTTATTGGAATCTGGGCTCATCATCGCTTCCTCATATGTCTCGGGGTCATCGGTGTTATCCACCAACATGACATTCATAACGGGATCATACCAATCAGGAGTGGTACGAGTTCTCGTTGACCTGCGAGGCTCTGTAGCAACTACAACCGAAGTTTCATGATCATCATCATTAGCTTCCTCTCTTCTTTGGTGCAGGCATCACAGAACTACTTCGGTCTTTGCGCTACTCGCAAGTTCGAGAGAAGGTTCGACAACCTCGTCGAGTTCTACTTTCCTTCGTCACTTCTTTCGAGAGAAATTCCTTCTCTAGAAAGGATCCATTCTTAACCGAAGGTTTTGCCTTGGATCTATGATAGAAGGTATACCCAATAGTTTCCTTCGGGTATCCTATGAAGACGCATTTTTCCGCCTTGGGTTCTAGCTTGTCCATTGTAACTTCTTTACATACGGCCGCAACCCCAAACTTTAAGGAACGACAATTTAGGTTTCTTCCCAAACCATAATTCATATGGTGTCGTTTCAACGGATTTAGATGGTTCCCTATTTAAAGTGAATGCGGCTGTTTCTAATGCATAACCCCAAAATGATAGCGGTAAATCTGTAAGTGACATCATAGAACGAACCATATCTAAGAGAGTTCGATTACGATGTTCGGACACACCATTACTGTTGTGGTGTTCGGCGGTGTCAATTGTGAAAGTATTCCGCATTTCTTCAAATGCTCGCCAAACTCGTAATTTAGATATTCACCTCCACGATCGTAAGCGTAGAAATTTAATCTTCTTGTTACGTTGATTCTCTACCTCACTTTGAAATTCCTTAAACTTCTCAAAAGTTTCGAACTTATGTTTCATGAAATAGATATACCCATATCTACTCAAGTCATCCGTGAAGGTAAGAACATAACGATAACCACCGCGCGATGCTACACTCATTGGACCACACACATCGGTATGTATGATTTCCAATAAGTCCGTAGCTCGCTCCATCATACCTAAAAATGGAGTCTTAGACATTTTACCCATCAGACATGCTTCACATCTATCAAGTGATTCAAAATCAAGTGATTCAAGAAGTCCATCGGAATGGAGTTTCTTCATACGCTTCACTCCGATGTGACCAAGGCAAAGATTACATATAGGTCAAGTTATCGCTCGATTTCAAATGTTTAGCCTCAATGTTATTAATATGTGTATTTCCACTATCGAGATTCAACAAGAATAGACCATCTATCAAAGGTGCATGTGCATAAAACATATTACTCATATAAATCGAACAACCATTATTCTCGGATTTAAACAAGTAACCGTCTCGCAATAAACAAGATCCTGATATAATGTTCATGCTTAACGCAGGCACCAAATAACAATTATTTAAGTATAAAACTAATCTCGATGGTAGATGAAGGGGTAGCGTGCCGACCGCGATCACATCAACCTTTGATCCGTTTCCTACGCGCATCGTCACCTCGTTCTTCGCTAGCTTCCGTTTATTCTGCAGACTTTGTTTGAGTTACAAATATGAGCAGCGAACGGTATCAAATACCGGGCACTACTACAGTACTAGTGAGATACACATCAATAACATGTATATCAGATATACCTTTCTTCTTGATGTTGCCGTTCTTCAAATCCGCCAAGTACTTTGGGCAATTCCGCTTCCAGTGAACTTCTCCCTTGCAGTAAAAGCACTCAGTATCAGGCTTAGGTCCAGCCTTGGTCTTCTTCGTCGGCGTGGTAACTTTCTTACCACCCTTCTTGAAGTGTCCCTTTTGCTTAGACTTGCCTTTCTTGAATTTGGTGGTTTTATTGACCAACAACACTTGGTGCTCTTTCTTGATCTCCACTGCAGATTTTAACATGGCAAAGAGTTCTGGCAACGTCTTGTTCATGTTCTGCATGTTGTAGTTCATCACAAAGTTCTTGTAACTTGGTGGTAGTGATTGGAGGACACGGTAAATCCCCAAAGCATTAGGAATCACTATACCCAAGCTTTGAAGTTTGTTTGCGTGCCCAGACATCTTAAGCACATGCTCACTGCCCTCTTCCATCTTGCAGTTAAAGAACTTTTGAAGCTTCATAGCTCTCAATTGCGCATGAGTCTCAAAAATCAATTTGAGATCACGGACAATATCATGTGGGTCTGAATTCTCAAACCTTTTACGAAGCTCCGATTCTAAACCATACATGATAGCACCTTTGAACTGTAGTCTTGAGTCTTAGGTGAGGTAAACATTCTTTACTTCATCGGTAGCGATGGCTGCAGGTGGGTCACCCAGCGGTGCATCCAGCACATAGGTCAAATTACCAGTTGTGAGGACAATCCTCAAATTGCGGAACCAATCCGTGAAGTTGCTTCCATTGTTTTTCAACTTTTCTTTCTCTAGGAGCGCATTAAAATTGATGGTAGGGCTGCCATTGATCTACAACATATTTGCAATAGTTTAGACTAAGTTTATGACAAATTGAGTTCAAATTAATAATAAAATTAATCTAGGTGAACTCCCACTCAAAACAACATCCCTCACATTGTTTTAGTGATCACACGAAC
This sequence comes from Avena insularis, assembly GCA_023614405.1. Lineage (NCBI taxonomy): Eukaryota > Viridiplantae > Streptophyta > Magnoliopsida > Poales > Poaceae > Avena > Avena insularis. Next base: position 473,081 of record JAJUPC010000015.1, on the reverse strand, counting down.
CAAATCCACCATATCAACACCGATCATCACGAGAGTTGATATAGTTTCAATGGCGAACAATCGACATGTTCATCATACCTTCTATAAGATTCATGCTTTACCTTTCGGTGATCCGTGTTTCGAGACCATGTCTGTACATGCTAGGCTCGTCAAGATCAAACCTTAGTTTCCACATGAGCAAATCTGGCTTGCTCACGTTGTATACACTTGCGGAATCTAACACACCCGATCATCACGTGGTGCTTCGAAACAACAAGCTTTAGCAACGGTGCTAACTAAGGGTGAACACTTTATGATTTGAAATTCATGTGCATGAGGGATCATCTTATAATGCTACCGTTGTCTACTAAGCAATACAAGATGCATAAAGGATTAACATCACATGAAATTCATAATATGTGATATGATATGGCCTTTCTTCTTTGTGCTTCCGATCTCCATCTTCAAGCATGAACATGATCTCCATCATCACCGGCATTGCATCAAGGTCAATGACGCTTCTCCATGGTTGTCGTCCACCGGCTTCAACTATTACAACTACTTTTAATAGACACGTGGGTCTTAACAGAATTTAAAGACAACCATATGGCTCCTGCCGGTTGCCAACTTACAATAAGGATCATTGCATACATCAAATATAATCACAATCATGGCCATATCACATCACTGCACGCCCCTGCAAAACAAAGTTAGACGCTTCTACTTACTTTGCATGTTTTACGTAGTTTGGGGCTTTCGATAAGTGTCGTTCTAACTTAGGAACATGAACCACAACATTGATACTAGTATTGTTAATCACCCGTTGTAAATTGGATCTTAACTATGCTAGGAGAAACAGGCACCCGCAAAGCCACTTATGCAATACAAGTTGCATGTCAAGCGTGGAGCAAGTCTCATGAACGATGTCATGTAAGGTTAGCCCGGGCCGCTTCATCCCAACATCCCGCAAGATGCAAAGTACACAAGAAGCAATCGACAATAAAAGCATCAACGCCCACAATGACCATTGTGTTCTACTCGTGCAACAGATCTACATATAGACACGGCTCACGATACCCTTTGTAGGGTTTCGTAGCATGGAAAACAAAAAATTTCTATCGCATACAAACAAACAAGCCAAGATCTATCTACTAGATTGTAGCAACGAGTCGATGGAATAACTCACCCTCGAAGATTCCAAAGTGTTTAACGAGGCGATTCGTGGGTGATGTAGTCGTACTCTTTCCGATCTCAAGATCGCGTGCGATCCTTCCGCGCTGCGTTCCATGGCGCTCCCTTGATCGGTCACACGTTCGATTTTCGGCGAAGACCTTCCTCTCCCTTGTTCCAGCAGTGGAGGTTGTAGCACTCTCCTCGTGATTCCGGCAACCTGGCAGGCGTGGTGCAGGAAGTAGAGGAGATCTCGCAGGCCGCCTTAAGCCGGGCAGTATGGTGGACTATGAGAGAGTCCTCGGTGTTCTAGGGTTTAGACACACCAAGGAGGGGCAAACCGGCTAGGGTTTAGCTAGGCTGGCGGTTTTCCCTAGGGCCGAAACGGCTATGGAGGCGGTCTGGGTCTAGTTTCTAGTTTAGAGGATAGGAACTGTGTGTCTCTGGAGGGAGGCCCTGCCCCTCCTTATATAGGTGGAGGGCTGGCGGCCGGGGAGGAGGAGTCCTCCCAACTCGGCTTGGTGGCCGCCCGGTGGGAGGAGGACTCCTCCCCAAGTCGGTTTCCACCTCCTCTCCACTTCCCAAAATTGCGGTTTGACTTTCAAACTTGGCTTGACTTTTCAAACAGGATTTGATTAATCCCTCTATTTTGTTCAGCGATGACACTTAGTACATGATGCAATCATACCAACTTGATATAACACATCCATGTACCCCTTCCCAGGTCTGGGACATTCCGGAACCTTCTAGAACATTCCTAATGAAAACACCGGAACCATTCCCCAACTCCGAAACGGGACTTTCCTTATGTGAATCTTATTCTCCGGACCATTCCGGATCTCCTCGTGATATCCCGGATCCCATCCGAGACTCTGAACAACATTCAGTATCTTTCTCATCATTGCATAACTACTCAAACAACGTCGAATCCTTAAGTGTGTCCCCCTACGGTTCGTGAATTATGCGGACATGATTGAGACACTTCTCCGATCAATAACCAATAGAGGAATCTGGAAATTCATATGGCTCCCACATATTTCTACGATTACTTTGCGATCGAATGAACCACTTACATACAATACCAATTTCCCTTTGTCTCACGATAGTTTACTTATCCGAGGTTATGATCGTCGGTATCTCTGCATACCTAGTTCAACCTCGTTACTGATAAGTACTCTTTTCTTGTTCCCGTGATATGTGATCCCTTGTGAGACAGTCACATGCTTGCAAGCTAATTGGATGACATTTCACCTAGAGGGCCCAGAGTATATCTATCCGTCATATGGATGGACAAATCCCACTCTTGATCCATGTGTCTCAACCAATACTTTCCGAACACTCAATGCCACCTTTATAGCCACCCAGTTACGGTGTGGTGTTTGATGTCATCAAAGCATCCATCCGGTAAAGGTGATATGCATGATCTCATGGTCGAAGGAATTAGGTTACTATGTATCAGAAAGCATATAGCAATTGAACTATTAAAATGACTTGATCTTTATGCTACGCTTATCTATAGGAGTATGTCCACCATATCATTCTCCTAATGATATGATCTTGTTGTTAATAACATCTCAATATTCATGATAGGGAAACCACAATAATTTATTAACCAACAAGCTAGTGATGTATAGAGGCTATACTAGGGACTTCAATTTAAGTTTACAAATCACACAAGTATCAATGTTTCCTTGTTAATACTATTATAGCTTGAATGTAAACATTTATCATAAACACAAAGATATAATAATAACTACATTTATTATTGCCTCTAGGGCATATCTCCAACAACCACACCACCTTGCTGGCCAAATCCGTCGGTATCTGCGGCGGCGACATGGGGAGGAAGGAGGAGGCGGAGGCGAGCTAGAGAGGCAGCGCACCTTCTGGCGGCGGCGATCTTGTGGCGGTGGCGCTGCTGGCGGAGACGACGACGCGCCGCGGTTGGAGGCGACAATGGAGCGGCGGTGGCGCTGCTGGCGAGACGGCACGCCGCCTGGCGGTTGGAAAGCGGCAATGGGCGGCGTCGATCCACTGTGTTGTGTAAAGGGAGCGAAGAATGGAGAAGGAAGAAGAGAGCAGGCGCGTCGTGTATAAAGGGAGAAATGTCGTCCGGTTGGTGGCTCAATCGGGACTAAAAATATCGTCCGGTTGGAGCCACCAACCGGGACGTATCTAATATTTCAGCAGACCAAGGGTTGGCGGCGAAGTATTTAGTCGGTTGGTGGCTCCAAGGACATATTCTATTTTCAAAAATTTCAGGTATTTTCTCTGTTCCGCCTTATTTTTTATTTTGGGATTTAAATTTGTATTGTTTTTTAAATGATAATTAATTTGAAATTTAGAAAAACTTTAAACATAAAAAGTGTTTGGATTTGAATAAATAATTCAAAACCATTTTCTGTTTTAAAAAATAATTAATGTAACCATTTAAAATATAAACCATTTACAATTAAAAATGAATTAACTAATATTATTTTAATAACAATTTGGAATTTAGAAAAACATTAAACATAAGAAGTTTATGGATTTGATTAAATAATCCAAAACCATTTTCTATTTTAAATAATAATTAATGTAACCTTTTAAAATGAATTAACTTATATTTTGAATATTAATTTGGAATTTAGAAAAACTTTAAACACAAGAAGTGTATGGATTGAATAAATAATCCAAAACTATTTTCTATTTTTAAATAATAATTAATGTAACCTTTTAAAATGAATTAACTTATATTTTTGAATATTAATTTGGAATGTAGAAAAACTTTAAACATAAAAAGTGTTTGGATTTGAATAAATAATTCAAAACCATTTTACATTTTAAAAAATAATTAATGTAACCATTTAAAATATGAATAATTTACAATTAAAATTATTTCTAACTATTGACTACCACGCGAAGGACCAAAAGCCATGAAACCTCGAACATGATAGGTCATTTTGTGAAGGTTTTTTTGAAACATGATCAATATACCAAGTCTGGTATTTTTCCTTTCAAGTATGTAACAAAATATGACACCACGGGAAGGATTTTCATTGTTAGGATTTTTTGGAATTTATTATGCCGTTTTGAATTATCTGAATTTCTAACTATGGTTGAACGGTGTGCATGAAGATAGGGGCGAGCATCGTTAGAACTTGCATTGGATCTCTGAAGAAACCACATATTGCGAGTCTAAAATGATTTTTCAAAAATCACAGGCGATAGATCATGTACCTGTAGTACAAACCGGACCCACTTTGGAATTAGCGGACATTTGTCCTTTTACGGGATGGGCGAAAAGGTTTGAGATGTACCGGTTGGGAGATAGTCCATGTAAGGTGGTCTAGTATTTTAGGAAAATGGGACGGTAGCATTACGAAGCGGCATTTTGGTGGTTACTTCACAAAAGCGACCCGTTTTTTTTTCGAAAAATGGAAAAGGGCTTTTCCGTGCGACAAAAGGAAAACTTCCTCCTGCAACATTGTTCTCCATACCAATGTCCACATATGCATAATATGGGCACAACATCACAAACTATGCCGTGATTCAGCACATAACATCGGTCATTTGGATGAAAGCCATGAAACCTCGAACATGATAGGTCATTTTGTGAAGGTTTTGAAACATGATCAATATACCAAGTCTGGTATTTTTCCTTTCAAGTATGTAACAAAATATGACACCATGAAGGATTTTCATTGTTCGGATTTTTTGAATTTATTATGCCCATTTTGAATTATCGAATTTCTAACTATGGTCGAACCGGTGTGCATGAAGATAGGGGACAAGCATCATTAGAACTTGCATTGGATCTCTGAAGAAACCACATATTGCGAGTCTAAAATGATTTTCAAAAAATCACAGGCGATAGATCATGTACACGTAGTACAAACCGGACCAACTTCTGGATTCGGGACATTTGTCCTTTTACGGGATGGACGAAAAGGTTTGAGATGTACGGTTGGGAGATAGTCCATGTAAGGTGGTCTAGTATTTTAGGAAAATGGGACGGTAGCATTCGAAGCGGCATTTTGGTGGTTACTTCACAAAACGACCCGTTTTTTTTTCGAAAAAATGGAAAGGGCTTTTCCGTGCGACAAAAAGGAAAACTTCCTCCTGCAACATTGTTCTCCATACCAATGTCCACACATATGCATAATATGGGCACAACATCACAAACTATGCCGTGATTCAGCACATAACATCGGTCATTTGGACCGAAAGCCATGAAACCTCGAACATGATAGGTCATTTTGTGAAGGTTTTTGAAACATGATCAATATACCAAGTCTGGTATTTTCCTTTCAACTATGTAACAAAATATGACACCATGCGAATGATTTTCATTGTTCTGATTTTTTTGGAATTTATTATGACCATTTTGAATTATCTGATTTTCTAACTATGGTCGAACCGGTGTGCATGAAGATAGGTGACAAGCATAATTAGAACTTGCATTGGATCTCTGAAGAAACCACATATTGCGAGTCTAAAATGATTTTTTCAAAAAATCACAGGCGATAGATCATGTACATTGTAGTACAAACCGGACCCACTTCCTGATTCAGCAGACATTTCTCCTTTTACGGGATGGACGAAAAGGTTTGAGATGTACGGTTGGGAGATAGTCCATATAAGGTGGTCTAGTATTTTAGGAAAATGGGACGGTAGCATTCTGAAACGGCATTTTGGTGGTTACTTCACAAAAGCGACCGTTTTTTTGCGCTCGAAAAATGGAAAAGGGCTTTTCGATGCGACAAAAGGAAAACTTCCTCCTGCAACATTGTTCTCCATACCAATGTCCACACATGCATAATATGGGCACAACATCACAAACTATGCCGTGATTCAGCACATAACATCGGTCATTTGGACGAAAGCCATGAAACCTCGAACATGATAGGTCATTTTGTGAAGGTTTTTGAAACATGATCAATATACCAAGTCTGGTTTTTCCTTTCAACTATGTAACAAAATATGACACCACATGAAGGATTTTCATTGTTGGATTTTTTGGAATTTATTATGCCCGTTTTGAATTATCTGAATTTCTAACTATGGTCGAACGGTGTGCATGAAGATAGGGGCGAGCATCGTTAGAACTTGCATTGGATCTCTGAAGAAACCACATATTGCGAGTCTAAAAATGATTTTTTTCAAAAAATCACGGGCGATAGATCATGTACCTGTAGTACAAACCGGACCCACTTCCTGCCGATTCGGCAGACATTTCTCCTTTTTACCCGGGATGGACGAAAAGGTTTGAGATGTACCGGTTGGGAGATAGTCCATATAAGGTGGTCTAGTATTTTAGGAAAATGGGACGGTAGCATTCTGAAACGGCATTTTGGTGGTTACTTCACAAAACGACCCGTTTTTTGCGCTCGAAAAATGGAAAAGGGCTTTTCCGTGCGACAAAAAGGAAAACTTCCTCCTGCAACATTGTTCTCCATACCAATGTCCACACATATGCATAATATGGGCACAACATCACAAACTATGCCGTGATTCAGCACATAACATCGGTCATTTGGACCGAAAGCCATGAAACCTCGAACATGATAGGTCATTTTGTGAAGGTTTTTTCGAAACATGATCAATATACCAAGTCTGGTTTTTTTCCTTTCAACTATGTAACAAAATATGACACCACGCGAAGGATTTTCATATAAAGAGAGGGTTCATATTTAGTCCCGGTTGGAGAAACCAACCGCGACTGAAGGGATTGCGGCAGAGTGGGCCAGGCAACACTAATGATTGGGGTGAGTGTCGACATTATGTCGTGCGGCTTGTACCTTGTCCCGGATGGTGTCACCAACCGGGACTAAAGATGAACCTTTAGTCCCGGTTGGAGACACCAACCGGGACTAAAGATGAGTCAGCACTAATAATAGGGGTGAGTGTCGACATTATGTCGTGAGTGTCGACATTATGCCGAGCTGCTTGTACTATAAATATGCATCCTTGTGAGTCCAGTCCTCCAGCCAGTTTGAGGCATCTCCAAGATGGTTTTAGAGAGCAGGGACACCACTACGGCCATTTGAGGAGATGCCGGCGGAGCCAGTCCTCCGGCATCTCCGAAAACTGTCATAGAGGCACTCCCTAATATGTGAAATTAGTTAGCTCCGAGGCGTATTGATCTAGTTAGTGAAGTTACAAGCTGCAAGATGGTTTTCGAGAGCAGGGACACCACTGCGGCCAGTTTCAGGGAGATGCCGATGGAGCCCAGTCCTCCGGCATCTCCGAGAAACTGGTCATAGAGGCACTCCCTAATATGTGAAATTAGTTAGCTCCGAGGTGTATTGATCTAGTTAGTGAAGTTACAAGCTGCAAGATGGTTTTCGAGAGCAGGGACACCATCGGCCAGGTTTGAGGAGATCTTGAGCGGAGCCCATCCTCGGCATCTCCGAAACTGGTCATAGAGGCACTCCTAATATGTGAAATTAGTTAGCTCAGGCGTATTGATCTACTTAGTGAAGTTACAAGCTGCAAGACATTTATTAATATTAAAAACTGAGACTACAAAACCGGGACTAAAGCCCACAAACCGCGAAAGATATCCTTCGTTCAAGCCACAAACCGTGAAATACATGAACTAGAGTTACATAATATGAGCATGAACTTCTTGGCATATGTCATTCCTTATGACCGCTTCAGACGTAACCATGGAGCATCTTCTTTACTTAACGGAATGCTTGGGTCAGTTTTCACTGTGAAGGGCGAATTTCATCAAACTTATTATAATCTTGACATATACATCTTTTCCTCGATTCCCACGATGTTTCTTTTCCCTGAAGAACTATGTGGCCTTTGGCTCATCATATGATGTATTCGTTTGCATATTTTTTCTTTTTTTGATGCGGAGGACATGTCCTTCACATAGAAACACGAGACACATCATTGGCTAGGAATGGTTCATCTCTATAACCAAGATTGTTGAGATCCTGTTGTCATTCCGCATAACTGGTCTATCTTTACCCCTTCCCCATTCAGGTTGACCCATTTGCAGCGAAACAAAGGGACCTTAAAAGAGACTCCATAGTCTAGTTCCCATATCTCCTCTATGTAACCATAATATGTGTCCTTTTTGTCCATTCTCGTCTATTGCATCAAAGCGGACACCACTATTTTGGTTGGTGCTCTTTTTATCTTGGGCGATCGTGTAGAATGTATTCCCATTTATTTCGTGCCCTTGGAAATTCAATCTGATGAAGATGGTGTGACCAACAAGTATAGCTGATCTCCAACAGTGGTGTCATTCAAGAGATGTGTCCGCATCCAACCACCGAAAGACTTCATGTGTTCATCTGTAATCCATGATTCAGGCTTCCCCGGGTTTTTGGAGCGTACAATATTCTTGTGTTCCTCGATATCAGGAGCTACCAAGGTGGAATTATGTAGAACTGTGTAGTGTGCTTTAGTGAAAGAATCCCCGTCCCTACATATCATTGCTTTCTTTCCCAGCGTGCCTTTTCCACTTAGTCTTCTCTCATGCATGAGTCGAAACACCAATCGGCTTAAGGTCGAATAAAGTCAACACAAAACTCAATGACCTCCTCTGTTCCATATCCCTTGGAGATGCTTCCTTCTGGTCTAGCACGGTTATGAACATATTTATTTAAGACTCCCATGAACCTCTCAAAGGGGAACATATTGTGCAGAAATACCGGACCGAGAATGGCAATCTCTTCCACTAGATGAACCAGGAGATGCGTCATAATATTGAAGAAGGATGGTGGGAACACCAATTCAAAACTAACAAGACATTGTACCACATCCTTCTGTAACCTTGGCAGAATATCTGGATTGATTACCTTCTGAGATATTGCATTGAGGAATGCACACAGCTTCACAATGGGTACTCGAACATTTTCCGGTAGAAGCCCCCTCAATGCAATCGGAAGCAACTGCGTCATAATCATGTGACAGTCATGAGACTTCAGGTTTTGGAACTTTTTCTCTGCCATATTTATTATCCCCTTTATATTAGATGAGAAGCCCGACGGCACCTTGATATCTTGTAAGGACTTCAAAAGATTTCCTTCTCTGCTTTGGTAAGAGCATAGCGGGCACGACTTAAGTGACACCCTTTATCCGTCTTGTTATCTGTATGCATGTTCTTTGGATCTTTCATAATTTGTTGGTCCTCCCGTGCTTCAGGTGTATTTTTGTCTTCCCATACACGCCTAGGAATCCTAGCAGGTTCACGCAGAGATTCTTCGTCACGTGCATCACGTCGATTGAAGAGCGGACACGCAGGACTTTCCAATATGGCAGCTCCCAAAATATAGATTTCTTCTTCCACATGGGTGCGTGTCCTGTAGCGACGTCGTTGAACTGATTGACCGCGGGACCCTTTCCAAAGATTACTTCTATGTCCTTGACCATACCAAATACATCATCACCAGTAGGAGTTCAGCTTCTTCCGTGATCTGCCTCACCTTTGAAATGCTTGCCTTTCTTTCTTACGGGATGATTGGTGGAAGAAATCGTCGATTCACCAGTACACAACCTTCTTGCATTTATGCAAATATATACCTTGTCTTATCTAAACAGTGCGTGCATGCCTTATATCCTTTGTTTGTACGTCACGAAAGGTTACTAAGAGCAGGCCAATCATTGATGGTTCTGAATAACAACCCTCGTAGATTAAATGGCTCCTGTTTGTTCTCATCCCACATACGTACACCTGGTTTGCCCCACAACCGTAGAGTTCTTCAACTAATGGCCTAAGGTACACATCAATGTCGTTGCCGGTTGCTTGGGCCTTGGATGAGCTCTTGGCATCATAATGAACTTACGCTTCATGCACAACCAAGGAGGCAGAGTTGTAGATACATAGAGTCACGGGCCAGTCTTTGTGTTGCAGCTCTGCTCCCCAAAAGGATTCATGCCATCCGTACTTAGACCAAACCATAAGTTCCTTGCGTCACCTTCAAAGTCAGGAAGTCTCTCGATTTTTCTCCTTGTGACCCATCGTGAGGTGTCTCAACTCCCGTCTTTCTTACGGTCTTTTTGTGCCATCGCAACAACTGGCATGCTCTTTGTTTACGAACATGCGTTTCAACCTTGGTATTATAGGAGCATACCACATAACCTTAGCAGGAACCCTCTTAGGGGCTCTCCTCAACATCACCGGGGTCATCTCGTCGATCTTATACATAACGCATTACATACGGGCATTTATCTAAATTCTCATACTCCTTACCACGGTAGAGGATGCAGATCATTAATGCATGCATGTATCTTTTGCACATCTAATCCCGGAGGATGAGAGTCTTCTTTGCTTCAGAGGTACTCTCCGGAAGTTCGTTATGTTTTGGAAACTTGACTTCATTATTTTCAACATCTTTTCAAATGAGGAGTCAGTTCGACCACACTCGCCTTCCATCGTAACAATTCCAGGTGGTACAGCTTTGTCTTGCCATCTTCACAATTTGGGTACAACAATTTCTTGTGATCTTCTAACATGCCCTCTAACTTCAACTTCTCATTTTACATTTCACAGTCTCGCTTTGCATCGAAATGACCCTACCAAGTTCATCGGTGGCTCATCGATGCTCGTTCTTCACCTCTTTCCTCTCCATTGTCTTCCATTGCAGTATCACTGTATTCAGGAAACATATGATGATAGTTGTTATCATCATCTTCTTCTTCACAATCTTCCATCATAACCCCTCTTTCCCCGTGCTTGGTCCAGCAATTATAGTTGGGCATGAAACCTTTCATAATCAGGTGGCCGCGAATGATTTTCGAGGAAGAGTACTCCTTGTTGTTCGACATTGAACACATGGACAACGATAAATCCATTCTCTTTGTTTGTAGCCACATCGATAAATTTATCCATGCCTTTGATATACCGGCTACCCGCGGTCACCGTACATCCATTCCCGACGTTCATCTGCATCATATAAGTAAGTTTATCAAAAAACAGGACATCATAAATAGTGAAATAACCAATTCACACCGACACATGAATTGTATCAATGACCTAGAAAAGTTAAGATTGCTAACCTCGATCGAGGGAAATAAAGAGGAGAAAGCTCAAGTGCGTCTCGGACACCTTCTATATTTTTGTTCTGTGAGAAATTCAACGGGATTTTTCACTCAAACATTTCAACAAACACCTTCAATGCATGCATGAGAAAAAACTAGCACACCCTCACACCTTACACCATTGAAAAAGCAGTGGAGGCAGAGGGCTGGGGCATTGCATTTATAGAGGGCAGGGGTCTTTAGTCCGGTTTAGCGAACCGGGACTAAAGGTGCGTCACGCCACGTGGTGTGGCCAAACCTTTAGTCCCGGTTGGTGGCTCAACCGACGCATGCCTTCCTACCAACGGGACCCATGCCCCGCCCGTGCCCGCTCCAGGATGGCGTGCGGCATTAGTCGGTTGGTGGCGCAACCGAGACTAATGCTCCGAGGGGTCGCGAACGGATGGCCCTTTTTCCTCTAGTGCTTGCAAATCGAACAGGAACCCAAAAATGTGGGCATTAACTCATCAAAATAACCATAAACACGAAAACAACGAGTTTGTGGGCATAACTCTCAAACATGTATCGGGTCTTAAGGTCGTTGTAAATCGCCCTAGAACCCCAAAACTGTGGGCAATAGCTCATGAAAACGACCAAAAAACGTGAAAACAACGAGTTTCTGGTCATATCTCTAAAAACATGTAATGGTTCTTATGAAGCATGTAACTCCTACTAGAACCCAAAAAATGTGGGCCATAGTTCGTGAAAATGGACATAAAACACGAAAAAGACGAGTTTTTGGTCATAACTCTCAAACATGTGTCGGGTCTTAAGGTCTTTGTAAATTGCTCTAGGACCCCATAACTCATGCAAACGGCCATAAAAGCGTGAAAGCAGCGAGTTTACATTCTTATCTGAAATATGTAAGGGTTCTTACGAGGAATGTAAATCCTCCTGGACCCCAAAAAATGTGGGCAATAGTTCGTAAAAATGGTTATAAACACGAAAACGACGATTTTTTGGTAATAACTCTCAAACATGTATCCGGTCTTAAGGTCGTTCTAAATCTCCTTGGAACCCCAAAACTGTGGACAATAGATCATGAAAACGGCCATAAAACGAGAAAACGACGGGTTTCTTGTCATATCTCTCAAACATGTAAGGGTTCTTGCGAGGCATGCAAATCCAGCTAGAACCCAAAAACTATGGGCAATAGCTCATGAAAACAAGCATAAAATACAAAACTGCGAGTTTTGGGTCATATCTCTGCAACATGTATCAGGTCTTAAGTTCATTGTAAATCGACCTGGAGCCCCTAAATAATGGGCAATAGCTCATGAAAACGGCCATAAAACACGAAACGACGAGTTTTTGGTCATAACTCTCAAACATGTATCGGGTCTTAAGGTCATTGCTAATCTCCCTGGAACCCCAAAACTGTGGGAAATAGATCATGAAAACAGCCATAAAACGAGAAAACTACGAGTTTCTCATCATATCTCTCAAACATGTATGGGTTCTTACGAGGGATGCAAATCCTCCTAGAACCTAAAACTGTGGGCAATAGTTCGTGAAAATGAAAATAAAACACGAAAACGACGAGTTTTTGGTCATAACTCTCAAACATGTATCGGGTCTTATGGTCGTTGTAAATCTCCTGGAATCCTAAAACTGTGGGAATAGATAATGAAAATAGCCATAAAATGCGAAAATGACGAGTTTCTGGTCATATCTCTCAAACATGTAAGGGTTCTTACGAGGCATGCAAATCCGCCTAGAACCCAAAAACTATGGGCAATAGCTCATGAAAACAGCCATAAAATGCAAAAACTATGAGTTTTGGGTCATATCTCTCCAACATGTATCAGGACTTAAGGTCGTTGAAAATCGCCCTGGAACACCTTAACCGTGGGAAATAACTCATGAAAACGGCCATCAAACACGAAAACTACGAGTTTGTAGTCATAAATCTCAAACATGTAACGGGTCCTACAGGCCTAGCAAATCTAACAGGAACCCAAAAAATGTGGGGAATAACTCATCAAAATGACCATAAACACGAAACGACGAGTTTTTGGGCTATAACTCATCAAAATGACCATAAACACGAAAACGACGAGTTTTTGGGCATTACTCTCAAACATGTATCGGGTCTTATTAAGGTCGTTGTAAATTGCCCTAGAACCCCAAAACTATGGGCAATAGCTCATAAAACTGCCATAAAACGTGAAAGCAGCGAGTTTACGGTCATATCTCTAAAACATGTAAGGGTTATTACGAGGCATGCAAATCCGCCTAGAACCCAATAACTATGGGCAATAGCTCATGAAAACAGCCATAAAACATGAAAACGACGAGTTTTTGGTCGTTGTAAATCGCCCTGACACCCCTAAATATTGGACAATGGCTCTCGAAAACGGCCATAAAACACGAAAAAGACTAGTTGATAGTCATATATCTCAAACATGTAACGGGTCTTACAGGCCTTGCAAATCGAACAGGAACCCAAACATGTGGGCATTAACTCATCAAAATGACCATAAACACGAAAACAACGAGTTTGTGGGCATAACTCTCAAACATGTATCGGGTCTTAAGGTCGATGTAAATCGCCCTAGAACCCCAAAACTGTGGGCAATAGCTCATGAAAACGACCAAAAAACGTGAAAACAACGAGTTTCTGGTCATATCTCTAAAAACATGTAATGGTTCTTATGAAGCATGTAACTCCTACTAGAACCCAAAAAATGTGGGCCATAGTTCGTGAAAATGGACATAAAACACGAAAAAGACGAGTTTTTTGTCATAACTCTCAAACATGTGTCGGGTCTTAAGGTCTTTGTAAATTGCTCTAGGACCCCATATCTCATGAAAACGGCCATAAAACGTGAAAGCAGCGAGTTTACATTCTTATCTCTTAAATATGTAAGGGTTCTTACGAGGAATGTAAATCCTCCTGGACCCCAAAAAATGTGGGCAATAGTTCGTAAAAATGGTTATAAACACGAAAACGACGATTTTTTGGTAATAACTCTCAAACATGTATCCGGTCTTAAGGTCGTTCTAAATCTCCTTGGAACCCCAAAGCGTGGACAATAGATCATGAAAAGCGGCCATAAAAGCGAGAAAGCAGCGGGTTTCTTGTCATATCTCTCAAACATGTAAGGGTTCTTGCGAGGCATGCAAATCCAGCCAGAAACCAAAAACTATGGGCAATAGCTCATGAAAACAACCATAAAATACAAAACTGCGAGTTTTGGGTCATATCTCTCCAACATGTATCAGGTCTTAAGTTCATTGTAAATCGACCTGGAGCCCCTAAATAATGGGCAATAGCTCATGAAAACGGCCATAAAACACGAAAGCAGCGAGTTTTGGTCATAACTCTCAAACATGTATCGGGTCTTAAGGTCATTGCTAATCTCCTGGAACCCCAAAGCGTGGAAATAGATCACGAAAACAGCCATAAAACGAGAAAACAACGAGTTTATCATCATATCTCTCAAACATGTATGGGTTCTTACGAGGGATGCAAATCCTCCTGGAACCCAAAAACTATGGGCAATAGTTCGTGAAAATGAACATAAAACACGAAAACGACGAGTTTTTGGTCATAACTCTCAAACATGTATCGGGTCTTAAGGTAATTGCTAATCTCCCTGGAACCCCAAAACTGTGGGAAATAGATCATGAAAACAGCCATAAAACGAGAAAACTACGAGTTTCTCATCATATCTCTCAAACATGTATGGGTTCTTACGAGGGATGCAAATCCTCCTAGAACCTAAAACTGTGGGCAATAGTTCGTGAAAATGAAAATAAAACACGAAAGCGAGTTTTGGTCATAACTCTCAAACATGTATCGGGTCTTATGGTCGTTGTAAATCTCACGGAATCCTAAAACGTAGGAATAGATCATGAAAATAGCCATAAAAGCGAAAATGACGAGTTTCTGGTCATATCTCTCAAACATGTAAGGGTTCTTACGAGGCATGCAAATCCGCCTAGAACCCAAAAACTATGGGCAATAGCTCATGAAAACAGCCATAAAATGCAAAAACTATGAGTTTTGGGTCATATCTCTCCAACATGTATCAGGACTTAAGGTCGTTGAAAATCGCCTCGAACACCTTAGCAGTGGAAATAACTCATGAAAAGCGGCCATAAAACACGAAAACGACGAGTTTGTAGTCATAAATCTCAAACATGTAACGGGTCTTACAGGCCTAGCAAATCTAACAGAACCCAAAAATGTGGGAATAACTCATCAAAATGACCATAAACACGAAGCAGCGAGTTTTTGGGCTATAACTCATCAAAATGACCATAAACACGAAAGCAGCGAGTTTTGGGCATTACTCTCAAACATGTATCGGGTCTTATTAAGGTCGTTGTAAATGCCTAGAACCCCAAAACTATGGGCAATAGCTCATAAAACTGCCATAAGCGTGAAAGCAGCGAGTTTCTGGTCATATCTCTAAAACATGTAAGGGTTATTACGAGGCATGCAAATCCGCCTAGAACCCAATAACTATGGGCAATAGCTCATGAAAACAGCCATAAAACATGAAAGCAGCGAGTTTTTGGTCTTTGTAAATCATACGACACCCCTAAATATTGGACAATGGCTCTCAAAAATGGCCTTAAAACACGAAAAAGACTAGTTGATAGTCATATATCTCAAACATGTAACGGGTCTTACAGGCCTTGCAAATCGAACAGGAACCCAAAAATGTGGGCATTAACTCATCAAAATGACCATAAACACGAAAACAACGAGTTTGTGGGCATAACTCTCAAACATGTATCGGGTCTTAAGGTGTTGTAAATCGCCCTAGAACCCCAAAACTTGGCAATAGCTCATGAAAACGACCAAAAAACGTGAAAACAACGAGTTTCTGGTCATATCTCTAAAAACATGTAATGGTTCTTATGAAGCATGTAACTCCTACTAGAACCCAAAAAATGTGGGCCATAGTTCGTGAAAATGGACATAAAACACGAAAAAGACGAGTTTTTTGTCATAACTCTCAAACATGTGTCGGGTCTTAAGGTCTTTGTAAATTGCTCTAGGACCCCATATCTCATGAAAACGGCCATAAAACGTGAAAGCAGCGAGTTTCTATTCTTATCTACGAAATATGTAAGGGTTCTTACGAGGAATGTAAATCCTCTGGACCCCAAAAATGTGGGCAATAGTTCGTAAAATGGTTATAAACACGAAAGCAGCGATTTTTTGGTAATAACTCTCAAACATGTATCCGGTCTTAAGGTCGTTCTAAATCTCCTTGGAACCCCAAAGCGTGGACAATAGATCATGAAAGCGGCCATAAAAGCGAAAGCGATGGGTTTCTTGTCATATCTCTCAAACATGTAAGGGTTCTTGCGAGGCATGCAAATCCAGCTAGAACCCAAAAACTATGGGCAATAGCTCATGAAAACAACCATAAAATACAAAACTGCGAGTTTTGGGTCATATCTCTCCAACATGTATCAGGTCTTAAGTTCATTGTAAATCGACACAGAGCCCCTAAATAATGGGCAATAGCTCATGAAAAGCGGCCATAAAACACGAAAGCAGCGAGTTTTGGTCATAACTCTCAAACATGTATCGGGTCTTAAGGTAATTGCTAATCTCCCTGGAACCCCAAAACTGTGGGAAATAGATCATGAAAACAGCCATAAAACGAGAAAACTACGAGTTTCTCATCATATCTCTCAAACATGTATGGGTTCTTACGAGGGATGCAAATCCTCCTAGAACCCTAAAACTGTGGGCAATAGTTCGTGAAAATGAACATAAAACACGAAAGCAGCGAGTTTTGGTCATAACTCTCAAACATGTATCGGGTCTTATGGTCGTTGTAAATCTCACGGAATCCTAAAGCGTAGGGAATAGATCATGAAAATAGCCATAAAAGCGAAAATGACGAGTTTCTGGTCATATCTCTCAAACATGTAAGGGTTCTTACGAGGCATGCAAATCCGCCTAGAACCCAAAAACTATGGGCAATAGCTCATGAAAACAGCCATAAAATGCAAAAACTATGAGTTTTGGGTCATATCTCTCCAACATGTATCAGGACTTAAGGTCGTTGAAAATCGCCTCGAACACCTTAAGTGGGAAATAACTCATGAAAACGGCCATCAAACACGAAAACTACGAGTTTGTAGTCATAAATCTCAAACATGTAGCAGGTCTTACAGGCCTAGCAAATCTAACAGGAACCCAAAAATGTGGGAATAACTCATCAAAATGACCATAAACGAAGCAGCGAGTTTTTGGGCTATAACTCATCAAAATGACCATAAACACGAAAGCGAGTTTTGGGCATTACTCTCAAACATGTATCGGGTCTTATTAAGGTCGTTGTAAATCGCCTAGAACCCCAAAACTATGGGCAATAGCTCATAAAGCGCCATAAAAGCGTGAAAGCGAGTTTACGGTCATATCTCTAAAACATGTACGGGATATTACGAGGCATGCAAATCCGCCTAGAACCCAATAACTATGGGCAATAGCTCATGAAAACAGCCATAAAACATGAAAGCGACGAGTTTTTGGTCTTTGTAAATCATACGACACCCCTAAATATTGGACAATGGCTCTTGAAAGCGGCCATAAAACACGAAAAAGACTAGTTGATAGTCATATATCTCAAACATGTAGCAGGTCTTACAGGCCTTGCAAATCGAGCAGGGAACCCAAAAATGTGGGCATTAACTCATCAAAATGACCATAAACACGAAAACGACGAGTTTGTGGGCATAACTCTCAAACATGTATCGGGTCTTAAGGTCGTTGTAAATCGCCCTAGAACCCCAAAACTTTGGGCAATAGCTCATGAAAACGACCAAAAAACGTGAAAACAACGAGTTTCTGGTCATATCTCTAAAAACATGTAATGGTTCTTATGAAGGATGTAACTCCTACTAGAACCCAAAAAATGTGGGCCATAGTTCGTGAAAATGGGCATAAAACACGAAAAAGACGAGTTTTTGTCATAACTCTCAAACATGTGTCGGGTCTTAAGGTCTTTGTAAATGCTCTAGGACCCCATATCTCATGAAAAGCGGCCATAAAAGCGTGAAAGCAGCGAGTTTCTATTCTTATCTACGAAATATGTAAGGGTTCTTACGAGGAATGTAAATCCTCCTGGACCCCAAAAATGTGGGCAATAGTTAAAAAATGGTTATAAACACGAAAGCAGCGATTTTTGGTAATAACTCTCAAACATGTATCCGGTCTTAAGGTCGTTCTAAATCTCCTTGGAACCCCAAAGCTGTGGACAATAGATCATAAGCGGCCATAAAAGCGAGAAAGCGATGGGTTTCTTGTCATATCTCTCAAACATGTAAGGGTTCTTACGAGGCATGCAAATCCAGCTAGATCCCAAAAACTATGGGCAATAGCTCATGAAAACACCCATAAAATACAAAACTGCGAGTTTTGGGTCATATCTCTCCAACATGTATCAGGTCTTAAGTTCATTGTAAATCGACATGTAGCCCCTAAATAATGGGCAAAAGATCATGAAAACGGCCATAAAACACGAAAACGACGAGTTTTTGGTCATAACTCTGAAACATGTATCGGGTCTTAAGGTCATTGCTAATCTCCCTGGAACCCCAAAGCTGTGGAAATAGATCATGAAAACAGCCATAAAACAAGAAAACAACGAGTTTCTCATCATATCTCTCAAACATGTATGGGTTCTTACGAGGGATGCAAATCCTCCTAGAACCCTAAAAGCATGGGCAATAGTTCGTGAAAATGAACATAAAACACGAAAGAGACGAGTTTTTGGTCATAACTCTCAAACATGTATCGGGTCTTATGGTCGTTGTAAATCTCCTGGAATCCTAAAACTGTGGGAATAGATCATGAAAATAGCCATAAAACGCGAAAACGACGAGTTTCTGGTCATATCTCTCAAACATGTAAGGGTTCTTACGAGGCATGCAAATCCGCCTAGAACCCAAAAACTATGGGCAATAGCTCATGAAAACAGCCATAAAATGCAAAAAATATGAGTTTTGGGTCATATCTCTCCAACATGTATCAGGACTTAAGGTCGTTGAAAATCGCCCTCGAACACCTTAACCATGGGAAATAACTCATGAAAACGGCCATCAAACACGAAAACTACGAGTTTGTAGTCATAAATCTCAAACATGTAACGGGTCTTACAGGCCTAGCAAATCTAATAGGAACCCAAAAAATGTGGGCAATAACTCATCAAAATGACCATAAACACGAAAACGACGAGTTTTTGGGCATTACTCTCAAACATGTATCGGGTCTTATTAAGGTCGTTGTAAATCGCCCTAGAACCCCAAAACTGTGGGCAATAGCTCATGAAAGCGGCCATAAAACACGAAAAATACGAGTTGATAGTCATATATCTCAAACATGTAGCAGGTCTTACAGGCCTTGCAAATCGAACAGGAACCCAAAAATGTGGGCAATAACTCATCAAAATGACCATAAACACGAAAAAAACGAGTTTGTGGGCATAACTCTCAAACATGTATCGGGTCTTAAGGTCGTTGTAAATCGCCCTAGAACCCCAAAACTTTGGGCAATAGCTCATGAAAACGACCAAAAAGCGTGAAAACAGAGTTTACGGTCATATCTCTAAAAACATGTAATGGTTCTTATGAAGCATGTAACTCCTACTAGAACCCAAAAATGTGGGCCATAGTTCGTGAAAATGGACATAAAACACGAAAAAACGAGTTTTGGTCATAACTCTCAAACATGTGTCGGGTCTTAAGGTCTTTGTAAATGCTCTAGGACCCCATATCTCATGAAAACGGCCATAAAAGCGTGAAAGCACGAGTTTACATTCTTATCTCTGAAATATGTAAGGGTTCTTACGAGGAATGTAAATCCTCTGGACCCCAAAAATGTGGGCAATAGTTCGTAAAATGGTTATAAACACGAAAGCAGCGATTTTTTGGTAATAGCTCTCAAACATGTATCCGGTCTTAAGGTCGTTCTAAATATCCTTGGAACCCCAAAACTGTGGACAATAGATCATGAAAACGGCCATAAAACGAGAAAACGATGGGTTTCTTGTCATATCTCTCAAACATGTAAGGGTTCTTGCGAGGCATGCAAATCCAGCTAGAACCCAAAAACTATGGGCAATAGCTCATGAAAACAACCATAAAATACAAAACTGCGAGTTTTGGGTCATATCTCTCCAACATGTATCAGGTCTTAAGTTCATTGTAAATCGACCTGGAGCCCCTAAATAATGGGCAATAGCTCATGAAAACGGCCATAAAACACGAAAGCAGCGAGCTTTTGGTCATAACTCTCAAACATGTATCGGGTCTTAAGGTCATTGCTAATCTCCCTGGAACCCCAAAACTGTGGGAAATAGATCATGAAAACAGCCATAAAACAAGAAAACAACGAGTTTCTCATCATATCTCTCAAACATGTATGGGTTCTTACGAGGGATGCAAATCCTCCTAGAACCCTAAAACTGTGGGCAATAGTTCGTGAAAATGAACATAAAACACGAAAACGACGAGTTTTTGGTCATAACTCTCAAACATGTATCGGGTCTTATGGTCGTTGTAAATCTCTGGAATCCTAAAGCGTGGGAATAGATCATGAAAATAGCCATAAAAGCGAAAATAGCGAGTTTACGGTCATATCTCTCAAACATGTAAGGGTTCTTACGAGGCATGCAAATCCGCCTAGAACCCAAAAACTATGGGCAATAGCTCATGAAAACAGCCATAAAATGCAAAAACTATGAGTTTTGGGTCATATCTCTCCAACATGTATCAGGACTTAAGGTCGTTGAAAATGCCCTCGAACACCTTAGTGGGAAATAACTCATGAAAGCGGCCATCAAACACGAAAACTACGAGTTTGTAGTCATAAATCTCAAACATGTAGCAGGTCTTACAGGCCTAGCAAATCTAACAGAACCCAAAAATGTGAATAACTCATCAAAATGACCATAAACAAAAAGCGAGTTTTTGGGCTAACTCATCAAAATGACCATAAACACGAAAGCAGCGAGTTTTGGGCATTACTCTCAAACATGTATCGGGTCTTATTAAGGTCGTTGTAAATCGCCCTAGAACCCCAAAACTATGGGCAATAGCTCATAAAACTGCCATAAAAGCGTGAAAGCAGCGAGTTTCTGGTCATATCTCTAAAACATGTAAGGGTTATTACGAGGCATGCAAATCCGCCTAGAACCCAATAACTATGGGCAATAGCTCATGAAAACAGCCATAAAACATGAAAACGACGAGTTTTTGGTCGTTGTAAATCGCCTTGACACCCCTAAATATTGGACAATGGCTCTCGAAAACGGCCATAAAACACGAAAAAGAATAGTTGATAGTCATATATCTCAAACATGTAACGGGTCTTACAGGCCTTGCAAATCGAACAGGAACCCAAAAATGTGGGCAATAACTCATCAAAATGACCATAAACACGAAAACAACGAGTTTGTGGGCATAACTCTCAAACATGTATCGGGTCTTAAGGTCGTTGTAAATCGCCTAGAACCCCAAAAACTTGGGCAATAGCTCATGAAGCGACCAAAAAGCGTGAAAACACCGAGTGTCTGGTCATATCTCTAAAAACATGTAATGGTTCTTATGAAGCATGTAACTCCTACTAGAACCCAAAAAATGTGGGCCATAGTTCGTGAAAATGGACATAAAACACGAAAAAGACGAGTTTTTTGTCATAACTCTCAAACATGTGTCGGGTCTTAAGGTCTTTGTAAATTGCTCTAGGACCCCATATCTCATGAAAGCGCCATAAAAGCGTGAAAGCGACGAGTTTACATTCTTATCTACGAAATATGTAAGGGTTCTTACGAGGAATGTAAATCCTCCTGGACCCCAAAAAATGTGGGCAATAGTTCGTAAAAATGGTTATAAACACGAAAACGACGATTTTTTGGTAATAACTCTCAAACATGTATCCGGTCTTAAGGTCGTTCTAAATCTCCTTGGAACCCCAAAACTGTGGACAATAGATCATGAAAACGGCCATAAAGCGAAAAGCAGCGGGTTTCTTGTCATATCTCTCAAACATGTAATGGTTCTTATGAAGCATGTAACTCCTACTAGAACCCAAAAACAATGGGCAATAGCTCATGAAAACAACCATAAAATACAAAACTGCGAGTTTTAGGTCATATCTCTCCAACATGTATCAGGTCTTAAGTTCATTGTAAATCGACCTGGAGCCCCTAAATAATGGGCAATAGCTCATGAAAACGGCCATAAAACACGAAAAGCGAGGTTTTTGGTCATAATTCTCAAACATGCATCGGGTCTTAAGGTCATTGCTAATCTCCCTGGAACCCCAAAACTGTGGGAAATAGATCATGAAAACAGCCATAAAACAAGAAAACAACGAGTTTCTCATCATATCTCTCAAACATGTATGGGTTCTTACGAGGGATGCAAATCCTCCTAGAACCCTAAAACTGTGGGCAATAGTTCGTGAAAATGAACATAAAACACGAAAACGACGAGTTTTTGGTCATAACTCTCAAACATGTATCGGGTCTTATGGTCGTTGTAAATCTCTGGAATCCTAAAAGCGTGGGAATAGATCATGAAAATAGCCATAAAAGCGAAAATGACGAGTTTGGTCATATCTCTCAAACATGTAAGGTTCTTCGAGGCATGCAAATCCGCCTAGAACCCAAAAACTATGGGAAATAGCTCATGAAAACAGCCATAAAATGCAAAAACTATGAGTTTTGGGTCATATCTCTCAACATGTATCAGGACTTAAGGTCGTTGAAAATCGCCCTGGAACACCTTAACCGTGGGAAATAACTCATGAAAACGGCCATCAAACACGAAAACTACGAGTTTGTAGTCATAAATCTCAAACATGTAACGGGTCTTACAGGCCTAGCAAATCTAACAGGAACCCAAAAAATGTGGGGAATAACTCATCAAAATGACCATAAACACGAAACGACGAGTTTTTGGGCTATAACTCATCAAAATGACCATAAACACGAAAAGCGAGTTTTGGGCATTACTCTCAAACATGTATCGGGTCTTATTAAGGTCGTTGTAAATCGCCCTAGAACCCGAAAACTATGGGCAATAGCTCATAAAGCGCCATAAAAGCGTGAAGCAGCGAGTTTTGGTCATATCTCTAAAACATGTAAGGGTTATTACGAGGCATGCAAATCGCCTAGAACCCAATAACTATGGGCAATAGCTCATGAAAACAGCCATAAAACATGAAAGCAGCGAGTTTTGGGTCGTTGTAAATCGCCCTGACACCCCTAAATATTGGACAATGGCTCTCGAAAACGGCCATAAAACACGAAAAAGACTAGTTGATAGTCATATATCTCAAACATGTAACGGGTCTTACAGGCCTTGCAAATCGAACAGGAACCCAAAAATGTGGGCATTAACTCATCAAAATGACCATAAACACGAAAACAACGAGTTTGTGGGCATAACTCTCAAACATGTATCGGGTCTTAAGGTCGTTGTAAATCGCCCTAGAACCCCAAAACTGTGGACAATAGATCATGAAAGCGACCAAAAAGCGTGAAAACAACGAGTTTACGGTCATATCTCTAAAACATGTAATGGTTCTTATGAAGCATGTAACTCCTACTAGAACCCACAAAATGTGGGCCATAGTTCGTGAAAATGGACATAAAACACGAAAAAGACGAGTTTTTGGTCATAACTCTCAAACATGTGATGGGTCTTAAGGTCTTTGTAAATTGCTCTAGGACCCCATATCTCATGAAAACGGCCATAAAACGTGAAAACGACGAGTTTCTGTTCTTATCTCTGAAATATGTAAGGGTTCTTACGAGGAATGTAAATCCTCCTAGACCCCAAAAAATGTGGGCAATAGTTCGTAAAAATGGTTATAAACACGAAAACGACGATTTTTTGGTAATAACTCTCAAACATGTATCCGGTCTTAAGGTCGTTCTAAATCTCCTAGGAACCCCAAAACTGTGGACAATAGATCATGAAAACGGCCATAAAAGCGAAAGCAGCGGGTTTCTTGTCATATCTCTCAAACATGTAATGGTTCTTATGAAGCATGTAACTCCTACTAGAACCCAAAAACAATGGGCAATAGCTCATGAAAACAACCATAAAATACAAAACTGCGAGTTTTAGGTCATATCTCTCCAACATGTATCAGGTCTTAAGTTCATTGTAAATCGACCTGGAGCCCCTAAATAATGGGCAATAGCTCATGAAAACGGCCATAAAACACGAAAACGACGAGTTTTTGGTCATAACTCTCAAACATGTATCGGGTCTTAAGGTCATTGCTAATCTCCCTGGAACCCCAAAACTGTGGGAAATAGATCATGAAAACAGCCATAAAACGAGAAAACAACGAGTTTCTCATCATATCTCTCAAACATGTATGGGTTCTTACGAGGGATGCAAATCCTCCTAGAACCTAAAACTGTGGGCAATAGTTCGTGAAAATGAACATAAAACACGAAAGCGAGTTTTTGGTCATAACTCTCAAACATGTATCGGGTCTTATGGTCGTTGTAAATCTCCTGGAATCCTAAAACTGTGGGAATAGATCATGAAAATAGCCATAAAACGCGAAAATGACGAGTTTCTGGTCATATCTCTCAAACATGTAAGGGTTCTTACGAGGCATGCAAATCCGCCTAGAACCCAAAAACTATGGGCAATAGCTCATGAAAACAGCCATAAAATGCAAAAACTATGAGTTTTGGGTCATATCTCTCCAACATGTATCAGGACTTAAGGTCGTTGAAAATCGCCCTCGAACACCTTAACCGTGGGAAATAACTCATGAAAACGGCCATCAAACACGAAAACTACGAGTTTGTAGTCATAAATCTCAAACATGTAACGGGTCTTACAGGCCTAGCAAATCTAACAGGAACCCAAAAAATGTGGGGAATAACTCATCAAAATGACCATAAACACGAAACGACGAGTTTTTGGGCTATAACTCATCAAAATGACCATAAACACGAAAGCAGCGAGTTTTGGGCATTACTCTCAAACATGTATCGGGTCTTATTAAGGTCGTTGTAAATGCCCTAGAACCCCAAAACTATGGGCAATAGCTCATAAAGCTGCCATAAAAGCGTGAAAGCAGCGAGTTTTTGGTCATATCTCTAAAACATGTAAGGGTTATTACGAGGCATGCAAATCGCCTAGAACCCAATAACTATGGGCAATAGCTCATGAAAACAGCCATAAAACATGAAAAGCGAGTTTTTGGTCGTTGTAAATATACGACACCCCTAAATATTGGACAATGGCTCTAAAGCGGCCATAAAACACGAAAAAGACTAGTTGATAGTCATATATCTCAAACATGTAACGGTCTTACAGGCCTTGCAAATCGAACAGGAACCCAAAAATGTGGGCATTAACTCATCAAAATGACCATAAACACGAAAACAACGAGTTTGTGGGCATAACTCTCAAACATGTATCGGGTCTTAAGGTCGTTGTAAATCGCCCTAGAACCCCAAAACTATGGGCAATAGCTCATGAAAACGACCAAAAAACGTGAAAACGACGAGTTTCTGGTCATATCTCTAAAAACATGTAATGGTTCTTATGAAGCATGTAACTCCTACTAGAACCCAAAAAATGTGGGCCATAGTTCGTGAAAATGGACATAAAACACGAAAAAGACGAGTTTTTTGTCATAACTCTCAAACATGTGTCGGGTCTTAAGGTCTTTGTAAATTACTCTAGGACCCCATATCTCATGAAAACGGCCATAAAAGCGTGAAAGCAGCGACGAGTTTACATTCTTATCTCGAAATATGTAAGGTTTCTTACGAGGAATGTAAATCCTCTGGACCCCAAAAATGTGGGCAATAGTTCGTAAAAATGGTTATAAACACGAAAACGACGATTTTTTGGTAATAACTCTCAAACATGTATCCGGTCTTAAGGTCGTTCTAAATCTCCTTGGAACCCCAAAACTGTGGACAATAGATCATGAAAACGGCCATAAAACGAGAAAACGACGGGTTTCTTGTCATATCTCTCAAACATGTAAGGGTTCTTGCGAGGCATGCAAATCCAGCTAGAACCCAAAAACTATGGGCAATAGCTCATGAAAACAACCATAAAATACAAAACTGCGAGTTTTGGGTCATATCTCTCCAACATGTATCAGGTCTTAAGTTCATTGTAAATCGACCTGGAGCCCCTAAATAATGGGCAATAGCTCATGAAAAGCGGCCATAAAACACGAAAGCAGCGAGTTTTTGGTCATAACTCTCAAACATGTATCGGGTCTTAAGGTCATTGCTAATCTCCCTGGAACCCCAAAACTGTGGGAAATAGATCATGAAAACAGCCATAAAACGAGAAAACAACGAGTTTCTCATCATATCTCTCAAACATGTATGGGTTCTTACGAGGGATGCAAATCCTCCTAGAACCCTAAAAACTGGGCAATAGTTCGTGAAAATGAACATAAAACACGAAAGCAGCGAGTTTTGGTCATAACTCTCAAACATGTATCGGGTCTTATGGTCGTTGTAAATCTCTGGAATCCTAAAACTGTGAATAGATCATGAAAATAGCCATAAAAGCGAAAATGACGAAGTTTACGGTCATATCTCTCAAACATGTAAGGGTTCTTACGAGGCATGCAAATCGCCTAGAACCCAAAACTATGGGCAATAGCTCATGAAAACAGCCATAAAATTAAAAAACTACGAGTTTTGGGTCATATCTCTCCAACATGTATCAGGACTTAAGGTCGTTGAAAATCGCCTCGAACACCTTAACCGTGGGAAATAACTCATGAAAACGGCCATCAAACACGAAAACTACGAGTTTGTAGTCATAAATCTCAAACATGTAACAGGTCTTACAGGCCTAGCAAATCTAACAGGAACACAAAAAATGTGGGAATAACTCATCAAAATGACCATAAACACGAAGCAGCGAGTTTTTGGGCTATAACTCATCAAAATGACCATAAACACGAAAGCAGCGAGTTTTGGGCATTACTCTCAAACATGTATCGGGTCTTATTAAGGTCGTTGTAAATCGCCCTGGAACCCCGAAAACTATGGGCAATAGCTCATAAAGCGCCATAAAAGCGTGAAAGCAGCGAGTTTACGGTCATATCTCTAAAACATGTAAGGGTTATTACGAGGCATGCAAATCCGCCTAGAACCCAATAACTATGGGCAATAGCTCATGAAAACAGCCATAAAACATGAAAGCAGCGAGTTTTTGGTCGTTGTAAATCATACGACACCCCTAAATATTGGACAATGGCTCTTGAAAGCGGCCATAAAACACGAAAAGACTAGTTGATAGTCATATATCTCAAACATGTAACGGGTCTTACAGGCCTTGCAAATCGAACAGGAACCCAAAAATGTGGGCATTAACTCATCAAAATGACCATAAACACGAAAACAACGAGTTTGTGGGCATAACTCTCAAACATGTATCGGGTCTTAAGGTCGTTGTAAATCGCCCTAGAACCCCAAAACTGTGGGCAATAGCTCATGAAAACGACCAAAAAACGTGAAAACGACGAGTTTCTGGTCATATCTCTAAAAACATGTAATGGTTCTTATGAAGCATGTAACTCCTACTAGAACCCAAAAAATGTGGGCCATAGTTCGTGAAAATGGACATAAAACACGAAAAAGACGAGTTTTTTGTCATAACTCTCAAACATGTGTCGGGTCTTAAGGTCTTTGTAAATTGCTCTAGGACCCCATATCTCATGAAAACGGCCATAAAACGTGAAAGCAGCGAGTTTACATTCTTATCTCTAAAATATGTAAGGGTTCTTACGAGGAATGTAATCCTCCTGGACCCTAAAAAATGTGGGCAATAGTTCGTAAAAATGGTTATAAACACGAAAACGACGATTTTTTGGTAATAACTCTCAAACATGTATCCGGTCTTAAGGTCGTTCTAAATCTCCTTGGAACCCCAAAACTGTGGACAATAGATCATGAAAACGGCCATAAAAGCGAAAGCAGCGGGTTTCTTGTCATATCTCTCAAACATTTATGGGTTCTTATGAGGCATGCAAATTCACCTGTAAACCCAAAACTATGGGCAATACCTCATGAAAACAACCATAAAATACAAAGCTGAGTTTTGGGTCATATCTCTCAACATGTATCAGGTCTTAAGTTCATTGTAAATCGACACGGAGCCCCTAAATATTGGGCAATAGCTCATGAAAACGGCCATAAAACACGAAAAACAGCGAGTTTTGGTCATAACTCTCAAACATGTATCGGGTCTTAAGGTCATTGCTAATCTCCCTGGAACCCCAAAACTGTGGGAAATAGATCATGAAAACAGCCATAAAACAAGAAAACAACGAGTTTCTCATCATATCTCTCAAACATGTATGGGTTCTTGCGAGGGATGCAAATCCTCATGGAACCCAAAAACTGTGGGCAATAGTTCGTGAAAATAAACATAAAACACGAAAGCAGCGAGTTTTGGTCATAACTCTCAAACATGTATCGGGTCTTATGGTCGTTGTAAATCTCTGGAATCCTAAAACTGGGAATAGATCATGAAAATAGCCATAAAAGCGAAAATGACAGTTTACGGTCATATCTCTCAAACATGTAAGGGTTCTTACGAGGCATGCAAATCCTCCTAGAACCCAAAAACTATGGGCAATAGCTCATGAAAACAGCCATAAAATGCAAAAACTATGAGTTTTGGGTCATATCTCTCCAACATGTATCAGGACTTAAGGTCGTTGAAAATCGACCTCGAACACCTTAAGTGGGAAATAACTCATGAAAGCGGCCATCAAACACGAAAACTACGAGTTTGTAGTCATAAATCTCAAACATGTAACAGGTCTTACAGGCCTAGCAAATCTAACAGAACCCAAAAATGTGGGGAATAACTCATCAAAATGACCATAAACACGAAGCAGCGAGTTTTGGGCTATAACTCATCAAAATGACCATAAACACGAAAGCAGCGAGTTTTGGGCATTACTCTCAAACATGTATCGGGTCTTATTAAGGTCGTTGTAAATCGCCTAGAACCCCAAAACTATGGGCAATAGCTCATAAAAGCGCCATAAAGCGTGAAAGCACGAGTTTACGGTCATATCTCAAAACCATGTAAGGGTTATTACGAGGCATGCAAATCCGCCTAGAACCCAATAACTATGGGCAATAGCTCATGAAAACAGCCATAAAACATGAAAACGACGAGTTTTTGGTCGTTGTAAATCGCCCTGACACCCCTAAATATTGGACAATGGCTCTCGAAAACGGCCATAAAACACGAAAAAGACTAGTTGATAGTCATATATCTCAAACATGTAACGGGTCTTACAGGCCTTGCAAATCGAACAGGAACCCAAAAATGTGGGCATTAACTCATCAAAATGACCATAAACACGAAAACAACGAGTTTGTGGGCATAACTCTCAAACATGTATCGGGTCTTAAGGTCGTTGTAAATCGCCCTAGAACCCCAAAACTGTGGGCAATAGCTCATGAAAACGACCAAAAAACGTGAAAACAACGAGTTTCTGGTCATATCTCTAAAAACATGTAATGGTTCTTATGAAGCATGTAACTCCTACTAGAACCCAAAAAATGTGGGCCATAGTTCGTGAAAATGGACATAAAACACGAAAAAGACGAGTTTTTGGTCATAACTCTCAAACATGTGTCGGGTCTTAAGGTCTTTGTAAATCGCTCTAGGACCCCATATCTCATGAAAACGGCCATAAAACGTGAAAACGACGAGTTTCTGTTCTTATCTCTGAAATATGTAAGGGTTCTTACGAGGAATGTAAATCCTCCTGGACCCCAAAAAATGTGGGCAATAGTTCGTAAAAATGGTTATAAACACGAAAACGACGATTTTTTGGTAATAACTCTCAAACATGTATCCGGTCTTAAGGTCGTTCTAAATCTCCTTGGAACCCCAAAACTGTGGACAATAGATCATCAAAACGGCCATAAAACGAGAAAACGACGGGTTTCTTGTCATATCTCTCAAACATGTAATGGTTCTTATGAAGCATGTAACTCCTACTAGAACCCAAAAACAATGGGCAATAGCTCATGAAAACAACCATAAAATACAAAACTGCGAGTTTTAGGTCATATCTCTCCAACATGTATCAGGTCTTAAGTTCATTGTAAATCGACCTGGAGCCCCTAAATAATGGGCAATAGCTCATGAAAACGGCCATAAAACACGAAAACGACGAGTTTTTGGTCATAACTCTCAAACATGTATCGGGTCTTAAGGTCATTGCTAATCTCCCTGGAACCCCAAAACTGTGGGAAATAGATCATGAAAACAGCCATAAAACGAGAAAACAACGAGTTTCTCATCATATCTCTCAAACATGTATGGGTTCTTACGAGGGATGCAAATCCTCCTGGAACCCAAAAACTGTGGGCAATAGTTCGTGAAAATGAACATAAAACACGAAAACGACGAGTTTTTGGTCATAACTCTCAAACATGTATCGGGTCTTATGGTCGTTGTAAATCTCCTGGAATCCTAAAACTGTGGGAATAGATCATGAAAATAGCCATAAAACGCGAAAACGACGAGTTTCTGGTCATATCTCTCAAACATGTAAGGGTTCTTACGAGGCATGCAAATCCGCCTAGAACCCAAAAACTATGGGCAATAGCTCATGAAAACAGCCATAAAATGCAAAAACTATGAGTTTTGGGTCATATCTCTCCAACATGTATCAGGACTTAAGGTCGTTGAAAATCGCCCTCGAACACCTTAACCGTGGGAAATAACTCATGAAAACGGCCATCAAACACGAAAACTACGAGTTTGTAGTCATAAATCTCAAACATGTAACGGGTCTTACAGGCCTAGCAAATCTAACAGGAACCCAAAAAATGTGGGGAATAACTCATCAAAATGACCATAAACACGAAACGACGAGTTTTTGGGCTATAACTCATCAAAATGACCATAAACACGAAAACGACGAGTTTTTGGGCATTACTCTCAAACATGTATCGGGTCTTATTAAGGTCGTTGTAAATCGCCCTAGAACCCCAAAACTATGGGCAATAGCTCATAAAACTGCCATAAAACGTGAAAACGACGAGTTTCTGGTCATATCTCTAAAACATGTAAGGGTTATTACGAGGCATGCAAATCCGCCTAGAACCCAATAACTATGGGCAATAGCTCATGAAAACAGCCATAAAACATGAAAACGACGAGTTTTTGGTCGTTGTAAATCGCCTTGACACCCCTAAATATTGGACAATGGCTCTCGAAAACGGCCATAAAACACGAAAAATACTAGTTGATAGTCATATATCTCAAACATGTAACGGGTCTTACAGCCTTGCAAATCAACAGGAACCCAAAAATGTGGGCAATAACTCATCAAAATGACCATAAACACGAAAACAACGAGTTTGTGGGCATAACTCTCAAACATGTATCGGGTCTTAAGGTCGTTGTAAATCGCCCTAGAACCCCAAAACTTTGGGCAATAGCTCATGAAAACGACCAAAAAACGTGAAAACAACGAGTTTCTGGTCATATCTCTAAAAACATGTAATGGTTCTTATGAAGCATGTAACTCCTACTAGAACCCAAAAAATGTGGGCCATAGTTCGTGAAAATGGACATAAAACACGAAAAAGACGAGTTTTTGGTCATAACTCTCAAACATGTGTCGGGTCTTAAGGTCTTTGTAAATTGCTCTAGGACCCCATATCTCATGAAAACGGCCAGAAAAGCGTGAAAGCAGCGAGTTTACATTCTTATCTCTGAAATATGTAAGGGTTCTTACGAGGAATGTAAATCCTCTGGACCCCAAAAATGTGGGCAATAGTTAAAAAATGGTTATAAACACGAAAACGACGATTTTTGGTAATAACTCTCAAACATGTATCCGGTCTTAAGGTCGTTTCTAAATCTCCTTGGAACCCCAAACCTGTGGACAATAGATCATGAAAACGGCCATAAAACGAGAAAACGACGGGTTTCTTGTCATATCTCTCAAACATGTAAGGGTTCTTGCGAGGCATGCAAATCCAGCTAGAACCCAAAAACTATGGGCAATAGCTCATGAAAACAACCATAAAATACAAAACTGCGAGTTTTGGGTCATATCTCTCCAACATGTATCAGGTCTTAAGTTCATTGTAAATCGACCTGGAGCCCCTAAATAATGGGCAATAGCTCATGAAAACGGCCATAAAACACGAAAACGACGAGTTTTTGGTCATAACTCTCAAACATGTATCGGTCTTAAGGTCATTGCTAATCTCCTGAACCCCAAAACTCTGGGAAATAGATCATGAAAACAGCCATAAAACGAGAAAACAACGAGTTTCTCATCATATCTCTCAAACATGTATGGGTTCTTACGAGGGATGCAAATCCTCCGAACCCAAAACTATGGGCAATAGTTCGTGAAATGAACATAAAACACTAAAACGACGAGTTTTTGGTCATAACTCTCAAACATGTATCGGGTCTTATGGTCGTTGTAAATCTCCTGGAATCCTAAAACTGTGGGAATAGATCATGAAAATAGCCATAAAACGCGAAAATGACGAGTTTCTGGTCATATCTCTCAAACATGTAAGGGTTCTTACGAGGCATGCAAATCCGCCTAGAACCCAAAAACTATGGGCAATAGCTCATGAAAACAGCCATAAAAAAAGAAAACTAAGAGTTTTGGGTCATATCTCCAACATGTATCGGGACTTAAGGTCGTTGAAAATCACCTCGAACACCTTAACTGTGGAAATAACTCATGAAACGGCCATCAAACACGAAAACTACGAGTTTGTAGTCATAAATCTCAAACATGTAACGGGTCTTACAGGCCTAGCAAATCTAACAGGAACCCAAAAAATGTGGGGAATAACTCATCAAAATGACCATAAACACGAAACGACGAGTTTTTGGGCTATAACTCATCAAAATGACCATAAACACGAAAACGACGAGTTTTTGGGCATTACTCTCAAACATGTATCGGGTCTTATTAAGGTCGTTGTAAATCGCCCTAGAACCCCAAAACTATGGGCAATAGCTCATAAAACTGCCATAAAACGTGAAAACGACGAGTTTCTGGTCATATCTCTAAAACATGTAAGGGTTATTACGAGGCATGCAAATCCGCCTAGAACCCAATAACTATGGGCAATAGCTCATGAAAACAGCCATAAAACATGAAAACGACGAGTTTTTGGTCGTTGTAAATCGCCCTGACACCCCTAAATATTGGACAATGGCTCTCGAAAACGGCCATAAAACACGAAAAATACTAGTTGATAGTCATATATCTCAAACATGTAACGGGTCTTACAGGCCTTGCAAATCGAACAGGAACCCAAAAATGTGGGCATTAACTCATCAAAATGACCATAAACACGAAAACAACGAGTTTGTGGGCATAACTCTCAAACATGTATCGGGTCTTAAGGTCGTTGTAAATCGCCCTAGAACCCCAAAACTTTGGGCAATAGCTCATGAAAACGACCAAAAAACGTGAAAACAACGAGTTTCTGGTCATATCTCTAAAAACATGTAATGGTTCTTATGAAGCATGTAACTCCTACTAGAACCCAAAAAATGTGGGCCATAGTTCGTGAAAATGGACATAAAACACGAAAAAGACGAGTTTTTGGTCATAACTCTCAAACATGTGTCGGGTCTTAAGGTCTTTGTAAATCGCTCTAGGACCCCATATCTCATGAAAACGGCCATAAAACGTGAAAACGACGAGTTTCTGTTCTTATCTCTGAAATATGTAAGGGTTCTTACGAGGAATGTAAATCCTCCTGGACCCCAAAAAATGTGGGCAATAGTTCGTAAAGTGGTTAGATAAACGAAAAAGACGATTTTTTGGTTATAACTCTCAAACATGTATCCGGTCTTAAGGTCGTTCTAAATCTCCTTGGAACCCCAAAACTGTGGACAATAGATCATCAAAACGGCCATAAAACGAGAAAACGACGGGTTTCTTGTCATATCTCTCAAACATGTAATGGTTCTTATGAAGCATGTAACTCCTACTAGAACCCAAAAACAATGGGCAATAGCTCATGAAAACAACCATAAAATACAAAACTGCGAGTTTTAGGTCATATCTCTCCAACATGTATCAGGTCTTAAGTTCATTGTAAATCGACCTGGAGCCCCTAAATAATGGGCAATAGCTCATGAAAACGGCCATAAACATAAAACGCAGCGAGTTTTTGGTCATAACTCTCAAACATGTATCGGGTCTTAAGGTCATTGCTAATCTCCCTGGAACCCCAAAACTGTGGGAAATAGATCATGAAAACAGCCATAAAACGAGAAAACAACGAGTTTCTCATCATATCTCTCAAACATGTATGGGTTCTTGCGAGGGACGATGCAAATCCTCCTGGAACCCAAAAACTGTGGGCAATAGTTCGTGAAAATGAACATAATACACGAAAACGACGAGTTTTTGGTCATAACTCTCAAACATGTATCGGGTCTTATGGTCGTTGTAAATCTCCCGGAATCCTAAAACTGTGGGAATAGATCATGAAAATAGCCATAAAACGCGAAAACGACGAGTTTCTGGTCATATCTCTCAAACATGTAAGGGTTCTTACGAGGCATGCAAATCCGCCTAGAACCCAAAAACTATGGGCAATAGCTCATGAAAACAGCCATAAAATGCAAAAACTATGAGTTTTGGGTCATATCTCTCCAACATGTATCAGGACTTAAGGTCGTTGAAAATCGCCCTCGAACACCTTAACCGTGGGAAATAACTCATGAAAACGGCCATCAAACACGAAAACCACGAGTTTGTAGTCATAAATCTCAAACATGTAACGGGTCTTACAGGCCTATCAAATCTAACAGGAACCCAAAAAATGTGGGGAATAACTCATCAAAATGACCATAAACACGAAACGACGAGTTTTTGGGCTATAACTCATCAAAATGACCATAAACACGAAAACGACGAGTTTTTGGGCATTACTCTCAAACATGTATCGGGTCTTATTAAGGTCGTTGTAAATCGCCCTAGAACCCCAAAACTATGGGCAATAGCTCATAAAACTGCCATAAAACGTGAAAACGACGAGTTTCTGGTCATATCTCTAAAACATGTAAGGGTTATTACGAGGCATGCAAATCTTCCTAGAACCCAATAACTATGGGCAATAGCTCATGAAAACAGCCATAAAACACGAAAACGACGAGTTTTTGGTCGTTGTAAATTGCCCTGAAACCCCTAAATATTGGACAATAGCTCTTGAAAACGGCCATAAAACACGAAAAATACGAGTTGATAGTCATATATCTCAAACGTGTAACGGGTCTTACAGGCCTTGCAAATCGAACAGGAACCCAAAAATGTGGGCAATAACTCATCAAAATGACCATAAACACGAAAAAAACGAGTTTGTGGGCATAACTCTCAAACATGTATCGGGTCTTAAGGTCGTTGTAAATCGCCCTAGAACCCCAAAACTTTGGGCAATAGCTCATGAAAACGACCAAAAAACGTGAAAACAACGAGTTTCTGGTCATATCTCTAAAAACATGTAATGGTTCTTATGAAGCATGTAACTCCTACTAGAACCCAAAAAATGTGGGCCATAGTTCGTGAAAATGGACATAAAACACGAAAAAGACGAGTTTTTGGTCATAACTCTCAAACATGTGTCGGGTCTTAAGGTCTTTGTAAATCGCTCTAGGACCCCATATCTCATGAAAACAGCCATAAAACGTGAAAACGACGAGTTTCTGTTCTTATCTCTGAAATATGTAAGGGTTCTTACGAGGAATGTAAATCCTCCTGGACCCCAAAAAATGTGGGCAATAGTTCGTAAAAATGGTTATAAACACGAAAACGACGATTTTTTGGTAATAACTCTCAAACATGTATCCGGTCTTAAGGTCGTTCTAAATCTCCTTGGAACCCCAAAACTGTGGACAATAGATCATGAAAACGGCCATAAAACAAGAAAACGACGGGTTTCTTGTCATATCTCTGAAACATGTAAGGGTTCTTGCGAGGCATGCAAATCCACTAGAACCCAAAACTATGGGCAATAGCTCATGAAAACAACCATAAAATACAAAATCATGAGTTTTGGGTCATACCTCTCCAACATGTATCAGGTCTTAAGTTCATTGTAAATCGACCTGGAGCCCCTAAATAATGGGCAATAGCTCATGAAAACGGCCATAAAACACGAAAACGACGAGTTTTTGGTCATAACTCTCAAACATGTATCGGGTCTTAAGGTCATTGCTAATCTCCCTGGAACCCCAAAACTGTGGGAAATAGATCATGAAAACAGCCATAAAACAAGAAAACAACGAGTTTCTCATCATATCTCTCAAACATGTATGGGTTCATTTAGGGATGCAAATCCTCCTAGAACCCAAAACTGGGCAATAGTTCGTGAAAATGAACATAAAACACGACGAAGTTTTGGTCATAACTCTCAAACATGTATCGGTATTATGGTCGTTGTAAATCTCTGGAATCCTAAAAACGTGGAATAGATCATGAAAATAGCCATAAAACGCGAAAATGATGAGTTTACGGTCATATCTCTCAAACATGTAAGGGTTCTTATGAGGCATGCAAATCCGCCTAGAACCCAAAAACTATGGGCAATAGCTCATGAAAACAGCCATAAAATGCAAAAACTATGAGTTTTGGGTCATATCTCTCCAACATGTATCAGGACTTAAGGTCGTTGAAAATCGCCCTCGAACACCTTAACCGTGGGAAATAACTCATGAAAACGGCCATCAAACACGAAAACTACGAGTTTGTAGTCATAAATCTCAAACATGTAACGGGTCTTACAGGCCTAGCAAATCTAACAGGAACCCAAAAAATGTGGGGAATAACTCATCAAAATGACCATAAACACGAAAACGCGAAGTTTTGGGCTATAACTCATCAAAATGACCATAAACACGAAAACGCGAGTTTTGGGCATTACTCAAACATGTATCGGGTCTTATTAAGGTCGTTGTAAATCGCCCTAGAACCCCAAAACTATGGGCAATAGCTCATAAAACTGCCATAAAACGTGAAAACGACGAGTTTCTGGTCATATCTCTAAAACATGTAAGGGTTATTACGAGGCATGCAAATCCGCCTAGAACCCAATAACTATGGGCAATAGCTCATGAAAACAGCCATAAAACACGAAAACGACGAGTTTTTGGTCGTTGTAAATCGCCCTGAAACCCCTAAATATTGGACAATAGCTCTTGAAAACGGCCATAAAACACGAAAAATACGAGTTGATAGTCATATATCTCAAACGTGTAACGGGTCTTACAGGCCTTGCAAATCGAACAGGAACCCAAAAATGTGGGCAATAACTCATCAAAATGACCATAAACACGAAAACAACGAGTTTGTGGGCATAACTCTCAAACATGTATCGGGTCTTAAGGTCGTTGTAAATCGCCCTAGAACCCCAAAACTGTGGGCAATAGCTCATGAAAACGACCAAAAAACGTGAAAACAACGAGTTTCTGGTCATATCTCTAAAAACATGTAATGGTTCTTATGAAGCATGTAACTCCTACTAGAACCCAAAAAATGTGGGCCATAGTTCGTGAAAATGGACATAAAACACGAAAAAGACGAGTTTTTGGTCATAACTCTCAAACATGTGTCGGGTCTTAAGGTCTTTGTAAATCGCTCTAGGACCCCATATCTCATGAAAACGGCCATAAAACGTGAAAACGACGAGTTTCTGTTCTTATCTCTGAAATATGTAAGGGTTCTTACGAGGAATGTAAATCCTCCTGGACCCCAAAAAATGTGGGCAATAGTTCGTAAAAATGGTTATAAACACGAAAACGACGATTTTTTGGTAATAACTCTCAAACATGTATCCGGTCTTAAGGTCGTTCTAAATCTCCTTGGAACCCCAAAACTGTGGACAATAGATCATGAAAACGGCCATAAAACGAGAAAACGACGGGTTTCTTGTCATATCTCTCAAACATGTAAGGGTTCTTGCGAGGCATGCAAATCCAGCTAGAACCCAAAAACTATGGGCAATAGCTCATGAAAACAACCATAAAATACAAAAGCGAAGTTTTGGGTCATATCTCCAACATGTATCAGGTCTTAAGTTCATTGTAAATCGACCTGGAGCCCCTAAATAATGGGCAATAGCTCATGAAAACGGCCATAAAACACGAAAACGACGAGTTTTTGGTCATAACTCTCAAACATGTATCGGGTCTTAAGGTCATTGCTAATCTCCCTGGAACCCCAAAACTGTGGGAAATAGATCATGAAAACAGCCATAAAACGAGAAAACAACGAGTTTCTCATCATATCTCTCAAACATGTATGGGTTCATACGAGGGATGCAAATCCTCCTAGAACCATAAAACTGTGGGCAATATTTCGTTAAAATGAACATAAAACACTAAAACGAGGTGTTTTTGGTCATAACTCTCAAACATGTATCGGGTCTTATGGTCGTTGTAAATCTCATGGAATCCTAAAACTGTGGGAATAGATCATGAAAATAGCCATAAAACGCGAAAACGACGAGTTTCTGGTCATATCTCTCAAACATGTAAGGGTTCTTACGAGGCATGCAAATCCGCCTAGAACCCAAAAACTATGGGCAATAGCTCATGAAAACAGCCATAAAATGCAAAAACTATGAGTTTTGGGTCATATCTCTCCAACATGTATCAGGACTTAAGGTCGTTGAAAATCACCCTCGAACACCTTAACCGTGGGAAATAACTCATGAAAACGGCCATCAAACACGAAAACTACGAGTTTGTAGTCATAAATCTCAAACATGTAACGGGTCTTACAGGCCTAGCAAATCTAACAGGAACCCAAAAAATGTGGGGAATAACTCATCAAAATGACCATAAACACGAAACGACGAGTTTTTGGTCATAACTCTCAAACCTGTGTCGGGTGTTAAGGTGTTTTTATTTCGCTCTAGGACCCCATATCTCATTAAAACGTCCATAAACCGTGTAAACGACGAGTTTCTGTTCTTATCTCTGAAATATGTAAGGGTTCTTACGAGGAATGTAAATCCTCCCGACCCCAAAAAATGTGGGCAATAGTTCGTAAAAATGGTTATAAACACGAAAACGACGATTTTTTGGTAATAACTCTCAAACATGTATCCGGTCTTAAGGTCGTTCTAAATCTCCTTGGAACCCCAAAACTGTGGACAATAGATCATGAAAACGGCCATAAAACGAGAAAACGACGGGTTTCTTGTCATATCTCTCAAACATGTAAGGGTTCTTATGAGGCATTCAAAACCAGATAGAACCCAAAAACTATGGGCAATAGCTCATGAAAACAACCATAAAATACAAAACTGCGAGTTTTGGGTCATATCTCTCCAACATGTATCGGTCTTAAGTTCATTGTAAATCACTGAGCCCCTAAATAATGGGCAATAGCTCATGAAAACGGCCATCAAACACGAAAACGACGAGTTTTTGGTCATAACTCTCAAACATGTATCGGGTCTTAAGGTCATTGCTAATCTCCCTGGAACCCCAAAACTGTGGGAAATAGATCATGAAAACAGCCATAAAACAAGAAAACAACGAGTTTCTCATCATATCTCTCAAACATGTATGGGTTCATACGAGGGATGCAAATCCTCCTAGAACCCTAAAACTGTGGGCAATAGTTCGTGCAAATGAACATAAAACACGAAAACGACGAGTTTTTGGTCATAACTCTCAAACATGTATCGGGTCTTATGGTCGTTGTAAATCTCCTGGAATCGTAAAACTGTGGGAATAGATCATGAAAATAGCCATAAAACGCGAAAATGATGAGTTTCTGGTCATATCTCTCAAACATGTAAGGGTTCTTATGAGGCATGCAAATCCGCCTAGAACCCAAAAACTATGGGCAATAGCTCATGAAAACAGCCATAAAATGCAAAAACTATGAGTTTTGGGTCATATCTCTCCAACATGTATCAGGACTTAAGGTCGTTGAAAATCACCCTCGAACACCTTAACCGTGGGAAATAACTCATGAAAACGGCCATCAAACACGAAAACTACGAGTTTGTAGTCATAAATCTCAAACATGTAACGGGTCTTACAGGCCTAGCAAATCTAACAGGAACCCAAAAAATGTGGGGAATAACTCATCAAAATGACCATAAACACGAAGCATTTAGTTTTGGCTATAACTCATCAAAATGACCATAAACACGAAAACGACGAGTTTTTGGGCATTACTCTCAAACATGTATCGGGTCTTATTAAGGTCGTTGTAAATCGCCCTAGAACCCCAAAACTATGGGCAATAGCTCATAAAACTGCCATAAAACGTGAAAACGACGAGTTTTTGGTCATATCTCTAAAACATGTAAGGGTTATTACGAGGCATGCAAATCCGCCTAGAACCCAATAACTATGGGCAATAGCTCATGAAAACAGCCATAAAACATGAAAACGACGAGTTTTTGGTCGTTGTAAATCGCCCTGACACCCCTAAATATTGGACAATGGCTCTAGAAAACGGCCATAAAACACGAAAAAGACTAGTTGATAGTCATATATCTCAAACATGTAACGGGTCTTACAGGCCTTGAAAATCGAACAGGAACCCAAAAATGTGGGCATTAACTCATCAAAATGACCATAAACACGAAAACAACGAGTTTGTGGGCATAAATATCAAACATGTATTTGGTCTTAAGGTCGTTGTAAATCGCCCTAGAACCCCAAAACTGTGGGCAATAGCTCATGAAAACGACCAAAAAACGTGAAAACGACGAGTTTCTGATCATATCTCTAAAAACATGTAATGGTTCTTATGAAGCATGTAACTCCTACTAGAACCCAAAAAATGTGGGCCATAGTTCGTGAAAATGGACATAAAACACGAAAAAGACGAGTTTTTGGTCATAACTCTCAAACATGTGTCGGGTCTTAAGGTCTTTGTAAATAGCTCTAGGACCCCATATCTCATGAAAACGGCCATAAAACGTGAAAACGACGAGTTTCTGTTCTTATCTCTGAAATATGTAAGGGTTCTTACGAGGAATGTAAATCCTCCTGGACCCCAAAAAATGTGGGCAATAGTTCGTAAAAATGGTTATAAACACGAAAACGACGATTTTTTGGTAATAACTCTCAAACATGTATCCGGTCTTAAGGTCGTTCTAAATCTCCTTGGAACCCCAAAACTGTGGACAATAGATCATGAAAACGGCCATAAAACAAGAAAACGACGGGTTTCTTGTCATATCTCTGAAACATGTAAGGGTTCTTGCGAGGCATTCAAATCCAGCTAGAACCCAAAAACTATGGGCAATAGCTCATGAAAACAACCATAAAATACAAAACTGCGAGTTTTGGGTCATATCTCTCCAACATGTATCAGGTCTTAAGTTCATTGTAAATCGACCTGGAGCCCCTAAATAATGGGCAATAGCTCATGAAAACGGCCATAAAACACGAAAACGACGAGTTTTTGGTCATAACTCTCAAACATGTATCGGGTCTTAAGGTCATTGCTAATCTCCCTGGAACCCCAAAACTGTGGGAAATAGATCATGAAAACAGCCATAAAACAAGAAAACAACGAGTTTCTCATCATATCTCTCAAACATGTATGGGTTCTTACGAGGGATGCAAATCCTCCTAGAACCCTAAAACTGTGGGCAATAGTTCGTGAAAATGAACATAAAACACGAAAACGACGAGTTTTTGGTCATAACTCTCAAACATGTATCGGGTCTTATGGTCGTTGTAAATCTCCTGGAATCCTAAAACTGTGGGAATAGATCATGAAAATAGCCATAAAACGCGAAAATGATGAGTTTCTGGTCATATCTCTCAAACATGTAAGGGTTCTTATGAGGCATGCAAATCCGCCTAGAACCCAAAAACTATGGGCAATAGCTCATGAAAACAGCCATAAAATGCAAAAACTATGAGTTTTGGGTCATATCTCTCCAACATGTATCAGGACTTAAGGTCGTTGAAAATCGCCCTGGAACACCTTAACCGTGGGAAATAACTCATGAAAACGGCCATCAAACACGAAAACTACGAGTTTGTAGTCATAAATCTCAAACATGTAACGGGTCTTACAGGCCTAGCAAATCTAACAGGAACCCAAAAAATGTGGGGAATAACTCATCAAAATGACCATAAACACGAAACGACGAGTTTTTGGTCATAACTCTCAAACATGTGTCGGGTCTTAAGGTCTTTGTAAATAGCTCTAGGACCCCATATCTCATGAAAACGGCCATAAAACGTGAAAACGACGAGTTTCTGTTCTTATCTCTGAAATATGTAAGGGTTCTTACGAGGAATGTAAATCCTCCTGGACCCCAAAAAATGTGGGCAATAGTTCGTAAAAATGGTTATAAACACGAAAACGACGATTTTTTGGTAATAACTCTCAAACATGTATCCGGTCTTAAGGTCGTTCTAAATCTCCTTGGAACCCCAAAACTGTGGACAATAGATCATGAAAACGGCCATAAAACGAGAAAACGACGGGTTTCTTGTCATATCTCTGAAACATGTAAGGGTTCTTGCGAGGCATTCAAATCCAGCTAGAACCCAAAAACTATGGGCAATAGCTCATGAAAACAACCATAAAATACAAAACTGCGAGTTTTGGGTCATATCTCTCCAACATGTATCAGGTCTTAAGTTCATTGTAAATCGACCTGGAGCCCCTAAATAATGGGCAATAGCTCATGAAAACGGCCATCAAACACGAAAACGACGAGTTTTTGGTCATAACTCTCAAACATGTATCGGGTCTTAAGGTCATTGCTAATCTCCCTGGAACCCCAAAACTGTGGGAAATAGATCATGAAAACAGCCATAAAACAAGAAAACAACGAGTTTCTCATCATATCTCTCAAACATGTATGGGTTCATACGAGGGATGCAAATCCTCCTAGAACCCTAAAA
Source organism: Avena insularis (assembly GCA_023614405.1). Taxonomy (NCBI): domain Eukaryota; kingdom Viridiplantae; phylum Streptophyta; class Magnoliopsida; order Poales; family Poaceae; genus Avena; species Avena insularis. The sequence continues at coordinate 429,998 of JAJUPC010000015.1, read as the reverse complement.
CTGTGGGCAATAGTTCGTGCAAATGAACATAAAACACGAAAACGACGAGTTTTTGGTCATAACTCTCAAACATGTATCGGGTCTTATGGTCGTTGTAAATCTCCTGGAATCGTAAAACTGTGGGAATAGATCATGAAAATAGCCATAAAACGCGAAAATGATGAGTTTCTGGTCATATCTCTCAAACATGTAAGGGTTCTTATGAGGCATGCAAATCCGCCTAGAACCCAAAAACTATGGGCAATAGCTCATGAAAACAGCCATAAAATGCAAAAACTATGAGTTTTGGGTCATATCTCTCCAACATGTATCAGGACTTAAGGTCGTTGAAAATCACCCTCGAACACCTTAACCGTGGGAAATAACTCATGAAAACGGCCATCAAACACGAAAACTACGAGTTTGTAGTCATAAATCTCAAACATGTAACGGGTCTTACAGGCCTAGCAAATCTAACAGGAACCCAAAAAATGTGGGGAATAACTCATCAAAATGACCATAAACACGAAACGACGAGTTTTTGGGCTATAACTCATCAAAATGACCATAAACACGAAAACGACGAGTTTTTGGGCATTACTCTCAAACATGTATCGGGTCTTATTAAGGTCGTTGTAAATCGCCCTAGAACCCCAAAACTATGGGCAATAGCTCATAAAACTGCCATAAAACGTGAAAACGACGAGTTTTTGGTCATATCTCTAAAACATGTAAGGGTTATTACGAGGCATGCAAATCCGCCTAGAACCCAATAACTTGTAGGGGTTCGTAGCATGGAAAACAAAAATTTTCTATCGCATACAAACAAACAAGCCAAGATCTATCTACTAGATTGTAGCAACGAGTCGATGGAATAACTCACCCTCGAAGATTCCAAAGTGTTTAACGAGAGCAGATTCTCGTGGGTGATGTAGTCGATTTTTCCGATCTCAAGATCGCGTAGACGATCCTTCCAGCCCGCAGGCAGGCGCTCCCATGGCCATGGTCACATCGCTCGGTACTCGACGAAGACCTTCCTCTCCCTTGTTCCAAGAAAGCGGTGAGGTTGTAGCACTCTCCTCGCGATTCCCAAGACAACGGCGTGGTACCGGAGGTAGGGGAGATCCCAGAGGCTTCGCCTTAAGCCGGGCAAGTAGTATGGTGGAGCTTATGAGAGAGGCTATTAGTGGTCTAGTAATTAGACACACCAATTAGAGGGCTCTAAACCAATTAGAAGGCTCTAAACCAAACAGCTCTAAACCGGGGTCTAGGTCTAGTTTCTAGTTTAGAGGATAGGAACTTGTGTGTCTCTAGAGGGAGCCCTGCCCTCCCTTTATAGGTGGGAGGGTGGCGGCCATGGGGAGGAGTCCCTCCCCAACTCGGCCTAGGGGGCGGCTGGCTGCTTGGGAGGAGGACTCCTCCCCAACTCGGTTTCAACTTCTCCTCCCACTTTCCAATTTTGGCGGTTTGACTTTTCAAACTTGCTTGACTTTTCCAATTCAGGATTAAATAAACCCTTTATTTTGGACAGCGAGAACACTTAGTACATGATGCAATCATTCCATCTTGCAATGACACATTCATGTACTTCCCCCGGAGTGCCGGACATTCGGGACCTTCTAGAATGTTCCCGATGAAAACACGGAACCATTCCCCAACTCAAATGGGACTTTCCTTATATGAATCTTATTCTCGACCATTCCGGATCACCTCGTGATATCCGGATCCCATCCGAGACTCAACAACATTCGGTCTCTTTCTCATAATACCATAACTACTCAAACAACGTCGAATCCTTAAGTGTGTCTCCCACGGTTCGTGAATTATGCGGACATGATCGAGACACTTCTCGAACAATAACCAATAGAGGAATCTGAAATTCATATGGCTCTACATATTTCTCACGATTACTTTGCGATCGAATGAACCACTTACATACGATACCAATTTCCCTTTGTCTCACGATATGTTACTTATCCGAGGTTATGATCGCTTGTATCTCTGCATACCTAGTTCAACCTCACATCGATAAGTACTCTTTTCTCGCTCCTGATATGTGATCCCTTGTGACCAAGTCACATGCTTGCAAGCTAATTGGATGACATTTCACCGAGAGGGCCCAGAGAATATCTATCCGTCATGTGGATGGACAAATCCCACTCTTGATCCATGTGTTTCAACCAATACTTTCCTAACACCCAATGCCACTTTTATAGCCACCCCGTTACGGTGTGGTGTTTGATGACATCAAAGCATCCATCCAGAAAGGTGATATGCATGATCTCATGGTCGAAGGAATTAGGTTACTATGTATCGTAAAGCATATAGCAATTGAACTATTGAAATGACTTGATCTTTATGCTACGCTTATCTATAGGAGTATGTCCATCATATCATTCTCCTAATGATATGATCTTGTTGTTAATAACATCTCTATGTTCATGATCGTGAAACCATGATCATATATTAACCAACAAGCTAGTTTAACAAGAGGCTTTACTAGGGACTCAAATTATGTTTACAAATCACACAAGTATTAATGGTTTTGTTAATACTATTATAGCATGAATGTAAACATTTATCATAAGTACAAAGATATGATAATAACTACTTTATTATTGCCTCTTGGCATATCTCCAACAGTCTCCCACTTGCACTAGAGTCAATAATCTAGTTTCAAACCTTTGTGTATTCAACACCTATGGCTTTCCGTGTTGTATGTACACTATTGCTAGTGGTCAACTGATCTCCTGATCCGACACTTCCAGTCCGTGTAATTGCATGTCTTTATGCCTCTACGCATCACTCATTCTCTAATGAGATGGCTTTGTATAATTTGGTCTTGGTGTGACCTTTAGTTCTTTGGGGTTAAAACATGTTGATAATATTGTCGCACAATATATCTTCATAGTATTATCCCTGTGAACTACACCTAGTTTGATAACAAACTACTTGACACAAATGCCCTCTTTTGCGCTATAATAGCGCCTATATACTTAGCCTTTTGTTGAAGTATCTCACAATGTCTTAACTTTGGAACTCATCCAAATCCATTATGGAACTTACTTTCCATTATATTGTGCCACCCTTAATTTAGATTGAGATAAACTTAATTTGTACTTTGTGACAAAGCTAGTATCAATGTAGTACTTTTACAATGAACTAACCATCTATTTGTCACTTCTACAAATAATATACTCTTAGTTCTTCCAAAAGATCATAAGAATATCCTTACTATCGCCCAATGATCATCTTATGAATCATTCGTATATGCTCATAACATTTAGAGCATAGGACATATCCGATTTGTACATATCACAAAGATGATTGATATAAATACTCTTTGTGATTTCATACATCAAGTATCAATCTATACTTGAATCTTTGTTTCACTTACCAAGTGCCAATACACTTGAATATATCATCAACATTGAACTCTTTCAATCCTTTCTGCAACAAGAACCTTTCTTGTAGTTTCTATATTGAATTCATTCAATATCTCATCTATGTACTCGCACAACCATATTAGCGCCTATTGATGCCAAATATTTGGTTTTGCCTAAGTCTTTCATCGGGATGAAATTTTAATATGTGTTAATAAAAGATACATTATTTCCAATCAACAATATGTCTTCCACATAATGTATTAGAAATATGTCTTAGCGCCCCACTTAATTTCTGTAAATGCAAGCATCTTCATTGTCTCCGATGAAATTAAACTCTTTAACAGTTTCATCATAGTGAAGATTCCAACTCCGCTATGCTTACTTCAACCATTGAAGTTTGCATATGCTTTTAGCATCCTTTGAATTAACAAAACCCTTTGGACCGTGTCATGCACATGTCCTAGGTAACTATTCTATTAGAAGAACTTGTTTTGTTTATTCTACTACCACATAACAAATTATATGTAGTGGTTGCTACATTAATCCGCCTAGACTAAATATCGCTATGAAAGATCAAATCTTGTCATATACAACCTTTGAACATTGTTGTGAACTCTTTCCCAACATGTCGACTATTTCATAGATGTGAAACATCCATGTCTATTTCTTTATAGATCCAAACACAACCGCAAGGTCTTACACCTTTTCGAGGGTCCTTCAAGTTCAAAACTTGATTTCTTGTATGGAACTATCACGGATTTTATGGCTTCAAGCCATTTGACGAGTCAGGCCCATCATCGCTTCTTTGCATGTAGTAGGTTCATTATTGTCAAATAATGATTCAACCTCAAATCTTGGTATTTGATTGTTCATCCGACCTACTTGTTTCAATAGAAACTTAGACCTCCGTGACCACAACCTTTGAGGCACGTGAGCCATGAGCATTGTTGCCGCCTCCGAACACTTTTTGTGTCATGAACTCTGCACATATAGCTAAGGTTCTTTTAACCTTATCAAAGTTCCATTGTCCTCCCACTTAACTTTTCACGAAAAATTCCTTCTCAAAGAAACTTGACGTTCTAAGCGACCAACACTTTTGTTTCCGGTGTTTATGGAGGATTACTTAACAGTTTATACAAAGACAGGTTCATCCGACTTTGGTTGCAAACATCTTTCTTATGTACAGCATACCAATGTTTAAGAAAGGACTACTTGGGTTTTATCCCAAACCATAACCTTATATGGTGTCATTTCAACGGATTATGATGGAGCTCTTTTCAGTGGAAAAACGGTAATCACTAAAGCTTTTAATCTTTAAAATATGATGGCAGTTTTATGAATTACACCTTTGATCTTACCATGTCAAACAAGGTTTAATTACATATCTCGAACACTCCATACTCTTATGGTGTTTCGGGAAATGCAAATCCACGGAACGATTCCTTAAATCTTAGGTATTATGCTAAACTTGTAACTCAAATATCTTCCTTTATGATATTCATCATAAACTATTTATATTCTTGTTACAATGATTTTGCACTTCATCTTTGAAAGTCTTTGAACTTTTTCAAATATTTAACACTTCATCCTTATTAAGTAAATATTCATATATTCACTCAAATTTTTGGAGAAAGCATATGAAGTTGAAATCCATCGCTCTTGACTACACATAATGGACTTCGTACAATAATATGTACAAGTTCCAATAAGCCAGTCATTCGTTCCCTTTTGGCTTATGAACGAAGTTTTAATTATCTCTAGGAAAGTTTCACAAGCATCATTTGATCAAAAATCAAAAGACTCCAAAATTCCATACATATGGAGTTTCTTTATGTTTCTTTCCAATATAATTTAAACGGCGATGTCACTTCCTAAGTGATCTTTCAATCAATTTGTCTTTCGACATTTTTAGCACTAGTTTTATGGATGTGATTTATCCAATGAGATTTGTAAATCATCCATCTTTTATGGATTACGGCAATTATTTGAACAACCCTTTTGTTCTCATAATACCTGATAAAACAAATCTTGAAGGCAAGCTTTGATGTTTAACGAGCAACATAATAACCCTTTATTTTGTTCTCGATGGACATCATCACATATTCTTTTGCTAGTTACTTAAGCCATTGTAGTTCATGAATTCTGTTGTTTTGTATGACGATTCACACCAACAATTTCAGTATCAAATACTTAAGAACCACATTGTTTAATAAGCAAAGAATATAGCCATAACATGTATATCATCTATATACTTAAGCTGAATAATTCAAGTCTTTTCTTTTCGCCATATACTTATGAGATTCTCTTCAAGATTTCCTTTTCTGCTTGAAAGAATCTATCAACATCAATAGTGGAGTCATACATATGACACATAGTCCAAAGCGTATAGTTAAATACCAATGTCTTTGACTTGCACTTTGAAGTAGATCACCATTATCAAATATTTGGTGTTCATTCAAATTCCTTTCTTTAGAAATCTCATGCTGTAGAAAAAATTTTACCTACATCAAAAATTAACCCTCATCATGGATTTATCCATGATCAAGCTACTTTAGCTTATAACGGTGAATCGAGTATAATGTTGCTCTCCAAAACCTTTTGGAAGATTAGGACAACTAGTGTCTCCAACCTTTTGCAAATTCTCATCAAAATATGAGAACATGAACTTTGCCATATTATACTCTATCATGTTGCAACCAAAACTTCGTTTCAGATATCACAATATCTTCCACACATCATGGTTTCTGAAACAACTCTTTCAGATCCTAGATAACCTTGATATTAAGAGAATCTTTTGAATATCAAGAATCAAGGAGACAAACATGATACTTATATACTAACATTGGAATTGTTACTCTTGTTTTAATACCAATTATTAAACTTCATGGAGTAACCGGAACTTACTGAAAGTTTGCAATAGGATTTTTAAACTTAGATTAACACTTTAAAACAATACGATACTTCAGAAAGTAACTAACCAGAATTCTATAGTTCTATCATCTCAATTATAACTAAGCTTAAGGTGGTAAATGATGCCAATGACTACAACAACTATTCAAATTCACTTTGATTTAGTTTATGATAAATTGATTTCTAATTAATAATTAAATTAATCTAGGTGAACTCCCACTCAAAACAACATCCCTCACATTGTTTTAGTGATCACATGAACCAAATCCACCACATCAAAACCGATCATCACGAGAGTTGATGTAGCTTCAATGGCGAACAATCAACATGTTCATCATATCTACTATATGACTCATGCTTTACCTTTCTGATCCGTGTTCCCGAGACCATGTCCAGACATGCTAGGCTCACAAGATCAAACCTTAGCTACCGTGATAAGCAAATCTGGCTTGCTTACGTTGTATTCACCCGCTGAATCAAAGACACCCGATCATCACGTGGTGCTTCAAGCAGCAAGCTTTGGCAACGGTGCATACTAAGGGTGAACACTTTAGAACTTGAAATTTATGTGCATGAGGGATCATCTTATAATGCTACCGCTGCCTACTAAGCAATACAAGATGCATAAAGGATTAACATCACATGCAATTCATAATATGTGATATGATATGGTTTTTCTTTGTGCTTCCGATTCCATCTTCAAGCACCTAACATGATCTCCATCATCACCGCATAGCATCAAGGTCAATGACGCTTCTTCATGGTTGTCGCCCACCAGCTTCAACTATTACAACTATTTTGAATAGACACGCAGGTCTTAATGTAAATTAAAGACAACCATATATTCCCCGCCGTTGCCAACTTACAATAAGGAACATTGCATACATCAAATATAATCACAATCATGGCCATATCACATCATCAAGACACCCCTGCAAAACAAAGTTAGACGCCTACTTTCTTTGCATATTTTACGTGGTTTGGGGCTTTCAATAAGTGTCGCTCTAACTTATTTAACAAGAACCACAACATTGATACTAGCATTGTTGATCACCCGTTGTAAATTGGATCTTTACTATGCTAGGAGAAACAGCACCCGCAGCCACTTATGCAATACAAGTTGCATGTCAAGCGGAGCAAGTCTCATGAACGATGTCATGTAAGGTTAGCCGGCCGCTTCATCCCAACATACCGCAAGATGCAAAGTACACAAAAGCAATCTACAATAAAAGCATCAACGCCCACAATGACCATTGTGTTCTACTGTGCAATGATCTACATATAGACACGGCTCGATACCAATCAGAGGGGTTCAGAGTATGGAAAACAAAATTTTCTATCGTGATACAAACAAACAAGCCAAGATCTATCTACTAGATTGTAGCAACGAGTCGATAGAGGAACTCACCAAGATTCCAAAGCGTTAACGAGAGCAGATTCTCGTGGTGATGTAGTCGCATTCTTCCGATCTCAAGATCGCAGACGATCCTTCCAGCTGCTCCAAGAAGGCCCCCGCAGCAATGGGTCACACGCTCGATTGACGAAAGACCTTCCTCTCCCTTGTTCCAAAGAAATGGAGGTTGTAGCACTCTCTCGCGATTCCGCAAAGACAACGGCGTGGTACCGAGGTAGAGGGAGATCCTGCAGGCTTCGCTTAAGCCAAGTAGTATGGTGGAGCTTATGAGAGAGGCTATTAGTGGTCTAGTAATTAGACACACCAATTAGAAGGCTCTAAACCAATTAGAAGGCTCTAAACCAAATAGCTCTAAACCGGGTCTAGATCTAGGGTTTAGTTTAGAGGATAGGAACTTGTGTGTCCAGGAGGGAGCCCTGCCTCCTTATATAGGTGGGAGGGCTGCGGCCAAGGGGAGGAGGAGTCCTCCCAACTCGGCTTGGTGGGCGCTGGGAGGAGGAATCCTCCCAACTCGTTTCCACTCTCCTCCTCTTTCCACTTTCCAAAACTTGTTGCTTGACTTTCAAACTAGCCGCTTGACTTTTCAATTTAGGATTCAAATTAATCCTTTATTTGGGACAGCAGAACACTTAGTACATGATGCAATCATTCCAATATAATGACACATTCATGTACCCTTCCTCCGAGTGCCGGACATTCCGGGATCTTCTAGAATGTTCCCATGAAAACACCTAACCATTCCCCAACTCAAATGGGACTTTCCTTATATGAATCTTATTCTCCTGACCATTCCGGATCACCTCGTGATATCCCGGATCCCATCCGAGACCAACAACATTCGGCCTCTTTCATAATACCATAACTACTCAAACAACGTCAATCCTTATGTGTCTCCCCACGGTTCGTGAATTATGCGACATGATCGAGACATTCTCCTAACAATAACCAATAGAGGAATCTGAAATTCATATGGTTCTACATATTTCTACGATTTTATGATCGAATGAACCACTTACATACGATACCAATTTCCTTTGTCTCACGATATGTTACTTTATCCGAGGTTATGATCGCTTGTATCTCCGCATACCTAGTTCAACCTCACATCGATAAGTACTCTTTTCTCGCTCCTGTGATATGTGATCCCTTGTGACCAAGTCACATGCTTGCAAGCTAATTGGATGACATTTCACCGAGAGGGCCCAGAGAATATCTATCCGCCATGTGGATGGACAAATCCCACTTTTGATCCATGTGTTTCAACCAATACTTTCCAACACCCAATGCCACTTTTATAACCACCTGTTACGGTGGTGTTTGATGACATCAAAGCATCCATCCGGCAAAGGTGATATGCATGATCTCATGGTCGAAGGAATTAGGTTACTATGTATCAGAAAGCATATAGCAATTGAACTATTGAAATGACTTGATCTTTATGCTACGCTTATCTATAGGAGTATGTCCATCACATCATTCTCCTAATGATATGACCTTGTTGTTAATAACATCTCTATGTTCATGATCAGGAAAGAATGATCATATATTAACCAACAAGCTAGTTTAACAAGAGGCTTTACTAGGGACTCTTTTATGTTTACAAATCACACAAGTATTAATGTTTCCTGTTAATACAATTATAGCATGGTATGTAAACATTTATCATAAGTGTGAAGATATGATAATAACCACTTTATTATTGCCTCTTGGGTATATCTCCAACAAATGGTCCATACAAATCCCCATGGAGCACCAAAACAGTGTGCAATAGCTCATGAAAACGGCCGTAAAACGCGAAAACGACGAGTTTTTAGTCATAACTCTCAGACATGTATCATGTCTTAGGATCGTTGTACAACCCCCTGGAGCATCAAAACAGTGTCCAATAGCTCATGAAAACGGCCGTAAAACGTGAAAAACGACGAGTTTTTGGTCATAACTCTCAAACATGTATCGGGTCTTAGGGTCGTTGTAAATCCCCGTAGAACTCCAAAACTGTGGGCAATAACTCTTGAAAACAGCCATAATACGCGAAATCGACGAGTTTTTGGTTAGAACTCTCAAACATGTATCGGGTCTAATGAGCCATACAAATCCCCCTAGAAACTCGCACTTTGTAGGTAATAGAGCATGAAAACGGCCATAAAACATAAAAACAAGAAGTTTTTGATCATGCCTTCAAACATGTATCGGGTCTAATGGTCGTTGTAAATCGCCCTGAAACTCTAGAAATGTGGCAATACCTCATGAAAGTAGTCATAAAACAGAAAAATGACAAATTTTTAGTCATCCCCTGAAACATGCATCGGATCTAATGGTCCATGCAAATCCCCATGGAGCACCAAAACAGTGTGCAATAGCTCATGAAAACGGCCAGAAACGCGAAAAATGACGAAGTTTTTGGTCATAACTCTCAAATATGTAGAAGGTCTTAGGATCGTTGTAAATCCCCCTGGAGCGCCAAAACAGTGTCCAATAGCTCATGAAAACGGCCGTAAAACGTGAAAAGGCGAGTTTTTGGTCATAACTCTCAAACAAGTATCGGGACTTAGGTCATTGTAAATCCTCCGAACCCCAAAACTGGGCACAACTCGTGAAAACAGCCATAATACGTAAATCGACGAGTTTTTGGTTAGAACTCTCAAACATGTATCGGTCTAACGAGCCATACAAATCCCGGAAACTCGCAGACCGTAGGTAATAGAGCATGAAAACGCCATAAACATAAAACAACAAGTTTTTGGTCATGCCTCAAACATGTATCGGGTCTAATGGTCATTGTAAATCGCTCAAACCCTAGAAATGTGGCAATACCTCATGAAAGCGTCATAAAACACAAAACGACAATTTTTGGTCATCCTCAAACATGCATCGGATCTATTGGTCATTGAAAATCCCCATGGAGCACCAAAACAGTGTGCAATAGCTCTTGAAAACGGCCGTAAAACGCGAAAACGACGAGTTCTTGGTCATAACTCTCAGACATTTATCATGTCTTAGGAGCGTTGTAAAGCCCCCTGGAGCGCAAAAACAGAGTCCAATAGCTCATGAAAACGGCCGTAAAACGTGAAAAACGAGAGTTTTTGGTCATAACTTCAAACATGTATCGGGTCTTAGGGTCATGTAAATCCCTCGAACCCCAAACTGTGGGCAATAACTCGTGAAAACAGCCATAATACGCGAAATCGACGAAGTTTTTGGTTAGAACTTCAAACATGTATCGGGTCTAACGAGCCATACAAATTCGAAACTCGCAACCGTAGGTAATAGAGCATGAAAACGCCATAAAACATAAAAACAACAAGTTTTTGGTCATGCCTCAAACATGTATCGGTCTAATGGTCATTGTAAATCGCCTCAAACCCTAGAAATGTGGCAATACCTCATGAAAACGTCATAAACACAAAACGACAAATTTTTGGTCATCCCTCAAACATGCATCGGATCTAATGGTCCATGCAACCCCATGGAGCACCAAAACAAGGTGCAATAGCTCATGAAAACGGCAGAAACGAAAAATGACGAAGTTTTGGTCATAACTCTCAAACATGTAGCAGTCTTAGGATCGCTGTAAACCTCGAGCGCCAAACAGTGTCCAATAGCTCATGAAAACGGCCGTAAAACGTGAAAAACGACGAATTTTTGGTCATAACTTCAAACATGTATCGGGTCTTAGGGTCGTAAATCCCCGAACCCCAAAACTGGGCAATAACTCGTGAAAACAGCCATAATACGCTAAATCGACGAAGTTTTTGGTTAGAACTCAAAACATGTATCGGGTCTAACGAGCCATACAAATCTCGAAACTCGCACCGTAGGTAATAGAGCATGAAAACGGCCATAAAACATAAAAACAACATGTTTTTGATCATGCCCTCAAACAAGTATCGGGTCTAATGGTCGTTGTAAATCGCCCTAAAACCCTAGAACTATGGCAATACCTCATGAAAACGGTCATAAAACAAAAAAACGACAAATTTTAGGTCATCCCCTGAAACATGCATCGGATCTAATGGTCCATGCAAATCCCCATGGAGCACCAAAATAGTGTGCCATAGCTCATGAAACGGTCAGAAACGCGAAAACGACGAAGTTTTTGGTCATAACTCTCAAACATGTATCATGTCTTAGGATCGTACAACCCCTCGAGCGCCAAAACAAAGGTCCAATAGCTCATGAAAACGGCCAGAACGTGAAAAACGAGAGTTTTTGGTCATAACTTCAAACATGTATCGGGTCTTAGGTCGCTGTAAATCCCTCGAACCCCAAAACTGTGGGCAATAACTCGTGAAAACAGCCATAATACGCTAAATCGACGAGTTTTTGGTTACAACTCTCAAACATGTATCGGGTCTAACGAGGCATACAAATCCCCCTGGAAACTCGCACTGTAGGTAATAGAGCATGAAAACGGCCATAAAACATAAATACAACATGTTTTTGATCATGCCTCAAAAATGTATCGGGTCTAATGGTCGTTGTAAATCGCCCTGAAACCCTAGAAATGTGTAAATACCTCATGAAAACGGTCATAAAACACAAAAACGACGAATTTTTGGTCATCCCCTAACACATGCATCGGATCTAATGGTCCATGCAAATCCCCATGGAGCACCAAAACAAGGTGCAATAGCTCATGAAAACGGCCAGAAACGCGAAAATGACGAAGTTTTTGGTCATAACTCTCAAACATGTATCATGTCTTAGGATCGCTAAATCCTCGAGCGCCAAAACAAAGGTCCAATAGCTCATGAAAACGTCAGAACGTGAAAAACGACGAGTTTTTGGTCATAACTCTCAAACATGTATCGGGTCTTAGGTCGCTAAATCCTCTAGAACCCCAAAACTGGGCAATAACTCGTGAAAACAGCCATAATACGCGAAATCGACGAAGTTTTTGGTTAGAACTCTCAAACATGTATCGGGTCTAACGAGCCATACAAACTTCGAAACTCGCACCGTAGGTAATAGAGCATGACAACGGCCATAAAACATAAAAACAACAAGTTTTTGGTCATACCCTCAAACATGTATCGGGTCTAATGGTCGTTGTAAATCGCCCTGAAACCCTAGAACTGTGGCAATACCTCATGAAAACGATCATAAAACACAAAAACGACAAATTTTTGGTCATCCTCAAACATGCATCGGATCTAATGGTCCATGCAAATCCTCATGGAGCACCAAAACAGTGTGCAATAGCTCATGAAAACGGCCAGAAACGCGAAAAACGACGAAGTTTTTGGTCATAACTCTCAAACATGTATCATGTCTTAGGATCGCTGTAACTCTCGAGCGCCAAAACAATGTCCAATAGCTCATGAAAACGGCCAGAAACGTGAAAAGACGAAGTTTTTGGTCATAACTCTCAAACATGTATCGGGTCTTAGGGTCATTGTAAATCCCCGAACCCCAAAAACTGGGCAATAACTCGTGAAACAGCCATAATACGCGAAATCGACGAAGTTTTTGGTTAGAACTCTCAAACATGTATCGGGTCTAACGAGCCATACAAACTCCTGAAACTCGCGACCGTAGGTAATAGAGCATGAAAACGGCCATAAAACATAAAAACAACAAGTTTTTGGTCATGCCTCAAACATGTATCGGGTCTAATGGTCGCTGTAAATCGCCTCAAACCCTAGAACTGTGTTAATACCTCATGAAAACGGTCATAAAACATAAAAACAAGAAGTTTTTGGTCTTCGCCTTAAAAATGCATCGGATCTAATGGTCCATCCAATCACCATGGAGAACCAAAACAGTGTGCAATAGCTCATGAAAACGGCAGTAAAACGCAGAAACGATGAGTTTTGGTCATAACTCTCAGACATGTATCATGTCTTAGGATCGTTGTAAATCCCCCAAGAGCGCCAAAACAGTGTCCAATAGCTCATGAAAACGGCCGTAAAACGTGAAAAACGACGAGTTTTTGGTCATAACTCTCAAACATGTATCGGGTCTTAGGTCGCTAAATCCTCGAACCCCAAAACTGGGGCAATAACTCGTGAAAACAGACATATTTCGCGAAATCGACTATTTTTTGGTTAGAACTATCAAACATGTATCGGGTCTAACGAGCCATACAAATCCCCCTGGAAACTCGCATCGTAGGTAATAGAGCATGACAACAGCCATAAAACATAAAACAACAAGTTTTTGGTCATGCCTCAAACATGTATCGGGTCTAATGGTCATTGTAAATCGCCTCAAACCCTAGAAATGTGGCAATACCTCATGAAAACGGTCATAAAACACAAAACGACAAATTTTGGTCATCCCTTAAACATGCATCGGATCTAATGGTCCATGCAAATCCCCATGGAGCACCAAAACAAGGTGCAATAGCTCATGAAAACGGCCAGAAACGCGAAAATGACGAAGTTTTTGGTCATAACTCTCAAACATGTATCATGTCTTAGGATCAAGTAAATCCCTCGAGCGCCAAAACAATGTCCAATAGCTCATGAAAACGGCCGTAAAAACGTGAAAACGACGAAGTTTTTGGTCATAACTCTCAAACATGTATCGGGTCTTAGGTCGTTGTAAATCCTCGAACCCCAAAACTGTGGCACAACTCGTGAAAACAGCCATAATACGCGAAATCGACGAAGTTTTTGGTTAGAACTTCAAACATGTATCGTCTAACGAGCCATACAAATCTCGAAACTCGCACCGTAGGTAATAGAGCATGAAAACGCCATAAAACATAAAACAACAAGTTTTTGGTCATGCCTCAAACATGTATCGGGTCTAATGGTCGTTGTAAATCGCCTCAAACCCTAGAACTGTGGCAATACCTCATGAAAACGGTCATAAAACACAAAACGACATTTTTTGGTCATCCCTTTAAACATGCATCGGATCTAATGGTCCATGCAACCTCATGGAGCACCAAAACAGTGCAATAGCTCATGAAAACGGCCAGAAACGCGAAATGACGAAGTTTTTGGTCATAACTCTCAAACATGTATCATGTCTTAGGATCAAGTAAACCCTCGAGCGCCAAAACAAGGTCCAATAGCTCATGAAAACGGCCAGAAACGTTAAAAACGAGATTTTTTGGTCATAACTTCAAACATGTATCAGGTCTTAGGGTCGTTGTAAATCCCCGAACCCCAAAATCGGGCAATAACTCGTGAAAACAGCCATAATACGCTAAATCGACGAAGTTTTTGGTTAGAACTTCAAACATGTATCGGGTCTAACGAGCCATACAAATCCTCGAAACTCGCACCGTAGGTAATAGAGCATGAAAACGGCCATAAAACATAAAAACAACAAGTTTTTGGTCATGCCTCAAACATGTATCGGTCTAATGGTCGTAAATCGCCTCAAACCCTAGAACTGTGGCAATACCTCATGAAAACGTCATAAACACAAAAACGACAATTTTTGGTCATCCCTTTAAACATGCATCGGATCTAATGGTCCATGCAACCTCATGGAGCACCAAAACAAGGTGCAATAGCTCATGAAACGGCCAGAAAACGCGAAAATGACGAAGTTTTTGGTCATAACTCTCAAACATGTATCATGTCTTAGGATCGCTAAATCCCCGAGCGCCAAAACAAAGGTCCAATAGCTCATGAAAACGGCCAGAAACGTGAAAAAACGAAGTTTTTGGTCATAACTCTCAAACATGTATCGGGTCTTAGGTCATTGTAAATCCTCGAACCCCAAAAATTTGGGCAATAACTCGTTAAACCAGCCTTAATACACAAAATCGACGAGTTTTTGGTTAGAACTCTCAAACATGTATCGGGTCTAACGTGCCATACAAATCCCCTGGAAACTTGCACTGTGTAGGTAATAGAGCATGAAAACGCCATAAAACATAAAACAACAAGTTTTTGGTCATGCCTCAAACATGTATCGGGTCTAATGGTCATGTAAATCGCCTCAAACCCTAGAACTGTGGCAATACCTCATGAAAACGGTCATAAAACACAAAACGACAAATTTTTGGTCATCCCCAAACATGCATCGATCTAATGGTCCATGCAAATCCCCATGGAGCACCAAAACAAGGTGCAATAGCTCATGAAAACGGCCGAAACGCGAAATGACGAAGTTTTTGGTCATAACTCTCAAACATGTATCATGTCTTAGGATCGTTGTAAATCCTCGAGCGCCAAAACAAAGGTCCAATAGCTCATGAAAACGGCCAGAACGTGAAAAACGAGTTTTGGTCATAACTCTCAAACATGTATCGGGTCTTAGGGTCGTTGTAAATCCTCGAACCCCAAAACTGGCAATAACTCGTGAAAACAGCCATAATACGCGAAATCGACGAAGTTTTTGGTTAGAACTTCAAACATGTATCGGGTCTAACGAGCCATACAAATCCCGAAACTCGTGACCGTAGGTAATAGAGCATGAAACGGCCATAAAACATAAAAACAACAAGTTTTTGGTCATGCCTCAAACATGTATCGGGTCTAATGGTCATTGTAAATCGCCTCAAACCCTAGAACTGTGGCAATACCTCATGAAAACGGTCATAAAACACAAAACGACAATTTTTGGTCATCCCTTAAACATGCATCGGATCTAATGGTCCATGCAAATCCCCATGGAGCACCAAAACAAAGTGCAATAGCTCATGAAAACGGCCAAAACGCGAAAATGACGAAGTTTTTGGTCATAACTCTCAAACATGTATCATGTCTTAGGATCGTAAACCCTCGAGCGCCAAAACAAGGTCCAATAGCTCATGAAAACGTCAGAACGTGAAAAACGAGAGTTTTTGGTCATAACTCTCAAACATGTATCGGGTCTTAGGGTCGCTAAATCCCTCGAACCCCAAAACTGGGCACAACTCGTGAAAACAGCCATAATACGCGAAATCGACGAAGTTTTTGGTTAGAACTTCAAACATGTATCGGGTCTAACGAGCCATACAAATCCTCGAAACTCGCGACCGTAGGTAATAGAGCATGAAAACGCCATAAAACATAAAAACAACAAGTTTTGGTCATGCCTCAAACATGTATCGGGTCTAATGGTCATTGTAAATCGCCTAAAACCCTAGAAATGTGGCAATACCTCATGAAAACGGTCATAAAACACAAAACGACAAATTTTTGGTCATCCTCAAACATGCATCGGATCTAATGGTCCATGCAAATCCCCATGGAGCACCAAAACAAAGTGCAATAGCTCATGAAAACGGTCAGAAACGCGAAAATGACGAAGTTTTTGGTCATAACTCTCAAACATGTAGTGGTCTTAGGATCGCTGTAAATCCTCGAGCGCCAAAACAAAGGTCCAATAGCTCATGAAAACGGCCAGAAACGTGAAAAACGAAGTTTTTGGTCATAACTCAAACATGTATCGGGTCTTAGGGTCGCTTGTAAATCCTCGAACCCCAAAACTCGGGCAATAACTCGTGAAAACAGCCATAATACGCTAAATCGACGAAGTTTTTGTTAGAACTTCAAACATGTATCGGGTCTAACGAGCCATACAAACTCCGAAACTCGCGACCGTAGGTAATAGAGCATGAAAACGCCATAAAACATAAAAACAACAAGTTTTTGATCATGCCTCAAACATGTATCGGTCTAATGGTCGTTGTAAATCGCCCTGAAACCCTAGAACTGTGGCAATACCTCATGAAAACGGTCATAAAACACAAAACGACAATTTTTGGTCATCCCTCAAACATGCATCGGATCTAATGGTCCATGCAAATCCCCATGGAGCGCCAAAACAAAGTGCAATAGCTCATGAAAACGGCCAGAACGCGAAAATGACGAAGTTTTTGGTCATAACTCTCAAACATGTATCATGTCTTAGGATCGCTAAACTCGAGCGCCAAAACAAAGGTCCAATAGCTCATGAAAACGCCAGAAACGTGAAAAACGAGAGTTTTTGGTCATAACTCTCAAACATGTATCGGGTCTTAGGGTCATTGTAAATCCTCGAACCCCAAAACTGTGGGCACAACTCGTGAAAACAGCCATAATACGCTAAATCGACGAAGTTTTTGGTTAGAACTCTCAAACATGTATCGGGTCTAACGAGCCATACAAATCCTCGAAACTCGCATCCGTAGGTAATAGAGCATGAAAACGCCATAAAACATAAAAACAACAAGTTTTTGGTCATGCCTCAAACATGTATCGGGTCTAATGGTCGTTGTAAATCGCCTCAAAACCCTAGAACTGTGCTAATACCTCATGAAAACGGTCATATAAACACAAAACGACAAAATTTTTGGTCATCCCTTAAACATGCATCGGATCTAATGGTCCATGCAAATCCCCATGGAGCACCAAACAAAGTGCAATAGCTCATGAAAACGGCCAGAAACGCGAAAATGACGAAGTTTTTGGTCATAACTCAAACATGTATCATGTCTTAGGATCGCTAAATCCTCGAGCGCCAAAAACAAGGTCCAATAGCTCATGAAAACGGCCAGAACGTGAAAAAGACGAAGTTTTTGGTCATAACTCTCAAACATGTATCGGGTCTTAGGGTCGCTGTAAATCCTCGAACCCCAAAACTGGCAATACAACTCGTGAAAACAGCCATAATACGCTAAATCGACGAAGTTTTTGGTTAGAACTTCAAACATGTATCGGGTCTAACGAGCCATACAAATCTCGAAACTCGCACCGTAGGTAATAGAGCATGAAAACGGCCATAAAACATAAAAACAACAAGTTTTCGATCATGCCCTCAAACTTGTATCGGGTCTAATGGTCATTGTAAATCGCCTTGAAACCCTGGAAATGTGGCAATACCTCATGAAAGCACCATAAAACACAAAACGACAAATTTTTGGTCATCCTCAAACATGCATCGGATCTAATGGTCCATGCAAATCCCCATGGAGCACCAAAACAAGGTGCAATAGCTCATGAAAACGGCAGAAACGCGAAAATGACGAAGTTTTTGGTCATAACTCTCAGACATATATCATGCCTTAGGATCGTTGTAAATCCCCCTGGAGCGCCAAAACAATGCAATAGCTCATGAAAATGGCCGTAAAACGTGAAAAACGAGAGTTTTTGGTCAGAACTCTCAAACATGTATCGGGTCTTAGGGTCGCTAACCCCTCGAACCCCAAAATCAGGGCAACTCGTGAAAGCAGCCATAATACACAAAATCGACGAGTTTTTTGTTAGAACTCTCAAACATGTATCGGGTCTAACGAGCCATACAAATCCCCCTGGAAACTCAAACTGTTGGTAATAGAGCATGAAAACGGCCATAAAACATAAAAACAACAAGTTTTTAGTCGTGGCCTCAAACATGTATCGGGTCTAATAGTCATTGCAAATCGCCCTGAAACCCTAGAATTGTGGCAATACCTCATGAAAACGGTCATAAAACACAAAAAAGATGATTTTTTGGACATCGCCTTAAAAATGAATCGGATGTAACGGTCCATGCAAATCCCAATGGAGCACCAAAACAAGGTGCAATAGCTCATGAAAACGGCCAGAAACGCGAAAATGACGAGTTTTGGTCATAACTCTCAAACATGTATCATGTCTTAGGATCGCTAAACTCGAGCGCCAAAACAGTGTCCAAGAGCTCATGAAAACGACCGTAAAACATGAAAAACGACGAGTTTTTGGTCATAACTCTCAATCATGTATCGGGTCTTAGGGTCGTTGTAAATCCCCCTGGAACCCCAAAAATGTGGGTATTAACTCGTGAAAATAGCCATAATACGCAAAATCGACGAGTTTTTGGTTAGAACTTTCAAACATGTATCGGGTCTAACGAGCCATACAAATCCCCCTGGAAACTCGCCCTATAGGTAATAGAGCATGAAAACGGCCATAAAACATAAAAATAACAAGTTTTTGGTCATGCCCTCAAACATGTATCGTGTCTAATCGTCATTGTAAATCGCCCTGAAACCCTAGAACTGTGGCAATACCACATGAAAGCAAATATAAACACAAAACGACAATTTTGGTCATCCCTCAAACATGCATCGGATCTAATGGTCCATGCAAATCCCATGGAGCACCAAAACAAGGTGCAATAGCTCATGAAAACGGTCAGAAACGCGAAAACGACGAAGTTTTTGGTCATAACTCTCAGTCATGTATCATTTCTTTGGATCGTTTTAAATCCTCGAGCGCCAAAACAAGGTCCAATAGCTCATGAAAACGGCCAGAAACGTGAAAAACGAAGTTTTTGGTCATAACTCTCAAACATGTATCGGGTCTTAGGGTCGTAAATCCTCGAACCCCAAAACTGGCAATAACTCATGAAAACAGCCATAATACGCGAAATCGACGAGTTTTTTGGTTAGAACTCTCAAACATGTATCGGGTCTAACGAGCCATACAAATCCCCTTGGAAACTCGCACTTTGTAGGTAATAGAGCATGAAAACAGCCATAAAACATAAAAACAACATGTTTTTGGTCATGCCCTCAAACATGTATCGGTCTAATGGTCATTGTAAATCGCCTCAAACCCTAGAACTGTGGCAATACCTCATGAAAACGGTCATAAAACACAAAACGACAATTTTTGGTCATCCTCAAACATGCATCGGATCTAATGGTCCATGCAAATCCCCATGGAGCACCAAAACAAGGTGCAATAGCTCATGAAAACGGCCAGAAACGCGAAAATGACGAAGTTTTTGGTCATAACTCTCAAACATGTAGCATGTCTTAGGATCGCTGTAAACCCCCGAGCGCCAAACAAAGGTCCAATAGCTCATGAAAACGGTCAGAACGTGAAAAACGAGAGTTTTTGGTCAGAACTCTCAAACATGTATCGGGTCTTAGGGTCGTTGTAAATCCCCCTGAAACCCCAAAACTGTGGGCAATAACTCGTGAAAACAGCCATAATACGTAAAATTGACGAGTTTTTGGTTAGAACTCTCAAACATGTATCGGGTCTAACGAGCCATACAAATCCTCCTGGAAACTCGCACTGTAGGTAATAGAGCATGAAAACGGCCATAAAACATAAAAACAAGAAGTTTTTGGTCATTCCCTCAAACATGTATCGGGTCTAATGGTCGTTGTAAATCGCCCTGAAACCCTAGCACTAAGGCAATCCCTCATGAAAACGATCAGAAAACACAAAAACGACAAATTTTTGGTCATCCCCTGAAACATGCATCGGATCTAATGGTCCATGCAAATCCCCATGGAGCACCAAAACAGTGCAATAGCTCATGAAAACGGCCGTAAAACGCGAAAACGACGAGTTTTTGCTGATAACTCTCAAACATGTAGCAGGTCTTAGGATCGTTGTAAATCCCCCTGGAGCGCCAAAACAAAGGTCCAATAGCTCATGAAAACGGCAGAACGTGAAAAACGAGAGTTTTTGGTCATAACTCTCAAACATGTATCGGGTCTTAGGTCGTTGTAAATCCCCGAACCCAAAACTGTGGGCACAACTCGTGAAAACAGCCATAATACGCGAAATCGACGAGTTTTTGGTTAGAACTTCAAACATGTATCGGGTCTAACGAGCCATACAAATCTCGAAACTCGCGACCGTAGGTAATAGAGCATGAAAACGGCCATAAAACATAAAAACAACAAGTTTTTGATCATGCCTCAAACATGTATCGGGTCTAATGGTTGTAAATCGCCTCAAACCCTAGAAATGTGGCAATACCTCATGAAAACGGTCATAAACACAAAACGACAAATTTTGGTCATCCTCAAACATGCATCGGATCTAATGGTCCATGCAACCCCATGGAGCACCAAAACAAGGTGCAATAGCTCATGAAAACGGCCAGAAACGCGAAAATGACGAAGTTTTTGGTCATAACTCTCAAACATGTATCATGTCTTAGGATCGCTAAATCCTCGAGCGCCAAAACAAGGTGTCCAATAGCTCATGAAAACGCCGAAACGTGAAAAAGACGAAGTTTTGGTCATAACTCTCAAACATGTATCGGGTCTTAGGGTCGTTGTAAATCCTCGAACCCCAAAATCTGGGCAATAACTCGTGAAAACAGCCATAATACGCTAAATCGACGAAGTTTTTGGTTAGAACTCTCAAACATGTATCGGGTCTAACGAGCCATACAAATCCTCGAAACTCGCGACCGTAGGTAATAGAGCATGAAAACGGCCATAAAACATAAAAACAACAAGTTTTTGGTCATGCCTCAAACATGTATCGGGTCTAATGGTCGTTGTAAATCGCCTCAAACCCTAGAACTGTGGCAATACCTCATGAAAACGTCATAAACACAAAAACGACAAATTTTGGTCATCCTCAAACATGCATCGGATCTAATGGTCCATGCAAATCCCCATGGAGCACCAAAACAAGGTGCAATAGCTCATGAAAACGGCCAGAAACGCGAAAATGACGAAGTTTTTGGTCATAACTCTCAAACATGTAGATCGTTGTACAACCCTTCGAGCGCCAAAACAAAGGTCCAATAGCTCATGAAAACGGCCGTAAACGTGAAAAACGAGAGTTTTTGGTCATAACTCTCAAACATGTATCGGGTCTTAGGGTCGTTGTAAATCCTCGAACCCCAAAACTGGGCAATAACTCGTGAAAACAGCCATAATACGCGAAATCGACGAAGTTTTTGGTTAGAACTTCAAACATGTATCGGGTCTAACGAGCCATACAAATCCCGAAACTTACTGTAGGTAATAGAGCATGAAAACGCCATAAAACATAAAAACAACAAGTTTTTGATCATGCCTCAAACATGTATCGGGTCTAATGGTCATTGTAAATCGCTCAAACCCTAGAAATGTGGCAATACCTCATGAAAGCGGTCATAAACACAAAACGACAAATTTTTGGTCATCCTCAAACATGCATCGGATCTAATGGTCCATGCAAATCCCATGGAGCACCAAAACAATGTGCAATAGCTCATGAAAACGGCCAGAAACGAAAAAATGACGAAGTTTTTGGTCATAACTCTCAAACATGTAGTGGTCTTAGGATCGCAGTAAACCCTCGAGCGCCAAAACAAAGGTCCAATAGCTCATGAAAACGGCCGTAAAACGTGAAAAACGAGAGTTTTTTGTCATAACTGTCAAACATGTATCGGGTCTTAGGGTCGTTGTAAATCCCCCTGGAACCCCAAAACTGTGGGCAATAACTCGTGAAAACAGCCATAATACGCGAAATCGACGAGTTTTTGGTTAGAACTCTCAAACATGTATCGGGTCTAACGAGCCATACAAATCCCCCTGGAATCTCGCACTATATGTAATAGAGCATGAAAACCGCCATAAAACATAAAAACAACAAGTTTTTGATCATGCCCTCAAACATGTATCGGGTCTAATGGTCGTTGTAAATCACCCTGAAACCCTAGAAATGTGGCAATACCTCATGAAAGCAGTCATAAAACACAAAAACGACAAACTTTGGTCATCCCCTGAAACATGCATCGGATCTAATGGTCCATGCAAATCCCCATGGAGCACCAAAACAGTGTGCAATAGCTCATGAAAACGGCCGTAAAACGCGAAAATGACGAGTTTTTGGTCATAACTCTCAGACATGTATCATGTCTTAGGATCGTTGTAAATCCCCCTAGAGCACCAAAACAGGGTCCAATAGCTCATGAAAACTACCGTCAAATGTGAAAAACGACGAGTTTTTGGTCATAAGTCTCAAACATGTATCGGGTCTTAGGGTCGTTGTAAATCCCCCTGGAACCCCAAAACTGTGGGCAATAACTCGTGAAAACAGCCATAATATGCGAAATCGACGAGTTTTTGGTTAGAACTTTCAAACATGTATCGGGTCTAACGAGCCATACAAATCCCCTTGGAAACTCGCATTGTAGGTAATAGAGCATGAAAACGGCCATAAAACATAAAAACAACAAGTTTTTGGTCATGCCCTCAAACATGTATCGGGTCTAATGGTCGTTGTAAATCGCCCTGAAACCCTAGAAATGTGGAAATACCTCATGAAAACGGTCATAAAACACAAAAACGACGAATTTTTGGTCATCCCCTGACACATGCATCGGATCTAATGGTCCATGCAAATCCCCATGGAGCACCAAAACAGTGTGCAATAGATCATGAAAACGGCCAGAAACGCGAAAATGACGAAGTTTTGGTCATAACTCTCAAACATGTAGCATGTCTTAGGATCGCTGTAAACCCCTCGAGCGCCAAAACAAAGGTCCAATAGCTCATGAAAACGGCAGAACGTGAAAAACGAGAGTTTTTGGTCATAACTTCAAACATGTATCGGGTCTTAGGGTCGCTAAATCCTCGAACCCCAAAACTGTGGGCAATAACTCGTGAAAACAGCCATAATACGCGAAATCGACGAGTTTTTGGTTAGAACTCTCAAACATGTATCGGGTCTAACGAGCCATACAAATCCCCCTGGAAACTCACATTGTAGACAATAGAGCATGAAAACGGCCATAAAACATAAAAACAACAAGTTTTTGGTCATGCCCTCAAAGATGTATCAGGTCTAATAGTCATTGTAAATCACCCTAAACCCCTAGAAATGTGGCAATACCTCATGAAAACGGTCATAAATCACAAAAGACTATTTTTTGGTCATCGCCTTAAAAATGCATCGGATCTAACGGTCCATGCAAATCCCCATGGAGCACCAACACAGTGTGCAATAGCTCATGAAAACGGCCGTAAAACGCGAAAAAGATGAGTTTTTGGTCATAACTCTCAGGCATGTATCATGTCTTAGGATCATTGTAAATCCCCCTGGAGCGCCAAAACAGTGTCCAATAGCTCATGAAAACGACCGTAAAACGTGAAAAACGACGAGTTTTTGGTCATAACTCTCAAACATGTATCGGGTCTTAGGGTCGTTGTAAATCCCCGAACCCCAAAACTGGGCAATAACTCGTGAAAACAGCCATAATACGAAATCGACGAAGTTTTTGGTTAGAACTCTCAAACATGTATCGGGTCTAACGAGCCATACAAATCTTCGAAACTCATTGTGTAGGTAATAGAGCATGAAAACGGCCATAAAACATAAAAACAACAAGTTTTTGATCATGCCCTCAAACTTGTATCGGGTCTAATGGTCATTGTAAATCGCCTTGAAACCCTAGAAATGTGGCAATACCTCATGAAAGCAGTCATAAAACACAAAAATGACAAATTTTTGGTCATCCCCTGAAACATGCATCGGATCTAATGGTCCATGCAAATCCCCATGGAGCACCAAAACAGTGTGCAATAGCTCATGAAAACGGCCAGAAACGCGAAAACGACGAAGTTTTTGGTCATAACTCTCAAACATGTAGCAGTCTTAGGATCAAGTAAACCTCGAGCGCCAAAACAAAGGTCCAATAGCTCATGAAAACGGCCAGAACGTGAAAAAGACGAGTTTTTGGTCATAACTCTCAAACATGTATCGGGTCTTAGGGTCGTTGTAAATCCCCCTGGAACCCCAAAACTGTGGGCAATAACTCGTGAAAACAGCCATAATACGCGAAATCGACGAGTTTTTGGTTAGAACTCTCAAACATGTATCGGGTCTAACGAGCCATACAAATCCCTCGAAACTCGTGACCGTAGGTAATAGAGCATGAAAACGGCCATAAAACATAAAAACAACAAGTTTTTGATCATGCCTCAAACATGTATCGGGTCTAATGGTCGTAAATCCTCAAACCCTAGAAATGTGGCAATACCTCATGAAAGCGGTCATAAAACACAAAACGACAAATTTTGGTCATCCTCAAACATGCATCGGATCTAATGGTCCATGCAAATCCCCATGGAGCACCAAAACAAGGTGCAATAGCTCATGAAAACGGCCAGAAACGCGAAAACGACGAAGTTTTTGGTCATAACTCTCAAACATGTATCATGTCTTAGGATCGCTAAACCCTCGAGCGCCAAAACAAAGGTCCAATAGCTCATGAAAACGGCAGAAAACGTGAAAAACGAGTTTTTGGTCATAACTCTCAAACATGTATCGGGTCTTAGGGTCGTAAATCCCGAACCCCAAAACTGTGGGCAATAACTCGTGAAAACAGCCATAATACGCTAAATCGACGAAGTTTTTGGTTAGAACTTCAAACATGTATCGGGTCTAACGAGCCATACAAATCTCCTCGAAACTCGCAGACCGTAGGTAATAGAGCATGAAAAACGGCCATAAAAGATAAAAACAACAAGTTTTCGATCATGCCCACAAACTTGTATCGGGTCTAATGGTCATTGTAAATCGCCTTGAAACCCTGGAAATGTGGCAATACCTCATGAAAGCAGTCATAAAACACAAAAAACGATGAATTTTGGGCATCCCTTAAACATGCATCGGATCTAAAATGGTCCATGCAAATCCCCATGGAGCACCAAAACAAAGGTGCAATAGCTCATGAAAACGGCAGAAACGCGAAAATGACGAAGTTTTTGGTCATAACTCTCAAACATGTAGCATGGTCTTAGGATCGTTGTACAACCCTCGAGCGCCAAAACAAAGGTCCAATAGCTCATGAAAACGGCCAGAACGTGAAAAACGAGAGTTTTTGGTCATAACTCTCAAACATGTATCGGGTCTTAGGGTCGTTGTAAATCCCCCTGGAACCCCAAAACTGTGGCACAACTCATGAAAACGGCCGTAATACGGGAAATCGACGAGTTTTTGGTTAGAACTCTCAAACATGTATCGGGTCTAACGAGCCATACAAATCCTCCTGGAAACTCGCACTGTAGGTAATAGAGCATGAAAACGGCCATAAAACATAAAAACAACAAGTTTTTGATCATGCCCTCAAACTTGTATCGGGTCTAATGGTCGTTGTAAATCGCCTTGAAACCCTAGAAATGTGGCAATACCTCATGAAAGCAGTCATAAAACACAAAAACGACAAATTTTGGTCATCCTCAAACATGCATCGGATCTAATGGTCCATGCAAATCCCCATGGAGCACCAAAACAAGGTGCAATAGCTCATGAAAACGGTCAGAAACGCGAAAACGAAGTTTTTGGTCATAACTCTCAAACATGTAGCAGGTCTTAGGATCGTACAACCCTCGGAGCGCCAAACAAAGGTCCAATAGCTCATGAAAACGGCCAGAACGTGAAAAACGAGAGTTTTTGGTCATAACTCTCAAACATGTATCGAGTCTTAGGGTCGCTAAATCCCCGAACCCCAAAACTCGGGCAATAACTCGTGAAAACAGCCATAATACGCTAAATCGACGAAGTTTTGGTTAGAACTCTCAAACATGTATAGGGTTTAACGAGACATACAAATCCCACTTGAAACTCGCATTGTACACAATAGAGCATGAAAACGGCCATAAAACATAAAAACAACAAGTTTTTGGTCATGCCATCAAACATGTATCGGGTCTAATGGTCGCTTGTAAATCGCCGAAACCCTAGAAATGTGGCAATACCTCATGAAAGGGTCATAAAACACAAACGCCGAATTTTTGGTCATCCCCGGAAACATGCATCGGATCTAATGGTCCATGCAAATCCCCATGGAGCACTAAAACAGTGTGCTATAGCTCATGAAAACGGCCGTATAACGCGAAAACGACGAGTTTTTGGTCATAACTCTCAAACATGTATCATGTCTTAGGATTGTTGTAAATCCCCCTGGAGTGCCAAAACAGTGTCCAATAGCTCATGAAAACGGCCATAAAACATGAAAAATGAGAGTTTTTGGTCATAACTGTCAAACATGTATCAGGTCTTAGGGCATTGTAAATCCCCTGGAACCCCAAAAATGTGGGCAATAACTCGTGAAAACAGCCGTAATACGCGAAATCGACGAGTTTTTGGTTAGAACTCTCAAACATGTATCGGGTCTAACGAGCCATACAAATCCCCCTGGAAACTCGCATTGTAGGTAATAGAGCATGAAAACGGCCATAAAACATAAAAACAACAAGTTTTTGGTCATACCCTCAAACATGTATCGGGTCTAATGGTCGTTGTAAATCGCCCTGAAATGCTAGAACTGTGGCAATACCTCATGAAAACGATCATAAAACACAAAACGACAAATTTTTGGTCATCCCATAAAACATGCATCGGATATAATGGTCCATGCAAATTCCCATGGAGCACCAAAACAGTGTGCAATAGCTCATGAAAACGGTCAGAAACGCGAAAATGACGAAGTTTTTGGTCATAACTCAAACATGTATCATGTCTTAGGATCGCTAAACTTCGAGCGCCAAAACAAAGGTCCAATAGCTCATGAAAACGGTCAGAACGTGAAAAAGACGAAGTTTTTGGTCATAACTTCAAACATGTATCGGGTCTTAGGTCGTTGTAAACCTCGAACCCCAAAATCGTGGGCAATAACTCGTGAAAACAGCCATAATACGCTAAATCGACGAAGTTTTGGTTAGAACTCTCAAACATGTATCGGGTCTAACGAGCCATACAAATCCCGAAACTCGCATCGTGTAGGTAATAGAGCATGAAAACGCCATAAAACATAAAAACAACAAGTTTTTGGTCATGCCTCAAACATGTATCGGGTCTAATGGTCGCTTGTAAATCGCCTCAAACCCTAGAAATGTGGCAATACCTCATGAAAGCGGTCATAAAACACAAAACGACAAATTTTTGGTCATCCCTCAAACATGCATCGGATCTAATGGTCCATGCAAATCCTCATGGAGCACCAAAACAATGTGCAATAGCTCATGAAAACGGCCAGAAACGCGAAAATGACGAAGTTTTTGGTCATAACTCTCAAACATGTAGCAGGTCTTAGGATCGCTGTACAACCTCGGAGCGCCAAAACAAAGGTCCAATAGCTCATGAAAACGGCAGAACGTGAAAACGATGAGTTTTTGGTCATAACTCTCAAACATGTATCGGGTCTTTGGGTCGTTGTAAATCCCCCTAGAACCCCAAAAATTTGGGCAATAACTCGTGAAAGCAGCCATAATACACAAAATCGACGAGTTTTTTGTTAGAACTCTCAAACATGTATCGGGTCTAACGAGCCATACAAATCCCCCTGGAAACTCAAACTGTTGGTAATAGAGCATGAAAACGGCCATAAAACATAAAAACAACAAGTTTTTGATCATCCCTCAAACTTGTATCGGGTCTAATGGTCGTTGTAAATCGGCCTGAAACCCTAGAAATGTGGCAATACCTCATGAAAGCAGTCATAAAACACAAAACGACAAATTTTGGTCATCCTCAAACATGCATCGGATCTAATGGTCCATGCAAATCCCCATGGAGCACCAAAACAATGTGCAATAGCTCATGAAAACGGTCAGAAACGCGAAAAACGACGAGTTTTGGTCATAACTCTCAAACATGTATCATGTCTTAGGATCGCTACAACCCTCGGAGCGCCAAAACAAAGGTCCAATAGCTCATGAAAACGGCCAGAACGTGAAAAACGAGAGTTTTGGTCATAACTCAAACATGTATCGGGTCTTAGGGTCGTTGTAAATCCCTAGAACCCCAAAACTGTGGCACAACTCGTGAAAACAGCCATAATACGTAAATCGACGAGTTTTTGGTTAGAACTCTCAAACATGTATCGGGTCTAACGAGCCATACAAATCCCCCTGGAAACTCGCATTGTGTAGGTAATAGAGCATGAAAACGGCCATAAAACATAAAACAACAAGTTTTTGATCATGCCCTCAAACATGTATCGGGTCTAATGGTCATTGTAAATCGCCCTGAAACCCTAGAAATGTGGCAATACCTCAAGAAAACGGTCATAAAACACAAAACGACAAATTTTGGGCATCCCTTAAACATGCATCGGATCTAAAATGGGCCATGCAAATCCCCATGGAGCACCAAAACAGGTGCAATAGCTCATGAAAACGGCCAGAAACGCGAAAAATGACGAGTTTTGGTCATAACTCTCAAACATGTAGCAGGTCTTAGGATCAAGTAAATCCTCGAGCGCCAAAACAAAGGTCCAATAGCTCATGAAAACGGCCAAAACGTGAAAAAGACGAAGTTTTTGGTCATAACTCTCAAACATGTATCGGGTCTTAGGTCGTTGTAAACCCTCGAACCCCAAAACTGGGCACAACTCGTGAAAACAGCCATAATACGCGAAATCGACGAAGTTTTGGTTAGAACTCTCAAACATGTATCGGGTCTAACGAGCCATACAAATCCCCGAAACATGCACCGTAGGTAATAGAGCATGAAAACGCCATAAAACATAAAAACAACAAGTTTTGATCATGCCTCAAACATGTATCGGGTCTAATGGTCGCTGTAAATCGCCTCAAACCCTAGAAATGTGGCAATACCTCATGAAAACGTCATAAACACAAAACGACAAATTTTTGGTCATCCTCAAACATGCATCGGATCTAATGGTCCATGCAAATCCCATGGAGCACCAAAACAATGTGCAATAGCTCATGAAAACGGCCAGAAACGCGAAAATGACGAAGTTTTTGGTCATAACTCTCAAACATGTAGCAGGTCTTAGGATCGTTGTACAACCCTCGAGCGCCAAAAACAAAGGTCCAATAGCTCATGAAAACGGCCAGAACGTGAAAAACGAGAGTTTTTGGTCATAACTCAAACATGTATCGGGTCTTAGGGTCGTTGTAAATCCTCGAACCCCAAAACTGTGGGCAATAACTCGTGAAAACAGCCATAATACGTAAATCGACGAGTTTTTGGTTAGAACTTCAAACATGTATCGGGTCTAACGAGCCATACAAATCCCTCGAAACATGCACTGTAGGTAATAGAGCATGATAACAGCCATAAAACATAAAACAACAAGTTTTTGATCATGCCCTCAAACATGTATCGGGTCTAATGGTCGTTCTAAACCGCCCTGAAACCCTAGAAATGTGGCAATACCTCATGAAAGCAGTCATAAATCACAAAAACGACAAATTTTTGGTCATTCCCTCAAACATGCATCGGATCTAATGGTCCATGCAAATCCCCATGGAGCACCAAAACAGTGTCCAATAGCTCATGAAAACGGCCAGAAACGCGAAAATGACGAAGTTTTTGGTCATAACTCTCAAACATGTATCAGGTCTTAGGATCAAGCTACAACCTCGAGCGCCAAAACAAGGTCCAATAGCTCATGAAAACGGCCAGAACGTGAAAAACGAGAGTTTTTGGTCATAACTCTCAAACATGTATCGGGTCTTAGGGTCGTTGTAAATCCCCCTAGAACACCAAAACTGTGGGCAATAACTCGTGAAAACAGCCATAATACGCGAAATCGACGATTTTTTGTTTATAACTCTCAAACATGTATCGGGTCTAACGAGCCATACAAATCCTCCTGGAAACTCGCACTGTAGGTAATAGAGCATGAAAACGGCCATAAAACATAAAAACAAGAAGTTTTTGGTCATTCCCTCAAACATGTATCGGGTCTAATGGTCGTTGTAAATCTCCCTGAAACCCTAGAACTGTGGCAATACCTCATGAAAACGGTCATAAAACACAAAACGACAAATTTTGGTCATCCTTAAAAATGCATCGGATCTAACGGTCCATGCAAATCCCCATGGAGCACCAAAATAGTGTGGAATAGCTCATGAAAACGGCTGTAAAACACGAAAACGACGAGTTTTTGGTCATAACTCTCAGACATGTATCATGTCTTAGGATCACTGTAAATCCCCCTGGAGCGCCAAAACAGTGTCCAATAGCTCATGAAAACGGCCGTAAAACATGAAAAACGACGAGTTTTTGGTCATAACTCTCAAACATGTATCGGGTCTTAGGGTCGCTAAATCCCTAGAACCCCAAAACTGTGGGCAATAACTCGTGAAAACAGCCATAATACGTAAATCGACGAAGTTTTGGTTAGAACTTCAAACATGTATCGGGTCTAACGAGCCATACAAATCCTCGAAACTCGTGACCGTGTAGGTAATAGAGCATGAAAACGGCCATAAAACATAAAAACAACAAGTTTTCGATCATGCCCTCAAACTTGTATCGGGTCTAATGGTCATTGTAAATCGCCTTGAAACCCTGGAAATGTGGCAATACCTCAAGAAAATGGTCATAAAACACAAAAACGACGAATTTTTGGTCATCCCCTGAAACATGCATCGGATCTAAAATGGTCCATGCAAATCCCCATGGAGCACCAAAACAGTGTGCAATAGCTGATGAAAACGGCCGTAAAATGCGAAAATGACGAGTTTTTGGTCATAACTCTCAAACATGTAGCAGGTCTTAGGATCGTTGTAAATCCCCCTGGAGCGCCAAAACAGTGTCCAATAGCTCATGAAAACGGTCGTAAAACGTGAAAAAGACGAGTTTTTGGTCATAACTCTCAAACATGTATCGGGTCTTAGGGTCATTGTAAACCTCCGAACCCCAAAATCGGGCAATAGCTCATGAAAACGGCCAAAATACGCGAAATCGACGAGTTTTTGGTTAGAACTCTCAAACATGTATCGGGTCTAACGAGCCATACAAATCCCCCTGGAAACTTGGACTGTAGGTAATAGAGCATGAAAACGGCCATAAAACATAAAAACAACAAGTTTTTGGTCATGTCCTCAAACATGTATCGGGACTAATGGTCGTTGTAAATCGCCCTGAAACCCTAGAACTATGGCAATACCTCAAGAAAATGGTCATAAAACACAAAAACGACGAATTTTTGGTCATCCCCTGAAACATGCATCGGATCTAAAATGGTCCATGCAAATCCCCATGGAGCACCAAAACAGTGTGCAATAGCTCATGAAAACGGCCGTAAAACGCGAAAACGACGAGTTTTTGGTCATAACTCTCAGACATGTATCATGTCTTAGGATCGTTGTAAATCCCCCTGAAGCGCCAAAACAGTGTCCAATAGCTCATGAAAACGGCTGTAAAACATGAAAAACGAGAGTTTTTGGTCATAACTCTCAAACATGTATCGGGTCTTAGGGTCGTTGTAAATCCCCTTGAAACCCCAAAACTGTGGGCAATAACTCGTGAAAACAGCCATAATACGCGAAATTGACGAGTTTTTGGTTAGAACTCTCAAACATGAATCGGGGTCTAACGAGCCATACAAATCCCCCTGGAAACTCGCACTGTGTAGGTAATAGAGCATGAAAACGGCAGTAAAACATAAAACCAACAAGTTTTTGAGCATGCCTTCAAACATGTATCGGGTCTAATGGTCGTTGTAAATCGCCCTGAAACCCTAGAACTATGGCAATACCTCATGCAAACGATCATAAAACACAAAAACGACAAATTTTTGGTCATCCCCTGAAACATGCATCGGATATACTGGTCCATGCAAATTCCCATGGAGTACCAAAACAGTGTGCAATAGCTCATGAAAACGGTCAGAAACGCGAAAAACGAAGTTTTTGGTCATAACTCTCAAACATGTAGCATGTCTTAGGATCAAGTAAACCCCTCGAGCGCCAAAACAAAGGTCCAATAGCTCATGAAAACGGCCAGAACGTGAAAAACGAGAGTTTTTGGTCATAACTCTCAAACATGTATCGGGTCTTAGGGTCGTTGTAAATCCCTCGAACCCCAAAACTGTGGGCACAACTCGTGAAAACAGCCATAATACGCTAAATCGACGAAGTTTTTGGTTAGAACTCTCAAACATGTATCGGGTCTAACGAGCCATACAAATCCTCGAAACTCGTGACCGTTGGTAACAGAGCATGAAAACGGCCATAAAACATAAAAACAACAAGTTTTTAGTCGTGGCCTCAAACATGTATCGGGTCTAATAGTCATTGCAAATCGCCCTGAAACCCTAGAATTGTGGCAATACCTCATGAAAACAGTCCTAATACACAAAACGATGAATTTTGGGCATCCCTTAAACATGCATCGGATCTAAAATGGTCCATGCAAATCCTCATGGAGCACCAAAACAAGGTGCAATACCTCATGAAAACGGTCTAAAAACGCGAAAACGACAAGTTTTTGGTCATAACTCTCAATCATGTATCATGTCTTAGGATCGTTGTAATCCCTCGAGCGCCAAAACAAAGGTCCAATAGCTCATGAAAACGGCCAGAAACGTGAAAAAGACGAAGTTTTTGGTCATAACTCTCAAACATGTATCGGGTCTTAGGGTCGTTGTAAATCCCTCGAACCCCAAAATCTGGCAATAACTCGTGAAAACAGCCATAATACGCTAAATCGACGAAGTTTTGGTTAGAACTCTCAAACATGTATCGGGTCTAACGAGCCATACAAATCCCGAAACTCGCACCGTAGGTAATAGAGCATGAAAACGCCATAAAACATAAAAACAACAAGTTTTTGGTCATGCCTCAAACATGTATCGGGTCTAATGGTCGCTAAATCGCCTCAAACCCTAGAAATGTGGCAATACCTCATGAAAGCGGTCATAAACACAAAAACGACAAATTTTTGGTCATCCTCAAACATGCATCGGATCTAAAATGGTCCATGCAACCTCATGGAGCACCAAAACAAAGGTGCAATAGCTCATGAAAACGGCCAGAAACGCGAAAATGACGAGTTTTTGGTCATAACTCTCAAACATGTATCATGTCTTAGGATCGCTGTAAACTTCGAGCGCCAAAACAAAGGTCCAATAGCTCATGAAAACGGCCAGAAAACGTGAAAAAGACGAAGTTTTTGGTCATAACTCTCAAACATGTATCGGGTCTTAGGTCATTGTAAACCCCCGAACCCCAAAACTATGGGCAATAACTCGTGAAAACAGCCATAATACGCGAAATCGACGAGTTTTTGGGTAGAACTCTCAAACATGTATCGGGTCTAACGAGCCATACAAATCCCGCTAGAAACTCGCACTGTAGGTAATAGAGCATGAAAACGGCCATAAATCATAAAAATAACAAGTTTTTGATCATGCCCTCAAACTTGTATCGGGTCTAATGGTCGCTAAATCGCCTCAAAACCCTAGAAATGTGGCAATACCTCCTGAAAGCAGTCATAAAACACAAAAACGACAAATTTTTGGTCATCCCCTGAAACATGCATCGGATCTAATGGTCCATGCAAATCCCCATGGAGCACCAAAACAATGTGCAATAGCTCATGAAAACGGCCGTAAAACGCGAAAATGACGAGTTTTTGGTTATAACTCTCAAACATGTAGCGGGTCTTAGGATCGTTGTAAATCCCCATGGAGCACCAAAACAGTGTGCAATAGCTCATGAAAACGGCCGTAAAACGTGAAAATGACGAGTTTTTGGTCATAACTCTCAAACATGTATCGGGTCTTAGGGTCGATGTAAATCCCCCTGGAACCCCAAAACTGTGGGCAGTAAGTCGTGAAAACAGCCAAAATACGCGAAATCGACGAGTTTTTGGTTAGAACGCTCAAACATGTATCGGGTCTAACGAGCCATACAAATCCCCCAGGAAACTCGCACCGTAGGTAATAGAGCATGAAAACGCCATAAAACATAAAACAACAAGTTTTTGATCATGCCTCAAACATGTATCGGTCTAATGGTCGTAAATCGCCTCAAACCCTAGAAATGTGGCAATACCTCATGAAACGGGTCATAAAACACAAAAACGACAAATTTTTGGTCATCCCCTGAAACATGCATCGGATCTAATGGTCCATGCAAATCCCCATGGAGCACCATAACAGTGTGCAATAGCTCATGAAAATGGTCATATACGCGAAAACGACGAGTTTTTGGTCATAACTCTCAATAATGTAGCAGGTCTTAGGATCAAGTAAACCCTCGGAGCGCCAAAACAAAGGTCCAATAGCTCATGAAAACGGCCGTAAAACATGAAAATCGAGAGTTTTTGGTCATAACTCTCAAACATGTATCAGGTCTTAGGGTCCATGTAAATCCCCCTAGAACCCCAAAATTGTGGGCAATAACTTGTGAAAACAGCCATAATATGCGAAATCGACGAGTTTTTGGTTAGAACTCTCAAACATGTATCGGGTCTAACGAGCCATACAAATCCCCCTGGAAACTCGCACTGTAGGTAATAGAGCATGAAAACGGCCATAAAACATAAAAACAACAAGTTTTTGGTCATGCCCTCAAACATGTATCGGGTCTAATGGTCGTTGTAAATCGCCCTGAAACCCTAGAAATGTGTAAATACCTCATGAAAACGGTCATAAAACACAAAAACGACGAATTTTTGGTCATCCCCTAACACATGCATCGGATCTAATGGTCCATGCAAATCCCCATGGAGCACCAAAACAGTGTGCAATAGCTCATGAAAACGGCCGTATACGCCAAAACGACGAGTTTTTGGTCATAACTCTCAAACATGTATCATGTATTAGGATCGCTAAATCTCGAGCGCCAAAACAAAGGTCCAATAGCTCATGAAAACGGCCGTAAAACGTGAAAAAGACGAGTTTTTGGTCATAACTCTCAAACATGTATCGGGTCTTAGGGTCGATGTAAATCCCCCTGGAACCCCAAAACTGTGGGCAATAACTCGTGAAAACAGCCATAATACGCGAAATCGACGAGTTTTTGGTTAGAACTTTCAAACATGTATCGGGTCTAACGAGCCATACAAATCCCCCTGGAAACTCGCATTGTAGGTAATAGAGCATGAAAACGGCCATAAAACATAAAAACAAGAAGTTTTTGGTCATTCCCTCAAACATGTATCGGGTCTAATGGTCGTTGTAAATCGCCCTGAAACCCTAGAACTGTGGCAATACCTCAAGAAAATGGTCATAAAACACAAAAACGACGAATTTTTGGTCATCCCCTGAAACATGCATCGGATCTAAAATGGTCCATGCAAATCCCCATGGAGCACCAAAACAGTGTGCAATAGCTCATGAAAACGGCCGTAAAACGCGAAAATGACGAGTTTTTGGTCATAACTCTCAAACATGTAGCAGGTCTTAGGATCGTTGTAAATCCCCCTGGAGCGCCAAAACAGTGTCCAATAGCTCAGGAAAACGGCCGTAAAACGTGAAAAAGACGAGTTTTTGGTCATAACTCTCAAAGATGTATCGGGTCTTAGGGTCGTTGTAAATCCCCGTGGAACCCCAAAACTGTGGGCAATAACTCGTGAAAACAGCCAAAATACGCGAAATCGACGAGTTTTTGGTTAGAACTCTCAAACATGTATCGGGTCTAACGAGCCATACAAATCCCCCTGGAAACTTGGACTGTAGGTAATAGAGCATGAAAACGGCCATAAAACATAAAAACAACAAGTTTTTGGTCATGTCCTCAAACATGTATCGGGACTAATGGTCGTTGTAAATCGCCCTGAAACCCTAGAACTATGGCAATACCTCATGAAAGCAGTCATAAAACACAAAAATGACAAATTTTTGGTCATCCATGAAACATGCATCGGATCTAATGGTCCATGCAAATCCCCATGGAGCACCAAAACAGTGTGCAATAGCTCATGAAAACGGCCATAATACGCGAAATCGACGACTTTTTGGTTAGAACCCTCAAACATGTATGGTCTTAGGATCAAGTACAACCTCGAGCGCCAAACAAAGGTCCAATAGCTCATGAAAACGGCCAGAACGTGAAAAACGAGAGTTTTGGTCATAACTCGCAAACATGTATCGAGTCTTAGGGTCGCTGTAAATCTCCCGAACCCCAAAACTGTGGGCAACAACTCGTGAAAACAGCCATAATACGCGAAATCGACGAAGTTTTTGGGTTAGAACTCTCAAACATGTATCGGGTCTAACGAGCCATACGAATCCTCGAAACTCGCATTGTAGGTAATAGAGCATGAAAACGCCATAAAACATAAAACAACAAGTTTTTGGTCATGCCTCAAACATGTATCGGGTCTAATGGTCATTGTAAATCGCCTCAAACCCTAGAAATGTGGCAATACCTCATGAAAGCGGTCATAAAACACAAAAACGACTAATTTTTGGTAATCCACTTAAACATGCATCGGATGTAAAATTGTCCATGCAAATCCCCATGGAGCACCAAAACAGTGTGCAATAGCTCATGAAAACGGCCGTAAAATGCGAAAATGACGAGTTTTTGGTCATAACTCGCAAACATGTAGCAGGTCTTAGGATCGCTGTAAATCCCCCTGGAGCGCCAAAACAGTGTCCAATAGCTCAGGAAAACGGTCAGAAACGTGAAAAACGCGAGTTTTGGTCATAACTCTCAAACATGTATCGAGTCTTAGGGTCGTTGTAAATCCCTCGAACCCCAAAACTGTAAGGCACAACTCGTGAAAACAGCCATAATACGTAAATCGACGAAGTTTTTGGTTAGAACTCTCAAACATGTATCGGGTCTAACGAGCCATACAAATCCTCGAAACTCGTGACCGTAGGTAATAGAGCATGAAAACGGCCATAAAACAAAAAACAACAAGTTTTTGGTCATGCCCTCAAACATGTAGCGGGTCTAATGGTCATTGTAATGTGGCAATACCTCATGAAAGCACTCATAAAACACAAAAACGACAAATTTTTGGTCATCCCCTGAAACATGCATCGGATCTAATGGTCCATGCAAATCCCAATGGAGCACCAAAACAGTGCAATAGCTCATGAAAACGGCCGTAAAATCGGAAAACGACGAGTTTTTGCTGATAACTCTCAAACATGTAGCAGGTCTTAGGATCGTTGTAAATCCCCCTGGACCGCCAAAACAGTGTCCAATAGCTCATGAAGACGGCCGTAAAACATGAAAAAACGAAGTTTTGGTCATAACTCAAACATGTATCGGGTCTTAGGGTCGTTGTAATCCCCGAACCCCAAAACTGGGCAATAACTCGTGAAAACAGCCATAATACGCAAATCGACGAAGTTTTTGGTTAGAACTTCAAACATGTATCGGGTCTAACGAGCCATACAAATCCCCGAAACTCGCACTATGTAGGTAATAGAGCATGAACACGGCCATAAAACATAAAAACAACAAGTTTTGGTCATGCCTCAAACATGTATCGTCTAATGGTCATTGTAAATCGCCTCAAACCCTAGAAATGTGGCAATACCTCATGAAAGCGTCATAAAACACAAAACGACAAATTTTGGGCATCCTTAAACATGCATCGGATCTAATGGTCCATGCAAATCCTCATGGAGCACCAAAACAAAGGTGCAATAGCTCATGAAAACGGCCGAAAACGCGAAAAATGACGAGTTTTTGGTCATAACTCTCAAACATGTAGCTGGTCTTAGGATCGTAAACTCGAGCGCCAAAACAAGGTCCAATAGCTCATGAAAACGGCCAGAAACGTGAAAAAGACGAAGTTTTGGTCATAACTCAAACATGTATCGGGTCTTAGGGTCGTTGTAAACCCTCGAACCCCAAAACTGGGCAATAACTCGTGAAAACAGCCATAATACGCGAAATCGACGAAGTTTTTGGTTAGAACTCAAACATGTATCGGGTCTAACGAGCCATACAAATCCCCATGAAACATGCACCGTAGGTAATAGAGCATGAAAACGGCCATAAAACATAAAAACAACAAGTTTTTGATCATGCCTCAAACATGTATCGGGTCTAATGGTCGTTGTAAATCGCCCAAACCCTAGAAATGTGGCAATACCTCATGAAAACGGTCATATAAACACAAAACGACAATTTTTGGTCATCCTCAAACATGCATCGGATCTAAAATGGTCCATGCAAATCCCCATGGAGCACAAAAACAGTGTGCAATAGCTCATGAAAACGGCCGTAAAACGCGAAAATGACGAGTTTTTGGTCATAACTCTCAAACATGTAGCAAGTCTTAGGATCGTTGTAAACCCCCCTGGAGCGCCAAAACAATGTGTAATAGCTCATGAAAATGGCCGTAAAACGTGAAAACGATGATTTTTAATTGGTCATAACTCTCAAACATGTATCGCGTGTTAGGGTCGATGTAAATCCCCTTGAACCCCAAAACTGTGGGCATTAACTCATGAAAACGGCCATAATACGCGAAATCGACGAGTTTTTGGTTAGAACTCTCAAACATGTATCGGGTCTAACGAGCCATACAAATCCTCCTGGAAACTCGCACTGTAGGTAATAGAGCATGAAAACGGCCATAAAACATAAAAACAAGAAGTTTTGTCATGCCTCAAACATGTATCGGGTCTAATGGTCATTGTAAATCGCCTCAAACCCTAGAAATGTGGCAATACCTCATGAAAGCGGTCATAAAACACAAAACGACGAATTTTTGGTCATCCCCAAACATGCATCGGATCTAAATGGTCCATGCAAATCCCCATGGAGCACCAAAACAAGGTGCAATAGCTCATGAAAACGGTCAGAAACGCGAAAATGACGAAGTTTTTGGTCATAACTCTCAAACATGT
Organism: Avena insularis; assembly: GCA_023614405.1. Classification (NCBI taxonomy): domain Eukaryota; kingdom Viridiplantae; phylum Streptophyta; class Magnoliopsida; order Poales; family Poaceae; genus Avena; species Avena insularis. The sequence continues at coordinate 390,143 of JAJUPC010000015.1, read as the reverse complement.
AGCTGGTCTTAGGATCAAGTAAACCCTCGAGCGCCAAAACAAAGTGTCCAAGAGCTCACGAAAACGGCCCTAAAACGTGAAAAACGACGAGTTTTTGGTCATAACTCTCAAACATGTATCGGGTCTTAGGGTCGTTGTAAATCCCCCTGGAACCCCAAAACTGTGGGCAATAACTCGGGAAAACAGCCATAATATGCGAAATCGACGTGTTTTTGGTTAGAACTTTCAAACATGTGTCGGGTCTAACGAGCCATACAAATCCCCCTGGAAACATGCATTGTAGGTAATAGAGCATGAAAACGGCCATAAAACATAAAAACAACAATTTTTGGTCATGCCCTCAAACATGTATCGGGTCTAATAGTCATTGTAAATCCCCCTGAAACCCTAGAACTGTGGCAATACCTCATGAAAACGGTCATAAAACACAAAAAGACTATTTTTTGGTCATCGCCTTAAAAATGCATCGGATCTAACGGTCCATGCAAATCCCCATGGAGCACCAAAACAGTGTGGAATAGCTCATGAAAACGGCTATAAAACACGAAAATGACGAATTTTTGGTCATAACTCTCAGACATGTATCATGTCCTAGGATCACTTTAAATCCCCCAGGAGCGCCAAAACAGTGTCCAATAGCTCATGAAAACGGCCGTAAAACGTGAAAAACGACGACTTGTTGGTCATAACTCTCAAACATGTATCGGGTCTTAGGGTCGTTGTAAATCCCCCTAGAACCCCAAAACTATGGGCAATAACTCGTGAAAACAGCCATAATATGCGAAATCGATGAGTTTTTTGTTAGAACTTTCAAACATGTATTGAGTCTAACGAGCCATACAAATCCCATGTAAACATGCACCGTAGGTAATAGAGCATGAAAACGGCCATAAAACATAAAAACAACAAGTTTTTGATCATGCCCTCAAACATGTATCGGGTCTAATGGTCGTTGTAAATCGCCCTGAAACCCTAGAAATGTGGCAATACCTCATGAAAGCAGTCATAAAACACAAAAACGACAAATTTTTGGTCATCCCCTGAAACATGCATCGGATCTAATGGTCCATGCAAATCCCCATGGAGCACCAAAACAGTGTGCAATAGCTCATGAAAACGTCAGAAACGCGAAAATGACGAAGTTTTTGGTCATAACTCTCAAACATGTAGCATGTCTTAGGATCAAGTAAACCCTCGAGCGCCAAAACAGTGTCCAATAGCTCATGAAAACGGCCGTAAAACGTGAAAAGACGAGTTTTTGGTCATAACTCTCAAACATGTATCGGGTCTTAGGGTCGTTGTAAATCCCCCTAGAACCCCAAAACTGTGGGCAATAACTCGTGAAAACAGCCATAATACGCGAAATCGACGAGTTTTTGGTTAGAACTCTCAAACATGTATCGGGTCTAACGAGCCATACAAATCCCCCTGGAAACTCGCACTGTGTAGGTAATAGAGCATGAAAACGGCCATAAAACATAAAAACAACAAGTTTTTGGTCATGCCCTCAAACATGTATCGGGTCTAATGGTCATTGTAAATCGCCCTGAAACCCTAGAAATGTGGCAATACCTCATGAAAGCAGTCATAAAACACAACAAAGACGAATTTTTGGCATCCCCTTAAACATGCATCAGATCTAATGGTCCATGCAAATCCCCCTGGAGCGCCAAAACAGTGCAATAGCTAATGAAAACGGCCAGAAACGCGAAAATGACGAAGTTTTGGTCATAACTTCAAACATGTAGCTGGTCTTAGGATCGCTAAATCCCCTCGAGCGCCAAAACAAGGTCCAATAGCTCATGAAAACGGCCAGAAACGTGAAAAAGACGAAGTTTTTGGTCATAACTCTCAAACATGTATCGGGTCTTAGGGTCGTAAATCCTGGAACCCCAAAACTGTGGGCAATAACTCGTGAAAACAGCCGTAATACGCGAAATCAACGAGTTTTGGGTTAGAACTCTCAAACATGTATCGGGTCTAACGAGCCATACGAATCCCCCTGTAAACTCGCACTGTGTAGGTAATAGAGCATGAAAACGGCCATAAAACATAAAAACAACAAGTTTTCGATCATGCCCTCAAACTTGTATCGGGTCTAATGGTCATTGTAAATCGCCTTGAAACCCTAGAAATGTGGCAATACCTCATGAAAGCAGTCATAAAACACAAAAATGACAAATTTTTGGTCATCCCCTGAAACATGCATCGGATCTAATGGTCCATGCAAATCCCCATGGAGCACCAAAACAGTGTGCAATAGCTCATGAAAACGGCCATAATACGCGAAATCGACGAGTTTTTGGTCATAACTCTTAGACATGTAGCAGGTCTTAGGATCGTTGTACCCCTCGAGCGCCAAAACAAAGGTCCAATAGCTCATGAAAACGGCCAGAACGTGAAAAAACGAGAGTTTTGGTCATAACTCTCAAACATGTATCGGGTCTTAGGTCGCTAAATCCCCCTAGAACCTCAAAACTGTGGGCAATAACTCGTGAAAACAGCCATAATACGCGAAATCGACGAGTTTTTGGTTAGAACTCTCAAACATGTATCGGGTCTAACGAGCCATACAAATCCCCCTGGAAACTCGCACTGTAGGTAATAGAGCATGAAAACGGCCATAAAACATAAAAACAACAAGTTTTTGGTCATGCCCTCAAACATGTATCGGGTCTAATGGTCGTTGTAAATCGCCTAAAACCCTAGAAATGTGGCAATACCTCATGAAAGGGTCATAAAACACAAAACGACAAATTTTTGGTCATCCTCAAACATGCATCGGATCTAATGGTCCATGCAAATCCCCATGGAGCACCAAAACAATGTGCAATAGCTCATGAAAACGGCCAGAAACGCGAAAAATGACGAAGTTTTTGGTCATAACTCTCAAACATGTAGCATGTCTTAGGATCGCTGTAACCCTCGAGCGCCAAAACAAAGGTCCAATAGCTCATGAAAACGGCCGTAAAACGTGAAAAACGAGAGTTTTTGGTCATAACTATCAAACATATATCAGGTCTTAGGGTCTTTGTAAATCCCCCTAGAACCCCAAAACTGTGGGCAATAACTCGTGAAAACAGCCGTAATACGCGAAATCGACGAGTTTTTGGTTAGAACTCTCAAACATGTATCGGGTCTAACGAGCCATACAAACTCGAAACTCGTGACCGTAGGTAATAGAGCATGAAAACGGCCATAAAACATAAAACAACAATTTTTTGATCATGCGCTCATACATGTATCTGGTCTAATGGTCATTGCAAATCGCCCTGAAACCCTAGAAATGTGGCAATACCTCATGAAAGCAGTCATAAAACACAAAAACGATGAATTATTGGGCATCCCCTTAAACATTCATCGGATCTAAAATGTTCCATTCAAAACCGCATGGAGCACCAAAACAAGGTGCAATAGCTCATGAAAACGGCCAGAAACGCGAAAATGACGAAGTTTTTGGTCATAACTCTCAAACATGTAGCTGGTCTTAGGATCGTTGTAAATCCCTCGAGCGCCAAAACAAAGGTCCAATAGCTCATGAAAACGGCCAGAAACGTGAAAAAGACGAAGTTTTTGTTCATAACTCTCAAAGATATATCGGGTCTTAGGGTAGTTGTAAACCCTGCTGGAACCCCTAATCTTCGGGCAATAACTCGTGAAAACAGGCATTATACGCGAATTCAACGAGTTTTTGTTTAGAACTCTCAAACATGTATCGGGTCTAACGAGCCATACAAATCCCCATGAAACATGCACCGTAGGTAAGAGAGCATGAAAACGGCCATAAAACATAAAAACAACAAGTTTTGATCATGCCTCAAACATGTATCGGTCTAATGGTCGCTGTAAATCGCCCAAACCCTAGAAATGTGGCAATACCTCATGAAAGCGGTCATAAAACACAAAACGACAAATTTTTGGTCATCCTCAAACATGCATCGGATCTAATGGTCCATGCAAATCCATGGAGCACCAAAACAATGTGCAATAGCTCATGAAAACGGTCAGAAACGCGAAAATGACGAAGTTTTTGGTCATAACTCTCAAACATGAACCATGTCTTAGGATCGTACAACCTGGAGCGCCAAAACAATGCAATAGCTTATGAAAACGGCCGTAAAACATGAAAAACGAGAGTTTTTGGTCAGAACTCTCAAACATGTATTGGGTCTTAGGGTCGTTGTAAATCCCCCTAAAACCCCAAAACTGTGGGCAATAACTCGTGAAAACAGCCATAATACGTGAAATTGACGAGTTTTTGGTTAGAACTCTCAAACATGTATCGGGTCTAACGAGCCATACAAAGCCCCCTGTAAACTCGCACTGTAGGTAATAGAGCATGAAAACGGCCATAAAACATAAAAACAACAAGTTTTTGATCATGCCCTCAAACTTGTATCGGGTCTAATGGTCATTGTAAATCGCCTTGAAACCCTAGAAATGTGGCAATACCTCATGAAAGCAAATCATAAAACACAAAACGACAATTTTTGGTCATCCTCAAACATGCATCGGATCTAATGGTCCATGCAAATCCCCATGGAGCACCAAAACAGTGTGCAATAGCTCATGAAAACGGTCAGAAACGCGAAAATGACGAGTTTTTGGTCATAACTCTCAAACATGTAGCATGTCTTAGTATCGTTGTACAACCTCGAGCGCCAAAACAAAGGTCCAATAGCTCATGAAAACGCAGAACGTGAAAAACGAGAGTTTTGGTCATAACTCTCAAACATGTATCGGGTCTTAGGGTCGTTGTAAATCCCCGTGGAACCCCAAAACTGTGGGCAATAACTCGTGAAAACAGCCATAATACGCGAAATCGACGAGTTTTTGGTTAGAACTCTCAAACATGTATCGGGTCTAACGAGCCATACAAATCCCCCTGGAAACTCGCACTGTAGGTAATAGAGCATGAAAACGGCCATAAAACATAAAAACAACAAGTTTTTGGTCATGCCCTCAAACATGTATCGGGTCTAATGGTCGTTGTAAATCGCCCTGAAACCCTAGAACTGTGGCAATACCTCAAGAAAGGTCATCATAAACACAAAACGATGAATTTTGGTCATCCCTTAAACATGCATCGGATCTAAATGGTCCATGCAAATCCATGGAGCACCAAACAAAGGTGCAATAGCTCATGAAAACGGTCAGAAACGCGAAAATGACGAAGTTTTTGGTCATAACTCTCAAACATGTATCAGGTCTTAGGATCGTTGTAAATCCTCGAGCGCCAAAAAAGGTCCAATAGCTCATGAAAACGGCCAGAAACGTGAAAAAGACGAAGTTTTTGGTCATAACTCTCAAACATGTATCGGGTCTTAGGGTCGTTGTAAATCCTCGAACCCCAAAACTGGGCAATAACTCGTGAAAACAGCCATAATACGCGAAATCCACGAGTTTTTGGTTAGAACTCTCAAACATGTATCGGGTCTAACGAGCCATACAAATCCTCCATGAAACATGCACCGTAGGTAATAGAGCATGAAAACAGCCATAAAACATAAAAACAACAAGTTTTTGATCATGCCCTCAAACATGTATCGGGTCTAATGGTCATTGTAAATCGCCCTGAAACCCTGGAAATGTGGCAATACCTCACGAAAGCAGTAAATAAAACACAAAAATGACAAATTTTTGGTCATCCCCTGAAACATGCATCGGATTTAATGGTCCATGCAAATCCCCATGGAGCACCAAAACAGTGTGCAATAGCTCATGAAAACGGCTGTATACGCGAAAACGACGAGTTTTTGGTCATGACTCTCAGACATGTATCATGTCTTAGGATCAAGTAAACCCTCGAGCGCCAAAACAAAGGTCCAATAGCTCATGAAAACGGCCGTAAAACGTAAAAAACGAGAGTTTTTGGTCATAACTCTCAAACATGTACCGGGTCTTAGGTCGTTGTAAATCCCCCTGAATCCCAAAACTGTGGGAAATAACTCGTGAAAACAGCCATAATACGCGAAATCGACGAGTTTTTGGTTAGAACTCTCAAACATGTATCGGGTCTAACGAGCCATACAAATCCCCCAGGAAACTCGCACTGTAGGTAATAGAGCATGAAAACGGCCATAAAACATAAAACAACAAGTTTTTGATCATGCCTCAAACATGTATCGGGTCTAATGGTCGCTAAATCGCCTTGAAACCCTAGAAATGTGGCAATACCTCATGAAAGCAGTCATAAAACACAAAAATGACAAATTTTTGGTCATCCCCTGAAACATGCATCGGATCTAATGGTCCATGCAAATCCCCATGGAGCACCAAAACAGTGTGCAATAGCTCATGAAAACGGCCGTAAAACGCGAAAACGACGAGTTTTTGGTCATAACTCTCAGACATGTATCATGTCATAGGATCGTGGTACAACCTCGAGCGCCAAAAACAAGGTCCAATAGCTCATGAAAACGGCCGTAAAACGTGAAAAACGAGAGTTTTTGGTCATAACTCTCAAACATGTATCGGGTCTTAGGGTCGTTGTAAATCCCCCTGGAACCCCAAAACTGTGGGCAATAACTCGTGAAAACAGCCATAATACGCGAAATCGACGAGTTTTTGGTTAGAACTCTCAAACATGTATCGGGTCTAACGAGCCATACAAATCCCCCTGTAAACTCGCACTGTGTAGGTAATAGAGCATGAAAACGGCCATAAAACATAAAAACAACAAGTTTTTGGTCATGCCCTCAAACATGTATCGGGACTAATGGTCGTTGTAAATCGCCCTGAAACCCTAGAACTATGGCAATACCTCAAGAAAATGGTCATAAAACACAAAAACGACGAATTTTTGGTCATCCCCTGAAACATGCATCGGATCTAAAATGGTCCATGCAAATCCCCATGGAGCACCAAAACAGTGTGCAATAGCTCATGAAAACGGCCGTAAAATGCGAAAATGACGAGTTTTTGGTCATAACTCTCAAACATGTAGCAGGTCTTAGGATCGTTGTAAATCCCCCTGGAGCGCCAAAACAGTGTCCAATAGCTCAGGAAAACGGCCGTAAAACGTGAAAAAGACGAGTTTTTGGTCATAACTCTCAAAGATGTATCGGGTCTTAGGGTCGTTGTAAATCCCCGTGGAACCCCAAAACTGTGGGCAATAACTCGTGAAAACAGCCGTAATACGCGAAATCAACGAGTTTTGGGTTAGAACTCTCAAACATGTATCGGGTCTAACGAGCCATACAAATCCCCCTGTAAACTCGCACTGTGTAGGTAATAGAGCATGAAAACGGCCATAAAACATAAAAACAACAAGTTTTTGATCATGCCCTCAAACTTGTATCGGGTCTAATGGTCATTGTAAATCGCCTTGAAACCCTGGAAATGTGGCAATACCTCATGAAAGCAGTCATAAAACACAAAAATGACAAATTTTTGGTCATCCCCTAAAACACGCATCGGATCTAATGGTCCATGCAAATCCCCATGGAGCACCAAAACAGTGTGCAATAGCTCATGAAAACGGCCATAATACGCGAAATCGACGAGTTTTTGGTTAGAACTCTCAAACATGTATCGGGTCTTAGGGTCGTTGTACAACCCTCGAGCGCCAAAACAAAGGTCCAATAGCTCATGAAAACGTCAGAAACGTGAAAAACGAGAGTTTTTGGTCATAACTCTCAAACATGTATCGGGTCTTAGGGTCGATGTAAATCCCCCTGGAACCCCAAAACTGTGGGCAGTAAGTCGTGAAAACAGCCAAAATACGCGAAATCGACGAGTTTTTGGTTAGAACTCTCAAACATGTATCGGGTCTAACGAGCCATACAAATCCCCCTGGAAACTCGCATTGTGTAGGTAATAGAGCATGAAAACGGCCATAAAACATAAAAACAACAAGTTTTTGATCATGCCCTCAAACATGTATCGGGTCTAATGGTCGTTGTAAATCGCCCTGAAACCCTAGAAATGTGGCAATACCTCATGAAAACGGGTCATAAAACACAAAACGACAAATTTTGGGCATCCCCAAACATGCATCGGATCTAATGGTCCATGCAAATCATGGAGCACCAAAACAAAGGTGCAATAGCTCATGAAAACGGCCAGAAACGCGAAAATGACGAGCTTTTGGTTATAACTCTCAAACATGTAGCTGGTCTAAGGATCGCTAAAAACCTCGAGCGCCAAAACAAAGGTCCAATAGCTCATGAAAACAGCCGTAAAACATGAAAAAGACGAGTTTTTGGTCATAACTCTCAAACATGTATCGGGTCTTAGGGTCGTTGTAAACCCCCCTGGAACCCCAAAATTGTGGACAATAACTCGTGAAAACAGCCATAATACGCGAAATCAACGAGTTTTTGGTTAGAACTCTCAAACATGTATCGGGTCTAACGAGCCATACAAATCCCCATGTAAACATGCACTGTGTAGGTAAGAGAGCATGAAAACGGCCATAAAACATAAAAACAACAAGTTTTTGATCATGCCCTCAAACTTGTATCGGGTCTAATGGTCGTTGTAAATCGCCCTGAAACCCTAGAAATGTGGCAATACCTCATGAAAGCAGTCATAAAACACAAAAACGACAAATTTTTGGTCATCCCCTGAAACATGCATCGGATCTAATGGTCCATGCAAATCCCCATGGAGCACCAAAACAGTGTGCAATAGCTCATGAAAACGGCCGTAAAACGCGAAAACGACGAGTTTTTGGTCATAACTCTCAGACATGTATCATGTCATAGGATCGTGGTACAACCCCCTGGAGCGCCAAAACAGCGTCCAATAGCTCATGAAAACGGCCGTAAAAGGTGAAAAAAGACGAGTTTTTGGTCATAACTCCCAAACATGTATCGGGTCTTAGGGTCATTGTAAATCCCCCTGGAACCCCAAAACTGTGGGCAATAACTCGTGAAAACAGCCATAATACGCGAAATCGACGAGTTTTTGGTTAGAACTCTCAAACATGTATCGGGTCTAACGAGCCATACAAATCCCCCTAGAAACTTGCATTGTAGGTAATAGAGCATGAAAACAGCCATAAAACATAAAAACAACAAGTTTTTGGTCAAGCCCTCAAATATGTATCGGGTCTAATGCTCATTGTAAATCACCCTGAAACCCCAGAAATGTGGCAATACCTCATGAAAACGGTCATAAAACACAAAAACGATGAATTTTTGGGCTTCCCCTTAAACATGCATCGGATCTAAAACGGCCCATGCAAATTTCCATGGAGCACCAAAACAGTGTGCAATAGCTCATGAAAACGGCCGTAAAACGCGAAAACGACGAGTTTTTGGTCATAACTCTTAGACATGTATCATGTCTTAGGATCGTTGTAAATCCCCCTGGAACCCCAAAACCGTGGGCAATAACTCGCGAAAACATCCACAATATGCGAAATCAACGAGATTTTGGTTAGAACTCTCAAACATGTATCGGGTCTAACGAGCCATACAAATCCCCATGTAAACATGCACTGTGTAGGTAAGAGAGCATGAAAACAGCCATAAAACATAAAAATAAAAAGTTTTTGATCATGCCTCAAACTTGTATCGGGTCTAATGGTCATTGTAAATCGCCCTGAAACCCTAGAAATGTGGCAATACCTCATGAAAGCAGTCATAAAACACAAAAACGACAAATTTTTGGTCATCCCCTGAAACATGCATCGGATCTAATGGTCCATGCAAATCCACATGGAGCACCAAAACAATGTGCAATAGCTCATGAAAACGTCAGAACGTGAAAATGACGAGTTTTTGGTCATAACTCTCAAACATGTAGCTGGTCTTAGGATCGTTGTAAATCTCGAGCGCCAAAACAAGGTCCAATAGCTCATGAAAACGGCCAGAAAACGTGAAAAAGACGAAGTTTTTGGTCATAACTCTCAAACATGTATCGGGTCTTAGGGTTTGTAAACCTCCCGAACCCCAAAACTGGGCAATAACTCGTGAAAACAGCCATAATACGTAAATCAACGAAGTTTTTGGTTAGAACTCTCACACATGTATCGGGTCTAACGAGCCATACAAATCCCCCTGTAAACATGCACCGTAGGTAAGAGCATGAAAACGGCCACAAAACATAAAAACAACAAGTTTTTGATCATGCCCTCAAACATGTATCGGGTCTAATGGTCGTTGTAAATCGCCCTGAAACCCTAGAAATGTGGCAATACCTCATGAAAGCAGTCATAAAACACAAAAGCGACAAACTTTGGTCATCCTCAAACATGCATCGGATCTAATGGTCCATGCAAATCCACATGGAGCACCAAAACAATGTGCAATAGCTCATGAAAACGGCCAGAAACGCGAAAATGACGAGTTTTTGGTCATAACTCTCAAACATGTATCATGTCTTAGGATCGTTGTAAATCCTCGAGCGCCAAAACAAAGGTCCAATAGCTCATGAAAACGGTCAGAAACGTGAAAAACGAGAGTTTTGGTCATAACTCTCAAACATGTATCGGGTCTTAGGTCGTTGTAAATCCCCTAGAACCCCAAAACGTGGCAGTAACTCGTGAAAACAGCCATAATACGCGAAATCGACGAGTTTTTGGTTAGAACTCTCAAACATGTATCGGGTCTAACGAGCCATACAAATCCCCCTGTAAACTCGCACTGTGTAGGTAATAGAGCATGAAAACGGCCATAAAACATAAAAACAACAAGTTTTTGATCATGCCCTCAAACTTGTATCGGGTCTAATGGTCATTGTAAATCGCCTTGAAACCCTAGAAATGTGGCAATACCTCATTAAAGCAGTCATAAAACAAAAAACGACAAATTTTGGGCATCCCTTAAACATGCATCGGATCTAAATGGTCCATGCAAATCCCCATGGAGCACCAAAACAAGGTGCAATAGCTCATGAAAACGGCCAGAAACGCGAAAATGATGAGTTTTGGTCATAACTCTCAAACATGTATCTGTCTTAGGATCGCTGTAAATCCTCGAGCGCCAAAACAAAGGTCCAATAGCTCATGAAAACGGCCAGAAAACGTGAAAAGACGAAGTTTTTGGTCATAACTCTCAAACATGTATCGGGTCTTAGGTCGTTGTAAACCCTCGAACCCCAAAACTGTGGGCACAACTCGTGAAAACAGCCCTAATTCGCGAAATCAACGAGTTTTTGGTTAGAACTCTTAAACATGTATCGGGTCTAACGAGCCATACAAATCCCCATGTAAACATGCACCGTGTAGGTAAGAGCATGAAAATGGCCATAAAACATAAAAATAACAAGTTTTGGATCATGCCTCAAACATGTATCGGTCTAATGGTCGTTGTAAATCGCCTAAAACCCTAGAAATGTGGCAATACCTCATGAAAGCAGTCATAAAACACAAAATCGACAAATTTTTGGTCATCCCTGAAACATGCATCGGATCTAATGGTCCATGCAAATCCACATGGAGCACCAAAACAATGTGCAATAGCTCATGAAAACGGCCAGAAACGCGAAATGACGAAGTTTTTGGTTATAACTCTCAAACATGTAGGTCTTAGGATCGTTGTACAACCCCCTAGAGCGTCAAAATAGTGTCCAATAGCACATGAAAACGGCCGTAAAACGTGAAAAACGAGAGTTTTTGGTCATAACTCTCAAACATGTATCGGGTCTTAGGGTCGCTGTAAACTCTAGAACCCCAAAACTGTGGGCAATAACTCGTGAAAACAGCCATAATACGCTAAATCGACGAAGTTTTTGGTTAGAACTCAAACATGTATCGGTTCTAACGAGCCATACAAATCCCCCTGGAAACTTGCACTGTAGGTAATAGAGCACGAAAACAGCCATAAAACATAAAAACAACACGTTTTTGTTCATGCCCTCAAACATGTATCGGGTCTAATGGTCATTGCAAATCGCCCTGAAACCCTAGAAATGTGGCAATACCTCATGAAAGCAGTCATAAAACACAAAAAAACAATGAATTTTTGGGCATCCCCTTAAACATGCATCGGATCTAAAATGGTCCATGCAAATCCGCATGGAGCACCAAAACAGTGTGCAATAGCTCATGAAAACGGCCAGAAACTAAAAATGATGAGTTTTTGGTCATAACTCTCAAACATGTAGCTGGTCTTAGGATCGTTGTAAATCCCCCTGGAGCGCCAAAACAGTGTCCAATAGCTCATGAAAACAGCCGTAAAACATGAAAAAGACGAGTTTTTGGTCATAACTCTCAAACATGTATCGGGTCTTAGGGTCGTTGTAAACCCCCCTGGAACCCCAAAATTGTGGACAATAACTCGTGAAAACAGCCATAATACGCGAAATCAACGAGTTTTTGGTTAGAACTCTCAAACATGTATCGGGTCTAACGAGCCATACAAATCCCCATGTAAACATGCACCGTGTAGGTAAGAGAGCATGAAAACGGCCATAAAACATAAAAACAACAAGTTTTTGATCATGCCCTCAAACTTGTATCGGGTCTAATGGTCGTTGTAAATCGCCCTGAAACCCCAGAAATGTGGCAATACCTCATGAAAGCAGTCATAAAACAAAAAAACGACAAATTTTTGGTCATCCCCTGAAACATGCATCGGATCTAATGGTCCATGCAAATCCCCATGGAGCACCAAAACAGTGTGTAATAGCTCATGAAAACGGCCGTAAAACGCGAAAACGACGAGTTTTTGGTCATAACTCTCAGACATGTATCATGTCATAGGATCGTGGTACAACCCCCTGGAGCGCCAAAACAGCGTCCAATAGCTCATGAAAACGGCCAGAAACGTGAAAAACGAGAGTTTTTGGTCATAACTCTCAAACATGTATCGGGTCTTAGGTCGTTGTAAATCCTCTAGAACCCCAAACTGTGGGCAATAACTCGTTAAAACAGCCATAATACGCGAAATCGACGAGTTTTTGGTTAGAACTCTCAAACATGTATCGGGTCTAACGAGCCATACAAATCCCCCTGGAAACTCGCATTGTGTAGGTAATAGAGCATGAAAACGGCCATAAAACAGAAAACATAAAACAACAAGTTTTTGATCATGCCCTCAAACATGTATCGGGTCTAATGGTCATTGTAAATCGCCCTGAAACCCTAGAAATGTGGCAATACCTCATGAAAGCAGTCATAAAACACAAAAACGACAAATTTTTGGTCATCCCCTGAAACATGCATCGGATCTAAATGGGCCATCCAAAACCCAATGGGGCACCAAAACAGTGTTTAATAGCTCATTAAAACGGCCAGAAACGCGAAAAATGACGAAGTTTTTGGTCATAACTCTCAAACATGTAGCTGGTCTTAGGATCAAGTAAACTTCGAGCGCCAAAATAGTGTCCAATAGCTCATGAAAACGGCCGTAAAATGTGAAAAAGACGAGTTTTTGGTCATAACTCTCAAACATGTATCGGGTCTTAAGGTCGTTGTAAACCCCGAACCCCAAAACTGGGCAATAACTCGTGAAAACAGCCATAATACGCTAAATCAACGAAGTTTTTGGTTAGAACTCTCAAACATGTATCGGGTCTAACGAGCCATACAAATCCCTTGTAAACAAGCACTGTAGGTAAGAGAGCATGAAAACGGCCATAAACATAAAAACAACAAGTTTTGATCATGCCTCAAACATGTATCGGGTCTAATGGTCTGTAAATCGCCCTGAAACCCTAGAAATGTGGCAATACCTCATGAAAGCAGGCATAAAACACAAAAACGACAAATTTTTGGTCATCCCCTGAAACATGCATCGAATCTAATGGTCCATGCAAATCCCCATGGAGCACCAAAACAATGTGCAATAGTTCATGAAAACGGTCGTAAAACGCGAAAATGACGAGTTTTTGGTTATAACTCTCAAACATGTAGCAGGTCTTAGGATCGTTGTACAACCCTCGGAGCGCCAAAACAAAGGTCCAATAGCTCATGAAAACGGCCGTAAAAGGTGAAAAGACGAGTTTTTGGTCATAACTCTCAAACATGTATCGAGTCTTAGGGTCGTTGTAAATCCCCCTAGAACCCCAAAACTTTGGGCTATAACTCGTGAAAACAGCCATAATACGCGAAATCGACGAGTTTTTGGGTAGAACCCTCAAACATGTATTGGGTCTAACGAGCCATACAAATCCCCCTGGAAACTCGAATTGTGTAGGTAATAGAGCGTGAAAACGGCCATAAAACATAAAAACAACAAGTTTTTGTTCATGCCCTCAAACATGTACCGGGTCTAATGGTCATTGCAAATCGCCCTGAAACCCTAGAAATGTGGCAATACCTCATGAAAGCAGTCATAAACACAAAACGACAAATTTTTGGTCATCCCTTAAACATGCATCGGATCTAAATGGTCCATGCAAATCCGCATGGAGCACCAAAACAAGGTGCAATAGCTCATGAAAACGGCCAGAAACGCGAAAATGACGAAGTTTTTGGTCATAACTCTCAAACATGTAGCTGGTCTTAGGATCGCTGTAAATCCTCGAGCGCCAAAACAAAGGTCCAATAGCTCATGAAAACGGCCAGAAACGTGAAAAAGACGAAGTTTTTGGTCATAACTCAAACATGTATCGGGTCTTAGGGTCTGTAAACCCTCCGAACCCCAAAACTGTGGCAATAACTCGTGAAAACAGCCATAATACGCGAAATCAACGAAGTTTTTGGTTAGAACTCTCAAACATGTATCGGGTCTAACGAGCCATACAAATCCCATGTAAACATGCACCGTGTAGGTAAGAGAGCATGAAAACGGCCATAAACATAAAACAACAAGTTTTTGATCATGCCTCAAACTTGTATCGGGTCTAATGGTCGCTAAATCGCCTCAAACCCTAGAACTGTGGCAATACCTCATGAAAGCAGTCATAAAACACAAAAACGACAAATTTTTGGTCATCCCCTGAAACATGCATCGGATCTAATGGTCCATGCAAATCCCCATGGAGCACCAAAACAGTGTGCAATAGCTCATGAAAACGGCCGTAAAACGCGAAAATGACGAGTTTTTGGTCATAACTCTCAAACATGTAGCATGTCTTAGGATAATTGTACAACCCTCGAGCGCCAAAACAAAGGTCCAATAGCTCATGAAAACGGCCGTAAACGTGAAAAACGAGAGTTTTGGTCATAACTTCAAACATGTATCGGGTCTTAGGTTAGTTGTAAATCCCTCGAACCCCAAAACTGTGGGCAATAACTCGTGAAAACAGCCATAATACGCGAAATCGACGAGTTTTTGGTTAGAACTCTCAAACATGTATCGGGTCTAACGAGCCATACAAATCCCACTGGAAACTCGCACTGTAGGTAATAGAGCATGAAAACGGCCATAAAACATAAAAACAACAAGTTTTTGGTCATGTCCTCAAACATGTATCGGGACTAATGGTCGTTGTAAATCGCCTCAAAACCCTAGAAATGTGGCAATACCTCATGAAAGCGGTCATAAAACACAAAAACGATGAATTTTGGGCATCCTCAAACATGCATCGGATCTAAAATGGTCCATGCAAATCCCCATGGAGCACCAAAACAAAGGTGCAATAGCTCATGAAAACGGCCAGAACGCGAAAATGACGAAGTTTTTGGTCATAACTCTCAAACATGTAGCTGGTCTTAGGATCGCTGTAAATCCTCGAGCGCCAAAACAAAGGTCCAATAGCTCATGAAAACGCCAGAAACGTGAAAAAGACGAAGTTTTTGGTCATAACTCTCAAACATGTATCGGGTCTTAGGGTCGTAAACCCCCGAACCCCAAAACTGTGGGCAATAACTCGTGAAAACAGCAATAATACGCTAAATCAACGAGTTTTTGGTTAGAACTCTCAAACATGTATCGGGTCTAACGAGCCATACAAATCCCCATGTAAACATGCACTGTCTAGGTAAGAGAGCATGAAAACGGCCATAAAACATAAAAATAACAAGTTTTTGTTCATGCCTCAAACATGTATCGGGTCTAATGGTCGTAAATCGCTCAAACCCTAGAAATGTGGCAATACCTCATGAAAGCGGTCATAAAACACAAAACGACAAATTTTTGGTCATCCTCAAACATGCATCGATCTAATGGTCCATGCAAATCCCCATGGAGCACCAAAACAATGTGCAATAGCTCATGAAAACGGCCAGAAACGCGAAAATGACGAAGTTTTTGGTTATAACTCTCAAACATGTAGCATGTCTTAGGATCGCTACAACCCCTCGAGCGCCAAAACAAAGGTCCAATAGCTCATGAAAACGGCCTAAACGTGAAAAACGAGAGTTTTTGGTCATAACTCTCAAACATGTATCGGGTCTTAGGGTCGTAAATCCCCTAGAACCCCAAAACTGCGAGCAATAACTCGTGAAAACAGCCATAATATGCGAAATCAACGAGTTTTTGGTTAGAACTCTCAAACATGTATCGGGTCTAACGAGCCATACAAATCCCCCTGGAAACTCGCATTGTGTAGGTAATAGAGCATGAAAACGGCCATAAAACATAAAAACAACAAGTTTTTGTTCATGCCCTCAAACATGTATCGGGTCTAATGGTCATTGCAAATCGCCCTGAAACCCTAGAAATGTGGCAATACCTCATGAAAACGGTCATAAAACACAAAACGACAAATTTTGGGCATCCCTTAAACATGCATCGGATCTAAATGGTCCATGCAACCGCATGGAGCACCAAAACAAAGGTGCAATAGCTCATGAAAACGGCCAGAAACGCCAAAAAGACGAGTTTTTGGTCATAACTCTCAAACATGTAGCTGGTCTTAGGATCGTTGTAAATCCCCCTGGAGCGCCAAAACAGTGTCCAATAGCTCATGAAAACGGCCGTAAAACGTGAAAAGACGAGTTTTTGGTCATAACTCTCAAACATGTATCGGGTCTTAGGGTCGTTGTAAATCCCCCTGGAACCCCAAAACTGTGGGCAATAACTCGTGAAAACAGCCATAATACGCGAAATCAACGAGTTTTTGGTTAGAACTCTCAAACATGTATCGGGTCTAACGAGCCATACAAATCCCCATGTAAACATGCACCGTGTAGGTAAGAGAGCATGAAAACGGCCATAAAACATAAAAACAACAAGTTTTTGATCATGCCCTCAAACTTGTATCGGGTCTAATGGTCGTTGTAAATCGCCCTGAAACCCCAGAAATGTGGCAATACCTCATGAAAGCAGTCATAAAACAAAAAAACGACAAATTTTTGGTCATCCCCTGAAACATGCATCGGATCTAATGGTCCATGCAAATCCCCATGGAGCACCAAAACAGTGTGTAATAGCTCATGAAAACGGCCGTAAAACGCGAAAACGACGAGTTTTTGGTCATAACTCTCAGACATGTATCATGTCATAGGATCGTGGTACAACCCCCTGGAGCGCCAAAACAGCGTCCAATAGCTCATGAAAACGGCCGTAAAAGGTGAAAAGACGAGTTTTTGGTCATAACTCCCAAACATGTATCGGGTCTTAGGGTCATTGTAAATCCCCCTGGAACCCCAAAACTGTGGGCAATAACTCGTGAAAACAGCCATAATACGCGAAATCGACGAGTTTTTGGTTAGAACTCTCAAACATGTATCGGGTCTAACGAGCCATACAAATCCCCCTGTAAACTCGCACTGTGTAGGTAATAGAGCATGAAAGCGGCCATAAAACATAAAAACAACAAGTTTTTGATCATGCCCTCAAACATGTATCGGGTCTAATGGTCGTTGTAAATCGCCCTGAAACCCTAGAAATGTGGCAATACCTCATGAAAGCAGTCATAAAACACAAAAGCGACAAATTTTTGGTCATCCCCTGAAACATGCATCGGATCTAAAATGGTCCATGCAAATCCGCATGGAGCACCAAAACAGTGTAGAATAGCTCATGAAAACGGCCGTAAAACGCGAAAATGATGAGTTTTTGGTCATAACTCTCAAACATGTAGCTGGTCTTAGGATCGTTGTAAATCCCCCTGGAGCGCCAAAACAGTGTCCAATAGCTCATGAAAACAGCCGTAAAACATGAAAAAGACGAGTTTTTGGTCATAACTCTCAAACATGTATCGGGTCTTAGGGTCGTTGTAAACCCCCCTGGAACCCCAAAATTGTGGACAATAACTCGTGAAAACAGCCATAATACGCGAAATCAACGAGTTTTTGGTTAGAACTCTCAAACATGTATCGGGTCTAACGAGCCATACAAATCCCCATGTAAACATGCACCGTGTAGGTAAGAGAGCAT
Organism: Avena insularis; assembly: GCA_023614405.1. Classification (NCBI taxonomy): domain Eukaryota; kingdom Viridiplantae; phylum Streptophyta; class Magnoliopsida; order Poales; family Poaceae; genus Avena; species Avena insularis. The sequence continues at coordinate 371,985 of JAJUPC010000015.1, read as the reverse complement.
GAAAACGGCCATAAAACATAAAAACAACAAGTTTTTGATCATGCCCTCAAACTTGTATCGGGTCTAATGGTCGTTGTAAATCGCCCTGAAACCCCAGAAATGTGGCAATACCTCATGAAAGCAGTCATAAAACAAAAAAACGACAAATTTTTGGTCATCCCCTGAAACATGCATCGGATCTAATGGTCCATGCAAATCCCCATGGAGCACCAAAACAATGTGCAATAGCTCATGAAAACGGCCGTAAAACGCGAAAATGACGAGTTTTTGGTTATAACTCTCAAACATGTAGCAGGTCTTAGGATCGTACAACCCCCGGAGCGCCAAAACAAAGGTCCAATAGCTCATGAAAACGGCCAGAAACGTGAAAAACGAGAGTTTTGGTCATAACTTCAAACATGTATCGGGTCTTAGGGTTAGTAAATCCCCTAGAACCCCAAAACTGTGGCACAACTCGTGAAAACAGCCATAATATGCGAAATCTACGAGTTTTTGGGTAGAACTCTCAAACATGTATCGGGTCTAACGAGCCATACAAATCCCCCTAGAAACTCACATTGTGTAGGTAATAGAGCATGAAAATGGCCATAAAACATAAAAACAACACGTTTTTTTTCATGCCCTCAAACATGTATCGGGTCTAATGGTCGTTGTAAATCTCCCTGAAACCCTAGAACTGTGGCAATACCTCATGAAAAAACGATGAATTTTTGGGCATCCGCTTAAACATGCATCGAATCTAAAATGGGCCATGCAAATCCCCAGGGAGCACCAAAACAGTGTGCAATAGCTCATGAAAACGGCCGTAAAACGTGAAAATGACAAGTTTTTGGTCATAACTCTCAAACATGTATCGGGTCTTAGGGTCGATGTAAATCTCGAGCGCCAAAACAAAGGTCCAATAGCTCATGAAAACGCCGTAAACGTGAAAAAGACGAAGTTTTTGGTCATAACTCTCAAACATGTATCGGGTCTTAGGGTCGCTAAACCCCTAGAACCCCAAAACTGTGGGCAATAACTCGTGAAAACAGCCATAATACGCGAAATCGACGAGTTTTTGGTTAGAACTCTCAAACATGTATCGGGTCTAACGAGCCATACAAATCCCCCTGTAAACTCGCACTGTGTAGGTAATAGAGCATGAAAACAGCCATAAAACATAAAAGCAACAAGTTTTTGATCATGCCCTCAAACATGTATCGGGTCTAATGGTCGTTGTAAATCGCCCTGAAACCCTAGAAATGTGGCAATACCTCATGAAAGCAGTCATAAAACACAAAAACGACAAATTTTTGGTCATCCCCTGAAACATGCATCGGATCTAATGGTCCATGCAAATCCACATGGAGCACCAAAACAATGTGCAATAGCTCATGAAAACGGCCGTAAAACGCGAAAATGACGAGTTTTTGGTTATAACTCTCAAACATGTAGCAGGTCTTAGGATCGTTGTACAACCCCCGAGCGCCAAAACAAAGGTCCAATAGCTCATGAAAACGGCCGTAAAACGTGAAAAACGAGAGTTTTTGGTCATAACTCTCAAACATGTATCGGGTCTTAGGGTCCATGTAAATCCCCCTAGAACCCCAAAAGTGTGGGCAATAACTCGTGAAAACAGCCATAATACGCGAAATCGACGAGTTTTTGGGTAGAACTCTCAAACATGTATCGGGTCTAACGAGCCATACAAATCCCCCTGGAAACTCGCATTGTGTAGGTAATAGAGCATGAAAACGGCCATAAAACATAAAAACAACAAGTTTTTGTTCATGCCCTCAAACATGTATCGGGTCTAATGGTCATTGCAAATCGCCCTGAAACCCTAGAAATGTGGCAATACCTCATGAAAGCAGTCATAAAACACAAAAACGACAAATTTTTGGGCATCCCCTTAAACATGCATCGGATCTAAATGGTCCATGCAAATCCGCATGGAGCACCAAAACAGTGTGCAATAGCTCATGAAAACGGCCGTAAAACGCGAAAATGACGAGTTTTTGGTCATAACTCTCAAACATGTAGCTGGTCTTAGGATCGTTGTAAATCCCCCTGGAGCGCCAAAACAGTGTCCAATAGCTCATGAAAACGGCCGTAAAACGTGAAAAAGACGAGTTTTTGGTCATAACTCTCAAACATGTATCGGGTCTTAGGGTCATTGTAAACCCCCCTGGAACCCCAAAACTGTGGGCAATAACTCGTGAAAACAGCCATAATATGCGAAATCAACGAGTTTTTGGGTAGAACTCTCAAACATGTATCGGGTCTAACGAGCCATACAAATCCCCATGTAAACATGCACTGTGTAGGTAAGAGAGCATGAAAACGGCCATAAAACATAAAAATAACAAGTTTTTGATCATGCCCTCAAACTTGTATCGGGTCTAATGGTCGTTGTAAATCGCCCTGAAACCCTAGAAATGTGGCAATACCTCATGAAAGCAGTCATAAAACACAAAAACGACAAATTTTTGGTCATCCCCTGAAACATGCATCGGATCTAATGGTCCATGCAAATCCCCATGGAGCACCAAAACAGTGTGCAATAGCTCATGAAAACGGCCATAATACGCGAAATCGACGAGTTTTTGGTTAGAACTCTCAAACATGTAGCAGGTCTTAGGATCGTTGTACAACCCCCTGGAGCGTCAAAACAGTGTCCAATAGCTCATGAAAACGGCCATAAAACGTGAAAAACGAGAGTTTTTGGTCATAACTCTCAAACATGTATCGGGTCTTAGGGTCGTTGTAAATCCCCCTAGAACCCCAAAACTGTGGGCAATAACTCGTGAAAACAGCCATAATACGCGAAATCGACGAGTTTTTGGGTAGAACTCTCAAACATGTATCGGGTCTAACGAGCCATACAAATCCCCCTGGAAACTCGCATTGTGTAGGTAATAGAGCATGAAAACGGCCATAAAACATAAAAACAACAAGTTTTTGTTCATGCCCTCAAACATGTATCGGGTCTAATGGTCATTGCAAATCGCCCTGAAACCCTAGAAATGTGGCAATACCTCATGAAAGCAGTCATAAAACACAAAAACGACAAATTTTTGGGCATCCCCTTAAACATGCATCGGATCTAAAATGGTCCATGCAAATCCGCATGGAGCACCAAAACAGTGTGCAATAGCTCATGAAAACGGCCGTAAAACGCGAAAATGACGAGTTTTTGGTCATAACTCTCAAACATGTAGCAGGTCTTAGGATCGTTGTAAATCCCCCTGGAGCGCCAAAACAGTGTCCAATAGCTCATGAAAACGGCCGTAAAACGTGAAAAAGACGAGTTTTTGGTCATAACTCTCAAACATGTATCGGGTCTTAGGGTCATTGTAAATCCCCCTGGAACCCCAAAACTGTGGGCAATAACTCGTGAAAACAGCCGTAATACGCGAAATCAACGAGTTTTTGGTTAGAACTCTCAAACATGTATCGGGTCTAACGAGCCATACAAATCCCCATGTAAACATGCACTGTGTAGGTAAGAGAGCATGAAAACGGCCATAAAACATAAAAATAACAAGTTTTTGATCATGCCCTCAAACTTGTATCGGGTCTAATGGTCGTTGTAAATCGCCCTGAAACCCTAGAAATGTGGCAATACCTCATGAAAGCAGTCATAAAACACAAAAACGACAAATTTTTGGTCATCCCCTGAAACATGCATCGGATCTAATGGTCCATGCAAATCCCCATGGAGCACCAAAACAATGTGCAATAGCTCATGAAAACGGCCGTAAAACGCGAAAATGACGAGTTTTTGGTTATAACTCTCAAACATGTAGCAGGTCTTAGGATCGTTGTACAACCCCCTGGAGCGTCAAAACAGTGTCCAATAGCTCATGAAAACGGCCGTAAAACGTGAAAAACGAGAGTTTTTGGTCATAACTCTCAAACATGTATCGGGTCTTAGGGTCGTTGTAAATCCCCCTAGAACCCCAAAACTGTGGGCAATAACTCGTGAAAACAGCCATAATACGCGAAATCGACGAGTTTTTGGTTAGAACTCTCAAACATGTATCGGGTCTAACGAGCCATACAAATCCCCCTGGAAACTCGCACTGTGTAGGTAATAGAGCATGAAAACGGCCATAAAACATAAAAACAACAAGTTTTTGTTCATGCCCTCAAACATGTATCGGGTCTAATGGTCATTGCAAATCGCCCTGAAACCCTAGAAATGTGGCAATACCTCATGAAAGCAGTCATAAAACACAAAAACGATGAATTTTTGGGCATCCCCTTAAACATGCATCGGATCTAAAATGGTCCATGCAAATCCGCATGGAGCACCAAAACAGTGTGCAATAGCTCATGAAAACGGCCGTAAAACGCGAAAATGACGAGTTTTTGGTCATAACTCTCAAACATGTAGCAGGTCTTAGGATCGTTGTAAATCCCCCTGGAGCGCCAAAACAGTGTCCAATAGCTCATGAAAACGGCCGTAAAACGTGAAAAAGACGAGTTTTTGGTCATAACTCTCAAACATGTATCGGGTCTTAGGGTCGTTGTAAACCCTCCTGGAACCCCAAAACTGCGGGCAATAACTCGTGAAAACAGCCATAATACGCGAAATCAACGAGTTTTTGGTTAGAACTCTCAAACATGTATCGGGTCTAACGAGCCATACAAATCCCCATGTAAACATGCACTGTGTAGGTAAGAGAGCATGAAAACGGCCATAAAACATAAAAACAACAAGTTTTCGATCATGCCCTCAAACTTGTATCGGGTCTAATGGTCATTGTAAATCGCCTTGAAACCCTGGAAATGTGGCAATACCTCATGAAAGCAGTCATAAAACACAAAAATGACAAATTTTTGGTCATCCCCTGAAACATGCATCGGATCTAATGGTCCATGCAAATCCCCATGGAGCACCAAAACAATGTGCAATAGCTCATGAAAACGGCCGTAAAACACGAAAATGACGAGTTTTTGGTTATAACTCTCAAACATGTAGCAGGTCTTAGCATCGTTGTACAACCCCCTGGAGCGTCAAAACAGTGTCCAATAGCTCATGAAAACGGCCGTAAAACGTGAAAAACGAGAGTTTTTGGTCATAACTCTCAAACATGTATCGGGTCTTAGGGTCGTTGTAAATCCCCCTAGAACCCCAAAACTGTGGGCAATAACTCGTGAAAACAGCCATAATACGCGAAATCGACGAGTTTTTGGGTAGAACTCTCAAACATGTATCGGGTCTAACGAGCCATACAAATCCCCCTGGAAACTTGCACTGTAGGTAATAGAGCATGAAAACAGCCATAAAACATAAAAACAACAAGTTTTTGTTCATGCCCTCAAACATGTATCGGGTCTAATGGTCATTGCAAATCGCCCTGAAACCCTAGAAATGTGGCAATACCTCATGAAAGCAGTCATAAAATACAAAAACGACAAATTTTTGGGCATCCCCTTAAACATGCATCGGATCTAAAATGTTCCATGCAAATCCGCATGGAGCACCAAAACAGTGTGCAATACCTCATGAAAACGGCCGTAAAACGCGAAAATGACGAGTTTTTGGTCATAACTCTCAAACATGTAGCTGGTCTTAGGATCGTTGTAAATCCCCCTGGAGCGCCAAAACAATGTCCAATAGCTCATGAAAACGGCCGTAAAACGTGAAAAAGACGAGTTTTTGGTCATAACTCTCAAACATGTATCGGGTCTTAGGGTCGTTGTAAACCCTCCTGGAACCCCAAAACTGCGGGCAATAACTCGTGAAAACAGCCATAATACGCGAAATCAACGAGTTTTTGGTTAGAACTCTCAAACATGTATCGGGTCTAACGAGCCATACAAATCCCCATGTAAACATGCACTGTGTAGGTAAGAGAGCATGAAAACGGCCATAAAACATAAAAACAACAAGTTTTTGATCATGCCCTCAAACTTGTATCGGGTCTAATGGTCGTTGTAAATCGCCCTGAAACCCTAGAAATGTGGCAATACCTCATGAAAGCAGTCATAAAACACAAAAATGACAAATTTTTGGTCATCCCCTGAAACATGCATCGGATCTAATGGTCCATGCAAATCCCCATGGAGCACCAAAACAGTGTGCAATAGCTCATGAAAACGGCCGTAAAACGCGAAAATGACGAGTTTTTGGTTATAACTCTCAAACATGTAGCAGGTCTTAGGATCGTTGTACAACCCCCTGGAGCGTCAAAACAGTGTCCAATAGCTCATGAAAACGGCCGTAAAACGTGAAAAACGAGAGTTTTTGGTCATAACTCTCAAACATGTATCGGGTCTTAGGGTCGTTGTAAATCCCCCTAGAACCCCAAAACTGTGGGCAATAACTCGTGAAAACAGCCATAATACGCGAAATCGACGAGTTTTTGGTTAGAACTCTCAAACATGTATCGGGTCTAACGAGCCATACAAATCCCCCTGGAAACTCGCACTGTAGGTAATAGAGCATGAAAACGGCCATAAAACATAAAAACAACAAGTTTTTGTTCATGCCCTCAAACATGTATCGGGTCTAATGGTCATTGCAAATCGCCCTGAAACCCTAGAAATGTGGCAATACCTCATGAAAGCAGTCATAAAATACAAAAACGACAAATTTTTGGGCATCCCCTTAAACATGCATCGGATCTAAAATGTTCCATGCAAATCCGCATGGAGCACCAAAACAGTGTGCAATAGCTCATGAAAACGGCCGTAAAATGCGAAAATGACGAGTTTTTGGTCATAACTCTCAAACATGTAGCAGGTCTTAGGATCGTTGTAAATCCCCCTGGAGCGCCAAAACAGTGTCCAATAGCTCATGAAAACGGCCGTAAAACGTGAAAAAGACGAGTTTTTGGTCATAACTCTCAAACATGTATCGGGTCTTAGGGTCGTTGTAAACCCTCCTGGAACCCCAAAACTGCGGGCAATAACTCGTGAAAACAGCCATAATACGCGAAATCAACGAGTTTTTGGTTAGAACTCTAAAACATGTATCGGGTCTAACGAGCCATACAAATCCCCATGTAAACATGCATTGTGTAGGTAAGAGAGCATGAAAACGGCCATAAAACATAAAAACAACAAGTTTTTGATCATGCCCTCAAACTTGTATCGGGTCTAATGGTCGTTGTAAATCGCCCTGAAACCCTAGAAATGTGGCAATACCTCATGAAAGCAGTCATAAAACACAAAAACGACAAATTTTTGGTCATCCCCTGAAACATGCATCGGATCTAATGGTCCATGCAAATCCCCATGGAGCACCAAAACAATGTGCAATAGCTCATGAAAACGGCCGTAAAACGCGAAAATGACGAGTTTTTGGTTATAACTCTCAAACATGTAGCAGGTCTTAGCGTCGTTGTACAACCCCCTGGAGCGTCAAAACAGTGTCCAATAGCTCATGAAAACGGCCGTAAAACGTGAAAAACGAGAGTTTTTGGTCATAACTCTCAAACATGTATCGAGTCTTAGGGTCGTTGTAAATCCCCCTAGAACCCCAAAACTGTGGGCAATAACTCGTGAAAACAGCCATAATACGCGAAATCGACGAGTTTTTGGGTAGAACTCTCAAACATGTATCGGGTCTAACGAGCCATACAAATCCCCCTGGAAACTCGCACTGTAGGTAATAGAGCATGAAAACGGCCATAAAACATAAAAACAACAAGTTTTTGTTCATGCCCTCAAACATGTATCGGGTCTAATGGTCATTGCAAATCGCCCTGAAACCCTAGAAATGTGGCAATACCTCATGAAAGCAGTCATAAAACACAAAAACGACAAATTTTTGGGCATCCCCTTAAACATGCATCGGATCTAAAATGGTCCATGCAAATCCGCATGGAGCACCAAAACAGTGTGCAATAGCTCATGAAAACGGCCGTAAAACGCGAAAATGACGAGTTTTTGGTCATAACTCTCAAACATGTAGTTGGTCTTAGGATCGTTGTAAATCCCCCTGGAGCACCAAAACAGTGTCCAATAGCTCATGAAAACGGCCGTAAAACATGAAAAACGAGAGTTTTTGGTCATAACTCTCAAACATGTATCGGGTCTTAGGTTCGTTGTAAACCCCCTGGAACCCCAAAACCGTGGGCAATAACTCGTGAAAACAGCCATAATATGCGAAATCAACGAGTTTTTGGTTAGAACTCTCAAACATGTATCGGGTCTAACGAGCCATACAAATCCCCATGTAAACATGCACTGTGTAGGTAAGAGAGCATGAAAACGGCCATAAAACATAAAAACAACAAGTTTTTGATCATGCCCTCAAACTTGTATCGGGTCTAATGGTCGTTGTAAATCGCCCTGAAACCCTAGAAATGTGGCAATACCTCATGAAAGCAGTCATAAAACACAAAAACGACAAATTTTTGGTCATCCCCTGAAACATGCATCGGATCTAATGGTCCATGCAAATCCCCATGGAGCACCAAAACAATGTGCAATAGCTCATGAAAACGGCCGTAAAACGCGAAAATGACGAGTTTTTGGTTATAACTCTCAAACATGTAGCAGGTCTTAGCGTCGTTGTACAACCCCCTGGAGCGTCAAAACAGTGTCCAATAGCTCATGAAAACGGCCGTAAAACGTGAAAAACGAGAGTTTTTGGTCATAACTCTCAAACATGTATCGGGTCTTAGGGACGTTGTAAATCCCCCTAGAACCTCAAAACTGTGGGCAATAACTCGTGAAAACAGCCATAATACGCGAAATCGACGAGTTTTTGGGTAGAACTCTCAAACATGTATCGGGTCTAACGAGCCATACAAATCCCCCTGGAAACTCGCACTGTAGGTAATAGAGCATGAAAACGGCCATAAAACATAAAAACAACAAGTTTTTGTTCATGCCCTCAAACATGTATCGGGTCTAATGGTCATTGCAAATCGCCCTGAAACCCTAGAAATGTGGCAATACCTCATGAAAGCAGTCATAAAACACAAAAACGATGAATTTTTGGGCATCCCCTTAAACATGCATCGGATCTAAAATGGTCCATGCAAATCCGCATGGAGCACCAAAACAGTGTGCAATAGCTCATGAAAACGGCCGTAAAACGCGAAAATGATGAGTTTTTGGTCATAACTCTCAAACATGTAGCTGGTCTTAGGATCGTTGTAAATCCCCCTGGAGCGCCAAAACAGTGTCCAATAGCTCATGAAAACAGCCGTAAAACATGAAAAAGACGAGTTTTTGGTCATAACTCTCAAACATATATCGGGTCTTAGGGTCGTTGTAAACCCTCCTGGAACCCCAAAACTGCGGGCAATAACTCGTGAAAACAGCCATAATACGCGAAATCAACGAGTTTTTGGTTAGAACTCTCAAACATGTATCGGGTCTAACGAGCCATACAAATCCCCATGTAAACATGCACTGTGTAGGTAAGAGAGCATGAAAACGGCCATAAAACATAAAAACAACAAGTTTTTGATCATGCCCTCAAACTTGTATCGGGTCTAATGGTCGTTGTAAATCGCCCTGAAACCCTAGAAATGTGGCAATACCTCATGAAAGCAGTCATAAAACACAAAAACGACAAATTTTTGGTCATCCCCTGAAACATGCATCGGATCTAATGGTCCATGCAAATCCACATGGAGCACCAAAACAATGTGCAATAGCTCATGAAAACGGCCGTAAAACGCGAAAATGACGAGTTTTTGGTTATAACTCTCAAACATGTAGCAGGTCTTAGGATCGTTGTACAACCCCCTAGAGCGTCAAAACAGTGTCCAATAGCTCATGAAAACGGCCGTAAAACGTGAAAAACGAGAGTTTTTGGTCATAACTCTCAAACATGTATCGGGTCTTAGGGTCGTTGTAAATCCCCCTAGAACCTCAAAACTGTGGGCAATAACTCGTCAAAACAGCCATAATACGCGAAATCGACGAGTTTTTGGTTAGAACTCTCAAACATGTATCGGGTCTAACGAGCCATACAAATCCCCCTGGAAACTCGCATTGTGTAGGTAATAGAGCATGAAAACGGCCATAAAACATAAAAACAACAAGTTTTTGATCGTGCCCTCAAACTTGTATTGGGTCTAATGGTCATTGTAAATCGCCCTGAAACCCTAGCAATGTGGCAATACCTCATGAAAGCAGTCATAAAACACAAAACGACAAATTTTCGGTCATCCCCTGAAACATGCATCGGATCTAATGGTCCATGCAAATCCCCATGGAGCACCAAAACAATGTGCAATAGCTCATGAAAACGGCCGTAAAACGCGAAAATGACGAGTTTTTGGTTATAACTCTCAAACATGTAGCAGGTTTTAGCATCACTGTACAACCCCCTGGAGCGCCAAAACAGTGTCCAATAGCTCATGAAAATGGCCCTAAAACGTGAAAAACGAGAGTTTTTGGTCATAACTCTCAAACATGTATCGAGTCTTAGGTGTTGGAGATATGCCCAAGAGGCAATAATAAAGTGGTTATTATCATATCTTCATACTTATGATAAATGTTTACATGCCATGCTATAATTGTATTAAACGGAAACATTAATACTTGTGTGATTTGTAAACATAAAAGAGTCCCTAGTAAAGCCTCTTGTTAAACTAGCTTGTTGGTTAATATATGATCATGGTTTCCTGATCATGAACATAGAGATGTTATTAACAACAGGGTCATATCATTAGGAGAATGATGTGATGGACATACTCCTATAGTTAAGCGTAGCATAAAGATCAAGTCATTTAAAATAGTTCAATTGCTACATGCTTTCTGAAACATAGTTATCTAATTCCTTCGACCATGAGATCATGCATATCACCTTTACCGGATGGATGCTTTGATAACATCAAACACCACACCGTAACTGGGTGGCTATAAAGGTGGCATTGAGTGTTCGAAAAGTATTGGTTGAAACACATGGATCAAGAGTGGGATTTGTCCATCCATATGACGGATAGATATACTCTGGGCCCTCTAGGTGAAATGTCATCCAATTAGCTTGCAAGCATGTGACTGGCTCACAAGGGATCACATATCACGGGAACGAGAAAAGAGTACTTATCGATGTGAGGTTGAACTAGGTATGCGAGATACCGACGATCATAACCTCGGATAAGTAAAATATCGTGAGACAAAGGGAAATTGGTATCGTATGTAAGTGGTTCATTCGACATAAAAGTAATCGTAGAAATATGTGGGAGCCATATGAATTTCCAGATTCCTCTATTGGTTATTGATCGGAGAAGTGTCTCGATCATGTCCGCATAATTCACGAACCGTAGGGAGACACACTTAAGGATTCGATGTTGTTGATTATTTATGGAATGATGAGAAAGAGACCGAATGTTGTTCGGAGTCTCGAATGGGATTCGGGATATCACGAGGAGATCCGGAATGGTCCGAAGAATAAGATTCATATAAAGAAAGTCCCGTTTCGGAGTTGGGGAATGGTTCGGTGTTTTCATCGGGAACATTCTAGAAGGTTCCTAATGTCGGCACTCGGAAGGGAAGGTACATGAATGTGTCATTGTAAATTGGAATGATTGCATCATGTACTAGGTGTCATTGCTGTCCAAAATAAAGGGTTTATTCAAATCCTAATTTGAAAAGTCAAACGGCTAGTTTGAAAGTCAAACGGCAAGTTTTGGAAAGAGGAGGAGGAGTGGGAAACCGAGTTGGGGAGGGATTCCCTCCTCCAACCGCCGCCCACACCTCAAGCGAGTTGGGGACCTCCCCTCCCGCACTCTCCCACCTATAAAGGGAGGGCAGGGCCCTCCTAGCACACAAGTCCCTCTCCTCTAAACCTAAACCTAGCCACGGCCTTAGGGATTTCTCCCAAGCCGTCAAGTTAGAGCTTCTAATTGCCTAGCCTCGGTTTAGAGCCTTCTAATTGGTGTGTCTAAACCCTAGATCACCAAAGCTCTCTCATACTCCACCATACTGCCCGGCTTAAGGCGAAGCCTGCGAGATCTCCCTCTACTTCCGGTACGCCGTTGTCTTTAGGCCCGGAATCACGAGGAGAGTGCTACAACCTCCGCCTTTCTTTGGAACAAGGGAGAGGAAGGTCTTCATCGAAAATCGAATGTGTGACCGATCGCGGGAGCGCGCTGTAACATAGCCGGAAGGATCGTCTACGCGATCTTGAGATCGGCAAGTGTACGACTACATCACCCACGAGAATCTGCTCTCGTTAACCGCTTTGGAATCTTCGAGGGTGAGTTCCTCTATCGACTCGTTGCTACAATCTAGTAGATAGATCTTGGCCTGATCATAGATTAGATCTTGATTGTGTGTTCATGCGGTAGAAAATTTTTGTTTTCCATGCTACGAACCCCTACAGTGGTCAGGCCGGTCTATATGTAGATCTGTTGTTGCAGGTAGAACACAATGGTCATTGTGGGCATTGATGCTTTATTGTCGATTGCTTCTTGTGTACTTTGCATATTGCGGTATGTTGGGATGAAGCGCCCGCTAACCTTACATGACATCGTTCATGAGACTTGCTCCACGCTGGACATGCAACTCAGATTGCATAAGTGGCTTTATGGGTGCTGCTTTCCCAAAGATAGTGAGATCCAATTTACAACGGGTGATTAACAATACTAGTATCAATGTTGTGGTTCTTGTTCGTAAGTTAGAACGACACTTATTGAAATCCCCAAACCACGTAAAATATGCAAAGAAAGTAGAGGCGTCTAACTTTGTTTTGCAGGGGTGTGCAGTGATGTGATATGGCCATGATTGTGATTATATTTGATGTATGCAATGTTCCTTATTGTAAGTTGGCAACCGGCAGGAGCCATATGGTTGTCTTTAATTTCTGTTAAGACCCGCGTGTCTATTCAAAGTAGTTGTAATAGTTGAGGCCGGTGGACGACAACCATGAAGAAGCGTCATTGACCTTGATGCAATGCCGGTGATGATGGAGATCATGTTCGTGCTAGAAGATGGAGATCGGAAGCACAAAGAAGAAAGGCCATATCATATCACATATTATGAATTGCATGTGATGTTAATCCTTTATGCATCTTGTATTGCTTAGTAGACGACGGTAGCATTATAAGATGATCCCTCATGCACATAAATTTCAAGTTCTAAAGTGTTCACCCTTAGTATGCACCGTTGCTAAAACTAGTTGTTTCGAAGCACCACGTGATGATCGGGTGTGTTAGATTCAACAAGTGAATACAACGTAAGCAAGCCAGATTTGCTTATGCGGTAGCTAAGGTTTGATCTTGACGAGCCTAGCATGTACAAACATGGTCTCAGGAACACGGATCACCGAAAGGTAAAGCATGAGTCATATAGTAGATATGATGAACATGTTGATTGTTCGCCATTGAAGCTACATCAACTCTCGTGATGATCGGTTTTGATGTGGTGGATTTGGTTCGTGTGATCACTAAAACAATGTGAGGGATATTGTTTTGAGTGGGAGTTCACCTAGATTAATTTAATTATTAATTAGAACTCAATTTATCATAAATTAAATCAAAGTGAATTTGCATAGTTGTTGTAGTCATTGGCATCCGTTTACCACCTTGCGCTTAGTTTTAATTGAGATGATAGAGCTATAGAATTCTGGTTAGTTACTTTACGAACTGGTATCGTATTGTTTTGAAGTGTTAATCTAAAGTTTAAAAGTCCTATTGCAAACTTTCAGTAAGTTCCGTTTACTCCATGAAGTTTAATAATTAGTATTAAATCAAGAGTGACAATTCCAAGTGTTAGTGTATGAGTATCATGTTTGTCTCCATGATTCTTGATATTCAAAGGATTGTCTTAATATCAAGGTTATCTAGGACCTGAAAGAGTTGTTTCAGAAACCATGATGTGTGAAAGATATTGTGATATCTGAAACGAAGTTTTGGTTGCAACATGATAGAGTATAATATGGCAAAAGTCATGTTCTCGTATTTAATGAGAATTTGCAAAAGGTTGAAGACACTAGTTGTCTTAATCCTCCAAAATGTTTTGGAGAGCAACATTATACTCACAGCCAATCGTTATAAGCTAAAAGTAGCTTGATCATGGATAATTCCATGATAAGGGTGAATATTTGATGTAGGTAAAATGTTTACTACACCAATAGATTACTAAAGAAAGGAATTTGAAAGAACACCAAACATTTGATGATGGTGATCTACTTCAAAGTGCAAGTCCAAAGACATTGGTATTTAATTATACACGCTTTGGACTATGTGTCATATGTATGACTCCACTGTTGATGTTGATAGATTCTTTCAAACAGAAAATAACTACTGAAAGAGAATCTCATAAATATATGGCAGAAAAGAAAAGACTAGAATTGTTCAGTTTAAGTATATAGATGATATACATGTTATGGCTGTATTCTTTGCTTATTAAACAATGTGGTTCTTAAGTATTTGATACTGAATTTGTTGGTGTGAATCGTCATACGAAACAACACAATTCATGAACTACAATGGCCTAAGTAACTAGCAAAAGAATATGTGATGATGTTCATCGAGAACAAATAAAGGGTTATTGTGTTACTCATTAAACATCAAAGCTTGCCTTCAAGATTTGTTTTATCAGGTATTATGAGAACAAAAGGGTTGTTCAAATAATTGCCGTAATCCATAAAAGATGGATGATTCACAAATCTCGTTGGAGAAATCACATCCATAAAACTAGTGCTAAAAATGTCGAAAGACAAATTGATTGAAAGATCACTTAGGAAGTGACATCGCCATTTAAATTATATTGGAAAGAAAACATGAAGAAACTCCATATGGATGGAATTTTGGAGTCGTTTGATTTTTGATCACATGACGCTTGTGAAACTTTCCTAGAGATAATTAAAACTTCGTTCATAGGCCAAAAGGGAACGAATGACTAGCTTATTGTTGTATGAAATCCATTATATGTAGTCAAGAGCGATGGATTTCAACTTCATATGCTTTCTCCGAAAATTTGAGTGAATATATGAATATTTACTTAATAAGGATGAAGTATGAAACATTTGAAAAGTTCAAAGTCTTTCAAAATGAAGTGCAAAATCATTGTAATAAGAATATAAATAGTTTATGATAAAGATCATAAAGAAAGATATTTAAGTTACAAGTTTAGCATAATACCTAAGATCTAAGGAATCGTTCTGTGGATTTGCATTTCCCGAAACACCATAAGAGTATGGAGCGTTCGAGATATGTAATTAAAACCTTGTTTGACCTGGTAAGATCAAAGGTGGAATTCATAGAACTGCCATTATATTTTAAAGATTAAAAGCTTTAGAGACTACCGTTTTCCACTGAAAAGAGCTCCATCATAATCTGCTGAAATGATACCATATAAAGTTATGGTTTGGGATAAAACCCAAGTAGTCCTTTCTTAAACATTGGTATGCTATGCATAAGAAAGATGTTTGCAACCAAAGTCGGATAAACCTGTCTTTGTATTACTGTTAAGTATTCCTCCATAAACACCAGAGACAAAAGTGTTTGTCGCTTAGAACGTTAAGTTTCTTTGAGAAGGAATTTTTCGTGAAAAGTTAAAGTGGGAGGACAATAGAACTTGGATAAAGTTAAAAGGACCTTAGCTATATGTGCAAAGTTGCGCAGCGCCGAAAAGTGTTCCGGAGTTAGCAACAATGCTCATGGCTCGCGTACCTCAAAGGTTGTGATCGCAGAGGTCTAAGTTTCTATTGAACCAAGTAGGTCGAGTAAACAATCAAATACCAAGATTTGAGGGTTGAATCATTATTTGAGAATAATGAACGGACTACATGCAAAGAAGCGATGATGGGCCCTGACTCCGTCAAATGGCTTGAAGCCATAAAATCCGTGATAGTTCCATACACGAGAAATCAAGTTTTGAACTTGAAGGACCCTCGAGAAAGGTGTAAGACCTTACAGTTGTGTTTGGATCTATAAAGAAGTAGACATGGATGTTTCACATCTATGAAATAGTCGACATGTTGGGAAAGAGTTCACAAAATGTTCAAAGGTTGACTATGACAAGATTTGATCTTTCATAGCGATATTTAGTCTAGACGGATTAATGTAGCAACCACTACATATGATTTTGTTATGTGGTAGTTGAATAAACAAAACAAGTTCTTCTATTAGAAGGGTTACCTAGGACGTGTGCATGACACGGTCCAAAGGGTTTTTGTTAATTCAAAGGATGCTAAATACATATGCGAACTTCAATGGTTAAAGTGAGCATAGCGGAGTTGGAATCTTCACTATGATGAAACTGTGAAAAGAGTTCAATTTCATCGGAGATAATGAAGATGCTTGCATTTGCAAGAAATTAAGTGGGAGCGCTAAGACATATTTCTAATACATTATGTGGAGGACATATTGTTGATTAGAAATGATGTGTATTTTATTAACACATATTAAGAATTTCATCCTGATGAAAGACTTAGGCAAAACCCAAATATTTGGCATCAATAGACGCTAATATGGTTGTGCCGAAAGTACATAGATGATGTATTGAATGAGTTCAATATAGAAACTACAAGAAAGGTTCTTGTCACACAGAAAGGATTGAATGAGTTCAATATTGATGATATATTCAAGTGTATTGACACTTGGTAAGTGAAACAAAGATTCAAGTATAGATTGATACTTGATGTATGAAATCACAAAGGTATTTATATCAATCATACTGTGATATGTACAAATCCAGATATGTCCTATGCTCTAAATGTTATGAGCATATACCAGAATGATTCATAAGATGATCATTGGACGATAGTAAGGATATTCTTATGATCTTTTGGAAGAACTAAGAGTATATTATTTGCAGAAGTGACAAATAGATGGTTAGTTCATTGTAAAAGTACTACATTGATACTAGTTTTGTCACAGAGTAAAAATTAAGTTTATCTCAATCTAAACTAAAGGTGGCACAATATAATGGAAAGTAAGTTCCATAATGGATTTGGATGAGTTCCAAAGTTAAGACATTGTGACAGATACTACAACAACAGGCTAAGTATATGACTGCTATAATAGTAGCTAAAGAGGGCATTTGTGTCAAGTAGTTTGTTATCAAACTAGGTGTAGTTCACAGCGGGATAATACTATGAAGATATATTGTACGACAATATTATCAACATGTTTTAACCCCAAAGAACTAAAGGTCTCACCGAAGGACCAAATTTATACAAAGCCATCTCATTAAAGAATGAGTGATGCGTAGAGATGATGCAAAGCAATTACACACGACTAGAAGTGTGATGGAGGATCCGGCGATTAACCACTAGCAATCGTGTACATACAACACCAGAAAGCCATAGGTGTTGAATATACAAAGGTATAAAACTAGATTATTGACTCTAGTGCAAGTGGGAGACTGTTGGAGATATGCCCAAGAGGCAATAATAAAGTGGTTATTATCATATCTTCATACTTATGATAAATGTTTACATACCATGCTATAATTGTATTAAACGGAAACATTAATACTTGTGTGATTTGTAAACATAAAAGAGTCCCTAGTAAAGCCTCTTGTTAAACTAGCTTGTTGGTTAATATATGATCATGGTTTCCTGATCATGAACATAGAGATGTTATTAACAACAGGGTCATATCATTAGGAGAATGATGTGATGGACATACTCCTATAGTTAAGCGTAGCATAAAGATCAAGTCATTTAAAATAGTTCAATTGCTACATGCTTTCTGAAACATAGTTATCTAATTCCTTCGACCATGAGATCATGCATATCACCTTTACCGGATGGATGCTTTGATAACATCAAACACCACACCGTAACTGGGTGGCTATAAAGGTGGCATTGAGTGTTCGGAAAGTATTGGTTGAAACACATGGATCAAGAGTGGGATTTGTCCATCCATATGACGGATAGATATACTCTGGGCCCTCTCGGTGAAATGTCATCCAATTAGCTTGCAAGCATGTGACTGGCTCACAAGGGATCACATATCACGTGAACGAGAAAAGAGTACTTATCGATGTGAGGTTGAACTAGGTATGCAGAGATACCGACGATCATAACCTCGGATAAGTAAAATATCGTGAGACAAAGGGAAATTGGTATCGTATGTAAGTGGTTCATTCGATTGCAAAGTAATCATAGAAATATGTGGGAGACATATGAATTTCCAGATTCCTCTATTGGTTATTGATCGGAGAAGTGTCTCGATCATGTCCGCATAATTCACGAACCGTAGGGAGACACACTTAAGGATTCGATGTTGTTGAGTAGTTATGGAATGATGAGAAAGAGACCGAATGTTGTTCGGAGTCTCGAATGGGATTCGGGATATCACGAGGAGATCCGGAATGGTCCGAAGAATAAGATTCATATAAAGAAAGTCCCGTTTCGGAGTTGGGGAATGGTTCCGGTGTTTTCATCGGGAACATTCTAGAAGGTTCCGGAATGTCCGTCACTCCGGAAAGGGGAAGGGTACATGAATGTGTCATTGTAAATTGGAATGATTGCATCATGTACTAGGTGTCATTGCTGTCCAAAATAAAGGGTTTATTCAAATCCTAATTTGAAAAGTCAAACGGCTAGTTTGAAAGTCAAACGGCAAGTTTTGGAAAGAGGAGGAGGAGTGGGAAACCGAGTTGGGGAGGGATTCCCTCCAACCAACCGCCCACCTCCAAGCCGAGTTGGGGAGGGACTCCCCTCCCCTTGGCCGCACCTCCCACCTATAAAGGGAGGGGCAGGGCTGCCCCTCCAAGCACACAAGTCCCTCTCCTCTAAACCTAAACCCTAGCCATAGCCTAGGGATTTCTCCCAAGCCGTCAAGTTAGAGCTTCTAATTGCCCTAGCCTCCGGTTTAGAGCCTGCTAATTGGTGTGTCTAAACCCTAGATCACCAAAGCTCTCTCATACTCCACCATACTGCCCGGCTTAAGCCTGCGAGATCTCCCTCTACTTTCGGTACCACGCCATGTCTGCGGAATCACGAGGAGAGTGCCACAACCTCACGCTGCCTTGGAACAAGGAGAGGAAGGTCTTCATCGAAAATCAACGTGACCGATCAAGGAGCGCTGCTGTAACGCAGCCCGGAAGGATCGTCACGCGATCTTGAGATCGGCAAGTGTACGACTACATCACCCACGAGAATCTGCTCTCGTTAACCGCTTTGGAATCTTCGAGGGTGAGTTCTTCTATCGACTCGTTGCTACAATCTAGTAGATAGATCTTGGCTTGATCATAGATTAGATCTTGATTGTGTGTTCATGCGGTAGAAATTTTTTGTTTTCCATGCTACGAACCACTACATTAGGGTCGTTGTAAATCCCCCTAGAACCCCAAAACTGTGGGTAATAACTCGTGAAAACAGCCATAATACGCGAAATCGACGAGTTTTTGGGTAGAACTCTCAAACATGTATCGGGTCAAACGAGCCATACAAATCCCCCTGGAAACTCGCACTGTAGGTAATAGAGCATGAAAACGGCCATAAAACATAAAAACAACAAGTTTTTGTTCATGCCCTCAAACATGTATCGGGTCTAATGGTCATTGCAAATCGCCCTGAAACCCTAGAAATGTGGCAATACCTCATGAAAGCAGTCATAAAACACAAAAACGACAAATTTTTGGGCATCCCCTTAAACATGCATCGGATCTAAAATGGTCCATGCAAATCCGCATGGAGCACCAAAACAGTGTGCAATAGCTCATGAAAACGGCCGTAAAACGCGAAAATGACGAGTTTTTGGTCATAACTCTCAAACATGTAGCTGGTCTTAGGATCGTTGTAAATCCCCCTGGAGCGCCAAAACAGTGTCCAATAGCTCATGAAAACGGCCGTAAAACGTGAAAAAGACGAGTTTTTGGTCATAACTCTCAAACATGTATCGGGTCTTAGGGTCGTTGTAAACCCCCCTGGAACCCCAAAACTATGGGCAATAACTCGTGAAAACAGCCATAATATGCGAAATCAACGAGTTTTTGGTTAGAACTCTCAAACATGTATCGGGTCTAACGAGCCATACAAATCCCCATGTAAACATGCACTGTGTAGGTAAGAGAGCATGAAAACGGCCATAAAACATAAAAACAACAAGTTTTTGATCATGCCCTCAAACTTGTATCGGGTCTAATGGTCGTTGTAAATCGCCCTGAAACCCTAGAAATGTGGCAATACCTCATGAAAGCAGTCATAAAACACAAAAACGACAAATTTTTGGTCATCCCCTGAAACATGCATCGGATCTAATGGTCCATGCAAATCCCCATGGAGCACCAAAACAATGTGCAATAGCTCATGAAAACGGCCGTAAAACGCGAAAATGACGAGTTTTTGGTTATAACTCTCAAACATGTAGCAGGTCTTAGGATCGTTGTACAACCCCCTGGAGCGTCAAAACAGTGTCCAATAGCTCATGAAAACGGCCGTAAAACGTGAAAAACGAGAGTTTTTGGTCATAACTCTCAAACATGTATCGGGTCTTAGGGTCGTTGTAAATCCCCCTAGAACCCCAAAACTGTGGGCAATAACTCGTGAAAACAGCCATAATACGCGAAATCGACGAGTTTTTGGTTAGAACTCTCAAACATGTATCGGGTCTAACGAGCCATACAAATCCCCCTGGAAACTCGCATTGTGTAGGTAATAGAGCATGAAAACGGCCATAAAACATAAAAACAACAAGTTTTTGATCATGCCCTCAAACATGTATCGGGTCTAATGGTCATTGTAAATCGCCCTGAAACCCTAGAAATGTGGCAATACCTCATGAAAGCAGTCATAAAACACAAAAACGACAAATTTTTGGTCATCCCCTGAAACATGCATCGGATCTAATGGTCCATGCAAATCCCCATGGAGCTCGAAAACAATGTGCAATAGCTCATGAAAACAGCCGTGTACGCGAAAACGACGAGTTTTTGGTTATAACTCTCAAACATGTAGCAGGTCTTAGGATCGTAGTAAATCCCCCTGGAGCGCCAAAACAGTGTCCAATAGCTCATGAAAACGGCCGTAAAACGTGAAAAACGAGAGTTTTTGGTCATAACTCTCAAACATGTATCGGGTCTTAGGGTCGTTGTAAATCCCCCTAGAACCCCAAAACTATGGGCAATAACTCGTGAAAACAGTCATAATACGCGAAATCGACGAGTTTTTGGTTAGAACTCTCAAACATGTATCGGGTCTAACGAGCCATACAAATCCCCATGTAAACATGCACTGTGTAGGTAAGAGAGCATGAAAACGGCCATAAAACATAAAAACAACAAGTTTTTGATCATGCCCTCAAACATGTATCGGGTCTAATGGTCGTTGTAAATCGCCCTGAAACCCTAGAAATGTGGCAATACCTCATGAAAGCAGTCATAAAACACAAAAACGACAAATTTTTGGTCATCCCCTGAAACATGCATCGGATCTAATGGTCCATGCAAATCCCCATGGAGCACCAAAACAATGTGCAATAGCTCATGAAAACGGCCGTAAAACGCGAAAATGACGAGTTTTTGGTTATAACTCTCAAACATGTAGAAGGTCTTAGCATCGTTGTACAACCCCCTGGAGCGCCAAAACAGTGTCCAATAGCTCATAAAAACGGCCATAAAACGTGAAAAACGAGAGTTTTTGGTCATAACTCTCAAACATGTATCGAGTCTTAGGGTCGTTGTAAATCCCCCTAGAACCCCAAAACTGTGGGCAATAACTCGTGAAAACAGCCATAATACGCGAAATTGACGAGTTTTTGGGTAGAACTCTCAAACATGTATCGGGTCTAACAAGCCATAGAAATCCCCCTGGAAACTCGCACTGTAGGTAATAGAGCATGAAAACGGCCATAAAACATAAAAACAACAAGTTTTTGTTCATGCCCTCAAACATGTATCGGGTCTAATGGTCGTTGTAAATCGCCCTGAAACCCTAGAAATGTGGCAATACCTCATGAAAGCAGTCATAAAACACAAAAGCGACAAATTTTTGGTCATCCCCTGAAACATGCATCGGATCTAAAATGGTCCATGCAAATCCGCATGGAGCACCAAAACAGTGTAGAATAGCTCATGAAAACGGCCGTAAAACGCGAAAATGATGAGTTTTTGGTCATAACTCTCAAACATGTAGCTGGTCTTAGGATCGTTGTAAATCCCCTTGAGCGCCAAAACAGTGTCCAATAGCTCATGAAAACGGCCGTAAAACGTGAAAAAGACTAGTTTTTGGTCATAACTCTCAAACATGTATCGGGTCTTAGGGTCGTTGTAAACCCCCCTGGAACCCCAAAATTGTGGACAATAACTCGTGAAAACAGCCATAATACGCGAAATCAACGAGTTTTTGGTTAGAACTCTCAAACATGTATCGGGTCTAACGAGCCATACAAATCCCCATGTAAACATGCACCGTGTAGGTAAGAGAGCATGAAAACGGCCATAAAACATAAAAACAACAAGTTTTTGATCATGCCCTCAAACTTGTATCGGGTCTAATGGTCGTTGTAAATCGCCCTGAAACCCTCGAAATGTGGCAATACCTCATGAATGCAGTCATAAAACACAAAAATGACAAATTTTTGGTCATCCCCTGAAACATGCATCGGATCTAATGGTCCATGCAAATCCCCATGGAGCACCAAAACAATGTGCAATAGCTCATGAAAACGGCTGTAAAACGCGAAAATGACGAGTTTTTGGTTATAACTCTCAAACATGTAGCAGGTCTTAGCATCGTTGTACAACCCCCTGGAGCGCCAAAACAGTGTCCAATAGCTCATGAAAACGGCCATAAAACGTGAAAAACGAGAGTTTTTGGTCATAACTCTCAAACATGTATCGAGTCTTAGGATCGTTGTAAATCCCCCTAGAACCCCAAAACTGTGGGCAATAACTCGTGAAAACAGCCATAATACGCGAAATCGACGAGTTTTTGGGTAGAACTCTCAAACATGTATCGGGTCTAATGGTCATTGCAAATCGCCCTGAAACCCTAGAAATGTGGCAATACCTCATGAAAGCAGTCATAAAATACAAAAACGACAAATTTTTGGGCATCCCCTTAAACATGCATCGGATCTAAAATGTTCCATGCAAATCCGCATGGAGCACCAAAACAGTGTGCAATACCTCATGAAAACGGCCGTAAAACGCGAAAATGACGAGTTTTTGGTCATAACTCTCAAACATGTAGCTGGTCTTAGGATCGTTGTAAATCCCCTGGAGCGCCAAAACAGTGTCCAATAGCTCATGAAAACGGCCGTAAAACGTGAAAAGACGAGTTTTTGGTCATAACTCTCAAACATGTATCGGGTCTTAGGGTCGTTGTAAATCCCCCTAGAACCCCAAAACTATGGGCAATAACTCGTGAAAACAGCCATAATACGCGAAATCGACGAGTTTTTGGTTAGAACTCTCAAACATGTATCGGGTCTAACGAGCCATACAAATCCCCATGTAAACATGCACTGTGTAGGTAAGAGAGCATGAAAACGGCCATAAAAAATAAAAACAACAAGTTTTTGATCATGCCCTCAAACATGTATCGGGTCTAATGGTCGTTGTCAATCGCCCTGAAACCCTAGAAATGTGGCAATACCTCATGAAAGCAGTCATAAAACACAAAAACGACAAATTTTTGGTCATCCCCTGAAACATGCATCGGATCTAATGGTCCATGCAAATCCCCATGGAGCACCAAAACAATGTGCAATAGCTCATGAAAACGGCCGTAAAACGCGAAAATGACGAGTTTTTGGTTATAACTCTCAAACATGTAGCAGGTCTTAGCATCGTTGTACAACCCCCTGGAGCACCAAAACAGTGTCCAATAGCTCATGAAAACGGCCATAAAACGTGAAAAACGAGAGTTTTTGGTCATAACTCTCAAACATGTATCGAGTCTTAGGGTCGTTGTAAATCCCCCTAGAACCCCAAAACTGTGGGCAATAACTCGTGAAAACAGCCATAATACGCGAAATCGACGAGTTTTTGGGTAGAACTCTCAAACATGTATCGGGTCTAACGAGCCATAGAAATCCCCCTGGAAACTCGCACTGTAGGTAATAGAGCATGAAAACGGCCATAAAACATAAAAACAACAAGTTTTTGTTCATGCCCTCAAACATGTATCGGGTCTAATGGTCATTGCAAATCGCCCTGAAACCCTAGAAATGTGGCAATACCTCATGAAAGCAGTCATAAAACACAAAAACGACAAATTTTTGGGCATCCCCTTAAACATGCATCGGATCTAAAATGGTCCATGCAAATCCCCATGGAGCACCAAAACAGTGTGCAATAGCTCATGAAAACGGCCGTAAAACGCGAAAATGATGAGTTTTTGGTCATAACTCTCAAACATGTAGCTGGTCTTAGGATCGTTGTAAATCCCCCTTGAGCGCCAAAACAGTGTCCAATAGCTCATGAAAACGGCCGTAAAACGTGAAAAAGACTTGTTTTTGGTCATAACTCTCAAACATGTATCGGGTCTTAGGGTCGTTGTAAACCCCCCTGGAACCCCAAAACTATGGGCAATAACTCGTGAAAACAGCCATAATATGCGAAATCAACGAGTTTTTGGTTAGAACTCTCAAACATGTATCGGGTCTAACGAGCCATACAAATCCCCATGTAAACATGCACTGTGTAGGTAAGAGAGCATGAAAACGGCCATAAAACATAAAAACAACAAGTTTTTGATCATGCCCTCAAACTTGTATCGGGTGTAATGGTCGTTGTAAATCGCCCTGAAACCCTCGAAATGTGGCAATACCTCATGAAAGCAGTCATAAAACACAAAAATGACAAATTTTTGGTCATCCCCTGAAACATGCATCGGATCTAATGGTCCATGCAAATCCCCATGGAGCACCAAAACAATGTGCAATAGCTCATGAAAACGGCTGTAAAACGCGAAAATGACGAGTTTTTGGTTATAACTCTCAAACATGTAGCAGGTCTTAGCATCGTTGTACAACCCCCTGGAGCGCCAAAACAGTGTCCAATAGCTCATGAAAACGGCCATAAAACGTGAAAAACGAGAGTTTTTGGTCATAACTCTCAAACATGTATCGAGTCTTAGGATCGTTGTAAATCCCCCTAGAACCCCAAAACTGTGGGCAATAACTCGTGAAAACAGCCATAATACGCGAAATCGACGAGTTTTTGGGTAGAACTCTCAAACATGTATCGGGTCTAATGGTCATTGCAAATCGCCCTGAAACCCTAGAAATGTGGCAATACCTCATGAAAGCAGTCATAAAACACAAAAACGACAAATTTTTGGGCATCCCCTTAAACATGCATCGGATCTAAAATGGTCCATGCAAATCCGCATGGAGCACCAAAACAGTGTGCAATAGCTCATGAAAACGGCCGTAAAACGCGAAAATGACGAGTTTTTGGTCATAACTCTCAAACATGTAGCTGGTCTTAGGATCGTTGTAAATCCCCTAGAGCGCCAAAACAGTGTCCAATAGCTCATGAAAACGGCCGTAAAACGTGAAAAGACGAGTTTTTGGTCATAACTCTCAAACATGTATCGGGTCTTAGGGTCGTTGTAAATCCCCCTAGAACCCCAAAACTATGGGCAATAACTCGTGAAAACAGCCATAATACGCGAAATCGACGAGTTTTTGGTTAGAACTCTCAAACATGTATCGGGTCTAACGAGCCATACAAATCCCCATGTAAACATGCACTGTGTAGGTAAGAGAGCATGAAAACGGCCATAAAACATAAAAACAACAAGTTTTTGATCATGCCCTCAAACTTGTATCGGGTCTAATGGTCGTTTTAAATCGCCCTGAAACCCTAGAAATGTGGCAATACCTCATGAAAGCAGTCATAAAACACAAAAACGACAATTTTTTGGTCGTCCCCTGAAACATGCATCGGATCTAATGGTCCATGCAAATCCCCATGGAGCACCAAAACAATGTGCAATAGCTCATGAAAACGGCCGTAAAACGCGAAAATGACGAGTTTTTGGTTATAACTCTCAAACATGTAGCAGGTCTTAGCATCGTTGTACAACCCCCTGGAGCGTCAAAACAGTGTCCAATAGCTCATGAAAACGGCCGTAAAACGTGAAAAACGAGAGTTTTTGGTCATAACTCTCAAACATGTATCGGGTCTTAGGGTCGTTGTAAATCCCCCTAGAACCCCAAAACTGTGGGCAATAACTCGTGAAAACAGCCATAATACGCGAAATCGACGAGTTTTTGGGTAGAACTCTCAAACATGTATCGGGTCTAACGAGCCATACAAATCCCCCTGGAAACTCGCACTGTAGGTAATAGAGCATGAAAACGGCCATAAAACATAAAAACAACAAGTTTTTGTTCATGCCCTCAAACATGTATCGGGTCTAATGGTCATTGCAAATCGCCCTGAAACCCTAGAAATGTGGCAATACCTCATGAAAGCAGTCATAAAACACAAAAACGACAAATTTTTGGGCATCCCCTTAAACATGCATCGGATCTAAATGGTCCATGCAAATCCGCATGGAGCACCAAAACAGTGTGCAATAGCTCATGAAAACGGCCGTAAAACGCGAAAATGATGAGTTTTTGGTCATAACTCTCAAACATGTAGCTGGTCTTAGGATCGTTGTAAATCCCCCTGGAGCGCCAAAACAGTGTCCAATAGCTCATGAAAACGGCCGTAAAACGTGAAAAAGACTTGTTTTTGGTCATAACTCTCAAACATGTATCGGGTCTTAGGGTCGTTGTAAACCCCCCTGGAACCCCAAAACTATGGGCAATAACTCGTGAAAACAGCCATAATATGCGAAATCAACGAGTTTTTGGTTAGAACTCTCAAACATGTATCGGGTCTAACGAGCCATACAAATCCCCATGTAAACATGCACTGTGTAGGTAAGAGAGCATGAAAACGGCCATAAAACATAAAAATAACAAGTTTTTGATCATGCCCTCAAACATGTATCGGGTCTAATGGTCGCTGTAAATCGCCCTGAAACCCTAGAAATGTGGAAATACCTCATGAAAGCAGTCATAAAACACAAAAACGACAAATTTTTGGTCATCCCCTGAAACATGCATCGGATCTAATGGTCCATGCAAATCCCCATGGAGCACCAAAACAATGTGCAATAGCTCATGAAAACGGCCGTAAAACGCGAAAATGACGAGTTTTTGGTTATAACTCTCAAACATGTAGCAGGTCTTAGCATCGTTGTACAACCCCCTGGAGCGCCAAAACAGTGTCCAATAGCTCATGAAAACGGCCATAAAACGTGAAAAACGAGAGTTTTTGGTCATAACTCTCAAACATGTATCGAGTCTTAGGGTCGTTGTAAATCCCCCTAGAACCCCAAAACTGTGGGCAATAACTCATGAAAACAGCCATAATACTCGAAATCGACGAGTTTTTGGGTAGAACTCTCAAACATGTATCGGGTCTAACGAGCCATAGAAATCCCCCTGGAAACTCGCACTGTAGGTAATAGAGCATGAAAACGGCCATAAAACATAAAAACAACAAGTTTTGTTCATGCCCTCAAACATGTATCGGGTCTAATGGTCATTGCAAATCGCCCTGAAACCCTAGAAATGTGGCAATACCTCATGAAAGCAGTCATAAAACACAAAAACGACAAATTTTTGGGCATCCCCTTAAACATGCATCGGATCTAAAATGGTCCATGCAAATACGCATGGAGCACCAAAACAGTGTCCAATAGCTCATGAAAACGGCCGTAAAACGTGAAAAAGACTAGTTTTTGGTCATAACTCTCAAACATGTATCGGATCTTAGGGTCGTTGTAAACCCCCCTGGAACCCCAAAACTATGGGCAATAACTCGTGAAAACAGCCATAATATGCTAAATCAACGAGTTTTTGGTTAGAACTCTCAAACATGTATCGGGTCTAACGAGCCATACAAATCCCCATGTAAACATGCACTGTGTAGGTAAGAGAGCATGAAAACGGCCATAAAACATAAAAACAACAAGTTTTTGATCATGCCCTCAAACTTGTATCGGGTGTAATGGTCGTTGTAAATCGCCCTGAAACCCCCGAAATGTGGCAATACCTCATGAAAGCAGTCATAAAACACAAAAATGACAAATTTTTGGTCATCCATGAAACATGCATCGGATCTAATGGTCCATGCAAATCCCCATGGAGCACCAAAACAGTGTGCAATAGCTCATGAAAACGGCCATAATACGCGAAATCGACGACTTTTTGGTTAGAACTCTCAAACATGTATCGGGTCTTAGCATCGTTGTACAACCCCCTGGAGCGCCAAAACAGTGTCCAATAGCTCATGAAAACGGCCATAAAACGTGAAAAACGAGAGTTTTTGGTCATAACTCTCAAACATGTATCGATTCTAGGATCGCTAAATCCCCTAGAACCCCAAAACTGTGGGCAATAACTCGTGAAAACAGCCATAATACGCGAAATCGACGAGTTTTTGGGTAGAACTCTCAAACATGTATCGGGTCTAATGGTCATTCCAAATCGCCCTGAAACCCTAGAAATGTGGCAATACCTCATGAAAGCAGTCATAAAACACAAAAACGACGAATTTTTGGTCATCCCCTGAAACATGCATCGGATCTAAAATGGTCCATGCAAATCCCCATGGAGCACCAAAACAGTGTGCAATAGCTGATGAAAACGGCCGTAAAATGCGAAAATGACGAGTTTTTGGTCATAACTCTCAAACATGTAGCAGGTCTTAGGATCGTTGTAAATCCCCCTGGAGCGCCAAAACAGTGTCCAATAGCTCATGAAAACGGTCGTAAAACGTGAAAAAGACGAGTTTTTGGTCATAACTCTCAAACATGTATCGGGTCTTAGGGTCGATGTAAATCCCCCTGGAACCCCAAAACTGTGGGCAGTAAGTCGTGAAAACAGCCAAAATACGCGAAATCGACGAGTTTTTGGTTAGAACTCTCAAACATGTATCGGGTCTAACGAGCCATACAAATCCCCCTGGAAACTTGGACTGTAGGTAATAGAGCATGAAAACGGCCATAAAACATAAAAATAACAAGTTTTTGATCATGCCCTCAAACATGTATCGGGTCTAATGGTCGTTGTAAATCGCCCTGAAACCCTAGAAATGTGGCAATACCTCATGAAAGCAGTCATAAAACACAAAAACGACAAATTTTTGGTCATCCCCTGAAACATGCATCGGATCTAATGGTCCATGCAAATCCCCATGGAGCACCAAAACAATGTGCAATAGCTCATGAAAACGGCCGTAAAACGCGAAAATGATGAGTTTTTGGTAATAACTCTCAAACATGTAGCAGGTCTTAGCATCGTTGTACAACCCCCTGGAGCGCCAAAACAGTGTCCAATAGCTCATGAAAACGGCCATAAAACGTGAAAAACGAGAGTTTTTGGTCATAACTTTCAAACATGTATCGAGTCTTAGGGTCGTTGTAAATCCCCCTAGAACCCCAAAACTGTGGGCAATAACTCATGAAAACAGCCATAATACGCGAAATCGACGAGTTTTTGGGTAGAACTCGCAAACATGTATCGGGTCTAACGAGCCATAGAAATCCCCCTGGAAACTCGCACTGTAGGTAATAGAGCATGAAAACGGCCATAAAACATAAAAACAACAAGTTTTTGTTCATGCCCTCAAACATGTATCGGGTCTAATGGTCATTGCGAATCGCCCTGAAACCCTAGAAATGTGGCAATACCTCATGAAAGCAGTCATAAAACACAAAAACGACAAATTTTTGGGCATCCCCTTAAACATGCATCGGATCTAAAATGGTCCATGCAAATCCGCATGGAGCACCAAAACAGTGTCCAATAGCTCATGAAAACGGCCGTAAAACGTGAAAAAGACTAGTTTTTGGTCATAACTCTCAAACATGTATCGGGTCTTAGGGTCGTTGTAAACCCCCCTGGAACTCCAAAACTATGGGCAATAACTCGTGAAAACAGCCATAATATGCGAAATCAACGAGTTTTTGGTTAGAACTCTCAAACATGTATCGGGTCTAATGAGCCATACAAATCCCCATGTAAACATGCACTGTGTAGGTAAGAAAGCATGAAAACGGCCATAAAACATAAAAATAACAAGTTTTTGATCATGCCCTCAAACTTGTACCGGGTCTAATGGTCGTTGTAAATCGCCCTGAAACCCTAGAAATGTGGCAATACCTCATGAAAGCAGTCATAAAACACAAAAACGACAAATTTTTGGTCATCCCCTGAAACATGCATCGGATCTAATGGTCCATGCAAATCCCCATGGAGCACCAAAACAATGTGCAATAGCTCATGAAAACGGCCGTAAAACGCGAAAATGACGAGTTTTTGGTTATAACTCTCAAACATGTAGCAGGTCTTAGGATCGTTGTACAACCCCCAAGAGCGTCAAAACAGTGTCCAATAGCTCATGGAAACGGCCGTAAAACGTGCAAAACGAGAGTTTTTGGTCATAACTCTCAAACATGTATCGGGTCTTAGGGTCATTGTAAATCCCCCTAGAACCTCAAAACTGTGGGCAATAACTCGTGAAAATAGCCATAATACGCGAAATCGACGAGTTTTTGGTTAGAACTCTCAAACATGTATCGGGTCTAACGGGCCATACAAATCCCCCTGGAAACTCGCATTGTGTAGGTAATAGAGCATGAAAACGGCCATAAAACATAAAAACAACAAGTTTTTGATCATGCCCTCAAACATGTATTGGGTCTAATGGTCATTGTAAATCGCCCTGAAACCCTAGAAATGTGGCAATACCTCATGAAAGCAGTCATAAAACAAAAAACTATGGGCAATAATGGTCCATGCATATCCCCATGGAGCTCGAAAACAATGTGCAATAGCTCATGAAAACAGCCGTATACGCGAAAACGACGAGTTTTTGGTTATAACTCTCAAACATATAGCAGGTCTTAGGATCGTAGTAAATCCCCCTAGATCGCCAAAACAGTGTCCAATAGCTCATGAAAACGGCCGTAAAACATGAAAAACGATGAGTTTTTGGTCATAACTCTCAAACATGTATCGGGTCTTAGGGTCGTTGTAAATCCCCCTAGAACCCCAAAACTATGGGCAATAATGTAGGGGTTCGTAGCATGGAAAACAAAAATTTTCTATCGCATACAAACAAACAAGCCAAGATCTATCTACTAGATTGCAGCAACGAGTCGATGGAATAACTCACCCTCGAAGATTCCAAAGTGTTTAACGAGAGCAGATTCTCGTGGGTGATGTAGTCGTACTCTTTCCGATCTCAAGATCACAGAGACGATCCTTCCGCGCCATGCCTCAAGAAGCGCCTCGCAGTCGGGTCACATCGCTCGGTTCGACGAAGACCTTCCTCTCCCTTGTTCCAAAGAAAATGGAGGTTGTAGCACTCTCCTCGCGATTCCAAGAAAGACAACGGGCGTGGTACCGGAGGTAGAGGGAGATCCCGCAGGCTTCGCTTAAGCCTGCAAGTAGTATGGTGGAGCTTATGAGAGAGGCTATTAGTGGTCTAGTAATTAGACACACCAATTAGAAGGCTCTAAACCAATTAGAAGGCTCTAAACCGAAACAGCTCTAAACCGGGGTCTAGGTCTAGTTTCTAGTTTAGAGGATAGGAACTTGTGTGTCTAGAGGAGGGGGCCTTGGCCCTCCTTTTATAGGTGGGGAGGCACGGCAGGGAGGGGAGTCCCTCCCAAGTCGGCCTTGGTTGGCGCCGCTTGGGGAGGAGACTCCTCCCTCAAGTCGGTTTCCAACTCCTCCTCTTATCCCACTTCCAAAATTGGCAGTTTGACTTTCAAACTAGCCGTTTGACTTTTTCAATTTAGGATTTAAATAAACCCTTTATTTTGGACAGCGAGAACACTTAGTACATGATGCAATCATTCCAATATGCAATGACACATTCATGTACCCCTTCCCCGAGTGCCGGACATTCCGACCTTCTAGAATGTTCCGATGAAAACACCTAACCATTCCCCAACTCCAAACGGGACTTTCCTTATATGAATCTTATTCTCCGACCATTCCGGATCACCTCGTGATATCCTGGATCCCATCCGAGACCAACAACATTCGGTCTCTTTCATAATACCATAACTACTCAAACAACGTCGAATCCTTATGTGTCTCCTCACGGTTCGTGAATTATGCGACATGATCGAGACACTTCTAACAATAACCAATAGAGGAATCTGGAAATTCATATGGCTCTACATATTTCTACGATTACTTTATGATCGAATGAACCACTTACATACGATACCAATTTCCCTTTGTCTCACGATATGTTACTTATCCGAGGTTATGATCGCTTGATCTCGCATACCTAGTTCATCCTCACATCGATAAGTACTTTTCTCGCTCCGTGATATGTGATCCCCAGACCAAGTCACATGCTTGCAAGCTAATTGGATGACATTTCACCGAGAGGGCCCAGAGAATATCTATCCGTCATGTGGATGGACAAATCCCACTCTTGATCCATGTGTTTCAACCAATACTTTCCGAACACCCAATGCCACTTTTATAGCCACCCTGTTACGGTGTGGTGTTTGATGACATCAAAGCATCCATCCAAAGAAAGGTGATATGCATGATCTCATGGTCGAAGGAATTAGGTTACTATGTATCAGAAAGCATATAGCAATTGAACTATTGAAATGACTTGATCTTTATGCTACGCTTTGTCTATAGGAGTATGTCCACCATATCATTCTCCTAACGATATGATCTTGTTGTTGATAACATCTCAATGTTCATGACAAAGAAACCACATCATCAATCAACCAACAAGCTAGTGAAGTATAGAGGCTATACTAGGGACTTCAAATTAAGTTTACAAATCACACAAGTATTAATGGTTTCCTTGTTAATACTATTATAGCATGAATGCAAACATTTATCATAAACACAAAGATATAATAATAAACTATATTTATTATTGCCTCTAGGGCATATCTCCAACAGTCTCCCACTTGCACTAGAGTCATCTAATCTAGATTACATGGTAATATACCGAACACCCATGGCAGTTTGGTGTTGGTCATGTTTTGCCCTGGAGAGGTTTAGTCAACGGATCCGCCACATTCAGATCTGTGTGTACTTTTGCAAATCTTTATATCCCCATCCCGGATATGTTCTCGAATAGCGTGGAAACGCAGCTTGATATGCTTCAGCTTCTTGTGTGACCTTGGTTCTTAAGCATTGGCTATGGCGCCCATGTTATCACAAAGAGATAGACATTGGGTCCAGCAGACTAGGAACCACACCCAGCTCAGAATGAACTCTTTCATCCATATCGCTTGTGAAGCCTCCAAGCAGCCATGTATTCCGATTCAGTTGAAGATCTCGCCACAACGCTTGCTTTGCACTCCTCCAGCTAATCACCGCACCATTCAAAATAAATACGATCCAGATTGTGATTTAGAATCATCCGGATCGGTGTTCCAACTAGCATCGGTGTAACCATTAACAACGAGCTGTTCATCACCTCCATAAGAAAGAACCATATCCTTAGTTCTTCTCAAGTACTTAAGGATGTTTTTGATCACGTCCAATGATCCACTCGATCACTTTGATATCCGCTAGTTAGACTAACAAAGATATGCGATGTCGGTCTAGTACATAGCATGGCATACATTAGAGATCCTATGGCTGAGGCATAGGAGTCTTACTCATCTTTTCTCTATCTTCCGCCGATGTCGGACTTTGAGTTTTACTCAAGGTCATATTAAGCAACATGGGCAAGAACCCTTTCTTGCTATCTTCCATTCCAAACCTCTTTAGAACTTTGTCCAAATATGTACTTTGTGACAATGATATTTGGCGCTTCGATCTATCTCTATAAATCTTTATGCCTAATATGTAAGCTTTCGCCAAGATCCTTCATTGAAAACTATTATTCAAATTCTCTTTGACACTATTAAGAAGGTCTACATCATTCCCAATCAACAATATGTCATCCACATACAGATTAAGAATGCTACAGAGCTCCCACTCACTTTCTTGTAAATACAAGCTTCTCCATAAGTTTGTATAAAACCAAAACTTTTGATTACCTTATCAAAACGTTGATTCCAACTTCGGATGCTTGCTTCAATCCATAGATGGACCGTTGAAGCTTGCATACCTTGTTAGCATCTTTAGGATCGACAAAACCTTTGGGTTGCATCATATACAACTCTTCATCAATGTCTCCATTGAGGAATGCTGTTTTGACATCCATCCGCCATATCTCATAATCATAATATGCAGCATTGCTAACATAATCCTCACAGACTTTAGCTTCGCTACCGTGAGAAAGTCTCATCGTAGTCAACTCCTTGAATTTGTCGAAACCCTTTTGCATAAGTCGAGCTTTATAGACAGAATATTACCATCAGCATCTGCTTTCTTCTTGAAAATCCATTTGTTCTCGACAGCCTTACGGCCATCCCAGAAGTCCACCAAAGTCCATACTTGGTTTTCGACATGGATCCAATCTCGATTTCATGGCTTCTTGCCATTTATTGGAATCTGGGCTCATCATCGCTTCCTCATATGTCTCGGGTCATCGGTGTTTTCCACCAACATGACATTCATAACGGAATCATACCAACTGGAGTGGTACGATTTCGCTGACCTCGAGGCTCAGAGCAACTTCAACCAAGTTTTATGATCACCATCATTAGCTTCCTCTTATTGGTGCAGCACCACAGAACTTCTTCCGTGCAGCGCTACTCGCAATTTCGAGAGAAGGTTCGACAACCTCGTCGAGTTCTACTTTCCTTCCGTCACTTCTTTCGAGAGAAATTCTTCTCTAGAAAGGATCCATTCTTAGCAACGAAGATTTTGCCTTCGGATCTATGATAGAAGGTATACCCAATAGTTTCCTTCGTATCCTATGAAGACGATTTTTCCGCTTTGGGTTCAAGCTTGTCCGCTGTAACTTCTTTACATAGGCTTCAGATCCCCAAACTTTAAGGAACGACAATTTAGGTTTCTTCCCAAACCATAATTCATACGGTGTCGTTTAACGGATTTAGACGGTGCCCTATTTAAAGTGAATGCGCTGTTTCTAATGCATAACCCCAAAATGATAGTGGTAAATCAGAAGAGACATCATAGAACTAACCATATCTAAGAGAGTTCGACACGACGCTCGACACACCATTACGCTGTGGTGTTCCCGGGTCAATCAATGCGAAAAGTATTCCACATTTCTTCAAATGCTCGCCAAACTCAGAATTAGATATTCACCTCCACGATCGTAACGTAGAAATTTAATCTTCTTGTTACGTTGATTCTCTACCTCACTTTGAAACTCCTTAAACTTCTCGAAGTTTCGGACTTATGTTTCATGAAATAGATATACCCATATCTACTCAAATCATCCGTGAAGGTAAGAACATAACGATAACCATCACATGATGCTACACTCATTGGGCCACACACATCGGTATGTATGATTTCCAATAAGTCCGTAGCTCGCTCCATCATACCGTAAAATGGAGTCTTAGTCATTTTACCCATCGACATGCTTCAGATCTTTCAAGTGATTCAAAATCAAGTGATTCAAGAAGTCCATCGAATGGAGTTTCTTCATACGCTTCACTCCAATGTGACCAAGACGACAAGCCACATATATGTCGAGTTATCGCTGATTTCAATCGCTTAGCTTCAATGTTATTAATATGTGTATTTCTACTATCGAGATTCAACAAGAATAGACCATCTATCAAAGGTGCATGTGCATAAAACATATTACTCATATAAATCGAACAACCATTATTCTCGGATTTAAACAAGTAACCGCCTCGCAATAAACAAGATCCCGATATAATGTTCATGCTTAACGCAGGCACCAAATAACAATTATTTAAGTATAAAACTAATCCCGATGGTAGATGAAGAGGTAGCGTGTCACCGCGATCACATCAACCTTTGATCCGCTTCCACGCGCATCGTCACCTCGCTCTTCACTAGCTTCCGCTTATTCGCAGCTCCTGCTTCGAAGTTACAAATATGAGCAACCGAACCAAGATCAAATACCTGTGCACTACTACTTAATACTAGTGAGATACACATCAATAACATGTATATCAAATATACCTTTCTTCTTGATGTTGCCGTTCTTCAAATCTGCCAAGTACCTTGGGCAATTCCGCTTCAAAGGACCTTCTCCCTTGCAAGAAAAGCACTCGGGCCAGTGCTTAGGTCCAGCCTTGGTCTTCTTTGTCGGCGTGGTAACTTTCTTACCACCCTTCTTGAAGTGTCCCTTTGCTTAGACTTGCCTTTCTTGAATTTGGTGGTCTTATTGACCATCAACACTTGGTGCTCTTTCTTGATCTCCACTTCTGCAGACTTCAACATAGCAAATAGTTCTGGCAACTCTTTGTTCATGTTCTGCATGTTGTAGTTCATCACAAAGTTCTTGTAACTTGGTGGTAGTGATTGGAGGATGCGGTAAACCCCAAAGTATTAGGAATCACTATACCCAAACTTTGAAGTTTATTTGCGTGCCTGCACATCTTAAGCACATGCTCACCGACGAGCTACCCTCTTCCATCTTGCGCTTAAAGAACTTTTCGAAGTTTATAACTTTCAATTGCCGCATGAGTCTCAAAGATTAATTTGAGATCCTCGACAATATCATATGGATCTGACTCTTCAAACCTTTTCTAAAGCTCCGATTCTAAACCATACAAGATAGCACACTGAACTATGGAGTATTGATTCTTCCGAGCGAGGTAAACATTCTTTACTTCATCGGTAGCATCAGCTGCAGTGGGTCACCTAGCGTGCATCCAAAGACATAGGTCAAATTACCACCGTGAGGACAATCTCAAATTGGAACCAATCCGGGTTGCTTCCATTGTTTTTCAACTTTTCTTTCTCTAGGAACGCATTAAAATTGATGGTAGGGCGCCATTGATCTACAACATATTTGCAATAGTTTAGACTAAGTTTATGACAAATTGAGTTCAAATTAATTAATGAAATTAAACTAGGTGAACTCCCACCAAAACAACATCCCTCACATTGTTTTAGTGATCACATCGAACCAAATCCACTACATCAACACCGATCATCACGAGAGTTGATATAGTTTCAATGGCTAACAATCATCATGTTCATCATATCTACTATATGATTCATGCTTTGCCTTCGCCATCCGTGTTCCCGAGGCCATGTCCAGACATGCTAGGCTCGTCAAGATCAAACCTTAGCTACCGATAAGCAAATCTGGCTTGCTTACGCTAGAAGTCACCAAGGAATCAAAGACACCCGATCATCACGTGGTGCTTCAAGCGCAAGCTTTGGCAACTGCATACTAAGGGTGAACACTTTAGAACTTGAAATTTATGTGCATGAGGGATCATCTTATAATGCTACCGCTGCCTACTAAGCAATACAAGATGCATAAAGGATTAACATCACATGCAATTCATAATATGTGATATGATATGGCCTTTTCTTCTTTGTGCTTCCGATCTCCATCTTCAAGCACCTAACATGATCTCCATCATCACCGCATAGCATCAAGGTCAATGACGCTTCTTCATGGTTGTCGCCCACCAGCTTCAACTATTACAACTATTTTGAATAGACACTTGTGTCTTAATGTAAATTAAAGACAACCATATATTTCGCGGTTGCCAACTTACAATAAGGAACATTGCATACATCAAATATAATCACAATTATGGCCATATCACATCATCAGACACCCCTGCAAAACAAAGTTAGACGCCTCTACTTTCTTTGCATATTTTACGTGGTTTGGGGCTTTCAATAAGTGTCGCTCTAACTTACGAACAAGAACCACAACATTGATACTAGCATTGTTGATCACCCGTTGTAAATTGGATCTTTACTATGCTAGGAGAAACAGCACCAAAAGCCACTTATGCAAAACGAGTTGCATGTCAAGCGTGGAGCAAGTCTCATGAACGATGTCATGTAAGGTTAGCCCGGCCGCTTCATCCCAACATACCACAAGA
Source organism: Avena insularis (assembly GCA_023614405.1). NCBI lineage: Eukaryota > Viridiplantae > Streptophyta > Magnoliopsida > Poales > Poaceae > Avena > Avena insularis. Next base: position 334,154 of record JAJUPC010000015.1, on the reverse strand, counting down.
TGCAAAGTACACAAAAGAAATCTACAATAAAGCATCAATGCCCACAATGACCATTGTGTTCTACTCTGCAACAGATCTACATATAGACACGGCTCGATACTGATCAGAGGGGTTCGTAGCATGGAAAACAAAAATTTTCTATCGCATACAAACAAACAAGCCAAGATCTATCTACTAGATTGCAGCAACGAGTCGATGGAATAACTCACCTCAAGATTCCAAAGTGTTTAACGAGCAGATTCTCGTGGGTGATGTAGTCGATTTCTTCCGATCTCAAGATCGCAGAGACGATCCTTCCGGCCACGCTCCGCAGCGCCTCAATCGGTCACACGCTCGGTACTGACGTAAGACCTTCCTCTCCTTGTTCCAAAGAAAATGGAGGTTGTAGCACTCTCCTCGATTCCAAAGACAACGGCGTGGTACCGGAGGTAGAGGGGAGATCCCGCAGGCTTCGCTTAAGCCAAAGTAGTATGGTGGAGCTTATGAGAGAGGCTATTAGTGGTCTAGTAATTAGACACACCAATTAGAAGGCTCTAAACCATTAGAAGGCTCTAAACCAAACAGCTCTAAACCGGGTCTAGGTCTAGTTTCTAGTTTAGAGGATAGGAACTTGTGTGTCAGAGGAGGGGCCTTGGCCTCCTTTATAGGTGGGAGGCACGGCCAGGGGAGGGGAGTCCCTCCCCAAGTCGGCCTTGGTTGGTGCGCCGGCTTGGGGAGGAGACTCCTCCCTCAAGTCGGTTTCCAACTCCTCCTCTTATCCCACTTCCAAAATTGGCAGTTTGACTTTCAAACTAGCTGCTTGACTTTTCAATTTAGGATTTAAATAAACCCTTTATTTTGGACAGCGAGAACACTTAGTACATGATGCAATCATTCCAATATGCAATGACACATTCATGTACCCCTTCCCCGGAGTGCCGGACATTCGGGACCTTTCTAGAATGTTCGATGAAAACACCTAACCATTCCCCAACTCAAACGGACTTTCCTTATATGAATCTTATTCTCGACCATTCCGGATCACCTCGTGATATCCCGGATCCCATCCGAGACCAACAACATTCGGTCTCTTTCTCATAATACCATAACTACTCAAACAACGTCAATCCTTATGTGTCTCCCCACGGTTCGTGAATTATGCGGACATGATCGAGACACTTCTCAACAATAACCAATAGAGGAATCTGAAATTCATATGGCTCTACATATTTCTACGACATTACTTTACGATCGAATGAACCACTTACATACGATACCAATTTCCTTTGTCTCACGATATGTTACTTATCCGAGGTTATGATCGCTGGTATCTCCGCATACCTAGTTCATCCTCACATCGATAAGTACTCTTTCTCGCTCCTGATATGTGATCCCTTGTGACCAAGTCACATGCTTGCAAGCTAATTGGATGACATTTCACCGAGAGGGCCCAGAATATCTATCCGCATGTGGATGGACAAATCCCACTCTTGATCCATGTGTTTCAACCAATACTTTCCGAACACCCAATGCCACTTTTATAGCCACCCTGTTACGGTGTGGTGTTTGATGACATCAAAGCATCCATCCAGTAAAGGTGATATGCATGATCTCATGGTCGAAGGAATTAGGTTACTATGTATCAGAAAGCATATAGCAATTGAACTATTGAAATGACTTGATCTTTATGCTACGCTTTGTCTATAGGAGTATGTCCACCATATCATTCTCCTAACGATATGATCTTGTTGTTGATAACATCTCAATGTTCATGACAAAGAAACCACATCATCAATCAACCAACAAGCTAGTGAAGTATAGAGGCTATACTAGGGACTTCAAATTAAGTTTACAAATCACACAAGTATTAATGGTTTCCTTGTTAATACTATTATAGCATGAATGCAAACATTTATCATAAACACAAAGATATAATAATAAACTATATTTATTATTGCCTCTAGGGCATATCTCCAACAAATAACTCGTGAAAACAGCCATAATACGCGAAATCGACGAGTTTTTGGATAGAACTCTCAAACATGTATCGGGTCTAACGAGCCATACAAATCCCCATGTAAACATGCACTGTGTAGGTAAGAGAGCATGAAAACGGCCATAAAACATAAAAACAACAAGTTTTTGATCATGCCCTCAAACTTGTATCGGGTGTAATGGTCGTTGTAAATCGCCCTGAAACCCTCGAAATGTGGCAATACCTCATGAAAGCAGTCATAAAACACAAAAACAACAAATTTTTGGTCATCCCCTGAAACATGCATCGGATCTAAAATGGTCCATGCAAATCCGCATGGAGCACCAAAACAGTGTGCAATAGCTCATGAAAACGGCCGTAAAACGCGAAAATGACGAGTTTTTGGTCATAACTCTCAAACATGTAGCTGGTCTTAGGATCGTTGTAAATCCCCCTGGAGTGCCAAAACAGTGTCCAATAGGTCATGAAAATGGCCGTAAAACGTGAAATGACGAGTTTTTGGTCATAACTCTCAAACATGTATCGGGTCTTAGGGTCATTGTAATCCCCCCTGGAACCTCAAAACTATGGGCAATAACTCATGAAAACAGCCATAATATGCGAAATCAACGAGTTTTTGGTTAGAACTCTCAAACATGTATCGGGTCTAATGAGCCATACAAATCCCCATGTAAACATGCACTGTGTAGGTAAGAGAGCATGAAAACGGCCATAAAACATAAAAATAACAAGTTTTTGATCATGCCCTCAAACATGTATCGGGTCTAATGGTCGTTGTAAATCGCCCTGAAACCCTAGAAATGTGGCAATACCTCATGAAAGCAGTCATAAACCACAAAAACGACAAATTTTTGGTCATCCCCTGAAACATGCATCGGATCTAATGGTCCATGCAAATCCCCATGGAGCACCAAAACAATGTGCCATAGCTCATGAAAACGGCCGTAAAACGCGAAAATGACGAGTTTTTGGTTATAACTCTCAAACATGTAGCAGGTCTTAGGATCGTTGTACAACCCCCTGGAGCGTCAAAACAGTGTCCAATAGCTCATGAAAACGGCCGTAAAACGTGAAAAACGAGAGTTTTTGGTCATAACTCTCAAACATGTATCGGGTCTTAGGGACGTTGTAAATCCCCCTAGAACCTCAAAACTGTGGGCAATAACTCGTGAAAACAGCCATAATACGCGAAATCGACGAGTTTTTGGGTAGAACTCTCAAACATGTATCGGGTCTAACGAGCCATACAAATCCCCCTGGAAACTCGCATTGTGTAGGTAATAGAGCATGAAAACGGCCATAAAACCGAAAAACAACAAGTTTTTGATCATGCCCTCAAACATGTATTGGGTCTAATGGTCATTGTAAATCGCCCTGAAACCCTAGAAATGTGGCAATACCTCATGAAAGCAGTCATAAAACACAAAAACGACAAATTTTTGGTCATCCCCTGAAACATGCATCGGATCTAATGGTCCATGAAAATCCCCATGGAGCTCGAAAACAATGTGCAATAGCTCATGAAAACGGCCGTATACGCGAAAACGACGAGTTTTTGGTTATAACTCTCAAACATGTAGCAGGTCTTAGGATCATAGTAAATCCCCCTGGATCGCCAAAACAGTGTCCAATAGCTCATGAAAACGGCCGTAAAATGTGAAAAACGAGAGTTTTTGGTCATAACTCTCAAACATGTATCGGGTCTTAGGGTCCATGTAAATCCCCCTAGAACCCCAAAACTGTGGGCAATAACTCGTGAAAACAGCCATAATACGCGAAATCGACGAGTTTTTGGTTAGAACTCTCAAACATGTATCGGGTCTAACGAGCCATACAAATCCCCATGTAAACATGCACTGTGTAGGTAAGAGAGCATGAAAACGGCCATAAAACATAAAAACAACAAGTTTTTGATCATGCCCTCAAACTTGTATCGGATGTAATGGTCGTTGTAAATCGCCCTGAAACCCTAGAAATGTGGCAATACCTCATGAAAGCAGTCATAAAACACAAAAACGACAAATTTTTGGTCATCCCCTGAAACATGCATCGGATCTAATGGTCCATGCAAATCCCCATGGAGCACCAAAACAATGTGCAATAGCTCATGAAAACGGCCGTAAAACGCGAAAATGACGAGTTTTTGGTTATAACTCTCAAACATGTAGCAGTTCTTAGCATCGTTGTACAACCCCCTGGAGCGCCAAAATAGTGTCCAATAGCTCATGAAAACGGCCGTAAAACGTGAAAAACGAGAGTTTTTGGTCATAACTCTCAAACATGTATCGAGTCTTAGGGTCGTTGTAAATACCCCTAGAACCCCAAAACTGTGGCAATAACTTGTGAAAACAGCCATAATACGTAAATCGACGAAGTTTTTGGGTAGAACTCAAACATGTATCGGGTCTAACGAGCCATACAAATCCTCGAAACTCGTGACCGTAGGTAATAGAGCATGAAAACGGCCATAAAACATAAAAACAACAAGTTTTTGTTCATGCCCTCAAACATGTATCGGTTCTAATGGTCATTGCAAATCGCCCTGAAACCCTAGAAATGTGGCAATACCTCATGAAAGCAGTCATAAAACACAAAAACGACAAATTTTTGGGCATCCCCTTAAACATGCTCAGATCTAAAATGGTCCATGCAAATCATGGAGCACCAAAACAAAGGTGCAATAGCCCATGAAAACGGCCGTAAAACGCGAAAATGACGAGCTTTTGGTCATAACTCTCAAACATGTAGCTGGTCTTAGGATCGTTGTAAATCCCCCTGGAGAGCCAAAACAGTGTCCAATAGCTCATGAAAACGGCCGTAAAACGTGAAAAAGACGAGTTTTTGGTCATAACTCTCAAACATGTATCGGGTCTTAGGGTCGTTGTAAACCCCCTGGAACCCTAAAACTATGGGCAATAACTCGTGAAAACAGCCATAATATGCGAAATCAACGAGTTTTTGGTTAGAACTCTCAAACATGTATCGGGTCTAACGAGCCATACAAATCCCCATGTAAACATGCACTGTGTAGGTAAGAGAGCATGAAAACGGCCATAAAACATAAAAATAACAAGTTTTTGATCATGCCCTCAAACTTGTATCGGGTCTAATGGTCGTTGTAAATCGCCCTGAAACCCTAGAAATTTGGCAATACCTCATGAAAGCAGTCATAAAACACAAAAACAACAAATTTTTGGTCATCCCCTGAAACATGCATCGGATCTAATGGTCCATGCAAATCCCCATGGAGCACCAAAACAATGTGCAATAGCTCATGAAAACGGCCGTAAAACGCGAAAATGACGAGTTTTTGGTTATAACTCTCAAACATGTAGCAGGTCTTAGGATCGTTGTACAACCCCCTGGAGCGTCAAAACAGTGTCCAATAGCTCATGAAAACGGCCGTAAAACGTGAAAAACGAGAGTTTTTGGTCATAACTCTCAAACATGTATCGGGTCTTAGGGTCGTTGTAAATCCCCCTAGAACCTCAAAACTGTGGGCAATAACTCGTGAAAACAGCCATAATACGCGAAATCGACGAGTTTTTGGGTAGAACTCTCAAACATGTATCAGGTCTAACGAGCCATACAAATCCCCCTGGAAACTCGCATTGTGTAGGTAATAGAGCATGAAAACGGCCATAAAACATAAAAATAACAAGTTTTTGATCATGCCCTCAAACATGTATCGGGTCTAATGGTCGTTGTAAATCGCCCTGAAACCCTAGAAATGTGGCAATACCTCATGAAAGCAGTCATAAACCACAAAAACGACAAATTTTTGGTCATCCCCTGAAACATGCATCGGATCTAATGGTCCATGAAAATCCCCATGGAGCTCGAAAACAATGTGCAATAGCTCAAAACGGTCGTATACGCGAAAACGAGGAGTTTTTGGTTATAACTCTCAAACATGTAGCAGGTCTTAGGATCGTTGTAAAAACCCCTAGAGCGCCAAAACAGTGTCCAATAGCTCATGAAAACGGACGTAAAACTTGAAAAACGACGAGTTTTTGGTTAGAACTCTCAAACATGTATCGGGTCTAAAGAGCCATACAAATCCCCCTGGAAACTCGCATTGTAGGTAATAGAGCATGAAAACGGCCATAAAACCGAAAAACAACAAGTTTTTGATCATGCCCTCAAACATGTATTGGGTCTAATGGTCATTGTAAATCGCCCTGAAACCCTAGAAATGTGGCAATACCTCATGAAAGCAGTCATAAAACACAAAAACGACAATTTTTTGGTCATCCCCTGAAACATGCATCGGATCTAATGGTCCATGCAAATCCCCATGGAGCTCGAAAACAATGTGCAATAGCTCATGAAAACGGCCGTATACGCGAAAACGACGAGTTTTTGGTTATAACTCTCAAACATGTAGCAGGTCTTAGGATCGTAGTAAATCCCCCTGGATCGCCAAAACAGTGTCCAATAGCTCATGAAAACGGCCGTAAAATGTGAAAAACGAGAGTTTTTGGTCATAACTCTCAAACATGTATCGGGTCTTAGGGTCGTTGTAAATCCCCCTAGAACCCCAAAACTATGGGCAATAACTCGTGAAAATAGCCATAATACGCGAAATCGACGAGTTTTTGGTTAGAACTCTCAAACATGTATCGGGTCTAACGAGCCATACAAATCCCCATGTAAACATGCACTGTGTAGGTAAGAGAGCATGAAAACGGCCATAAAACATAAAAACAACAAGTTTTTGATCATGCCCTCAAACTTGTATCGGATGTAATGGTCGTTGTAAATCGCCCTGAAACCCTAGAAATGTGGCAATACCTCATGAAAGCAGTCATAAAACACAAAAACGACAAATTTTTGGTCATCCCCTGAAACATGCATCGGATCTAATGGTCCATGCAAATCCCCATGGAGCACCAAAACAATGTGCAATAGCTCATGAAAACGGCCGGCAAACGCGAAAATGGCGTTTTTTTGGTTATAACTCTCAAACATGTAGCAGTTCTAGCATCAAGGTACAACCCCACTGAGCGCCAAAACTGTGTCCAATAGCAAATGAAAACGGCCGTAAAACGTGAAAAACGAGAGTTTTTGGTCATAACTCTCAAACATGTATCGAGTCTTAGGGTCGTTGTAAATACCCCTAGAACCCCAAAACTGTGGGCAATAACTTGTGAAAACAGCCATAATACGCGAAATCGACGAAGTTTTGGGTAGAACTCAAACATGTATCGGGTCTAACGAGCCATACAAATCCCCCTGGAAACTCGCACTGTAGGTAATAGAGCATGAAAACGGCCATAAATCATAAAAACAACAAGTTTTTGTTCATGCCCTCAAACATGTATCGGATCTAATGGTCATTGCAAATCGCCCTGAAACCCTAGAACTGTGGCAATACCTCATGAAAGCGCCATAAACACAAAACGACAAATTTTGGGCATCCCTTAAACATGCTTCAGATCTAAAATGGTCCATGCAAATCATGGAGCACCAAAACAGTGTGCAATAGCCCATGAAAACGTCCAGAAACGCGAAAATGACGAAGCTTTTGGTCATAACTCTCAAACATGTAGCTGGTCTTAGGATCGCTGTAAATCCTGGAGAGCCAAAACAGTGTCCAATAGCTCATGAAAACGGCCGTAAAACGTGAAAAAGACGAGTTTTTGGTCATAGCTCTCAAACATGTATCGGGTCTTAGAGTCGTTGTAAACCCCCTGGAACCCCAAAACTATGGGCAATAACTCGTGAAAACAGCCATAATATGCGAAATCAACGAGTTTTTGGTTAGAACTCTCAAACATGTATCGGGTCTAACGAGCAATACAAATCCCCATGTAAACATGCACTGTGTAGGTAAGAGAGCATGAAAACGGCCATAAAACATAAAAATAACAAGTTTTTGATCATGCCCTCAAACTTGTATCGGGTCTAATTGTCGTTGTAAATCTCCCTGAAACCCTAGAAATGTGGCAATACCTCATGAAAGCAGTCATAAAACACAAAAACAACAAATTTTTGGTCATCCCCTGAAACATGCATCGGATCTAATGGTCCATGCAAATCCTCATGGAGCACCAACACAATGTGCAATAGCTCATGGAAACGGCCGTAAAACGCGAAAATGACGAGTTTTTGGTTATAACTCTCAAACATGTAGCAGGTCTTAGGATCGTTGTACAACCCCGAGCGCCAAAACAAAGGTCCAATAGCTCATGAAAACGGCCGTAAAACGTGAAAAACGAGAGTTTTTGGTCATAACTCTCAAACATGTATCGGGTCTTAGGGTCGTTGTAAATCCCCTAGAACCTCAAAACTGTGGGCAATAACTCGTGAAAACAGCCATTATACGCGAAATCGACGAGTTTTTGGTTAGAACTCTCAAACATGTATCGGGTCTAACGAGCTATACAAATCCCCCGGAAACTCGCATTGTGTAGGTAATAGAGCATGAAAACGGCCATAAAACATAAAAACAACAAGTTTTTGATCATGCCCTCAGACATGTATTGGGTCTAATGGTCATTGTAAATCGCCCTGAAACCCTAGAAATGTGGCAATACCTCATGAAAGCAGTCATAAAACACAAAAAAGACAAATTTTTGGTCATCCCCTGAAACATGCATCGGATCTAATGGTCCATGCAAATCCCCATGGAGCTCGAAAACAATGTGCAATAGATCATGAAAACGGCCGTATACGCGAAAACGACGAGTTTTTGGTTATAACTCTCAAACATGTAGCAGGTATTAGGATCGTAGTAAATCCCCCTGGATCGCCAAAACAGTGTCCAATAGCTCATGAAAACGGCCGTAAAACGTGAAAACGAGAGTTTTTGGGTAGAACTCTCAAACATGTATCGGGTCTAACGAGCCATACAAATCCCCTTGGAAACTCGCATTGTGTAGGTAATAGAGCATGAAAACGGCCATAAAACCGAAAAACAACAAGTTTTTGATCATGCCCTCAAACATGTATTGGGTCTAATGGTCATTGTAAATCGCCCTGAAACCCTAGAAATGTGGCAATACCTCATGAAAGCAGTCATAAAACACAAAAACGACAAATTTTTGGTCATCCCCTGAAACATGCATCGGATCTAATGGTCCATGAAAATCCCCATGGAGCTCGAAAACAATGTGCAATAGCTCAAAACGGTCGTATACGCGAAAACGAGGAGTTTTTGGTTATAACTCTCAAACATGTAGCAGGTCTTAGGATCGTTGTACAACCCCCTGGATCGCCAAAACAGTGTCCAATAGCTCATGAAAACGGCCGTAAAACGTGAAAAACGAGAGTTTTTGGTCATAACTCTCAAACATGTATCGGGTCTTAGGGTCGTTGTAAATCCCCCTAGAACCCCAAAACTATGGGCAATAACTCGTGAAAATAGCCATAATACGCGAAATCGACGAGTTTTTGGTTAGAACTCTCAAACATGTATCGGGTCTAACGAGCCATACAAATCCCCATGTAAACATGCACTGTGTAGGTAAGAGAGCATGAAAACGGCCATAAAACATAAAAACAACAAGTTTTTGATCATGCCCTCAAACTTGTATCGGATGTAATGGTCGTTGTAAATCGCCCTGAAACCCTAGAAATGTGGCAATACCTCATGAAAGCAGTCATAAAACACAAAAACGACAAATTTTTGGTCATCCCCTGAAACATGCATCGGATCTAATGGTCCATGCAAATCCCCATGGAGCACCAAAACAATGTGCAATAGCTCATGAAAACGGCCGTAAAACGCGAAAATGACGTGTTTTTGGTTATAACTCTCAAACATGTAGCAGTTCTTAGCATCGTTGTACAACCCCACTGGAGCGCCAAAATAGTGTCCAATAGCTCATGAAAACGGCCGTAAAACGTGAAAAACGAGAGTTTTTGGTCATAACTCTCAAACATGTATCGAGTCTTAGGGTCGTTGTAAATACCCCTAGAACCCCAAAACTGTGGGCAATAACTTGTGAAAACAGCCATAATACGCGAAATCGACGAGTTTTTGGGTAGAACTCTCAAACATGTATCGGGTCTAACGAGCCATACAAATCCCCCTGGAAACTCGCACTGTAGGTAATAGAGCATGAAAACGGCCATAAAACATAAAAACAACAAGTTTTTGTTCATGCCCTCAAACATGTATCGGTTCTAATGGTCATTGCAAATCGCCCTGAAACCCTAGAAATGTGGCAATACCTCATGAAAGCAGTCATAAAACACAAAAACGACAAATTTTTGGGCATCCCCTTAAACATGCTTCGCATCTAAAATGGTCCATGCAAATCCGCATGGAGCACCAAAACAGTGTGCAATAGCCCATGAAAACGGCCGTAAAACGCGAAAATGACGAGCTTTTGGTCATAACTCTCAAACATGTAGCTGGTCTTAGGATCGTTGTAAATCCCCCTGGAGAGCCAAAACAGTGTCCAATAGCTCATGAAAACGGCCGTAAAACGTGAAAAAGACGAGTTTTTGGTCATAGCTCTCAAACATGTATCGGGTCTTAGAGTCGTTGTAAACCCCCTGGAACCCCAAAACTATGGGCAATAACTCGTGAAAACAGCCATAATATGCGAAATCAACGAGTTTTTGGTTAGAACTCTCAAACATGTATCGGGTCTAACGAGCAATACAAATCCCCATGTAAACATGCACTGTGTAGGTAAGAGAGCATGAAAACGGCCATAAAACATAAAAATAACAAGTTTTTGATCATGCCCTCAAACTTGTATCGGGTCTAATTGTCGTTGTAAATCGCCCTGAAACCCTAGAAATGTGGCAATACCTCATGAAAGCAGTCATAAAACACAAAAACAACAAATTTTTGGTCATCCCCTGAAACATGCATCGGATCTAATGGTCCATGCAAATCCTCATGGAGCACCAAAACAATGTGCAATAGCTCATGGAAACGGCCGTAAAACACGAAAATGACGAGTTTTTGGTTATAACTCTCAAACATGTAGTAGGTCTTAGGATCGTTGTACAACCCCCTGGAGCGTCAAAACAGTGTCCAATAGCTCATGAAAACGGCCGTAAAACGTGAAAACGAGAGTTTTTGGTCATAACTCTCAAACATGTATCGGGTCTTAGGGTCGTTGTAAATCCCCCTAGAACCTCAAAACTTTGGGCAATAACTCGTGAAAACAGCCATCATACGCGAAATCGACGAGTTTTTGGTTAGAACTCTCAAACATGTATCGGGTCTAATGAGCCATACAAATCCCCCTGGAAACTCGCATTGTGTAGGTAATACAGCGTGAAAACGGCCATAAAACATAAAACAACAAGTTTTTGATCATGCCCTCAAACATGTATTGGGCCTAATGGTCATTGTAAATCGCCCTGAAACCCTAGAAATGTGGCAATACCTCATGAAAGCAGTCATAAAACACAAAAACGACAAATTTTTGGTCATCCCCTGAAACATGCATCGGATCTAATGGTCCATGCAAATCCCCAGGGAGCTCGAAAACAATGTGCAATAGCTCATGAAAACGGCCGTATACGCGAAAACGACGAGTTTTTGGTTATAACTCTCAAACATGTAGCAGGTCTTAGGATCGTAGTAAATCCCCCTGGATCGCCAAAACAGTGTCCAATAGCTCATGAAAACGGCCGTAAAACGTGAAAAACGAGAGTTTTTGGTCATAACTCTCAAACATGTATCGGGTCTTAGGGTCGTTGTAAATCCCCCTAGAACCCCAAAATTGTGGGCAATAATTCGTGAAAATAGCCGTAATACGCGAAATCGACGAGTTTTTGGTTAGAACTCTCACACATGTATCGGGTCTAACGAGCCATACAAATCCCCATGTAAACATGCACTGTGTAGGTAAGAGAGCATGAAAACGGCCATAAAACATAAAAACAACAAGTTTTTGATCATGCCCTCAAACTTGTATCGGGTCTAATGGTCGTTGTAAATCGCCCTGAAACCCTAGAAATGTGGCAATACCTCATGAAAGCAGTCATAAAACACAAAAACGACAAATTTTTGGTCATCCCCTGAAACATGCATCGGATCTAATGGTCCATGCAAATCCCCATGGAGCACCAAAACAGTGTCCAATACCTCATGAAAGCAGTCACAAAACACAAAAACGACAATTTTTTGGTCGTCCCCTGAAACATGCATCGGATCTAATGGTGCATGCAACTCCCCATGGAGCACCAAAACAATGTGCAATAGCTCATGAAAACGGCCGTAAAACACGAAAATGACGAGTTTTTGGTTATAACTCTCAAACATGTAGCAGGTCTTAGCATCGTTGTACAACCCCCTGGAGCGTCAAAACAGTGTCCAATAGCTCATGAAAACGGCCGTAAAACGTGAAAAACGAGAGTTTTTGGTCATAACTCTCAAACATGCATCGAGTCTTAGGGTCGTTGTAAATCCCCCTAGAACCCTAAAACTGTGGGCAATAACTCGTGAAAACAGCCATAATACGCGAAATCGACGAGTTTTTGGGTAGAACTCTCAAACATGTATCGGGTCTAACGAGCCATACAAATCCCCCTGGAAACTTGCACTGTAGGTAATAGAGCATGAAAACAGCCATAAAACATAAAAACAACAAGTTTTTGTTCATGCCCTCAAACATGTATCGGGTCTAATGGTCATTGCAAATCGCCCTGAAACCCTAGAAATGTGGCAATACCTCATGAAAGCAGTCATAAGATACAAAAACAACAAATTTTTGGTCATCCCCTGATGTATCGGATCTAAAATGGTCCATGCAAATCCGCATGGAGCTCGAAAACAATGTGCAATAGCTCATGAAAACGGCCGTAAAACGCGAAAACGACGAGTTTTTGGTTATAACTCTCAAACATGTAGCAGGTCTTAGGATCGTAGTAAATCCCCCTGGAGCGCCAAAACAGTGTCCAATAGCTCATGAAAACGGCCGTAAAACGTGAAAAACGACGAGTTTTTGGTCATAACTCTCAAACATGTATCGGGTCTTAGGGTCGTTGTAAATCCCCCTAGAACCCCAAAACTGTGGGCAATAACTCGTGAAAACAGCCATAATACGCGAAATCGACGAGTTTTTGGGTAGAACTCTCAAACATGTATCGGGTCTAACGAGCCATACAAATCCCCCTGGAAACTCGCACTGTAGGTAATAGAGCATGAAAACGGCCATAAATCATAAAAACAACAAGTTTTTGTTCATGCCCTCAAACATGTATCGGATCTAATGGTCATTGCAAATCGCCCTGAAACCCTAGAACTGTGGCAATACCTCATGAAAACGGTCATAAAACACAAAAACGACGAATTTTTGGGCATCCCCTTAAACATGCATCGGATCTAAAATGGTCCATGCAAATCCGCATGGTGACGAGGTTTGATCTCGTCAAAGCCCATTGTTATGGACTTGGGTTTTGGAGAAGATGGGGATGCTGGAGATCGTGGCACGGTTAACAGACAAGCAACCAGGGGACACGAGATTTACCCAGGTTCAGGCCCCCGGAGGGAAAACCCTACTCCTGCTTGTCTGCTCTTTGATTACGGCGGAACCGAAGGTTACAGGGGTGCGCATATTCGATCTGGTGTGGAGGTGTGTATGTCGTGATCTAGTAGCTGCCCCCCTCGTCGTACCCTCCTAGCCTTTATATATGGGGAGGCTAGGTCTCGGGTGCCGATACGAGTAGGTTACAAGTTGTATTCAAACTCTAGTCTTGTTCTCCAAGGATTCGAAGGCGTCATGGGCCTGGGCCACCCGAAAATCTTCATGGGCCAGCGTATATTTGCCGTGGGCCTTCCTTGGGCTAGACTAGGTATGCTGAAGTTACGTACCCGTAGGGTATAACCATGTCAGGAGCCCCCGAGTGATCAGTCGAATCGTAGATTCGGCTGAGGATTCTTCAGTCTTTCGGGTGCAGCTCTGTCTTTCAAGATAATGTGTAGGGATTGTTGATGCGTGTGCCTGACTCACCCGACAGATCAGGGTCAGTTAATCGTCTTAGGACAAAACAACACGATCTTCTTTAGGTGCGAGTCCCTCGACTCGGACCCGGAACATATGCTGGCGTAATTCGACTCAGGCCGCGGAGGACTTATAGGAGTGGAATTCCAGTGATTTTAATTGCTGTACCCAACGCGTCCGTCGGGATTTTTCATCGTACCTGCTGGTACGGATTCATACTAGCAGAGCGCAGCCAGGTGTGTTGCCAGGCCATCAGATGATATCTGTAGGTCTTATCTTTGTGTCGTAGACACAGCATCCGAATGTTTGTCACCGCGGAGGTGCTTCGGGTGGCCAAGGAGGTCGTTGCTCACTTAGCGTTGATTAGGGCAGAGTTGCCGAAAAGTTTGCATACTGATCCGAAGGATTGCAGTCGAAGAATTCATAGGGTGCGCGACCAGCGCTCCCTATGGGAGTAGCCCCCAAGTGTCTGTTCGAGTCGTAGTCGTAGACTCGAACGGAGACTTTAGTTCAAGCATTGTTTCAGTTGCTAAGTCCGGAGGACTCGAAAATTTTCGGATGCTTTAATCCATCCTCCCTATGGGAGTAGCCCCCGAGTCCGTAGTGGAGTCGTAGACTCGACTTAGGACTCGAAGATCTTGTGTGTGCGCGACCGGCGCTCCAGTTTGGAGTAGCTCCTGAGTGACTGGCGGAGTCGTAGACTCGGGCAGAGACACGAATCTGGTATCGTACAGTTGTAGTAGGAAATCTCGTGGGCGTACCGCTGACTCGGAAGTACATCGGGTGCGCGACCAGCGCTCCTGATAGGAGTAGTCCCCAAGTATTTAGTCGAAACGTAGATTCGAGTGAGTACTTTTAGCTCTGGAGCCGAAGTGGTGCTAGTATAGCTTTTGATGACGTCAGTGCTGACGATCGATGACCTCAAGCGTCTGCTACGCCAGAGATGACTTGACTAGACGAAGCGTGGGTCCCACTTGCTGACTTTGAATTGACCGGTTATGCGCGACATGGAGATGATTACGGCGTCTCCTCGATTTCCGCGCGTAGTGGACGGAGTGGTCACGACGGTTCGTTTTGGTGCTGACACGTGTACGGGCAGATCTACCGTTGGCGGTAGGTCTTCTCGATGGACGGCCAACGTGCGTCGTCTTCGCTGTTATAATCCCTGGTGAAATCGTGGTGTGTTTTTCACCGTAGTAGTTCATCTGTCCATTGCTTCCTTATCCTCTTGAGCGATTCTTGCTGCGCGCTGAGAGTTTTCTCCACATTTCCTTTGTCTTCGTCGTTGGCAACGCCACCACCGCTGTAGCGCCATGGGGAAGCCAAAGAAGTCCTCGTCTGCAGTGGGGACCAGCGCCGCCGGAGGAAAGAAGGGCGACGCCGCTGCTCGTGTCACCGATGGTGGCTGGCGGCGCTCAGAAACGCGGGAGAGCGATCTCCGCAAGCTACGCGAGCGGAGCCTGATCCCGCAGGACACGATGGCCGTGAGGCTCCCCGGCAATGAGGTAATCCCCCGTCCCCCATCTGGGTACCGGGTTATGTTCCTCGCCTTCGTGCTGCGTGGGTTTTCTTTTCCGGTCCATGACTTCCTTCGTGCACTGCTCTTCTTCTATGGGGTTCAACTCCATCATCTGTCTCCCAACTCCCTTCTCCACATTGCGTGTTTTATCACGCTTTGCGAGTGTTGGCTTTGCATTGAGCCGCACTTTGGCCTCTTCCGGAAGATGTATTTCGTGAAGAGGCAGTCTGGTTTGGATGGTGTGTATCCCATTGGGGGTTTCATCATCTCTCTTAGTCCCAATGTGCAATTCTTTTCCTTTTCCATGTCCGAATCTGTCCAGTACTGGCGGAGGAAATGGTTTTACATCCGTGACTCCGTACTGCCTGGGCAAGATTTTGGTCTTGTGCCTTTTAACCCCTCCCAGTTGATCGAGAAGAAAAGATCCTGGAAAAACCAAATCTTGGATGGTGAGGTGGCAGAGATAGAGGCCTTGTACCATCGGGTGGAGGAGCTCCAATTGATTCCTGAGAAGGAGGTGAACGGTGTCGACATCATACGGACGTTTCTTGAGCGTCGGGTGCAGCCGCTTCAGGCGAGGGCGCATCCCATGTTCCTTTACTCTGGGCGTCGTGATCCGACGAGGGTTTTGAGTGAGAAAAATCTCCGAGGCGGAACTTGACAAGGCTCTTCGCGTGCTGTTGAAGTTCAAGGCTAACAAGAAAATCCCGGGGAAGTCGTTGACTCCGCCCTTTTCGTCGACGTTGGCCGTGCTGAAGGTGTAGATTTGCGCACGTAGTGCTTCCCTTTTGTGTTGGGTGTGTATTTGTTTCCTTTGTTTGCTAACAAAGTTTCTCTTCCTTGTGCAGAGCTTCAAGGTGCCGGGCATGGCACCACCATTGCCCGAAAGGTATCCGAATGCCCCGGATAATGAGGTGGTGGATTCCGTGTCCGAGCTTCCGTCGGCGCGATCTCCGGTGGAGGATGCCGACGATTCGGGTGAGGATCATTCGATCGAGCGATCACTGAGCTCTAGCGAGTCGTCAGATGCCTCGACTCCCCCGACTCCCAGGAATCCTCTGGGTCTTGAGCGTCATGATGATGTTCAGGGGGGTTCGTCTTCTCCTATTCCCGCTGCCTCAGGCGAAATGTTGTTCGCACCCGCCAGCAAAGCGGAAGAAGGAAGAGAAGAAGGAGGAGAAGAAGGAGGAGAAGAGGGCCCGGAGGGCTTCTCCTATCTTCGACCTGAGCGTGTTGGGCTCGTAAATGTTCTTGTTGCCACTCTTATCTTTTGTTCACTTGTTATTTTTGCGCCTGTGTTGATTGATTCGTATGCAGGCAATCCTCCGACGGCTCTAGTGATGGAGCGCGCGAGATGATGGGGGAGTCGAACATTGCGTCGCCTCCTCCGCAGACGGTGGCGACTTTGGGTGGCGCCGCTCCGGATCCTCCTGTGCAGGAGAGGCTGGTGGTTGCGCCTCAGAATTTCGCAGGCGGGCCTACGAGTTCGCCTTCGGAGCACGTAAGTTTGTCTGCTTCATGTCACGGGGGGAGCCCCCGGGCGTCTTCGTGTGCTGATGTTGTGTTTGCTTCTTTGTTTTGGGCGCAGCCCCCAAGTCCTGCTCTTACTATTATTGCCTGTTGCTGCAGCCTCTTGTCCAAGGGACCAAGCGGCTAGTGGAGGAACACCTGACGCTGGAGGCGAAACTGCGGCAGCTGCAAGGTATTCGTCTGCCTTGTATTACTTATCTTGCTTTATCCTGGTTTTGACACTTGCTTGTTGTAAATGCAGAGGAACATAACGATTCTCTTCGTGAGGTCGATGCTCTGAAGAAGAGCCTTGGCCAACTAGAGCGTATGTAAATCGCTGCTCGCTTAAAGAGCGCCTTGAGCTGGAGCTGACGAAGGCAGCCAAAGCGAAAGAGCGTCTGCAGGAGGAGGCCGCAGATCGTGAGGAGCAGCTGGCCACCGTTGCGGCTGCTCGTGAAGTAGGGGTGGCGGAGAAGCTCATGGCTGCTGCCAAGGCTATTTCGGGTGAGTGCTAGCTTTTGTACTTGCTTCTTTTTCTTCGGGTCTTGTTCGATGTTGCCTTTCTTCATGTTTTCTTCTATTTTGTCTCATATGCCGCAGGCATCGAGTTTGACCGCGGTGCTCTGGAGCACGGGAGTGCTCTGGATGATGCCACTGTAGCGGTCGAAGACCGCCGCAAAGACCGCTGCCAACTCCTTGCCAAGGCGAAGAGGTCCTTGGTCGCTTTACCAGAGCTCTTCCCGGCGGGCATCCCTTGAAGACGTGGGTGCCCGGCAGGCTCTGTCACCGGTTACCGCAGCTGCATAAGCGCAAGCAGAAGGGTATCGGCGCGTCCGTCGGGCTGGCGATGGCCATGGCGGCTGGGGCGGAGCTGGACCTGCCCCAGATTACTTCTCGGATGCCGACGGCTGCGGATGGATCCGAGGTAGCCTTCACCGCCTACTCCGCTGCGCATTTATATGGGCCCAAGCTCATTGACTTGTGTTCGAGTACGCTGCAGCAAGGCAGGCGAGGCCAAAGCTAGGCGCTGGTTCGGAGGCGACTCGGTGCCTCCGTCGAGGCGAGGCGATGTAGGGTAGCATGTAGTTTACTTTTGCTGTAAATATCTTTTGTAGCACCGTCTTTGTGCCACACATTGGCCTTATTTAATGAATTCCTCCGAGTTGGGCTTTATCCTTGGCTGAATGTCTGTGTGCCTTCTTTTTCTTCTGCTTTAGGTTCCTTCGGGTGTTGACCCAGTTGGTACTTCATCCGAAAGGCCCTTGCGAGCATCGTTGGATGATTCCTCGCAGCTTGCTTTTCTTCGAGATCGCGTGCGCAGCTTGGAGAGGGCTACGCGTCGGCCGACGCTTGAAATCCAAAGCGCATCGTAGTGCAGCCAGAGGAGTACTTGATGGCGGAGCTGGGTCGGCTGTCCGAGCAGCTGCAATGTAAGTTGATCCTTCTTCGGCTGTGGCTCGCCCTTCGGGTGAGCCCGCCGCCTTACTCTTGTTCTGGTCTGTTGTCGAGGTAATATTGCCCGAGGGAAGAAAAGGAGCGATTGCTATTCGAGTCAATTGCTTGACTCCACAAGACATGGAAGCCGGGCGGCTTCTTTTGATGGATCGCGATCGCCATGGTTCCGCGATCGCGCAGGATCGTGTCTTCCGTGTTTCGCGGTGCTCCGCCAAAGTGCGTATATCGCCGTCGATGTCGCACGTCATGTTTCCGTTGGATGGCGCCGACGACCCTTGCAGGTCTTCCGCGAAGTTTCGAGTGCCAAGAATGTCAAGGAGCTGGCGGCAGCAGCTTGTCGCAGGGGTGAAGGCTGCCTTGTCTCTTGTGAGGGTGCACACCGATGTAGATTTGGCTTGTGATCGGGCCACCTCCTCGACCAGATGGTGGTGAGTGGAATATGCGTCCGCATTACAGAAAGGGCAAGATGTCGAACAGATTGTAGATTTGTTTGAACAGCGTGCTCAGGCTATTCTTCGTAATAGGTAGGACCTAAAATAAACAGATAGATGTAAAATTTGTATATTGCGGCGTGTATATGCCCTTTGTTGTAAAGGTTCGCTGTTAGCGAGCACGCAGTTGTTTTGATTTAGTACATGCCCTTTTCGCTTGTTCGACGTGGTCCAGTGTACACGTTCATTCCTCGCCGATGAAATCGTGAGGTGGGGGAGCCCCCGAATGCGTATGTAGCATGTAGTAAAATTGCAGAGAAATGGTCAACCGAAGGTTGGGGACGGGACACTTAGCTTTATTTGCATCGTAATGGAGGAGGTACATGGTTCGGCTGAGTAGCCTTGGCTGTAAGCCTTATTGAGAGTAAAGTGGGGTACATTGCCCATTGCTATGGGTAGAATCGTCGCAGGTGCGAGACGTTCCACGGGTTGGAGTATGCGACTCCAGACTCCACGTGGTTGAGGCGATAGGCGCCACCTGGGATGACTTCGGTGATGACATAGGGTCCTTCCCATGGAGAATCGAGTTTGTTCGGTCGCTTTTGCTTGAGTCGCAAGACGAGGTCTCCTTCGACGAAGGACCTGGGGCGCAGCCGGCGGCTATGATAGTTGCGGAGACTTTGCTGGTACACCGCAGATCTAGCTGCTGCTATATCCCGTGCTTCGTCGAGTGTGTCGACGGCATCTTCGAGTGCAACCGTGGATTCAGCTTCGCTATAAGCGACGACTCGTGGAGCCTGATGGCGTACTTCGGCTGGCAGCACTGCCTCGGCTCCGTGTACCATGAAGAATGCTGTGTAGCCGGTGGAGCTGTTTGGCGTAGTTCGTAAGCTCCATAGATGACGGTACCTCTTTCATCCGCTTCATTTTTATGCTCGAGTGAGCTCATGAGGCGCTTCTTGATGCCGGCGCCGATTAGGCCGTTGGCTTTTTCCACTTGCCCGTTTGTTTGCGGGTGCGCTACTGAGGCATACGTGATATTGATTCCGAGGCTTTCGCAGAAGTCCTGGAATTCTTCGGAGATGAAGTTCGATCCGTTGTCGGTGATGATGCTGTGCGGTACGCCAAATCGGTAGACAATGGATTCGAAGAACTTGACGGCGGTTTTGCCCTTCTGGTTGGTGCCTGGCATGGCCTCGATCCACTTGGTGAATTTGTCGACTGCGACCAACAGGAAGACGTGTCCTCCCTTCGAGGATTTTGGCAGTTTGCCGATCATGTCAAGGCCCCATTGAGCAAAAGGCCAAGCTATGGCTATGGGTCGAAGTTCGGACCCAGTGGCGGGTTTGTCGGCGAACCGTTGGCACCCGTTGCATCTTCGGACGATGTCCTTTGCGTCGCTCATGGCCGTTGGCCAATAGAATCCTGCTCATAGAGCTTTGGCGACAAGGGAGCGGCTGCCTGCGTGGTGGCCGCAGATGCCCTCGTGGATATCTTGGAGTATGGCCTTGCCATCGTCGATGGTGACGCACCATTGTAGGACGCCTGTAATGCTGCGTTTGTACAGCTCGCCGTTGATGATGGTGAAGGCTTTTGACCGACGAGATATGCGCCGGGCATCTGTCGGGCTGTCTGGTAATTCTCCATTTATCAGGAACTGGAGGTATGGACGTGTCCAAGTTTCTTCGACTGCCATGACCTGCATCAGGTTGACCATGGCGACTTCGGTATCCAACTTTTCGGGTCCTTCATGACCTTCGCAGCGAGCCCCGAGTGTTCTCGCTTCTTCGGGTGATCCCTTGGGGAATTTCCGCTGATGGATGGCACGCAGATCTGTTCGAGGAACACACTGGTGGTATCTTTGCGCAAGTGGAGCCGATGTTGGCGAAGTCCCATCGGCCTCCTCGCTGTTTCTCTCTTCCAACGCCGAAGTTCGCAGCCGTCGAATTCTCCTTCGAGTGTGTTGTATAGCGCGCAGACGCGATCATGTTTTCGCGGTGCATCGTGACTCATTCATCGTCGCTGGACGACAAGGTTGAGTCACCAGATGACCAGCGCTGCTATGCCCGCATATTTTGCCATCTTCATGCCATGGATGAGGGCTTCAGATTCGCCTCGTTGTTGGAGGCTCTGAATTTCATCCGAAGGACGATTTCATCTTGTCACCTTATGGGGAGGTCAAGATGACTCTGCCCCTCGCCCGGCTTCGCTTTGGAGCCGCCAAAATGCATTGTCTAGGATCGCGACATGTCCGGTGTGTCGTAGCTGCAGCTCCATCCAAGGCACCAGAAGTCCGGAGGACTTGAGATTTGATTGCGGTCGCTTCTCGTAGATGATGTCCAGGGGTGATAGTTCGATGCCCCACGGCCACGCGCCCCGTGGCCTCCGGGTTATTCAGATGCTGCTTAGGGTGCCGCTGACCACCATCACCGATGCTCCCGGAAGTAGTGGCTCACCGCCGAGCCGTCATGAATACGCCATAGGCCAGCTCGTAGTGCGGGTACCGCTGTTTTGTTGAGTGAGAACCTCGCTGAGGTAGTAAATTGGGCGTTGTACCCGTGGGTCTTGCCTTCTTCAGTCGTTCGACCACGAGTACTGGCCGACCACCGGTGTGTGGCTGCTATGTACAAGCAATAGGGCTCGCGCTTCTTTGGCGTGACCAAACTGGCGAGGTGGAGAGGAGCCGCTGAGGCCTTCAATGCGTCGTTGGCTTCGTGTCCACTCGAACTTGTTCCGCCTTGCGCAACTTGGTAAAATGGTAGGCCTTCTACCCATGCGGCCGATGAACTCGCTTAGTGCCGCTACTCGCCTGCGAATGCTGAACGCCTTGAGGTTTTTGGCTTCTCCATTGTCATGATAGCTTTGATTTTCTTCGGTTCGCTTCGATCCTCGTTGAGAGATGAAATACCCGAGCACCGACCGAGGGACGCCGAAGCGCACTTTTTCGGATTGAGCTTGATCCTGTAGCGATCAAGGTTGTCGAACGCCTCGCGGAGATCGCCGATAAGTGTTCTTGCCTCCTTGGTTTTATGACTATGTCGCCGACATAGACTTGGACGATGCGACCGATCTGGTCCTTGAGGCAGGCTCGCATGCATCGCTGGTACGTGGCGCCGCGTTTTAGCCCGAAGGGCATTGTGTTGTAGCAAGAACTCCGAACGGTGTGATGAACGCCGTTTTCTTGATCTTCGACCTTGAGTCGAATTTATAGCCTCGAGTAGGCATGAAGGAAGGAGAGTTTCACAACCTATAGTCGAATCGATGATCCGGTCGATCCAAGGAGAGGGAAGTGGTCCTTAGGGCGTTGTTTGTTTGGACGTGAAGTCCACGCACATCCGCAGGATGTCCGTGTCCTTCTTCGACCATCACCGTTTGCCAGCCCACTCGCTTCCTTGATTTCCTGGATGAAGTCTCGCGAGTAACTGTTGATCTCTTTGCCGATGGCTTCGCTCGTGGGTTCGGCGCCTTCGGATGGATCGCTGATCGCTTGGTGTCTAAGAAGACATTGAGTGCGTGTTCGCGAATTTCCAGGAACTCCGGCATGTCCGCAGGACACCAGCGAAGATTTCAGCCACACGGAGGAATTCGACGAGCGCGCCTTCCTATGCGGGGCTGAGGTCATTGGCGATCAGCGCCGTTTTGGAGGCATCCGTTGGATGGACCTGCACCTTCTTGGTGTTGATGGTGGAGTCGAAAGACATGTATGGTGCGTTCTGCTTTGTGACTGGGGGTAGCCCGTTGTCCGTCACCTCACGGAGCCTTGCAAGCTCGTCTTGCGTGCTGAAAGATTGGGAGATTTTGTTGAAGTCCCTGTCACATTGGTCCGATCGGGTGAAGCTCCCGTGGACTGTTATGACGCCCCTTGGTCCTGGCATCTTGAGTAGTAGGTATGCATAGTGTGGGACGGCCAGGAACCTTGCGAATGCTACGCGTCCCAGGATGGCGTGGTATTGCGACGGCCAGTCCACCACTTCGAATTCTAGGCGCTCCTGTCGAAAGTTATCCGGTGTCCCGAAGATGACGTCGAGCCCTATTTTGCCCAGGGGGAAGATGCCCTTTCCTGGGACAATCTCGTGGAACGTTGTGTCTGATTGCTCCAGGCTGCATTGTGGGATCCGCATGGCTGCTAGAGTGCTTGCGAACATTAGGTTGATGCCGCTGCCGCCGTCCATGAAGACGCGACTCATCTCGAAACCTCCGACCGCGGCCCAAAGACTGGGCAGCATGACCTGGGCGAGGGATCCGATAGGGTGATCCGCGAGTGAATGTGATGCAGGACTCGATCCGCTGAGGTACTGTGGATTGCAGCGGAGTTGCCACCGCCATATTGATTTGTCGGTGATCTTCTTCGCACTGCTGGTTGGGCGTCCCTTTTGGATCATATTTAGTGCTCCCTTTGGTGGGGGGTATGCGACCCCGGCGTTGTTTTGCGTTGGTGCGACTGGTTGATGTGGGCCTCCAATAGGCGGCGGTGGAGGAGCTACATGTGCTATTTCGCCTGGCGCAGGCGCGTTTCCGAACGCAGGGATTGGAGCTTGTTGCCTCATCTGCATCATGCCTTCGCTGAGTTTCTGGAATTCGCGGCAGTCCTTGAGCATGTGGCTATCTTTCTTTTTGCCATCTTGTTTGTCGATGTAGAAGTGAATGGTGCATGGACCCGAAAGTTTGTCGAATGCTGAGGGTCCGTTGTCGCGATCGCGGCGCTATCACTGCTGGTCGTCCGCTGTCGCGAAGTTTCCGCTATGGTATCCTTCGCTGCTATGCGGCCGATGTCGTTACGGGCGGTCGGCGTAGCCATGCGACCATATCGGGTCCGTCGCGGTCCTCGTAGACGCCACGGTCTCCTCTTGCTGCGGCGTCAAGGCCTTCGCCGTAGTCGCCCTTCTTCATCTCGATTGCGCTCGCCGGATGCGCTTCGCCCGCCTAACCATTGGCGATTTCCATGAGTTGGTCGAGTGTCTTGGGCTTTACGCGTCCAAGTTTCTCCTTGAAGTTCTGGGCGCTGACGCCGCCTCCAAGGCGCCGATAGCCCGCCTTCGAGATGTGTGCAAGGAGTTCTTGGTCGAGACCAGCATAGTATGTACGAGCGAATAGATTCACCCGCTTCTCGAAAGTGTGCTCGCAACTCTTCGATTGAGGCGGGCCTTTTGCTGGTGCCTTTGAAATTTCGGATGAAGCTATGCGAGCTCTTCCAGCTTCGGATGGATCCCGATGATAGGCTATCGAGCTGACTCGGCCGCTACCGTCACCGCAATGAAGGCATTGCATGGCGGTTTCTTTGTTGCCTCCGTGAAGCTTGACGGATGATGATGGTCGCCGAGCCAGACTTTGGATCTTGCGCGCCGCTGAACTTAGGAGTATCCGAAGGAAGCTTGAAGTTGCGTGGCATCCGTGTTCACCGGACGGATCTGCTGAAGCATCGAGCCCCGCAGAAGTTCTCTTCGCCTTCATCCATCTCAGATTCGGATGAGTATGCGCTGCTTGCGCGCGCCTGCCGATCTTGCACCGTAAGCTTGTCTCTCGCCGTAGTCGTGCTTATGGCGGTGCGAGCTCTTCTTCCTTCGAGGAAGATCATGTTCTTCTTCATCTTCGGATGAGGGGGCTCCGGCCGCGTCGCCGGAGCTTTTCTTGGCCCGTGAGCGCCTTTCGTGGAGCGCAGCCCGCTTAGTCCTAATCCGTGAGTGCGACCCATGCATGGCCCTTTTCGGATCCCTCCGAGGTGGGTGAGCCGCGAGATACGCAAAGGCTGCCATGATCGCAGCTTTTGGCGTCTTCGGGGTAATGTTGCCGTCGGCGTCCATATCCATGAACGATGTGTGGAGAGTTTGGGTCACGTCATGCCGTTCCTTTGGGTCCATGTTTTCCACCCGAGAGCGGTGCTTGTTTCCCTGGTTTCCGTTTGTGCTAGAGCCGGGTCCCATGGCGGAGAGCGCAGCTCGTCACAAGACCGGACTCGTAGACCGCTTTCTTGCGCTTTGTCGAGTGTCTCGTGATCTTGACTTGCTTCTTGTGCTCCTCGATGAGGAGGTAGTGGTATGCCATCAGCAGATCACGTGGGGAGTCCAGAGGTAGGACTATTTCGCCTGCGACGGCGCGGCGTGCTTCGGCCCATCCTTCTTTGCTAAGTTGGATGAGGTGGCCCCTGTTGTTGTCGCCATTTGTGTCCTGCGGGTTGGGGTTGGGCGGCGGGTTAGGCGTTTCCTCATCGGTTTGGATGATCGCGGCGCACAGATAGAGCCTGCAGAACGGTTGGCTGTTGTCGCAGCTTTTGGATCCGGAACCGTAGGTCCCTTCATCCGAAGGTGGATCGCACAGATCGGAGTTGCAGCTGCTGCTGCTGTAGAACTCATCTGTTGATGGTGACGTGCGTAGCACGTGGTGTGGAGCCCACGAAGCGGGCCTGATGGACGGCACGGGCACCCGCCGTGGAGGCGGAGGGTGCCGCTTTGTCCCACCCGGAAGCGAAAGCCCTAACAGAATTTCGAGTCCGTCGCCTACGGGCTCGAAATCCTTCATGGTGGCCGGCGAGTGGGAGGTGAAGTCGAAAGCGCCGAAGAGGAGATGATTCTCTGTCGCTGAGGAGTTGTAGATCGATCGGGTCGGAACCGTCACGACCGCACAATCAGCAGCCCCAATTCCCACAGACGGCGCCAGTTGACGAGGTTTGATCTCGTTAATGCCCATTGTTATGGACTTGGGTTTTGGAGAAGATGGGGATGCTGGAGATCGTGGCAAGGTTAACAGACAAGCAACCAGGGGACACGAGATTTACCCAGGTTCAGGCCCCCGGAGGGAAAACCCTACTCCTGCTTGTCTGCTCTTTGATTACGGCGGAACCGAAGGTTACAGGGGTGCGCAGATTCGATCGTGATCTAGTAGCTGCCCCCCTCGTCGTACCCTCCTAGTCTTTATATATGGGGAGGCTAGGTCTCGGGTGCCGATACGAGTAGGTTACAAGTTGTATTCAAACTCTAGTCTTGTTCTCCAAGGATTCGAAGGCATCATGGGCCTGGGCCACCCGAAAATCTTCATGGGCCAGTGTATATTTGCCATGGGCCTTCCTTGGGCTGGACTAGGTATGCTGAAGTTACGTACCCGTAGGGTATAACCATGTCACATGGAGCACCAAAACAGTGTGCAATAGCTCATGAAAACGGCCATAAAACGCGAAAATGACGAGTTTTTGGTCATAACTCTCAAACATGTAGCTGGTCTTAGGATCGCAGAATCCCGAGCGCCAAAACAAAGGTCCAATAGCTCATGAAAACGGTCAGAACGTGAAAAATGAGAGTTTTTGGTCATAACTCTCAAACATGTATCGGTCTTAGGGTCGTTGTAAATCCCCCGAACCCCAAAATAGCGGGCAATAACTCGTGAAAACAGCCATAATACGCGAAATCAACGAGTTTTTGGTTAGAACTCTCAAACATGTATCGGGTCTAACGAGCCATACAAATCCCCATGTAAACATGCACTGTGTAGGTAAGAGAGCATGAAAACGGCCATAAAACATAAAAATAACAAGTTTTGAATCATGCCCTCAAACTTGTATCGGGTCTAATGGTCGTTGTAAATCGCCCTGAAACCCTAAAAATGTGGCAATACCTCATGAAAGCAGTCATAAAACACAAAAACGACAAATTTTTGTAATCCCCTGAAACATGCATCGGATCTAATGGTCCATGCAAATCCACATGGAGCACCAAAACAATGTGCAATAGCTCATGAAAACGGCCGTAAAACGCGAAAATGACGAGTTTTTGGTTATAACTCTCAAACATGTAGCAGGTCTTAGGATCGTTGTACAACCCCCTGGAGCGTCAAAACAGTGTCCAATAGCTCATGAAAACGGCCGTAAAACGTGAAAACGAGAGTTTTTGGTCATAACTCTCAAACATGTATCGGGTCTTAGGGTCGTTATAAATCCCCCTGGAACCCCAAATCTTTGGGCAATAACTCGTGAAAACAGCCGTAATACTCGAAATCGACGATTTTTTGGTTAGAACTCTCAAACATGTATCGGGTCTAACGAGCCATACAAATCCCCCTGGAAACTCGCATTGTAGGTAATAGAGCATGAAAACGGCCATAAAACATAAAAACAACAAGTTTTTGATCATGCCCTCAAACATGTATCGGGTCTAATGGTCGTTGTAAATCGCCCTGAAACCCTAGAACTGTGGCAATACCTCATGAAAGCAGTCATAAAACACAAAAACGACCAATTTTTGGGCATCCCCTTAAACATGCATCGGATCTAATGGTCCATGCAAATCCCCATGGAGCACCAAAACAGTGTGCAATAGCTCATGAAAACGGCCGTAAAACGCGAAAATGACGAGTTTTTGGTTATAACTCTCAAACATGTAGCAGGTCTTAGGATCGTTGTACACGCCTCGAGCATCAAAACAAAGGTCCAATAGCTCATGAAAACGGCCGTAAAACGTGAAAAACGAGAGTTTTTGGTCAGAACTCTCAAACATGTATCGGGTCTTAGGGATGTTGTAAATCCCCCTGGAACCCCAAAACTATGGGCAATAACTCGTGAAAACAGCCATAATAGGCGAAATCGACGAGTTTTGGGTTAGTACTTTCAAACATGTATCGGGTCTAACGAGCCATACAAATCCCCCTGGAAACTCGCACTGTAGGTAATAGAGCATGAAAACGGCCATAAAACACAAAAACAACAAGATTTTGGTCATGCCCTCAAACATGATCGGGTCTAATAGTCATTGTAAATCGCCCTGAAACCCTAGAACTGTGAAAATACCTCATGAAAACGGTCATAAAACACAAAAACGACGAATTTTTGGGCATCCCCTTAAACATGCATCGGATCTAATGGTCCATGCAAATCCCCATGGAGCACCAAAACAGTGTGCAATAGCTCATGAAAACGGCCGTAATACGCGAAAATGACGAGTTTTTGGTTATAACTCTCAAACATGTAGCGGGTCTTAGGATCGTTGTACAACCCCTCGAGCGCCAAAACAAAGGTCCAATAGCTCATGAAAACGGCCGTAAAACGTGAAAAATGAGAGTTTTTGGTCATAACTCTCAAACATGTATCAGGTCTTAGGGTCGTTGTAAATCCCCCTGGAACCCCAAAACTGTGGGCAATAACTCGTGAAAATAGCCATAATATGCGAAATCGATGAGTTTTTGGTTAGAACTTTCAAACATGTATAGGGTCTAACGAGCCATACAAATCCCTCGAAACTCGTGACCGTAGGTAATAGAGCATGAAAACGGCCATAAAACATAAAAACAACAAGTTTTTGGTCATGCCCTCAAACATGTATCGGGTCTAATAGTCATTGTAAATCGCCCTGAAACCCTAGAACAGTGAAAATACCTCAGGAAAGTAGTCATAAAACACAAAAACGACAAATTTTTGGTCATCCCTGAAACATGCATCGGATGTAACGGTCCATGCAAATCCCCATGGAGCACCAAAACAATTTGCAATAGCTCATGAAAATGGCCGTAAAACGCGAAAACGACGAGTTTTTGGTCATAACTCTCAAAGGTCCAATAGCTCACGAAAACGGCCGTAAAACGTGAAAAACGTGAGTTTTTGGTCATAACTCTCAAACATGTATCGGGTCTTAGGGTCGTTATAAATCCCCCTGGAACCCCAAATCTTTGGGCAATAACTCGTGAAAAGAGCCGTAATACTCGAAACCTACGATTTTTTGGTTAGAACTCTCAAACATGTATCGGGTCTAACGAGCCATACAAATCCCGCTAGAAACTCGCACTGTAGGTAATAGAGCATGAAAACGGCCATAAAACATAAAAATAACAAGTTTTGGATCATGCCCTCAAACTTGTATCGGGTCTAATGGTCGTTGTAAATCGCCCTAAAACCATAGAACTATGGCAATACCTCATGAAAACGGTCATAAAACACAAAAACGACCAATTTTTAGGCATCCCCTTAAACATGCATCGGATCTAATGGTCCATGCAAATCCCCATGGAGCACCAAAACAGTGTGCAATAGCTCATGAAAACAGCCGTAAAACGCGAAAATGACGAGTTTTTGGTTATAACTCTCAAACATGAAGCAGGTCTTAGGATCGTCGTACGCGCCCCTGGAGCGTCAAAACAGTGTCCAATAGCTCATAAAAACGGCCGTAAAACGTGAAAAACGAGAGTTTTTGGTCATAACTCTTAAACATGTATCGGATCTTAGGGATGTTGTAAATCCCCCTGGAACCCCAAAACTGTGGGCAATAACTCGTGAAAACAGCCATAATAGGCGAAATCGACGAGTTTTTGGTTAGTACTTTCAAACATGTATCGGGTCTAACGAGCCATACAAATCCCCCTGGAAACTCGCACTGTAGGTAATAGAGCATGAAAACGGCCATAAAACACAAAAACAACAAGTTTTTGGTCATGCCCTCAAACATGATCGGGTCTAATAGTCATTGTAAATCGCGCTGAAACCCTAGAACTGTGAAAATACCTCATGAAAACGGTCATAAAACACAAAAACGACGAATTTTTGGGCATCCCCTTAAACATGCATCAGATCTAATGGTCCATGCAAATCCCCATGGAGCACCAAAACAGTGTGCAAAAGCTCATGAAAAAGGCCGTAAAACGTGAAAACGACGAGTTTTTGGTTATAACTCTCAAACATGTAGCAGGTCTTAGGATCATTGTACAACCCCCTGGAGCGTCAAAACAGTGTCCAATAGCTCATGAAAACGGCCGTAAAACGTGAAAAATGAGAGTTTTTGGTCATAACTCTCAAAAATGTATCAGGTCTTAGGGTCGTTGTAAATCCCCCTAGAACCCCAAAACTGTGGGCAATAACTCGTGAAAACATCCATAATACACGAAATCAACGAGTTTTTGGTTAGAACTCTCAAACATCTATCGGGTCTAATGAGCCATACAAATCCCCCTGGAAACTCGCACTGTGTAGGTAATAGAGCATGAAAACGGCCATAAAACATAAAAACAACATGTTTTTGATCATGCCCTCAAACATGTATAGGGTTTAATGGTCGTTGTAAATCGCCCTAAAACCCTAGAACTATGGCAATACCTCATGAAAACAGTCATAAAACACAAAAACGACGTATTTTTAGGCATCCCCTTAAACATGCATCGGATCTAATGGTCCATGCAAATCCCCATGGAGCACCAAAACAGTGTGCAATAGCTCATGAAAACGGTCGTAAAACGCGAAAATAACGAGTTTTTGGTCATAACTATCAAACATGTGTCCAATAGCTCATCCAAACGACCGTAAAACGTGAAAACGAGAGTTTTTGGTCATAACTCTCAAACATGTATCGGCTCTTAGGGTCGTAAATCCCGAACCCCAAAACTATGGCAATAACTCGTGAAAACAACCATAATACACCTAACTCAACGAGTTTTTGGTTAGAACTCAAACATGTATCGGGTCTAACGAGCCATACAAATCCCCCTGGAAACTCGCATTGTAGGTAATAGAGCATGACAACGGCCATAAAACATAAAAACAACATGTTTTTGATCATGCCCTCAAACATGTATCGGGTCTAATGGTCGTTGTAAATCGCCCTAAAACCCTAGAACTGTGGCAATACCTCATGAAAACGGTCATAAAACACAAAAACGACGTATTTTAGGCATCCCCTTAAACATGCATCAGATCTAATGGTCCATGCAAATCCCCATGGAGCACCAAAACAGTGTGCAATAGCTCATGAAAACGGCCATAAAACGCGAAAACGACGAGTTTTTGGTCATAACTCTCAAACATGTAAAGGTGTCTTAGGATCGTTGTACACAACCCTCGAAAGGCCAAAACAGTGTGTAATAGCTCATGAAAACGGCTATAAAACGTGAAAAACGAGAGTTTTTGGTCATAACTCTCAAACATTTATCGGGTCTTAGGGTTGTTGTAAATCCCCCTGGAATCCCAAAATTGTGGGCAATAACTCGTGAAAACAGCCATAATATGCGAAATCGACGAGGTTTTGGTTACAACTCTCAAACATGTATCAGGTCTAACGAGCCATACAAATCCCCCTAGAAACTCGCACTCTGTAGGTAATAGAGCATGAAAACGGCCATAAAACATAAAAACAACATGTTTTTGATCATGCCCTCAAACATGTATCGGGTCTAATGGTCGTTGTAAATCGCCCTAAAACCCTAGAACTGTGGCAATTCCTCATGAAAACGGTCATAAAACACAAAAACGACGTATTTTTAGGCATCCCCTTAAACATGCATCGGATCTAAT
This sequence comes from Avena insularis, assembly GCA_023614405.1. Lineage (NCBI taxonomy): Eukaryota > Viridiplantae > Streptophyta > Magnoliopsida > Poales > Poaceae > Avena > Avena insularis. Next base: position 303,094 of record JAJUPC010000015.1, on the reverse strand, counting down.
GGTCCATGCAAATCCCCATGGAGCACCAAAACAGTGTGCAATAGCTCATGAAAACAACCGTATAACGCGAAAACGATGAGTTTTTGGTCATAACTCTCAAACATGTAGCAGGTCTTAGAATCGTTGTACAACCCCCTCGAGCGTCAAAACAGTGTGTAATAGCTCATGAAAACGGCCGTAAAACGTGAAAAACGAGAGTTTTTGCTCATAACTCTCAAACATTTATCGGGTCTTAGGGTTGTTGTAAATCCCCCTGGAATCCCAAAATTGTGGGCAATAACTCGTGAAAACAGCCATAATATGCGAAATCGACGAGGTTTCGGTTACAACTCTCAAACATGTATCAGGTCTAACGAGCCATACAAATCCCCCTGGAAACTCGCACTCTGTAGGTAATAGAGCATGAAAACGGCCATAAAACATAAAAACAACAAGTTTTTGATCGTGCCCTCAAACATGTATCGGGTCTAATGGTCATTGTAAATCGCCCTAAAACCCTAGAACTGTGGCAATACCTCATGAAAACGGTCATAAAACACAAAAACGACGTATTTTTAGGCATCCCCTTAAACATGCATCGAATCTAATGGTCCATGCAAATCCCCATGGAGCACCAAAACAGTGTGCAATAGCTCATGAAAACGGCCGTAAAACGCGAAAACGACGAGTTTTTGGTCAAAATTCTGAAACATGTAGCAGGTCTTAGGATCGTTGGACAACCCCCTGGAGCACCAAAACAGTGTGTAATAGCTCATGAAAACGGCCGTAAAACGTGAAAAACGAGAGTTTTTGCTCATAACTCTCAAACATTTATCGGGTCTTAGGGTTGTTGTAAATCCCCCTGGAATCCCAAAATTGTGGGCAATAACTCGTGAAAACAGCCATAATATGCGAAATCGACGAGGTTTCGGTTACAACTCTCAAACATGTATCAGGTCTAACGAGCCATACAAATCCCCCTGGAAACTCGCACTCTGTAGGTAATAGAGCATGAAAACGGCCATAAAACATAAAAACAACAAGTTTTTGATCGTGCCCTCAAACATGTATCGGGTCTAATGGTCATTGTAAATCGCCCTAAAACCCTAGAACTGTGGCAATACCTCATGAAAACGGTCATAAAACACAAAAACGACGTATTTTTAGGCATCCCCTTAAACATGCATCGAATCTAATGGTCCATGCAAATCCCCATGGAGCACCAAAACAGTGTGCAATAGCTCATGAAAACGGCCGTAAAACGCGAAAACGACGAGTTTTTGGTCAAAATTCTGAAACATGTAGCAGGTCTTAGGATCGTTGGACAACCCCCTGGAGCACCAAAACCGTGTCCAATAGCTCATGAAAACGGCCGTAAAACATGAAAAACGACGAGTTTTTGGTCATAACTGTCAAACATGTATCGGGTCTTAGGGTCGTTGTAAATCCCCCTAGAACCCCAAAATTGTGGGAAATTACTCATGAAAACAGCCATAATATGCGAAATCGACGAGTTTTTGGTTAGAACTCTTAAACATGTATCCGGTCTAACAAGCCATACAATCCCCCTGGAAACTCGCACTGTGTAGGTAATAGAGCATGAAACGACCATAAAACATAAAAACAACAAGTTTTTGGTCATGCCCTCAAACATGTATCGGGTCTAATGGTCATTGTAAATCGCCCTGAAACCGTAGAACTGTGGCAATACCTCATGAAAACGGTCATAAAACACAAAAACGACGAATTTTTGGGCATCCCCTTAAACATGCATCGGATCTAATGGTCCATGCAAATCCCCATGGAGCACCAAAACAGTGTGCAATAGCTCATGAAAACGGCCGTAAAACGCGAAAACGACGAGTTTTTGGTCAAAACTCTCAAACATGTAGCAGGTCTTAGGATCGTTGGACAAACCCCTGGAGCGCCAAAACTGTGTCCAATAGCTCATGAAAACGGCCGTAAAACGTGAAAAACGACGAGTTTTTGGTCATAACTCTCAAACATGTATCGGGTCTTAGGGTCGTTGTAAATCCCCCTGGAACCCCAAAACTGTGGGCAATAACTCGTGAAAACAGCCATAATATGCGAAATCGACGAGTTTTTGGTTAGAACTCTCAAACATGTATCGGGTCTAACGAGCCATACAAATCCCCCTGGAAACTCGCACTGTGTAGGTAATAGAACATGAAAACGAACATAAAACATAAAAACAACAAGTTTTTGATCATGCCCTCAAACATGTATCGGGTCTAATGGTCGTTGTAAATCGCCCTGAAACCCTAGAAATATGGCAATATCTCATGAAAGCAGTCATAAAACACAAAAACGACAAATTTTTGGTCATCCCCTGAAACATGCATCGGATCTAATGGTCCATGCAAATCCCCATGGAGCACCAAAACAGTGTGCAATAGCTCATGAAAACGGCCGTAAAACGCGAAAACGACGAGTTTTTGGTCATAACTCTCAAACATGTATCATGTCTTAGGATCGTTGTAAATCCCCCTGGAGCGCCAAAACAGTGTCCAATAGCTCATGAAAACGGCCGTAAAACGTGAAAAACGACGAGTTTTTGGTCAGAACTCTCAAACATGTATCGGGTCTTAGGGATGTTGTAAATCCCCCTGGAACCCCAAAACTGTGGGGAATAACTCGTGAAAACAGCCATAATATGCGAAATCGACGAGGTTTTGGTTAGTACTTTCAAACATGTATCGGGTCTAACGAGCCAAACAAATCCCCCTGGAAACTCGCACTGTAGGTAATAGAGCATGAAAACGGCCATAAAACATAAAAACAAGTTTTTGGTCATGCCCTCAAACATGTATTGGGTCTAATAGTCATTGTAAATCACCCTAAAACCTTAGAACTGTGAAAATACCTCATGAAAACGGTCATAAAACACAAAAAAGACGATCTTTTGGTCATCGCCTTAAAAATGCATCGGGTGTAACGGTCCATGCAAATCCCCATGGAGCACCAAAACAATGTGCAATAGCTCATGAAAACGGCCGTAAAACGCGAAAACGACGAGTTTTTGGTCATAACTCTCAGACATGTATCATGTCTTAGGATCGTTGTAAATCCCCCTGGAGCGCCAAAATAGTGTCCAATAGCTCATGAAAACGGCCGTAAAACGTGAAAAACGACGAGTTTTTGGTCATACTCTCAAACATGTATCGGGTCTTAGGGTCGTTGTAAATCCCCCTAGAACCCCAAAACTATGGGCAATAACTCGTGAAAACAGCCATAATACTCGAAATCGACGAGTTTTTGGTTAGAACTCTCAAACATGTATCGGGTCTAACGAGCCATACAAATCCCCCTGGAAACTCGCACTGTAGGTAATAAAGCATGAAAACGGCCATAAAACATAAAAACAACAAGTTTTTGGTCATGCCCTCAAACATGTATCGGGTCTAATGGTTATTGTAAATCGCCCTGAAACCCTAGAACTGTGGTATTACCTCATGAAAACGGTCATAAAACACAAAAACGACGAATTTTTGGGCATCCCCTTAAACATGCATCGGATCTAATGATCCATGCAAATCCCCATGGAGCACCAAAATAGTATGCAATAGCTCATGAAAACGGCCGTAAAACGCGAAAATGACGAGTTTTTGGTGATAACTCTCTAACATGTAGCAAGTCTTAGGATCGTTGCGCACGCCCCTGGAGCGTCAAAATAGTGTCCAATAGCTCATGCAAACGGCCGTAAAACGTGAAAACGAGAGTTTTTGGTCATAACTCTCAAACATGTATCAGGTCTTAGGGTAATTGTAAATCCCCCTGGAACCCCAAAACTGTGGGCAATAACTCGTGAAAACAACCATAATACACGAAATCAACGAGTTTTTGGTTAGAACTCTCAAACATGTATCGGGTCTAACGAGCCATACAAATCCCCCTGGAAACTCGCACTGTAGGTAATAGAGCATGAAAACGGCCATAAAACATAAAACAACAAGTTTTTGATCATGCCCTCAAACATGTATCGGGTCTAATGGTCGTTGTAAATCGCCCTGAAACCCTAGAACCGTGGCAATACATCGTGAAAACGGTCATAAAACACAAAAACGATGAATTTTTGGGCATCCCCTTAAACAAGCATTAGATCTAATGGTCCATGCAAATCCCCATGGAGCACCAAAACAGTGTGCAATAGCTCTTGAAAATGGCCGTAAAACGCGAAAACGACGAGTTTTTGGTCATAACTCTCAAACATGTAGCAGGTCTTAGGATCGTTGACAACCCCCTGGAGCGCCAAAACCGTGTCCAATAGCTCATGAAAACGGCTGTAAAACGTGAAAAACGACGAGTTTTTGGTCATAACTCTAGAACATGTATCGGGTCTTAGGGTCGATGTAAAGCCCCCTGGAACCCCAAAACTGTGGGCAATAACTCGTGAAAACAGATGATACACGAAATCAACGAGTTTTTGGTTAGAACTCTCAAACATGTATCGGGTCTAACGAGCCATTAAAATCCCCCTGGAAACTCACACTGTAGGTAATAGAGCATCAAAACGGCCATAAAACGTAAAAACAACAAGTTTTTGATCGTGCCCTCAAACATGTATCGGGTCTAATGGTTGTTGTAAATCGCCCTAAAACCCTAGAACGGTGGCAATACCTCATGAAAACGGTCATAAAACACAAAAACGACATATTTTTAGGCATCCCCTTAAACATGCATCGGATCTAATGGTCCATGCAAATCCCCATGGAGCACCAAAACAGTGTGCAATAGCTCATGAAAACGGCCGTAAAACGCGAAAACGACGAGTTTTTGGTCATAACTCTCAAACATGTAGCAGGTCTTAGGATCGTTGGACAACCCCCTGGAGCGCCAAAACCGTGTCCAATAGCTCATGAAAACGGCCGTAAAACATGAAAAACGACGAGTTTTTGGTCATAACTGTCAAACATGTATCGGGCCTTAGGGTCGTTGTAAATCCCCCTGGAACCCCAAAATTGTGGGCAATTACTCGTGAAAACAACCATAATATGCGAAATCGACGAGCTTTTGGTTAGAACACTCAAATATGTATCCGGTCTAACGAGCCATACAATCCCCCTGGAAACTCGCACTGTGTAGGTAATAGAGCATGAAACGGCCATAAAACATAAAAACAACAAGTTTTTGGTCATGCCCTCAAACATGTATCGGGTCCAATGGTCGTTGTAAATCGCCCTGAAACCTTAGAACTGTGGCAATACCTCATGAAAACGGTCATAAAACACAAAAACGACGAATTTTTGGGCATCCCCTTAAACATGCATCGGATCTAATGGTCCATGCAAATCCCCGTGGAGCACCAAAACAGTGTGCAATAGCTCATGAAAACGGCCGTAAAACGCGAAAACGACGAGTTTTTGGTCAAAACTCTGAAACATGTAGCAGGTCTTACGATCGTTGGACAACCCCCTGGAGCACCAAAACCGTGTCCAATAGCTCATGAAAACGGCCGTAAAACGTGAAAAACGAGAGTTTTTGGTCATAACTCTCAAACATGTATCGGGTCTTAGGGTCGTTGTAAATCCCCCTGGAACCCCAAAACTGTGGGCAATAACTCGTGAAAACAACCATAATTTGCGAAATCGACGAGTTTTTGGTTAGAACTCTCAAACATGTATCGGGTCTAACGAGCCATATAAATCCCCCTGGAAACTCACACTGTGTAGGTAATAGAGCATGAAAACGGCCATAAAACATAAAAACAACATGTTTTTGATCATGCCCTCAAACATGTATCGGGTCTAATGGTCGTTGTAAATCGCCCTAAAACCCTAGAACTGTGGCAATACCTCATGAAAACGGTCATAAAACACAAAAACGACGTATTTTTAGGTATCCCCTTAAGCATGCATCGGATCTAATGGTCCATGCAAATCCCCATGGAGCACCAAAACAAGCAGTAATAGCTCATGAAAACGCAGAAAAAACGACGAGTTTTTGGTCATAACTCTCAAACATGTAGCAGGTCTTAGGATCGTTGTACAACCCCCTGGAGCGTCAAAACAATGTCCAATAGCTAATGAAAACGGCCGTAAAACGTGAAAAACGAGAGGTTTTGGTCATGACTCTCAAACATTTATCGGGTCTTAGGGTTGTTGTAAATCCCCCTGGAATCCCAAAATTGTGGGCAATAACTCATGAAAACAGCCATAATATGCGAAATCGACGAGGTTTTGGTTACAACTCTCAAACATGTATCAGGTCTAACGAGCCATACAAATCCCCCTGGAAACTCGCACTCTGTAGGTAATAGAGCATGAAAACGGCCATAAAACATAAAAACAACAAGTTTTTGATCGTGCCCTCAAACATGTATCGGGTCTAATGGTCATTGTAAATCGCCCTAAAACCCTAGAACTGTGGCAATACCTCATGAAAACGGTCATAAAACACAAAAACGACGTATTTTTAGGCATCCCCTTAAACATGCATCGAATCTAATGGTCCATGAAATCCCCATGGAGCACCAAAACAGTGTGCAATAGCTCATGAAAACGGCCGTAAAACGCGAAAACGACGAGTTTTTGGTCAAAACTCTGAAACATGTAGCAGGTCTTAGGATCATTGGACAACCCCCTGGAGCACCAAAACCATGTCCAATAGCTCATGAAAACGGCCGTAAAACGTGAAAAACGAGAGTTTTTGGTCATAACTCTCAAACATGTATCGGGTCTTAGGGTCGTTGTAAATCCCCCTGGAACCCCAAAACTGTGGGCAATAACTCGTGAAAACAACCATAATATGCGAAATCGACGAGTTTTTGGTTAGAACTCTCAAACATGTATCGGGTCTAACGAGCCATATAAATCCCCCTGGAAACTCGCACCGTGTAGGTAATAGAGCATGAAAATGGCCATAAAACATAAAAACAACATGTTTTTGATCATGCCCTCAAACATGTATCGGGTCTAATGGTCGTTGTAAATCGCCCTAAAACCCTAGAACTGTGGCAATACCTCATGAAAACGGTCATAAAACACAAAAACGACGTATTTTTAGGCATCCCCTTAAACATGCATCGGATCTAATGGTCCATGCAAATCCCCATGGAGCACCAAAACAGTGTGCAATAGCTCATGAAAACGGCCGTAAAACGCGAAAACGACGAGTTTTTGGTCAGAACTCTCAAACATGTATCGGGTCTTAGGGATGTTGTAAATCCCCCTGGAACCCCAAAACTGTGGGCAATAACTCGTGAAAACATCCATAATATGCGAAATCGACGAGGTTTTGGTTAGTACTTTCAAACATGTATCGGGTCTAACGAGCCATACAAATCCCCCTGGAAACTCGCACTGTAGGTAATAGAGCATGAAAACGGCCATAAAACACAAAAACAACAAGTTTTTGGTCATGCCCTCAAACATGATCGGGTCTAATAGTCATTGTAAATCGCCCTGAAACCTTAGAACTGTGAAAATACCTCATGAAAACGGTCATAAAACACAAAAAAAACGATTTTTTTGGTCATCGCCTTAAAAATGCATCGGGTGTAACGGTCCATGCAAATCCCCATGGAGCACCAAAACAATGTGCAATAGCTCATGAAAACGGCCGTAAAACGCGAAAACGACGAGTTTTTGGTCATAACTCTCAGACATGTATCATGTCTTAGGATCGTTGTAAATCCCCCTGGAGCGCCAAAATAGTGTCCAATAGCTCATGAAAACGGCCGTAAAACGTGAAAAACGACGAGTTTTTGGTCATACTCTCAAACATGTATCGGGTCTTAGGGTCGTTGTAAATCCCCCTAGAACCCCAAAACTATGGGCAATAACTCGTGAAAACAGCCATAATACTCGAAATCGACGAGTTTTTGGTTAGAACTCTCAAACATGTATCGGGTCTAACGAGCCATACAAATCCCCCTGGAAACTCGCACTGTAGGTAATAGAGCATGAAAACGGCCAAAAAACATAAAAACAACAAGTTTTTGGTCATGCCCTCAAACATGTATCGGGTCTAATGGTTGTTGTAAATCGCCCTGAAACCCTAGAACTGTGGTATTACCTCATGAAAACGGTCATAAAACACAAAAACGACGAATTTTTGGGCATCCCCTTAAACATGCATCGGATCTAATGATCCATGCAAATCCCCATGGAGCACCAAAATAGTGTGCAATAGCTCATGAAAACGGCCGTAAAACGCGAAAATGACGAGTTTTTGGTTATAACTCTCTAACATGTAGCAAGTCTTAGGATCGTTGCGCACGCCCCTGGAGCGTCAAAATAGTGTCCAATAGCTCATGCAAACGGCCGTAAAACGTGAAAACGAGAGTTTTTGGTCATAACTCTCAAACATGTATCAGGTCTTAGGGTAATTGTAAATCCCCCTGGAACCCCAAAACTGTGGGCAATAACTCGTGAAAACAACCATAATACACGAAATCAACGAGTTTTTGGTTAGAACTCTCAAACATGTATCGGGTCTAACGAGCCATACAAATCCCCCTGGAAACTCGCACTGTAGGTAATAGAGCATGAAAACGGCCATAAAACATAAAACAACAAGTTTTTGATCATGCCCTCAAACATGTATCGGGTCTAATGGTCGTTGTAAATCGCCCTGAAACCCTAGAACCGTGGCAATACATCGTGAAAACGGTCATAAAACACAAAAACGATGAATTTTTGGGCATCCCCTTAAACATGCATTAGATCTAATGGTCCATGCAAATCCCCATGGAGCACCAAAACAGTGTGCAATAGCTCATGAAAATGGCCGTAAAACGCGAAAACGACGAGTTTTTGGTCATAACTCTCAAACATGTAGCAGGTCTTAGGATCGTTGACAACCCCCTGGAGCGCCAAAACCGTGTCCAATAGCTCATGAAAACGGCTGTAAAACGTGAAAAACGACGAGTTTTTGGTCATAACTCTAGAACATGTATCGGGTCTTAGGGTCGTTGTAAATCCCCCTGGAACCCCAAAACTGTGGGCAATAACTCGTGAAAACAGCCATGATACACGAAATCAACGAGTTTTTGGTTAGAACTCTCAAACATGTATCGGGTCTAACGAGCCATACAAATCCCCCTGGAAACTCACACTGTAGGTAATAGAGCATGAAAACGGCCATAAAACATAAAAACAACAAGTTTTTGATCGTGCCCTCAAACATGTATCGGGTCTAATGGTCGTTGTAAATCGCCCTAAAACCCTAGAACGGTGGCAATACCTCATGAAAACGGTCATAAAACACAAAAACGACATATTTTTAGGCATCCCCTTAAACATGCATCGGATCTAATGGTCCATGCAAATCCCCATGGAGCACCAAAACAGTGTGCAATAGCTCATGAAAACGGCCGTAAAACGCGAAAACGACGAGTTTTTGGTCATAACTCTCAAACATGTAGCAGGTCTTAGGATCGTTGGACAACCCCCTGGAGCGCCAAAACCGTGTCCAATAGCTCATGAAAACGGCCGTAAAACATGAAAAACGACGAGTTTTTGGTCATAACTGTCAAACATGTATCGGGCCTTAGGGTCGTTGTAAATCCCCCTGGAACCCCAAAATTGTGGGCAATTACTCGTGAAAACAACCATAATATGCGAAATCGACGAGCTTTTGGTTAGAACACTCAAATATGTATCCGGTCTAACGAGCCATACAATCCCCCTGGAAACTCGCACTGTGTAGGTAATAGAGCATGAAACGGCCATAAAACATAAAAACAACAAGTTTTTGGTCATGCCCTCAAACATGTATCGGGTCCAATGGTCGTTGTAAATCGCCCTGAAACCGTAGAACTGTGGCAATACCTCATGAAAACGGTCATAAAACACAAAAACGACGAATTTTTGGGCATCCCCTTAAACATGCATCGGATCTAATGGTCCATGCAAATCCCCGTGGAGCACCAAAACAGTGTGCAATAGCTCATGAAAACGGCCGTAAAACGCGAAAACGACGAGTTTTTGGTCAAAACTCTGAAACATGTAGCAGGTCTTACGATCGTTGGACAACCCCCTGGAGCACCAAAACCGTGTCCAATAGCTCATGAAAACGGCCGTAAAACGTGAAAAACGAGAGTTTTTGGTCATAACTCTCAAACATGTATCGGGTCTTAGGGTCGTTGTAAATCCCCCTGGAACCCCAAAACTGTGGGCAATAACTCGTGAAAACAACCATAATATGCGAAATCGACGAGTTTTTGGTTAGAACTCTCAAACATGTATCGGGTCTAACGAGCCATATAAATCCCCCTGGAAACTCACACTCTGTAGGTAATAGAGCATGAAAACGGCCATAAAACATAAAAACAACATGTTTTTGATCATGCCCTCAAACATGTATCGGGTCTATTGGTCGTTGTAAATCGCCCTAAAACCCTAGAACTGTGGCAATACCTCATGAAAACGGTCATAAAACACAAAAATGACGTATTTTTAGGTATCCCCTTAAGCATGCATCGGATACCAAAACAGTGTGCAATAGCTCATGAAAACGGCCGTAAAACGCGAAAACGACGAGTTTTTGGTCATAACTCTCAAACATGTAGCAGGTCTTAGGATCGTTGTACAACCCCCTGGAGCGTCAAAACAATGTCCAATAGCTAATGAAAACGGCCGTAAAACGTGAAAAACGAGAGGTTTTGGTCATGACTCTCAAACATTTATCGGGTCTTAGGGTTGTTGTAAATCCCCCTGGAATCCCAAAATTGTGGGCAATAACTCATGAAAACAGCCATAATATGCGAAATCGACGAGGTTTTGGTTACAACTCTCAAACATGTATCAGGTCTAACGAGCCATACAAATCCCCCTGGAAACTCGCACTCTGTAGGTAATAGAGCATGAAAACGGCCATAAAACATAAAAACAACAAGTTTTTGATCGTGCCCTCAAACATGTATCGGGTCTAATGGTCATTGTAAATCGCCCTAAAACCCTAGAACTGTGGCAATACCTCATGAAAACGGTCATAAAACACAAAAACGACGTATTTTTAGGCATCCCCTTAAACATGCATCGAATCTAATGGTCCATGCAAATCCCCATGGAGCACCAAAACAGTGTGCAATAGCTCATGAAAACGGCCGTAAAACGCGAAAACGACGAGTTTTTGGTCAAAACTCTGAAACATGTAGCAGGTCTTAGGATCGTTGGACAACCCCCTGGAGCACCAAAACCGTGTCCAATAGCTCATGAAAACGGCCGTAAAACGTGAAAAACGAGAGTTTTTGGTCATAACTCTCAAACATGTATCGGGTCTTAGGGTCGTTGTAAATCCCCCTGGAACCCCAAAACTGTGGGCAATAACTCGTGAAAACAACCATAATATGCGAAATCGACGAGTTTTTGGTTAGAACTCTCAAACATGTATCGGGTCTAACGAGCCATATAAATCCCCCTGGAAACTCGCACCGTGTAGGTAATAGAGCATGAAAATGGCCATAAAACATAAAAACAACATGTTTTTGATCATGCCCTCAAACATGTATCGGGTCTAATGGTCGTTGTAAATCGCCCTAAAACCCTAGAACTGTGGCAATACCTCATGAAAACGGTCATAAAACACAAAAACGACGTATTTTTAGGCATCCCCTTAAACATGCATCGGATCTAATGGTCCATGCAAATCCCCATGGAGCACCAAAACAGTGTGCAATAGCTCATGAAACGGTCAGAAACGGCGAAAAACGACGAGTTTTTGGTCAGAACTCTCAAACATGTATCGGGTCTTAGGGATGTTGTAAATCCCCCTGGAACCCCAAAACTGTGGGCAATAACTCGTGAAAACATCCATAATATGCGAAATCGACGAGGTTTTGGTTAGTACTTTCAAACATGTATCGGGTCTAACGAGCCGTACAAATCCCCCTGGAAACTTGCACTGTAGGTAATATAGCATGAAAACGGCCATAAAACACAAAAACAACAAGTTTTTGGTTATGCCCTCAAACATGATTGGGTCTAATAGTCATTGTAAATCGCCCTGAAACCTTAGAACTGTGAAAATACCTCATGAAAACGGTCATAAAACACAAAAAAAACGATTTTTTTGGTCATCGCCTTAAAAATGCATCGGGTGTAACGGTCCATGCAAATCCCCATGGAGCACCAAAACAATGTGCAATAGCTCATGAAAACGGCCGTAAAACGCGAAAACGACGAGTTTTTGGTCATAACTCTCAGACATGTATCATGTCTTAGGATCGTTGTAAATCCCCCTGGAGCGCCAAAACAGTGTCCAGTAGCTCATGAAAACGGTCGTAAAACGTGAAAAACGAGAGTTTTTGGTCATAACTCTCAAACATGTATCGGGTCTTAGGGTCGTTGTAAATCCCCCTGAAACCCCAAAACTGTGGGCAATAACTCGTGAAAACAGCCATAATACGCGAAATTGACGAGTTTTTGGTTAGAACTCTCAAACATGAATCGGGGTCTAACGAGCCATACAAATCCCCCTGGAAACTCGCACTGTGTAGGTAATAGAGCATGAAAACGGCAGTAAAACATAAAAACAACAAGTTTTTGAGCATGCCTTCAAACATGTATCGGGTCTAATGGTCATTGTAAATCGCCTGAAACCCTAGAAATGTGGCAATACCTCATGAAAGCAGTCATAAATCTCAAAAACGACAAATTTTTGGTCATCCCCTGAAACATGCATCGGATCTAATGGTCCATGCAAATCCCCATGGAGCACTAAAACAGTGTGCAATAGCTCATGAAAACGGCCAGAATAAAAGCAATGAAGTTTTTGCTGATAACTCTCAAACATGTAGCAGGTCTTAGGATCGTTGTAAATCCCCCTGGAGCGCCAAAACAGTGTCCAATAGCTCATGAAAACGGCCGTAAAACGTGAAAAACGACGAGTTTTTGGTCATAACTCTCAAACATGTATCAGATCTTAGGGTCGTTGTAAATCCCCATGGAACCCCAAAACTATCGGCAATAACTCATGAAAATAGCCAAAATACGCGAAATCGACGAGTTTTTGGTTAGAACTCTGAAACATGTATCGGGTCTAACGAGCCATGCAAATCCCCCTGGAAACTCGCACTATAGGTAATAGAGCATGAAAATGGCCATAAAACATAAGAACAACAAGTTTTTGGTCATGCCCTCAAACATGTATCGGGTCTAATAGTCATTGTAAATCGCCCTGAAACCCTAGAACTGTGGCAATACCTCATGAAAGCGGTCATAAACCACAAAAAAAGACGATTTTTTGGTCATCGCCTTAAAATGCATCGGATCTAACGGTCCATGCAAATCCCCATGGAGCACCAAAACAGTGTGCAATAGCTCATGAAAACGGCCGTAAAACGCGAAAACGACGAGTTTTTGGTCATAACTCTCAGACATGTATCATGTCTTAGGATCGTTGTAAATCCCCCTAGAGCGCCAAAACAGTGTCCAATAGCTCATGAAAACGGCCATAAAACATAAAAACAACATGTTTTTGATCATGCCCTCAAACATGTATCGGGTTTAATGGTCGTTGTAAATCGCCCTAAAACCCTAGAACTGTGGCAATACCTCATGAAAACGGTCATAAAACACAAAAACGACGTATTTTTAGGCATCCCCTTAAACATGCATCGGATCTAATGGTCCATGCAAATCCCCATGGAGCACCAAAACAGTGTGCAATAGCTCATGAAAACGGTCGTAAAACGCGAAAATGACGAGTTTTTGGTCATAACTATCAAACATGTAGCAGGTCTTAGGATTGTTGTACACGCCCCTGGAGCGTCAAAACAGTGTCCAATAGCTCATCCAAACGGCCGTAAAACGTGAAAAACGAGAGTTTTTGGTCATAACTCTCAAACATGTATCGGCTCTTAGGGTCGTTGTAAATCCCCCTGGAACCCCAAAACTGTGGGCAATAACTCGTGAAAACAACCATAATACACGAACTCAACGAGTTTTTGGTTAGAACTCTCAAACATGTATCGGGTCTAACGAGCCAAACAAATCCCCCTGGAAACTCGCACTGTGTAGGTAATAGAGCATGACAACGGCCATAAAACATAAAAACAACATGTTTTTGATCATGCCCTCAAACATGTATCGGGTCTAATGGTCGTTGTAAATCGCCCTAAAACCCTAGAACTGTGGCAATACCTCATGAAAACGGTCATAAAACACAAAAACGACGTATTTTAGGCATCCCCTTAAACATGCATCGGATCTAATGGTCCATGCAAATCCCCATGGAGCACCAAAACAGTGTGCAATAGCTCATGAAAACGGCCGTAAAACGCGAAAACGACGAGTTTTTGGTCATAACTCTCAAACATGTAGCAGGTCTTAGGATCGTTGTACAACCCCCTGGAGCGTCAAAACAGTGTCCAATAGCTCATGAAAACGGCCGTAAAACGTGAAAAACGAGAGTTTTTGGTCATAACTCTCAAACATTTATCGGGTCTTAGGGTTGTTGTAAATCCCCCTGGAATCCCAAAATTGTGGGCAATAACTCGTGAAAACAGCCATAATATGCGAAATCGACGAGGTTTTGGTTACAACTCTCAAACATGTATCAGGTCTAACGAGCCATACAAAACCCCTGGAAACTCGCACTCTGTAGGTAATAGAGCATGAAAACGGCCATAAAACATAAAAACAACATGTTTTTGATCATGCCCTCAAACATGTATCGGGTTTAATGGTCGTTGTAAATCGCCCTAAAACCCTAGAACTGTGGCAATACCTCATGAAAACGGTCATAAAACACAAAAACGACGTATTTTTAGGCATCCCCTTAAACATGCATCAGATCTAATGGTCCATGCAAATCCCCATGGAGCACCAAAACAGTGTGCAATAGCTCATGAAAACGGTCGTAAAACGCGAAAATGACGAGTTTTTGGTCATAACTCTCAAACATGTCGCAGGTCTTAGGATTGTTGTACACGCCCCTGGAGCGTCAAAATAGTGTCCAATAGCTCATCCAAACGACCGTAAAACGTGAAAACGAGAGTTTTTGGTCATAACTCTCAAACATGTATCGGCTCTTAGGGTCGTTGTAAATCCCCCTGGAACCCCAAAACTGTGGGCAATAACTCGTGAAAACAACCATAATACACGAACTCAACGAGTTTTTGGTTAGAACTCTCAAACATGTATCGGGTCTAACGAGCCAAACAAATCCCCCTAGAAACTCGCACTGTGTAGGTAATACGGCATGACAATGGCCATAAAACATAAAAACAACATGTTTTTGATCATGCCCTCAAACATGTATCGGGTCTAATGGTCGTTGTAAATCGCCCTAAAACCCT
Organism: Avena insularis; assembly: GCA_023614405.1. Classification (NCBI taxonomy): domain Eukaryota; kingdom Viridiplantae; phylum Streptophyta; class Magnoliopsida; order Poales; family Poaceae; genus Avena; species Avena insularis. The sequence goes on along the minus strand of JAJUPC010000015.1, from coordinate 287,853 downwards.
AGAACTGTGGCAATACCTCATGAAAACGGTCATAAAACACAAAAACGACGTATTTTTAGGCATCCCCTTCAACATGCATCGGATCTAATGGTCCATGCAAATCCCCATGGAGCACCAAAACAGTGTCCAATAGCTCATGAAAACGGCCGTAAAACGTGAAAAACGAGAGTTTTTGGTCATAACTCTTAAACATGTATCGGATCTTAGGGATGTTGTAAATCCCCCTGGAACCCCAAAACTGTGGGCAATAACTCGTGAAAACGGCCGTAAAACGTGTAAAAAAAGAGTTTTTGCTCATAACTCTCAAACATTTATCGGGTCTTAGGGTTGTTGTAAATCCCCCTGGAATCCCAAAATTGTGGGCAATAACTCGTGAAAACAGCCATAATATGCGAAATCGACGAGGTTTTGGTTACAACTCTCAAACATGTATCAGGTCTAACGAGCCATACAAATCCCCCTGGAAACTCGCACTGTGTAGGTAATAGAACATGAAAACGACCATAAAACATAAAAACAACAAGTTTTTGATCATGCCCTCAAACATGTATCGGGTCTAATGGTCGTTGTAAATCGCCCTGAAACCCTAGAAATGTGGCAATACCTCATGAAAGCAGTCATAAAACACAAAAACGACAAATTTTTGGTCATCCCGTGAAACATGCATCGGATCTAATGGTCCATGCAAATCCCCATGGAGCACCAAAACAGTGTGCAATAGCTCATGAAACGGCCGTAAAATGCGAAAACGACGAGTTTTTGGTCATAACTCTCAAACATGTATCATGTCTTAGGATCGTTGTAAGTCCCCCTGGAGCGCCAAAATAGTGTCCAATAGCTCATGAAAACGGCCGTAAAACGTGAAAAACGACGAGTTTTTGGTCATAACTCTCAAACATGTATCGGGTCTTAGGGTCATTGTAAATCCCCCTAGAACCCCAAAACTGTGGGCAATAACTCGTGAAAACAACCATAATACGCGAAATCGACGAGTTTTTGGTTAAACCTCTCAAACATTTATCGGGTCTAACGAGCCATACAAATCCCCCTGGAAACTTGCCCTGTAGGTAATAGAGCATGAAAACGGCCATAAAACACAAAAACAACAAGTTTTTGGTCATGCCCTCAAACATGATCGGGTCTAATAGTCATTGTAAATCGCCCTAAAACCCTAGAACTGTGAAAATACCTCATGAAAACGGTCATAAAACACAAAAAGACTATTTTTTGGTCATCGCCTTAAAAATGCATCGGATCTAACGGTCCATCAAATCACCATGGAGAACCAAAACAGTGTGCAATAGCTCATGAAAACGGCAGTAAAACGCAGAAACGATGAGTTTTTGGTCATAACTCTCAGACATGTATCATGTCTTAGGATCGTTGTAAATCCCCCTGGAGCGCCAAAATAGTGTCCAATAGCTCATGAAAACGGCCGTAAAACGTGAAAAACGACGAGTTTTTGGTCATAACTCTCAAACATGTATCGGGTCTTAGGGTCGTTGTAAATCCCCCTAGAACCCCAAAACTATGGGCAATAACTCGTGAAAACAGCCATAATACGCGAAATCGACGAGTTTTTGGTTAGAACTCTCAAACATGTATCGGGTCTAACGAGCCATACAAATCCCCCTGGAAACTCGCACTGTAGGTAATAGAGCATGAAAACGGCCATAAAACATAAAAACAACAAGTTTTTGGTCATGCCCTCAAACATGTATCGGGTCTAATGGTTGTTGTAAATCGCCCTGAAACCCTAGAACTGTGGCAATACCTCATGAAAACGGTCATAAAACACAAAAACGACGAATTTTTGGGCATCCCCTTAAACATGCATCGGATCTAATGGTCCATGCAAATCCCCATGGAGCACCAAAATAGTGTGCAATAGCTCATGAAAACGGCCGTAAAACGCGAAAATGGCGAGTTTTTGGTTATAACTCTCTAACATGTAGCAAGTCTTAGGATCATTGCGGACGCCCCTGGAGCGTCAAAATAGTGTCCAATAGCTCATGCAAACGGCCGTAAAACGTGAAAACGAGAGTTTTTGGTCATAACTCTCAAACATGTATCAGGTCTTAGGGTAATTGTAAATCCCCCTGGAACCCCAAAACTGTGGGCAATAACTCGTGAAAACAACCATAATACACGAAATCAACGAGTTTTTGGTTAGAACTCTCAAACATGTATCGGGTCTAACGAGCCATACAAATCCCCCTGTAAACTCGCACTGTGTAGGTAATAGAGCATGAAAACGGCCATAAAACATAAAACAACAAGTTTTTGATCATGCCCTCAAACATGTATCGGGTCTAATGGTCGTTGTAAATCGCCCTGAAACCCTAGAAATGTGGCAATACCTCATGAAAGCAGTCATAAAACACAAAAGCGACAAATTTTTGGTCATCCCCTTAAACAAGCATTAGATCTAATGGTCCATGCAAATCCCCATGGAGAACCAAAACAGTGTGCAATAGCTCATGAAAATGGCGTAAAAACGTGAAAACGACGAGTTTTTGGTCATAACTCTCAGACATGTATCATGTCTTAGGATCGTTGTAAATCCCCCTGGAGCGCCAAAACCGTGTCCAATAGCTCATGAAAACGGCCGGAAAACGTGAAAAACGACGAGTTTTTGGTCATAACTCTAGAACATGTATCGGGTCTTAGGGTCGTTGTAAACCCCCCTGGAACCCCAAAATTGTGGACAATAACTCGTGAAAACAGCCATAATACGCGAAATCAACGAGTTTTTGGTTAGAACTCTCAAACATGTATCGGGTCTAACGAGCCATACAAATCCCCCTGTAAACTCGCACTGTGTAGGTAATAGAGCATGAAAGCGGCCATAAAACATAAAAACAACAAGTTTTTGATCATGCCCTCAAACATGTATCGGGTCTAATGGTCGTTGTAAATCGCCCTGAAACCCTAGAAATGTGGCAATACCTCATGAAAACGGTCATAAAACACAAAAACGACGAATTTTTGGCATCCCCTTAAACATGCATCAGATCTAATGGTCCATGCAAATCCCCATGGAGCACCAAAACAGTGCAATAGCTCATGAAAGCGGTAGTAAAAGCGAAAACGACGAGTTTTGGTTCATAACTCTCAAACATGTAGAAGGTCTTAGGATCGTGGACAACCCACGAGCGCCAAAACAGTGTCCAATAGCTCATGAAAACGGCCGTAAAACGTGAAAAAGACGAGTTTTTGGTCATAACTCTCAAACAAGTATCGGGACTTAGGGTCGTTGTAAATCCCCCTGGAACCCCAAAACTGTGGGCAATAACTCGTGAAAACAGCCGTAATACGCGAAATCGACGAGTTTTTGGTTAGAACTCTCAAACATGTATCGGGTCTAACGAGCCATACAATCCCCCTGGAAACTCGCACTGTGTAGGTAATAGAGCATGAAACGGCCATAAAACATAAAAACAACAAGTTTTTGGTCATGCCCTCAAACATGTATCGGGTCCAATGGTCGTTGTAAATCGCCCTGAAACCTTAGAACTGTGGCAATACCTCATGAAAACGGTCATAAAACACAAAAACGACGAATTTTTGGGCATCCCCTTAAACATGCATCGGATCTAATGGTCCATGCAAATCCCCGTGGAGCACCAAAACAGTGTGCAATAGCTCATGAAAACGGCCGTAAAACGCGAAAACGACGAGTTTTTGGTCAAAACTCTGAAACATGTAGCAGGTCTTACGATCGTTGGACAACCCCCTGGAGCACCAAAACCGTGTCCAATAGCTCATGAAAACGGCCGTAAAACGTGAAAAACGAGAGTTTTTGGTCATAACTCTCAAACATGTATCGGGTCTTAGGGTCGTTGTAAATCCCCCTGGAACCCCAAAACTGTGGGCAATAACTCGTGAAAACAACCATAATATGCGAAATCGACGAGTTTTTGGTTAGAACTCTCAAACATGTATCGGGTCTAACGAGCCATATAAATCCCCCTGGAAACTCACACTCTGTAGGTAATAGAGCATGAAAACGGCCATAAAACATAAAAACAACATGTTTTTGATCATGCCCTCAAACATGTATCGGGTCTATTGGTCGTTGTAAATCGGCCTAAAACACTAGAACAGTGGCAATACCTCATGAAAGAGGTCATAAAAAACAAAAGCGACAATTTTTAGGTATCCCTTAAACATGCATCGGATCTAATGGTCCATGCAAATCCCCATGGAGCACCAAAGCAGTGTGCAATAGCTCATGAAAAGCGCCGTAAAAGCGACGAGTTTTTGGTTATAACTCTCAAACATGTAGCAGGTCTTAGGATCGTTATACAACCCCCTGGAGCGTCAAAACAGTGTCCAATAGCTCATGAAAACGGCCATAAAACGTGAAAAATGAGAGTTTTTGGTCATAACTCTCAAACATGTATCGGGTCTTAGGGTCGTTGTAAATCCCCCTAGAACCCCAAAACTATGGGCAATAACTCGTGAAAACAGCCATAATATGCGAAATCGATGAGTTTTTTGTTAGAACTTTCAAACATGTATTGAGTCTAACGAGCCATACAAATCCCCCTAGAAACTCGCACTGTAGGTAATAGAGCATGAAAACGGCCATAAAACATAAAAACAACAAGTTTTTGGTCATGCCCTCAAACATGTATCGGGTCTAATAGTCATTGTAAATCACCCTAAAACCCTAGAACTATGGAAATACCTCATGAAAGCGGTCATAAAACACAAAAGCGACAAATTTTAGGCATCCCTTAAACATGCATCGGATCTAATGGTCCATGCAAATCCCCATGGAGCACCAAAACAGGTGCAATAGCTCATGAAAGCGTAGTAAAAGCGAAATAGCTTGAGTTTTTGGTCATAACTCAAACATGTAGCAGGTCTTAGGATCGTTGGACAACCCCCTGGAGCACCAAACCCGTGTCCAATAGCTCATGAAAACGGCCGTAAAACGTGAAAAACGAGAGTTTTTGGTCATAACTCTCAAACATGTATCGGGTCTTAGGGTCTGTAAATCCCCTGGAACCCCAAAACTGTGGCAATAACTTCGTTAAAACAGCCATAATATGCGAAATCGACGAGCTTTTGGTTAGAACTCTCAAACATGTATCCGGTCTAACGAGCCATATAAATCCCCCTGGAAACTCGCACTGTGTAGGTAATAGAGCATGAAAACGGCCATAAAACATAAAAACAACATGTTTTTGATCATGCCCTCAAACATGTATCGGGTCTAATGGTCGTTGTAAATCGCCCTAAAACCCTAGAACTGTGGCAATACCTCATGAAAACGGTCATAAAACACAAAAACGACGAATTTTTGGGCATCCCCTTAAACATGCATCGGATCTAATGGTCCATGCAAATCCCCATGGAGCACCAAAACGGTCGTAAAACGCGAAAACGACAAGTTTTTGGTCAGAACTCTCAAACATGTATCGGGTCTTAGGGTCGTTGTAAATCCCCCTGGAACCCCAAAACTGTGGGCAATAACTCGTGAAAACAGCCATAATACGCGAAATCGACGAGTTTTTGGTTAGAACTCTCAAACATGTATCGGGTCTAACGAGCCATACAAATCCCCCTGGAAACTCGCATTGTAGGTAATAGAGCATGAAAACGGCCATAAAACATAAAAACAACAAGTTTTTGGTCATGCCCTCAAACATGTATCGGGTCTAATAGTCATTGTAAATCGCCCTAAAACCCTAGAACTGTGGCAATACCTCATGAAAACGGTCATAAAACACAAAAAAGACTATTTTTTGGTCATCGCCTTAAAAATGCATCGGATCTAACGGTCCATGCAAATCCCCATGGAGCACCAAAACAGTGTGCAATAGCTCATGAAAACGGCCGTAAAACGCGAAAACGACGAGTTTTTGGTCATAACTCTCAGACATGTATCATGTCTTAGGATCGTTGTAAATCCCCCTGGAGCGCCAAAACAGTGTCCAATAGCTCATGAAAACGGCCGTAAAACGTGAAAAACGACGAGTTTTTGGTCATAACTCTCAAACATGTATCGGGTCTTAGGGTCGTTGTAAATCCCCCTGGAACCCCAAAACTGTGGGCAATAACTCGTGAAAACAGCCATAATACGCGAAATCGACGAGTTTTTGGTTAGAACTCTCAAACATGTATCGGGTCTAACGAGCCATACAAATCCCCCTGGAAACTCGCACTGTAGGTAATAGAGCATGAAAACGGCCATAAAACATAAAAACAACAAGTTTTTGGTCATGCCCTCAAACATGTATCGGGTCTAATGGTCGTTGTAAATCGCCCTGAAACCCTAGAACTGTGGCAATACCTCATGAAAACGGTCATAAAACACAAAAACGACGAATTTTTGGGCATCCCCTTAAACATGCATCGGATCTAATGGTCCATGCAAATCCCCATGGAGCACCAAAACAGTGTGCAATAGCTCATGAAAACGGCCGTAAAACGCGAAAATGACGAGTTTTTGGTTATAACTCTCAAACATGTAGCAGGTCTTAGGATCGTTGTACAACCCCCTGGAGCGTCAAAACAGTGTCCAATAGCTCATGAAAACGGCCGTAAAACGTGAAAAACGAGAGTTTTTGGTCATAACTCTCAAACATGTATCGGGTCTTAGGGTCATTGTAAATCCCCCTGGAACCCCAAAACTGTGGGCAATAACTCGTGAAAACAGCCATAATACGCGAAATCGACGAGTTTTTGGTTAGAACTCTCAAACATGTATCGGGTCTAACGAGCCATACAAATCCCCCTGGAAACTCGCACTGTAGGTAATAGAGCATGAAAACGGCCATAAAACATAAAAACAAGAAGTTTTTGGTCATTCCCTCAAACATGTATCGGGTCTAATGGTCGTTGTAAATCTCCCTGAAACCCTAGAACTGTGGCAATACCTCATGAAAACGGTCATAAAACACAAAAACGACGAATTTTTGGGCATCCGCTTAAACATGCATCGGATCTAAAATGGGCCATGCAAATCCCCATGGAGCACCAAAACAGTGTGCAATAGCTCATGAAAACGGCCGTAAAACGTGAAAATGACGAGTTTTTGGTCATAACTCTCAAACATGTAGCAGGTCTTAGGATCGTTGTAAATCCCCCTGGAGCGCCAAAACAGTGTCCAATAGCTCATGAAAACGGTCGTAAAACGTGAAAAAGACGAGTTTTTGGTCATAACTCTCAAACATGTATCGGGTCTTAGGGTCGATGTAAATCCCCCTGGAACCCCAAAACTGTGGGCAGTAAGTCGTGAAAACAGCCAAAATACGCGAAATCGACGAGTTTTTGGTTAGAACTCTCAAACATGTATCGGGTCTAACGAGCCATACAAATCCCCCTGGAAACTCGCACTGTAGGTAATAGAGCATGAAAACGGCCATAAAACATAAAAACAACAAGTTTTTGGTCATGCCCTCAAACATGTATCGGGACTAATGGTCGTTGTAAATCGCCCTGAAACCCTAGAACTATGGCAATACCTCAAGAAAATGGTCATAAAACACAAAAACGACGAATTTTAGGCATCCCTTAAACATGCATCGGATCTAATGGTCCATGCAAATCCCCATGGAGCACCAAAGCAGTGTGCAATAGCTCATGAAAGCGGCCGTAAAAGCGAAAGCAGCGAGTTTTGGTCATAACTCTCAAACATGTAGCAGGTCTTAGGATCGTTGGACAACCCCCTGGAGCGCCAAAACCGTGTCCAATAGCTCATGAAAAGCGTGAAAAAGCAGCGAGTTTTTGGTCATAACTCTCAAACATGTATCGGGTCTTAGGTCGTTGTAAATCCCCTGGAACCCCAAAATTGTAGGCAATAACTCGTGAAAACAACCATAATATGTGAAATCGTGAGCTTTTGGTTAGAACTCTCAAACATGTATCGGTCTAACGAGCCATACAATCCCCAGAAACTTGGACTGTAGGTAATAGAGCATGAAAACGGCCATAAAACATAAAAACAACAAGTTTTTGGTCATGTCCTCAAACATGTATCGGGACTAATGGTCGTTGTAAATCGCCCTGAAACCCTAGAACTATGGCAATACCTCAAGAAAATGGTCATAAAACACAAAAGCAGCGAATTTTGGGCATCCCTTAAACATGCATCGGATCTAATGGTCCATGCAAATCCCATGGAGCACCAAAGCGGTGTGCAATAGCTCATGAAAAGCGGTAAAGCAGAAAGCAGCGAGTTTTTGGTTATAACTCTCAGACATGTATCCTGTCTTAGGATCGTTGGACAACCCCACAGGCAAAAGCGTGTCCAATAGCTCATGAAAGCGGCCGTAAGCGTGAAAAAGCGAGTTTTGGTCATAACTCTCAAACATGTATCGGATCTTAGGGTCGTTGTAAATCCCCCTGGAACCCCAAAACTGTGGGCAATAACTCGTGAAAACAGCCATAATACGTGAAATCGACGAGTTTTTGGTTAGAACTCTCACACATGTATCGGGTCAAACGAGCCATACAAAGCCCCTGTAAACTCGCACTGTAGGTAATAGAGCATGAAAACGGCCATAAAACATAAAAACAACAAGTTTTTGATCATGCCCTCAAACTTGTATCGGGTCTAATGGTCGTTGTAAATCGCCCTGAAACCCTAGAACTGTGGCAATACCTCATGAAAACGGTCATAAAACACAAAAACGACGAATTTTTGGGCATCCCCTTAAACATGCATCGGATCTAAAATGGTCCATGCAAATCCCCATGGAGCACCAAAACAGTGTGCAATAGCTCATGAAAACGGCCGTAAAACGCGAAAATTACGAGTTTTTGGTTATAACTCTCAAACATGTAGCAGGTCTTAGGATCGTTATACAACCCCCTGGAGCGTCAAAACAGTGTCCAATAGCTCATGAAAACGGCCATAAAACGTGAAAAATGAGAGTTTTTGGTCATAACTGTCAAACATGTATCAGGTCTTAGGGTCATTGTAAATCCCCCTGGAACCCCAATAATGTGGGCAATAACTCGTGAAAACAGCCGTAATACGCGAAATCAACGAGTTTTTGGTTAGAACTCTCAAACATGTATCGGGTCTAACGAGCCATACAAATCCCCCTATAAACTCGTAGTGTGTAGGTAATAGAGCATGAAAACGGCCATAAAACATAAAAACAACAAGTTTTTGATCATGCCCTCAAACATGTATCGGGTCTAATGGTCATTGTAAATCACCCTGAAACACTAGAACTATGGCAATACCTCATGAAAATGGTCATAAAACACAAAAGCAGCGATTTTTGGCATCCCTTAAACATGCATCGGATCTAATGGTCCATACAAATCCCCATGGAGCACCAAAGCGATGTGCAATAGCTCATGAAAAGCGGTCGTAAAAGCAGCAGCGAGTTTTTGGTCATAACTCTCAAACATGTAGCAGGTCTTAGGATCGTTGGACAACCCCCTGGAGCACCAAAACCGTGTCCAATAGCTCATGAAAGCGGCCGTAAAAGCGTGAAAAAGCGAGTTTTGGTCATAACTCTCAAACATGTAACGGGTCTTATGGTAGTTCTAAATCCCCCTGGAACCCCAAATCTGTTGGCAATAACTCGTGAAAACAGCCGTAATACGCGAAATCGACGAGTTTTTGGTTAGAACTCTCAAACATGTATCGGGTCTAACGAGCCATACAAAGCCCCCTGGAAACTCGCACTGTAGGTAATAGAGCATGAAAACGGCCATAAAACATAAAAACAACAAGTTTTTGATCATGCCCTCAAACTTGTATCGGGTCTAATGGTCGTTGTAAATCGCCCTGAAACCCTAGAAATGTGGCAATACCTCATCAAAACGGTCATAAACCACAAAAGCGTGAATTTTGGGCATCCCTTAAACATGCATCGGATCTAATGGTCCATGCAAATCCCATGGAGCACCAAAAGCAGTGTGCAATAGCTCATGAAAAGCAGTAAAGCAGCGAAAAGCAGCGAGTTTTGGTCAGAACTCTCAAACATGTATCGGGTCTTAGGGATGTTGTAAATCCCCCTGGAACCCCAAAAGCGTGGCAATAACTCGTGAAAACATCCATAATATGTGAAATCGGCGAGGTTTTTGGTTAGAACTCTCAAACATGTATCGGGTCTAACGAGCCATACAAATCCCTGGAAACTACCTTTGTAGGTAATAGAGCATGAAAAGCGGCCATAAAACATAAAAACAACAAGTTTTGGTCATGCCCTCAAACATGTATTGGGTCTAATAGTCATTGTAAATCATACGAAACCCTAGAACTGTGGCAATACCTCATGAAAGCGGTCATAAAACACAAAAGCGATTTTTTGGTCGCCTTAAAATGCATCGGATCTAATGGTCCATACAAATCCCATGGAGCACCAAAACAATGTGCAATAGCTCATGAAAGCGGCCGTAAAAGCGAAAGCAATGAGTTTTGGTCATAACTCTCAAACATGTATCATGTCTTAGGATCGTTATAAATCCCCTGGCGTAAAGCGTGTCCAATAGCTCATGAAAGCGGTAAAAGCGTGAAAAAGCGAGTTTTGGTCATAACTCTCAAACATGTATCGGGTCTTAGGGTCGTTGTAAATCCCCTGGAACCCCAAAAGCGTAGCGATAACTCGTGAAAACAGCCGTAATACGCGAAATCAACGAGTTTTTGGTTAGAACTCTCAAACATGTATCGGGTCTAACGAGCCATACAAATCCCCCTGTAAACTCGCACTGTGTAGGTAATAGAGCATGAAAACGGCCATAAAACATAAAAACAACAAGTTTTTGATCATGCCCTCAAACATGTATCGGGTCTAATGGTCGTTGTAAATCGCCCTGAAACCCTAGAAATGTGGCAATACCTCATGAAAGCAGTCATAAAACACAAAAGCGACAAATTTTTGGTCATCCCCTGAAACATGCATCGGATCTAATGGTCCATGCAAATCCCCATGGAGCACCAAAAAAGTGTGCAATAGCTCATGAAAGCGGTAGTAAAAGCGAAAATGAGTTTTTGGTCATAACTCTCAAACATGTATCAGGTCTTAGGATCGTTGTAAATCCCCACAGGCGCCAAAACAATGTCCAATAGCTCATGAAAGCGGCAAAGCGTGAAAAAGCGAGAGTTTTGGTCATAACTCTCAAACATGTATCGGGTCTTAGGGTTGTTGTAAATCCCCCTGGAACCCCAAAACTGTGTGCAATAACTCGTGAAAACAGCCATAATATGTGAAATCGGCGAGTTTTGGTTAGAACTCTCAAACATGTATCGGGTCTAACGAGCCATACAAATCCCCTGAAACTTCGCATTGTAGGTAATAGAGCATGAAAAGCGGCCATAAAACATAAAAACAACAAGTTTTGGTCATGCCCTCAAACATGTATCGGGTCTAATGGTGGTTGTAAATGCCACGAAACCCTAGAACTGTGGCAATACCTCATGAAAGCGGTCATAAAACACAAAAGCAGCGAATTTTGGGCATCCCTTAAACATGCATCGGATCTAATGGTCCATACAAATCCCCATGGAGCACCAAAGCAGTGTGCAATAGCTCATGAAAAGCGGCCGTAAAAGCAGCGAAAGCAGCGAGTTTTTGGTTATAACTCTCAAACATGTAGCGGGTCTTAGGATCGTTGTACAACCCCCTTGAGCGTCAAAACAGTGTCCAATAGCTCATGAAAACGGTCGTAAAACGACGAGTTTTTGGTCATAACTCTCAAACATGTATCGGGTCTTAGGGTCGTTGTAAATCCCCCTGGAAACCCAAAACTGTGGGCAATAACTCGTCAAAACAGCCATAATACGCGAAATCGACGAGTTTTTGGTTAGAACTCTCAAACATGTATCGGGTCTAACGAGCCATACAAATCCCCCTGGAAACTCGCACTTTGTAGGTAATAGAGCATGAAAACGACCATAGAACATAAAAACAACAAGTTTTTGATCATGCCCTCAAACTTGTATCGGGTCTAATGGTCGTTGTAAATCGCCCTGAAACCCTAGAAATGTGGCAATACCTCATGAAAGCGGTCATAAAACACAAAAACGACGAATTTTTGGGCATCCCCTTAAACATGCATCGGATCTAACGGTCCATGCAAATCCCCATGGAGCACCAAAACAGTGTGGAATAGCTCATGAAAAGCAGTAGTAAAAGCAGCGAGTTTTGGTCATAACTCTCAAACCGGTAGCAGGTCTTAGGATCGTTGTACAACCCACAGGCGCCAAAGCGGTGTCCAATAGCTCATGAAAAGCGGTAGTAAACCGTGAAAAACGACGAGTTTTTGGTCATAACTCTCAAACATGTATCGGGTCTTAGGGTTGTTGTAAATCCCCCTGGAACCCCAAAACTGTGGGCAATAACTCATGAAAACAGCCATAATACACGAAATCGACGAGTTTTTGGTTAGAACTCTCAAACATGTATCGGGTCTAAGGAGCCATACAAATCCCCAGAAACTTCGCCTTTGTAGGTAATAGAGCATGAAAGCGGCCATAAAACATAAAAACAACAAGTTTTGGTCATGCCCTCAAACATGTATCGGGTCTAATGGTGGTTGTAAATGCCACGAAACCCTAGAAATGTGGCAATACCTCATGAAAGCGGTCATAAAACACAAAAGCAGCAAATTTTGGGCATCCCCTTAAACATGCATCGGATCTAATGGTCCATACAAATCCCCATGGAGCACCAAAACATGTGCAATAGCTCATGAAAGCGGCCGTAAAAGCAGCGAAAAGCGAGTTTTTGGTCATAACTCTCAAACATGTATCATGTCTTAGGATCGTTGTAAATCCTGGGCGCCAAAGCAGTGTCCAATAGCTCATGAAAAGCGGCCGTAAAAGCGTGAAAAAGCGAGTTTTGGTCATAACTCTCAAACATGTATCGGGTCTTAGGGTTTGTAAATCCCCTGGAACCCCAAAAGCGTGGGCAATAACTTCGTGAAAACAGCCATAATATCGAAATCGGCGAGTTTTGGTTAGAACTCTCAAACATGTATCGGGTCTAACGAGCCATACAAATCCCCCTGGAAACTCGCACTGTAGGTAATAGAGCATGAAAACGGCAATAAAACATAAAACACCAAGTTTTTGGTCATGCCCTCAAACATGTATCGAGTCTAATGGTCGTTGTAAATCGCCCTGAAACCTAGAACGTGGCAATACCTCATGAAAGCGGTCATAAAACACAAAAGCAGCGAATTTTGGGCAGCCCCTTAAACATGCATCGTATCTAACGGTCCATGCAAATCCCCATGGAGCACCAAAACAGTGTGCAATAGCTCATGAAAACGGCCGTAAAACGCGAAAATGACGAGTTTTTGGTTATAACTCTCAAACATGTAGCATGTCTTAGGATCGTTGTACAACCCCCTGGAGCGTTAAAACAGTGTCCAATAGCTCATGACAACGGCCATAAAACGTGAAAAACGAGAGTTTTTGGTCATAACTCTCAAACATTTATCGGGTCTTAAGGTCGTTGTAAATCCCCCTGGAACCCCAAAACTGGGGGCAATAACTCGTGAAAACAGCCATAATACGCGAAATCGATGAGTTTTTGGTTAGAACTCTCAAACGTGTATCGGGTCTAACGAGCCATACAAATCCCCCTGGAAACTCGAATTGTAGACAATAGAGCATGAAAATGGCCATAAAACATAAAAACAACAAGTTTTTGGTCATGCCCTCAAACATGTATTGGGTCTAATAGTTATTGTAAATCATACGAAACCCTAGAAATGTGGCAATACCTCATGAAAAGCGGTCATAAAACACAAAAAAGCGATTTTTTGGGCATCCCCTTAAACATGCATCGGATCTAAAATGGTCCATGCAAATCCCCATGGAGCACCAAAACAGTGTGCAATAGCTCATGAAAACGGCCGTAAAACGCGAAAACGACGAGTTTTTGGTCATAACTGTCAAACATGTATCATGTCTTAGGATCGTTGTAAATCCCCTGGAGCGCCAAAACAGTGTCCAATAGCTCATGAAAACGGCCGTAAAACGTGAAAAAGACGAGTTTTTGGTCATAACTCTCAAACATGTATCTGGTCTTAGGGTCGTTGTAAATCCCCCTGGAACCCCAAAGCGTGGCAATAACTTCGTGAAAACAGCCATAATACGAAATCGACGAGCTTTTGGTTAGAACTCTCAAACATGTATCGGGTCTAACGAGCCATACAAATCCCCCTGGAAACTTGCACTGTGTAGGTAATAGAACATGAAAACGGCCATAAAACATAAAAACAACAAGTTTTTGATCATGCCCTCAAACTTGTATCGGGTCTAATGGTCGTTGTAAATCGCCCTGAAACCCCGGAACTGTGGCAATACCTCATGAAAACGGTCATAAAACACAAAAAGCGACAAATTTTGGGCATCCCTTAAACATGCATCGGATCTAATGGTCCATACAAATCCCATGGAGCACCAAAAGCAGTGTGCAATAGCTCATGAAAGCGGCCGTAAAAGCAGAAAGCAGCGAGTTTTGGTCATAACTCTCAAACATGTAGCAGGTCTTAGGATCGTTGTAAATCCCCCTGGAGCGCCAAAACAGTGTCCAATAGGTCATGAAAAGCAGTAAAAGCGTGAAAAAGCGAGGTTTTGGTCATAACTCTCAAACATGTATCGGGTCTTAGGGTCGTTATAAATACCCCTGGAAACTCAGAACTGTGGACAAAAAAACGTGAAAACAGCCATAATCTGTGAAATCGACGATATTTTTTTTATAACTCTCAAACATTTATCGGGTATAACGAGCCATACAAATCCCCTGAAACTTCGCTTTGTAGGTAATAGAGCATGAAAAGCGGCCATAAAACATAAAAACAACAAGTTTTGGTCATGCCCTCAAACATGTATCGGGTCTAATGGTCGTTGTAAATGCATACGAAACCCTAGAAATGTGGCAATACCTCATGAAAGCGGTCATAAAACACAAAAGCAGCAATTTTGGTCATCCCCTTAAACATGCATCGGATCTAATGGTCCATACAAATCCCATGGAGCACCAAAGCAGTGTGCAATAGCTCATGAAAAGCGGCCGTAAGCAGCGAAAGCAGCGAGTTTTGGTCATAACTCTCAGACATGTATCATGTCTTAGGATCGTTGTAAATCCCCACAGGCCAAAGCAGTGTCCAATAGCTCATGAAAAAGCGTAAAAGCGTGAAAAAGCAGCGAGTTTTGGTCATAACTCTCAAACATGTATCGGGTCTTAGGGTCGTTATAAATCCCCCTGGAAACTCAAAACTGTGGACAATAAATCGTGAAAACAGCCATAATATCTGAAATCGACGATTTGTTGGTTAGAACTCGCAAACATGTATCGGGTCTAACGATCCATACAAATCCCCTGAAACTTCATTGTAGGTAATAGAGCATGAAAAGCGGCCATAAAACATAAAAACAACAAGTTTTGGTCATGCCCTCAAACATGTATCGGTCTAATAGTGGTTGTAAATCGCATACGAAACCCTAGAATGTGGCAATACCTCATGAAAGCGGTCATAAAACACAAAAGCGACAAATTTTGGTCATCCTTAAACATGCATCGGATCTAATGGTCCATGCAAATCCCCATGGAGCACCAAAAGCGATGCAATAGCTCATGAAAGCGGCCGTAGTAAGCGAAAAGCGAGTTTTGGTCATAACTCTCAAACATGTATCATGTCTTAGGATCGTTGTAAATCCCCAGGCGTCAAAGCGGTGTCCAATAGCTCATGAAAAGCGGTAGTAAAAGCGTGAAAAGCGAGTTTTTGGTCATAACTCTCAAACATGTATCGGGTCTTAGGGTCGTTGTAAATCCCCTGGAACCCCAAAAGTGTGGGCAATAACTTCGTGAAAACAGCCATAATCTGTGAAATCGGCGAGTTTTGGTTAGAACTCTCAAACATGTATGTCGTCTAACGAGCCATACAAATCCCCTGAAACTTCGCATTGTAGGTAATAGAGCATGAAAAGCGGCAATAAAACATAAAAACAACAAGTTTTTGATCATGCCCTCAAACTTGTATCAGGTCTAATGGTCGTTGTAAATCGCCCTGAAACCCTAGAAATGTGGCAATACCTCATGAAAGCAGTCATAAAACACAAAAACGACAAATTTTTGGGCATCCCCTTAAACATGCATCGGATCTAAAATGGTCCATGCAAATCCGCATGGAGCACCAAAGCATTGTGCAATAGCTCATGAAAAGCGGCCGTAAAAGCAGCGAAAATGAGTTTTTGGTCATAACTCTCAAACATGTAACAGTTCTTAGGATCGTTGTAAATCCCCAGGCGTAAAAGCAGTGTCAATAGCTCATGAAAAGCGGCCGTAAAAGCGTGAAAAGCAGCGAGTTTTTGGTCATAACTCTCAAACATGTATCGGGTCTTAGGGTCGTTGTAAATCCCCTGGAACCCCAAAGCTGTGGCAATAACTTCGTGAAAACAGCCATAATATCGAAATCGGCGAGTTTTGGTTAGAACTCTCAAACATGTATCCGGGTCTAACGAGCCATACAAATCCCCAGAAACTTCGCCTTGTGTAGGTAATAGAGCATGAAAGCGGCCATAAAACATAAAAACAACAAGTTTTGGTCATGCCCTCAAACATGTATCGGGTCTAATGGTCGTTGTAAATCGCATACGAAACCCTAGAAATGTGGCAATACCTCATGAAAGCGGTCATAAAACACAAAAGCGACAATTTTGGTCATCCCTTAAACATGCATCGGATCTAATGGTCCATACAAATCCCATGGAGCACCAAAGCAGTGTGCAATAGCTCATGAAAGCAGTAGTAAAAGCACGAAAGCAGCGAGTTTTTGGTCATAACTCTCAGACATGTATCATTTCTTAGGATCGTTACAACCCCACAGGCGTCAAAACAGTGTCAATAGCTCATGAAAAGCAGTAAAAGCGTGAAAAAGCAGCGAGTTTTTGGTCATAACTCTCAAACATGTATCGGGTCTTAGGGTCGTTGTAAATCCCCTGGAACCCCAAAAGCGTGGGCAATAACTTCGTGAAAACAGCCATAATATGTGAAATCGGCGAGTTTTTGGTTAGAACTCTCAAACATGTATAAGGTCTAACGAGCAATAAAAATCCCCCTGTAAACTCGCACTGTGTAGGTAATAGAGCATGAAAGCGGCCATAAAACATAAAAACAACAAGTTTTTGATCATGCCCTCAAACTTGTATCGGGTCTAATGGTCGTTGTAAATGCATACGAAACCCTAGAGCGTGGCAATACCTCATGAAAGCGGTCATAAAACACAAAAAGCGCAATTTTTGGGCATCCTTAAACATGCATCGGATCTAATGGTCCATACAAATCCCCATGGAGCACCAAAGCAGTGTGCAATAGCTCATGAAAGCGGTAGTAAAAGCGTGAAAGCGAGTTTTGGTCATAACTCTCAAACATGTATCATGTCTTAGGATCGTTGACAACCCCCTGGCGCCAAAGCAGTGTCCAATAGCTCATGAAAGCAGTAAAAACGTGAAAAACGACGAGTTTTTGGTCATAACTCTCAAACATGTATCGGGTCTTAGGGTCGTTGTAAATCCCCCCTGGAACCCCAAAACTGTGGGCAATAACTCATGAAAACAGCCATAATACACGAAATCGACGAGTTTTTGGTTAGAACTCTCAAACATGTATCGGGTCTAACGAGCCATACAAATCACCCTGTAAACTCGCACTGTGAAGGTAATAGAGCATGAAAGCGGCCACAAAACATAAAAACAACAAGTTTTTGATCATGCCCTCAAACATGTATCGGGTCTAATGGTCGTTGTAAATCGCCCTGAAACCCTAGAAATGTGGCAATACCTCATGACAGCAGTCAGAAAACACAAAAGCGACAACTTTTTGGTCATCCCTTAAACATGCATCGGATCTAATGGTCCATACAAATCCCCATGGAGCACCAAAAGCAGTGTGCAATAGCTCATGAAAAGCAGTAAAAGCGTGAAAGCGAGTTTTGGTCATAACTCTCAGACATGTATCTTGTCTTAGGATCGTTGTACAACCCACAGGCGTCAAAGCAGTGTCCAATAGCTCATGAAAGCGGCCGTAAAAGCGTGAAAAGCAGCGAGTTTTTGGTCATAACTCTCAAACATGTATCGGGTCTTAGGGTGTTGTAAATCCCCTGGAACCCCAAAAGCGTATGGGCAATAACTTCGTGAAAACAGCCATAATCTGTGAAATCGGCGAGTTTTGGTTAGAACTCTCAAACATGTATCGGTCTAACGAGCCATACAAATCCCCTGAAACTTCGCCTTTGTAGGTAATAGAGCATGAAAAGCGGCCATAAAACATAAAAACAACAATTTTTGGTCATGCCCTCAAACATGTATCGGGTCTAATAGTCATTGTAAATGCCACGAAACCCTAGAAATGTGGCAATACCTCATGAAAGCGGTCATAAAACACAAAAAAGCGATTTTTGGTCATCCCTTAAACATGCATCGGATCTAATGGTCCATACAAATCCCCATGGAGCACCAAAACAGTGTGCAATAGCTCATGAAAAGCAGTAAAAGCAGCAATGAGTTTTTGGTCATAACTCTCAAACATGTATCATGTCTTAGGATCGTTATAAATCCCCACAGGCGTAAAATAGTGTCCAATAGCTCATGAAAAGCCGTAAAAGCGTGAAAAAGCAGCGAGTTTTTGGTCATAACTCTCAAACATGTATCGGGTCTTAGGGTCGTTGTAAATCCCCCTGGAACCCCAAAACTATGGGCAATAACTCGTGAAAACAGCCATAATACGCGAAATCGACGAGTTTTTGGTTAGAACGCTCAAACATGTATCGGGTCTAACGAGCCATACAAATCCCCTGAAACTTCGCCTTGTAGGTAATAGAGCATGAAAGCGGCCATAAAACATAAAAACAACAAGTTTTGGTCATGCCCTCAAACATGTATCGGGTCTAATGGTGTTGTAAATCACTGAAACCCTAGAACTGTGGCAATACCTCATGAAAGCGGTCATAAAACACAAAAGCGACAAATTTTGGGCATCCCTTAAACATGCATCGGATCTAATGGTCCATACAAATCCCATGGAGCACCAAAGCAGTGTGCAATAGCTCATGAAAGCAGTAGTAAAAAGCGAAATAGCGAGTTTTGGTCATAACTCTCAAACATGTAGCATGTCTTAGGATCGTTGTAAATCCGGAGGCGTCAAAGCAGTGTCCAATAGCTCATGAAAGCGGCCGTAAAAGCGTGAAAAAGCGAGTTTTGGTCATAACTCTCAAACATGTATCGGTCTTAGGGTCGTTGTAAATCCCCTGGAACCCCAAAAGCGTGGGCAATAACTCGTGAAAACAGCCATAATACGCAAAATCGACGAGTTTTTGGTTAGAACTCTCAAACATGTATCGGGTCTAACGAGCCATACAAATCCCCCTGTAAACTCGCACTGTGTAGGTAATAGAGCATGAAAGCGGCCACAAAACATAAAAACAACAAGTTTTTGATCATGCCCTCAAACATGTATCGGGTCTAATGGTCGTT
This sequence comes from Avena insularis, assembly GCA_023614405.1. Taxonomy (NCBI): domain Eukaryota; kingdom Viridiplantae; phylum Streptophyta; class Magnoliopsida; order Poales; family Poaceae; genus Avena; species Avena insularis. The sequence continues at coordinate 268,394 of JAJUPC010000015.1, read as the reverse complement.
GTAAATCGCCCTGAAACCCTAGAAATGTGGCAATACCTCATGAAAGCAGTCATAAAACACAAAAGCGACAAACTTTTGGTCATCCTTAAACATGCATCAGAACTAAAATGGTCCATGCGAATCCCCATGGAGCACCAAAATAGTGTGCAATAGCTCATAAAATGGTCGTAAAACGCGAAAATGACGAGTTTTTGGTCATAACTCTCAGACATGTATCATGTCTTAGGATCGTTGTAAATCCCCTGGGCGTAAAAGCAGTGTCCAATAGCTCATGAAAAGCGTGAAAAGCAGCGAGTTTTGGTCATAACTCTCAAACATGTATCGGGTCTTAGGGTCGTTGTAAATCCCCTGGAACCCCAAAGCGTAGGCAATAACTTCGTGAAAACAGCCATAATACACGAAATCACGAGTTTTGGTTAGAACTCTCAAAAATGTATCGGGTCTAACGAGCCATACAAATCCCCTAGAAACTCGCATTGTAGGTAATAGAGCATGAAAACGGCCATAAAACATAAAAACAACAAGTTTTTGGTCATGCCCTCAAACCTGTATCGTGTCTAATAGTCGTTGTAAATGCATACGAAACCCTAGAAATGTGGCAATACCTCATGAAAGCGGTCATAAAACACAAAAAGCGATGAATTTTGGGCATCCTTAAACATGCATCGGATCTAATGGTCCATACAAATCCCCATGGAGCACCAAAAGCAGTGTGCAATAGCTCATGAAAAGCGGCCGTAAAAGCGCGAAAAGCAGCGAGTTTTGGTAATAACTCTCAAACATGTATCAGGTCTTAGGATCGTTGTAAAACCCTGGGCGCCAAAGCAGTGTCCAATAGCTCATGAAAAGCGGTAGTAAAAGCGTGAAAAGCAGCGAGTTTTGGTCATAACTCTCAAACATGTATCGGGTCTTAGGGTCGTTGTAAATCCCCTGGAACCCCAAAGCGTGGGCAATAACTTCGTGAAAACAACCATAATACACGAAATCGGCGATTTTTGGTTAGAACTCTCAAACATGTATCGGGTCTAACGAGCCATACAAATCCCCTGAAACTTCGCCTTTGTAGGTAATAGAGCATGAAAACAGCCATAAAACATAAAAACAACAAGTTTTTGATCATGCCCTCAAACATGTATTGGGTCTAATGGTCGTTGTAAATCGCCCTGAAACCCTAGAATTGTGGCAATACCTCATGAAAGCAGTCACAAAACATAGAAACGACAAATTTTTGGTCATCCCCTGAAACATGCATCGGATCTAATGGTCCATGCAAATCCCCATGGAGCACCAAAACAGTGTGCAATAGCTCATGAAAAGCAGTAGTAAAGCGGCAGCGAGTTTTTGGTCATAAGTCTCAAACATGTATCGGGTCTTAGGGTCGTTGTAAATCCCCTGGAACCCCAAAATTGTTGGACAATAACTCGTGAAAACAGCCATAATCTGCGAAATCGGCGAGTTTTGGTTAGAACTCTCAAACATGTATCGGTCTAACGAGCCATACAAATCCCCTGAAACTTCGCATTGTAGGTAATAGAGCAAAAGCGAAAGCCATAAAACATAAAAACAACAAGTTTTGGTCATGCCCTCAAACATGTATCGGGTCTAATGGTGGTTGTAAATGCCACGAAACCCTAGAACTGTGGCAATACCTCATGAAAGCGGTCATAAAACACAAAAAGCAGCGAATTTTTGGTCATCCCCTTAAACCTGCATCAGATCTAATGGTCCATACAAATCCCATGGAGCACCAAAGCAGTGTGCAATAGCTCATGAAAGCGGTAGTAAAAGCGAAAGCAGCGAGTTTTGGTCATAACTCTCAAACATGTATCATGTCTTAGGATCGTTATAAATCCCCTGGGCGCCAAAAGCAGTGTCCAATAGCTCATGAAAAGCGGCCGTAAAAGCGTGAAAAAGCAGCGAGTTTTTGGTCATAACTCTCAAACATGTATCGGGTCTTAGGGTCGTTGTAAATCCCCTGGAACCCCAAAAGCGTGGGCAATAACTCGTGAAAACAGCCATAATATGTGAAATCGGCGAGTTTTGGTTAGAACTCTCAAACATGTATCGGGTCTAACGAGCCATACAAATCCCCTGAAACTTCATTTGTGTAGGTAATAGAGCATGAAAGCGGCCATAAAACATAAAACAACAAGTTTTTGGTCATGCCCTCAAACATGTATCGGGTCTAATGGTCGTTGTAAATGCCACGAAACCCTAGAAATGTGGCAATACCTCATGAAAGCGGTCATAAAACACAAAAGCGAATTTTTGGTCATCCCCTTAAACATGCATCGGATCTAATGGTCCATACAAATCCCATGGAGCACCAAAAGCAGTGTGCAATAGCTCATGAAAAGCGGTAGTAAAAGCGAAAAAGCAGCGAGTTTTGGTCATAACTCTCAAACATGTATCATGTCTTAGGATCGGTTATAACCCCACAGGCGTCAAAAGCAGTGTCCAATAGCTCATGAAAAGCCGTAAAAGCGTGAAAAGCGAGTTTTGGTCATAACTCTCAAACATGTATCGGGTCTAATGGTCGTTGTAAATCCCCTTGGAACCCCAAAGCGTGGCAATAACTCGTGAAAACAGCCATAATACTGAAATCAACGAGTTTTTGGTTAGAACTCTCAAACATGTATTGGGTCTAACGAGCCATACAAATCCCCTGAAACTTCGCATTGTAGGTAATAGAGCATGAAAGCGGCCATAAAACATAAAAACAACAAGTTTTGGTCATGCCCTCAAACATGTATCGGGTCTAATGGTTTGTAAATGCATACGAAACCCTAGAATGTGGCAATACCTCATGAAAGCGGTCATAAAACACAAAAGCAGCGAATTTTTGGTCATCCCTAAACATGCATCGGATCTAATGGTCCATACAAATCCCATGGAGCACCAAAAGCAGTGTGCAATAGCTCATGAAAAGCGGCCGTAAAACGTGAAAAACGACGAGTTTTTGGTCATAACTCTCAAACATGTATCGGGTCTTAGGGTCGTTGTAAATCCCCCTGGAACCCCAAAATTGTGGGTAATAACTCGTGAAAACAGCCATAATATGCGAAATCGACGAGTTTTTGGTTAGAACTCTCAAACATGTATCAGGTCTAACGAGCCATACAAATCCCCTGAAACTTCGCATTGTAGGTAATAGAGCATGAAAACGGCCATAAAACATAAAAACAACAAGTTTTGGTCATGCCCTCAAACATGTATCGGGTCTAATGGTCGTTGTAAATGCATACGAAACCCTAGAACTGTGGCAATACCTCATGAAAACGGTCATAAAACACAAACAAGACGATTTTTTGGTCATCGCCTTAAAAATGAATCGAATGTAATGGTCCATGCAAATCCCCATGGAGCACCAAAACAGTGTGCAATAGCTCATGAAAACGAGTCGTAAAAAGGGAAAACGACGAGTTTTTGGTCATAACTATCAGACATGTATCATGTCTTAGGATCGTTATAAATCCCCCTGGAGCGCCAAAACAGTGTACAAGAGCTCATGAAAACGGCCCTAAAACGTGAAAAACGACAAGCTTTTGGTCATAACTCTCAAACATGTATCGGGGCTTAGGGTCGTTGTAAATCCCCCTGGAACCCCAAAACTGTGGACAATAACTCGTGAAAACAGCCATAATATGTGAAATCGGCGAGTTTTTGGTTAGAACTCTCAAACATGTATCGGGTCTAACGAGCCATACAAATCCCCTGAAACTTCGCCTTTGTGTAGGTAATAGAGCATGAAAGCGGCCACAAAACATAAAAACAACAAGTTTTTGATCATGCCCTCAAACATGTATCGGGTCTAATGGTCGTTGTAAATCGCCCTGAAACCCTAGAAATGTGGCAATACCTCATGAAAGCGGTCATAAAACACAAAAGCAGCGAATTTTTGGTCATCCCTTAAACATGCATCGGATCTAATGGTCCATTCAAATCCCCATGGAGCACCAAAACAGTGTGCAATAGCTCATGAAAGCGTAGTAAAAGCGAAAGCAGCGAGTTTTGGTCATAACTCTCAAACATGTATCATGTCTTAGGATCGTTGTAAATCCCCACAGGCGCCAAAAGCAGTGTCCAATAGCTCATGAAAGCGGCCGTAAAAGCGTGAAAAAGCAGCGAGTTTTGGTCATAACTCTCAAACATGTATCGGGTCTTAGGGTCGTTGTAAATCCCCTGGAACCCCAAAAGCGTGGGCAATAACTTCGTGAAAACAGCCATAATATCTGAAATCGGCGAGTTTTGGTTAGAACTCTCAAACATGTATCGGGTCTAACGAGCCATACAAATCCCCTGAAACTTCGCCTTTGTAGGTAATAGAGCATGAACGACCATAGAACATAAAAACAACAAGTTTTTGATCACGCCCTCAAACATGTATCGGGTCTAATGGTCGTTGTAAATGCATACGAAACCCTAGAAATGTGGCAATACCTCATGAAAGCGGTCATAAAACACAAAAGCAGCGAATTTTTGGTCATCCCCTTAAACATGCATCGGATCTAATGGTCCATACAAATCCCATGGAGCACCAAAGCAGTGTGCAATAGCTCATGAAAGCAGTAAAAGCGCGAAAGCAGCGAGTTTTGGTCATAACTCTCAAACATGTATCATGTCTTAGGATCGTTATAAATCCCCTGGGCGCCAAAAGCGTGTCCAATAGCTCATGAAAGCGGCCGTAAAAGCGTGAAAAAGCGAGTTTTGGTCATAACTCTCAAACATGTATCGGGTCTTAGGGTCGTTGTAAATCCCCTGGAACCCCAAAAGCGTGGGCAATAACTTCGTGAAAACAGCCATAATATGAAATCGGCGAGTTTTGGTTAGAACTCTCAAACATGTATCGGGTCTAACGAGCCATACAAATCCCCTGAAACTCGCACTTTGTAGGTAATAGAGCATGAACGACCATAGAACATAAAAACAACAAGTTTTGGTCATGCCCTCAAACATGTATCGGGTCTAATGGTCGTTGTAAATCGCATACGAAACCCTAGAAATGTGGCAATACCTCATGAAAAGCGGTCATAAAACACAAAAAGACGATTTTTGGTCATCCCCTTAAAACATGCATCGGATCTAATGGTCCATACAAATCCCATGGAGCACCAAAGCAGTGTGCAATAGCTCATGAAAAGCGGTAGTAAAAGCAGCGAAAATGAGTTTTGGTCATAACTCTCAAACATGTATCATGTCTTAGGATCGTTGTAAATCCCCACAGGCGCCAAAGCAGTGTCCAATAGCTCATGAAAAGCGTAGTAAAAGCGTGAAAAAGCAGCGAGTTTTTGGTCATAACTCTCAAACATGTATCGGGTCTTAGGGTCGTTGTAAATCCCCTGGAACCCCAAAGCGTAGGCAATAACTCGTGAAAACAGCCATAATATCTGAAATCGGCGAGTTTTTGGTTAGAACTCTCAAACATGTATCGGGTCTAACGAGCCATACAAATCCCCTGAAACTTCGCATTGTAGGTAATAGAGCATGAAAGCGGCCATAAAACATAAAAACAACAAGTTTTGGTCATGCCCTCAAAATTGTATCGGGTCTAATGGTCGTTTTAAATCTCCCTGAAACCCTATAAATGTGGCAATACCTCATGAAAACGGTCATAAAACACAAAAACGACGAATTTTTGGCATCCCCTTAAACATGCATCAGATCTAATGGTCCATACAAATCCCCATGGAGCACCAAAGCAGTGCAATAGCTCATGAAAAGCAGTAAAAGCGAAAGCAGCGAGTTTTTGGTCATAACTCTCAGACATGTATCATGTCTTAGGATCGTTATAAATCCCCAGGCGTAAAGCAGTGTCCAATAGCTCATGAAAAGCGGTAGTAAAAGCGTGAAAAAGCGAGTTTTGGTCATAACTCTCAAACATGTATCGGGTCTTAGGGTCCATGTAAATCCCCCTGGAACCCCAAAAGCGTGGGCAATAACTTCGTGAAAACAGCCATAATATCTTGAAATCGGCGAGTTTTGGTTAGAACTCTCAAACATGTATCGGGTCTAACGAGCCATACAAATCCCCTGAAACTTCGCATTTGTAGGTAATAGAGCATGAAAGCGGCCATAAAACATAAAAACAACAAGTTTTGGTCATGCCCTCAAACATGTATCGGGTCTAATAGGTCATTGTAAATCATACGAAACCCTAGAAATGTGGCAATACCTCATGAAAGCGGTCATAAAACACAAAAAGCGATTTTTTGGTCATCCTTAAAATGCATCGGATCTAATGGTCCATACAAATCCCATGGAGCACCAAAGCAGTGTGCAATAGCTCATGAAAAGCGGCCGTAAAGCAGCGAAAGCAGCGAGTTTTTGGTCATAACTCTCAGACATGTATCATGTATTAGGATCGTTGTAAATCCCCCTGGAGCGCCAAAACAGTGTCCAATAGCTCATGAAAACGGCCGTAAAACGTGAAAACGACGAGTTTTTGGTCATAAGTCTCAAACATGTATCGGGTCTTAGGGTCGTTGTAAATCCCCCTGGAACCCCAAAACTGTGGGCAATAACTCGTGAAAACAGCCATAATATGTGAAATCGACGAGTTTTTGGTTAGAACTTTCAAACATGTATCGGGTCTAACGAGCCATACAAATCCCCTGAAACTTCATTGTAGGTAATAGAGCATGAAAGCGGCCATAAAACATAAAAACAACAAGTTTTGGTCATGCCCTCAAACATGTATCGGGTCTAATGGTCGTTGTAAATCATACGAAACCCTAGAAATGTGGCAATACCTCATGAAAGCGGTCATAAAACACAAAAGCAGCGAATTTTGGGCATCCCTTAAACATGCATCGGATCTAATGGTCCATACAAATCCCCATGGAGCACCAAAAGCAGTGTGCAATAGCTCATGAAAGCGGTAGTAAAAGCGAAAATAGCGAGTTTTGGTCATAACTCTCAAACATGTATCATGTCTTAGGATCGTTATATAAATCCCCTGGGCGCCAAAGCAGTGTCCAATAGCTCATGAAAGCAGCCGTAAAAGCGTGAAAAGCGAGTTTTGGTCATAACTCTCAAACATGTATCGGGTCTTAGGGTCGTTGTAAATCCCCTGGAACCCCAAAAGCGTGGGCAATAACTTCGTGAAAACAGCCATAATATGCGAAATCGGCGAGTTTTGGTTAGAACTCTCAAACATGTATCGGGTCTAACGAGCCATACAAATCCCCTGAAACTTCGCATTGTAGGTAATAGAGCATGAAAGCGGCCATAAAACATAAAACAACAAGTTTTGGTCATGCCCTCAAACATGTATCGGGTCTAATGGTGGTTGTAAATCATACGAAACCCTAGAAATGTGGCAATACCTCATGAAAGCGGTCATAAAACACAAAAAGCGACAAATTTTTGGTCATCCCCTTAAACATGCATCGGATCTAATGGTCCATACAAATCCCATGGAGCACCAAAGCAGTGTGCAATAGCTCATGAAAAGCGGTAGTAAAAGCGAAAAGCAGCGAGTTTTGGTCATAACTCTCAAACATGTATCATGTCTTAGGATCGTTATAAACCCCTAGGCGCCAAAGCAGTGTCCAATAGCTCATGAAAGCGGTAGTAAAGCGTGAAAAGCAGCGAGTTTTGGTCATAACTCTCAAACATGTATCGGGTCTTAGGGTCGTTGTAAATCCCCTGGAACCCCAAAGCGTGGGCAATAACTCGTGAAAACAGCCATAATCTGTGAAATCGGCGAGTTTTGGTTAGAACTCTCAAACATGTATCGGGTCTAACGAGCCATACAAATCCCCTGAAACTTCGCATTGTAGGTAATAGAGCATGAAAAGCGGCCATAAAACATAAAAACAAGAAGTTTTTGGTCATTCCCTCAAACATGTATCGGGTCTAATGGTAGTTGTAAATGCATACGAAACCCTAGAAATGTGGCAATACCTCATGAAAGCGGTCATAAAACACAAAAAGCGACAAATTTTGGTCATCCCTTAAACATGCATCGGATCTAATGGTCCATACAAATCCCATGGAGCACCAAAGCAGTGTGCAATAGCTCATGAAAAGCGGCCGTAAAAAGCAGCGAGTTTTGGTCATAACTCTCAAACATGTATCATGTCTTAGGATCGTTATAAATCCCCTGGGCGTAAAAGCGTGTCCAATAGCTCATGAAAACGGCCGTAAAACGTGAAAAACGACGAGTTTTTGGTCATAACTCTCAAACATGTATCGGGTCTTAGGGTCGTTGTAAATCCCCCCTGGAACCCCAAAACTGTGGGCAATAACTCATGAAAACAGCCATAATACACGAAATCGACGAGTTTTTGGTTAGAACTCTCAAACATGTATCGGGTCTAACGAGCCATACAAATCCCCACAGAAACTCGCATTGTAGGTAATAGAGCATGACAACGGCCATAAAACATAAAAACAATAAGTTTTTGGTCATGCCCTCGAACATGTATCGGGTCTAATGGTTGTTGTAAATCGCCATGAAACCCTAGAACTGTGGCAATACCTCATGAAAACGGTCATAAAACACAAAAGCAGCGAATTTTGGTCATCCCTTAAACATGCATCGGATCTAATGGTCCATACAAATCCCCATGGAGCACCAAAGCAGTGTGCAATAGCTCATGAAAAGCGGCCGTAAAAGCAGCGAAAGCAGCGAGTTTTGGTCATAACTCTCAAACATGTATCATGTCTTAGGATCGTTATAAATCCCACAGGGCGTAAAAGCAGTGTCCAATAGCTCATGAAAAGCGGCCGTAAAAGCGTGAAAAAGCGAGTTTTGGTCATAACTCTCAAACATGTATCGGGTCTTAGGGTCGTTGTAAATCCCCTGGAACCCCAAAGCGTGGGCAATAACTTCGTGAAAACAGCCATAATATGTGAAATCGGCGAGTTTTGGTTAGAACTCTCAAACATGTATCGGGTCTAACGAGCCATACAAATCCCCTGAAACTTCGCACTTTGTAGGTAATAGAGCATGAAAAGCGGCCATAAAACATAAAAACAACAAGTTTTGGTCATGCCCTCAAACATGTATCGGGTCTAATGGTGCGTTGTAAATGCCACGAAACCCTAGAAATGTGGCAATACCTCATGAAAGCGGTCATAAAACACAAAAATGATTTTTTGGGTCATCCCCTTAAACATGCATCGGATCTAAAGTCCATACAAATCCCCATGGAGCACCAAACAGTGTGCAATAGCTCATGAAAAGCGTAAAAAAAGCGAAAGCAGCGAGTTTTGGTCATAACTCTCAAACATGTATCATGTCTTAGGATCGTTATAAATCCCACAGGCGCCAAAAGCAGTGTCCAATAGCTCATGAAAAGCGGCCGTAAAAGCGTGAAAAAGCGAGGTTTTGGTCATAACTCTCAAACATGTATCGGGTCTTAGGGTCGTTGTAAATCCCTGGAACCCCAAAATTGTGGGCAATAACTTCGTGAAAACAGCCATAATATGTGAAATCGGCGAGTTTTGGTTAGAACTCTCAAACATGTATCGGGTCTAACGAGCCATACAAATCCCCTGAAACTTCGCATTGTAGGTAATAGAGCATGAAAAGCGGCCATAAAACATAAAAACAACAAGTTTTGGTCATGCCCTCAAACATGTATCGGTCTAATGGTCATTGTAAATCATACGAAACCCTAGAACTGTGGCAATACCTCATGAAAGCGGTCATAAAACACAAAAGCACGATTTTTGGTCATCCTTAAACATGCATCGGATCTAATGGTCCATACAAATCCCCATGGAGCACCAAAGCAGTGTGCAATAGCTCATGAAAAGCGGCCGTAAAAGCAGCGAAAAGCAGCGAGTTTTGGTCATAACTCTCAAACATGTATCATGTCTTAGGATCGTTGTATAAATCCCTGGGCGCCAAAGCAGTGTCCAATAGCTCATGAAAAGCGGCCGTAAAAGCGTGAAAAAGCGAGAGTTTTGGTCATAACTCTCAAACATGTATCGGGTCTTAGGGTCGTTGTAAATCCCCCTGGAACCCCAAAGCTGTGGGCAATAACTTCGTGAAAACAGCCATAATGTGAAATCGGCGAGTTTTTGGTTAGAACTCTCAAACATGTATCGGGTCTAACGAGCCATACAAATCCCCTGAAACTTCGCATTGTAGGTAATAGAGCATGAAAGCGGCCATAAAACATAAAAACAACAAGTTTTTGGTCATGCCCTCAAACATGTATCGGGTCTAATGGTCGTTGTAAATGCATACGAAACCCTAGAACTGTGGCAATACCTCATGAAAGCGGTCATAAAACACAAAAGCGACGAATTTTGGTCATCCCCTTAAACATGCATCGGATCTAATGGTCCATACAAATCCCATGGAGCACCAAAAGCAGTGTGCAATAGCTCATGAAAGCAGTAGTAAAAGCAGCAGCGAGTTTTTGGTCATAACTCTCAAACATGTATCATGTCTTAGGATCGTGTAAATCCCCACAGGGCGTCAAAGTGTCCATCAATAGCTCATGAAAGCAGCGTGAAAGCGAAAGCGAGTTTTGGTCATAAGTCTCAGACATGTATCGGGTCTTAGGATCGTTGTAAATCCCCTTGGAACCCCAAAAGCGTGGGCAATAACTTCGTGAAAACAGCCATAATATGTGAAATCGGCGAGTTTTTGGTTAGAACTCTCAAACATGTATCGAATTCTAACGAGCCATACAAATCCCCTGAAACTTCGCACTTGTAGGTAATAGAGCATGAAAGCGGCCATAAAACATAAAAACAACAAGTTTTGGTCATGCCCTCAAACATGTATCGGGTCTAATAGTCGTTGTAAATCATACGAAACCCTAGAAATGTGGCAATACCTCATGAAAGCGGTCATAAAACACAAAAAAAATGATTTTTGGTCATCCCTTAAACATGCATCGGATCTAATGGTCCATACAAATCCCATGGAGCACCAAAGCAGTGTGCAATAGCTCATGAAAAGCGGTAGTAAAAGCAGAAAAGCGAGTTTTGGTCATAACTCTCAAACATGTATCATGTCTTAGGATCGTTATAAATCCCACAGGCGTAAAGCGGTGTCCAATAGCTCATGAAAGCGGCCGTAAAGCGTGAAAACAGCGAGTTTTGGTCATAACTCTCAAACATGTAGGAACCCCAAAGCGTGAAAACTGTGAAACAGCCGAAATCGGCGAGTTTTGGTTAGAACTCTCAAACATGTATCGGGTCTAACGAGCCATACAAATCCCCTGAAACTTCGCATTGTAGGTAATAGAGCATGAAAAGCGGCCATAAAACATAAAAACAACAAGTTTTTGGTCATGCCCTCAAACATGTATCTGGTCTAATGGTCGTTGTAAATGCCACGAAACCCTAGAAATGTGGCAATACCTCATGAAAGCGGTCATAAAACACAAAAGCGACGAATTTTTGGTCATCCCTTAAACATGCATCGGATCTAATGGTCCATACAAATCCCCATGGAGCACCAAAAGCAGTGTGCAATAGCTCATGAAAGCAGTAGTAAAAGCGAAAATGGCGAGTTTTGGTCATAACTCTCAAACATGTATCATGTCTTAGGATCGTTATAAATCCCTGGGCGCCAAAGCAGTGTCAATAGCTCATGAAAGCGGCGTAAAAGCGTGAAAAAGCGAGTTTTGGTCATAACTCTCAAACATGTATCGGGTCTTAGGGTCGTTGTAAATCCCCTGGAACCCCAAAAGCGTGGGCAATAACTTCGTGAAAACAGCCATAATCTGTGAAATCGGCGAGTTTTGGTTAGAACTCTCAAACATGTATCGGGTCTAACGAGCCATACAAATCCCCTGAAACTTCGCATTGTAGGTAATAGAGCATGAAAGCGGCCATAAAACATAAAAACAACAAGTTTTTGGTCATGCCCTCAAACATGTATCTGGTCTAATGGTCATGCCCTGAAACCCTAGAACTGTGGCAATACCTCATGAAAGCGGTCATAAAACACAAAAAACGACGAATTTTTGGTCATCCCCTTAAACATGCATCGGATCTAATGGTCCATACAAATCCCATGGAGCACCAAAGCAGTGTGCAATAGCTCATGAAAGCAGTAGTAAAAGCGAAAAGCAGCGAGTTTTGGTCATAACTCTCAAACATGTATCATGTCTTAGGATCGTTATAAATCCCTGGGCGCCAAAAGCGGTGTCCAATAGCTCATGAAAAGCGGTAAAGCGTGAAAAAGCGAGTTTTGGTCATAACTCTCAAACATGTATCGGGTCTTAGGGTGTAAATCCCCTGGAACCCCAAAAGCGTGGGCAATAACTTCGTGAAAACAGCCATAATGTGAAATCGGCGAGTTTTTGGTTAGAACTCTCAAACATGTATCGGGTCTAACGAGCCATACAAATCCCCTGAAACTTCGCATTGTAGGTAATAGAGCATGAAAGCGGCCATAAAACATAAAAACAACAAGTTTTGGTGGTCATGCCCTCAAACATGTATCGGGTCTAATGGTCGTTGTAAATGCATACGAAAACCCTAGAAATGTGGCAATACCTCATGAAAGCAGTCATAAAACACAAAAACGACAAATTTTTGGTCATCCCCTGAAACATGCATCGGATCTAATGGTCCATGTAAATCCCATGGAGCACCAAAGCAGTGTGCAATAGCTCATGAAAGCGGCCGTAAAGCAGCGAAAGCAGCGAGTTTTGGTCATAACTCTCAAACATGTATCATGTCTTAGGATCGTTATAAATCCCCTGGCGCCAAAAGCAGTGTCCAATAGCTCATGAAAGCGGTAGTAAAAGCGTGAAAAAGCGAGGTTTTGGTCATAACTCTCAAACATGTATCGGGTCTTAGGGTCGTTGTAAATCCCCTGGAACCCCAAAAGCGTGGGCAATAACTTCGTGAAAACAGCCATAATATGTGAAATCGGAGAGTTTTTGGTTAGAAATCTCAAACATGTATTTGGTCTAACGAGCCATACAAATCCCCTGAAACTTCGCATTGTAGGTAATAGAGCATGAAAGCGGCCATAAAACATAAAAACAACAAGTTTTGGTCATGCCCTCAAACATGTATCGGGTCTAATGGTCGTTGTAAATGCATACGAAACCCTAGAAATGTGGCAATACCTCATGAAAGCGGTCATAAAACACAAAAGCAGCGAATTTTGGTCATCCCTTAAACATGCATCGTTTCTATTGGTCAATACAAATCCCCCTGCAGCACAAAAACGGTGGGCAATAGCTATTGAAAACGGCCGTAAACCGCGAAAACGACGAGTTTTTAGTCATAACTCTCAAACATGTATCATGTCTTAGGATCGTTATAAATCCCCACAGGCGTAAAGCAGTGTCCAATAGCTCATGAAAGCGGCCGTAAAAGCGTGAAAAGCAGCGAGTTTTGGTCATAACTCTCAAACATGTATCGGGTCTTAGGGTCGTTGTAAATCCCCTGGAACCCCAAAAGCGTGGGCAATAACTTCGTGAAAACAGCCATAATATGTGAAATCGGCGAGTTTTGGTTAGAACTCTCAAACATGTATCGGGTCTAACGAGCCATACAAATCCCCTGAAACTTCGCATTGTAGGTAATAGAGCATGAAAAGGCCATAAAACATAAAAACAACAAGTTTTGGTCATGCCCTCAAACATGTATCGGGTCTAATGGTCGTTGTAAATCGCCTACGAAACCCTAGAAATGTGGCAATACCTCATGAAAGCGGTCATAAAACACAAAAAGACGATTTTTGGTCATCCCCTTAAACATGCATCGGATCTAATGGTCCATACAAATCCCCATGGAGCACCAAAAGCAGTGTGCAATAGCTCATGAAAGCAGTAGTAAAAGCAGCGAAATGAGTTTTGGTCATAACTCTCAAACATGTATCATGTCTTAGGATCGTTATAAATCCCCTGAGGCGTAAAGCGGTGTCCAATAGCTCATGAAAAGCGGTAGTAAAAGCGTGAAAAAGCGAGTTTTGGTCATAACTCTCAAACATGTATCGGGTCTTAGGGTCGTTGTAAATCCCCAGAACCCCAAAAGCGTGGGCAATAACTTCGTGAAAACAGCCATAATATAGCGAAATCGGCGAGTTTTGGTTAGAACTCTCAAACATGTATCGGGTCTACGAGCCATACAAATCCCCTGAAACTTCGCATTGTAGGTAATAGAGCATGAAAGCGGCCATAAAACATAAAAACAACAAGTTTTGGTCATGCCCTCAAACATGTATCGGGTCTAATGGTCGTTGTAAATCATACGAAACCCTAGAAATGTGGCAATACCTCATGAAAAGCGGTCATAAAACACAAAAGCGAATTTTTGGTCATCCCTTAAACATGCATCGGATCTAATGGTCCATACAAATCCCATGGAGCACCAAAGCAGTGCAATAGCTCATGAAAGCAGTAGTAAAAGCGAAAAGCAGCGAGTTTTTGGTCATAACTCTCAGACATGTATCATGTCTTAGGATCGTTATAAATCCCCCTGGAGCGCCAAAACAGTGTACAAGAGCTCATGAAAAGCGGTAAAAGCGTGAAAAGCAGCGAGTTTTTGGTCATAACTCTCAAACATGTATCGGGTCTTAGGGTCGTTGTAAATACCCCTAGAACCCCAAAATTGTGGGCAATAACTCGTGAAAACAGCCATAATATGCGAAATCGACGAGTTTTTGGTTAGAACTCTCAAACATGTATCGGGTCTAACGAGCCATACAAATCCCCCTGGAAACTCGCATTGTAGGTAATAGAGCATGAAAACGGCCATAAAACATAAAAACAACAAGTTTTTGGTCATGCCCTCAAACATGTATCGGGTCTAATGGTCGTTGTAAATCGCCCTGAAACCCTAGAACTGTGGCAATACCTCATGAAAGCAGTCATAAAACACAAAAACGACAAATTTTTGGTCATCGCCTTAAAAATGAATCGGATGTAACCGTCCATGCAAATCCCCGTGGAGCACCAAAACAGTGTGCAATAGCTCATGAAAGCAGTAGTAAAAGCGAAAAGCGAGTTTTTGGTCATAACTCTCAGACATGTATCATGTCTTAGGATCGTTATAAATCCCCCTGGAGCGCCAAAACAGTGTCCAAGAGCTCATGAAAACGGCCCTAAAACGTGAAAAACGACGAGTTTTTGGTCATAACTCTCAAACATGTATCGGGTCTTAGGGTCGTTGTAAATCCCCCTGGAACCCCAAAACTGTGGACAATAACTCGTGAAAACAGCCATAATATGTGAAATCGACGATTTTTTGGTTAGAACTCTCAAACATGTATCGGGTCTAACGAGCCATACAAATCCCCTTGGAAACTCGCATTGTAGGTAATAGAGCATGACAACGGCCATAAAACATAAAAACAACAAGTTTTTGGTCATGCCCTCAAACATGTATCGGGTCTAATGGTCGTTGTAAATCATACGAAACCCTAGAATGTGGCAATACCTCATGAAAGCGGTCATAAAACACAAAAGCGACAAATTTTGGTCATCCCTTAAACATGCATCGGATCTAATGGTCCATACAAATCCCCATGGAGCACCAAAAGCAGTGTGCAATAGCTCATGAAAGCGGTAGTAAAAGCGAAAATAGCGAGTTTTTGGTCATAACTATCAGTCATGTATCATGTCTTAGGATCGTTATAAATCCCCACAGGCGTAAAGCAGTGTCCAATAGCTCATGAAAGCGGCCGTAAAAGCGTGAAAAAGCGAGTTTTGGTCATAACTCTCAAACATGTATCGGGTCTTAGGGTCGTTGTAAATCCCCTGGAACCCCAAAAGCGTGGGCAATAACTTCGTGAAAACAGCCATAATATGTGAAATCGGCGAGTTTTGGTTAGAACTCTCAAACATGTATCGGGTCTAACGAGCCATACAAATCCCCTGAAACTTCGCATTGTAGGTAATAGAGCATGAAAAGCGGCCATAAAACATAAAAACAACAAGTTTTGGTCATGCCCTCAAACATGTATCGGGTCTAATAGTGGTTGTAAATCATACGAAACCCTAGAACTGTGGCAATACCTCATGAAAAGCGGTCATAAAACACAAAAGCGACAAATTTTTGGCATCCCCTTAAACATGCATCAGATCTAATGGTCCATACAAATCCCCATGGAGCACCAAAGCAGTGTGCAATAGCTCATGAAAAGCAGTAGTAAAAGCAGCGAGTTTTTGGTCATAACTCTAAGACATGTATAATGTCTTAGGATCGTTATAAATCCCCTGGGCGCCAAAGCAGTGTCCAATAGCTCATGAAAGCGGCGTAAAAGCGTGAAAAGCAGCGAGTTTTGGTCATAACTCTCAAACATGTATCGGGTCTTAGGGTCGTTGTAAATCCCCTGGAACCCCAAAGCGTGGGCAATAACTTCGTGAAAACAGCCATAATATGTGAAATCGGCGATTTATTGGTTAGAACTCTCAAACATGTATAGGGTCTAACGAGCCCTACAACTCCCCCTGGAAAATCGCATTGTCGGTAATAGAGCATGACAACGGCCCTAACACATAAAAACAACAAGTTTTTGGTCATGCCCTCAAACATGTATCGGGTCTAATGGTCGTTGTAAATGCATACGAAACCCTAGAGCTGTGGCAATACCTCATGAAAGCGGTCATAAAACACAAAAGCGACAAATTTTTGGTCATCCCTTAAACATGCATCGGATCTAATGGTCCATACAAATCCCCATGGAGCACCAAAAGCAGTGTGCAATAGCTCATGAAAAGCGGTAGTAAAGCGAAAAGCAGCGAGTTTTGGTCATAACTCTCAAACATGTATCATGTCTTAGGATCGTTATAAATCCCGGAGGCGCCAAAGCAGTGTCCAATAGCTCATGAAAAGCGGCCGTAAAAGCGTGAAAAAGCGAGTTTTTGGTCATAACTCTCAAACATGTATCGGGTCTTAGGGTCGTTGTAAATCCCCTGGAACCCCAAAAGCGTGGCAATAACTTCGTGAAAACAGCCATAATATCTGCGAAATCGGCGAGTTTTGGTTAGAACTCTCAAACATGTATCGGGTCTAACGAGCCATACAAATCCCCTGAAACTTCGCATTGTAGGTAATAGAGCATGAAAGCGGCCATAAAACATAAAAACAACAAGTTTTGGTCATGCCCTCAAACTTGTATCGGGTCTAATGGTCGTTGTAAATCGCCCTGAAACCATAGAAATGTGGCAATACCTCATGAAAGCGGTCATAAAACACAAAAAGCAAATTTTGGTCATCCCTTAAACATGCATCGGATCTAATGGTCCATACAAATCCCATGGAGCACCAAAGCAGTGTGCAATAGCTCATGAAAAGCGTAGTAAAAAGCGAAAAGCAGCGAGTTTTGGTCATAACTCTCAAACATGTATCATGTCTTAGGATCGTTATAAATCCCCACAGGCGTAAAAGCAGTGTCCAATAGCTCATGAAAAGCGGTAGTAAAAGCGTGAAAAAGCGAGTTTTTGCTGATAACTCTCAAACATGTATCGGGTCTTAGGATCGTTGTAAATCCCCTGGAACCCCAAAAGCGTGGGCAATAACTTCGTGAAAACAGCCATAATATGTGAAATCGGAGTTTTGGTTAGAACTTCCAAACATGTATCGGGTCTAACGAGCCATTCAAATCCCCCTGGAACTCGCATTGTAGGTAATAGAGCATGACAACGGCCATAAAACATAAAAACAACAAGTTTTTGGTCATGCCCTCAAACATGTATCGGGTCTAATGGTCGTTGTAAATCGCCCTGAAACCCTAGAACTGTGGCAATACCTCATGAAAACGGTCATAAAACACAAACAAGACGATTTTTTGGTCATCGCCTTAAAAATGAATCGGATGTAACGGTCCATGCAATCAATCCATGGAGCACCAAAAGCAGTGTGCAATAGCTCATGAAAGCAGTAGTAAAAGCGAAAGCAGTTTTTTGGTCATAACTATCAGACATGTATCATGTCTTAGGATCGTTATAAATCCCCTGGGCGTAAAACAGTGTCCAATAGCTCATGAAAAGCGTAGTAAAAGCGTGAAAAACGACGAGTTTTTGGTCATAACTCTCAAACATGTATCGGGTCTTAGGGTCGTTGTAAATCCCCCTGGAACCCCAAAACTGTGGACAATAACTCGTGAAAACAGCCATAATATGTGAAATCGACGATTTTTTGGTTAGAACTCTCAAACATGTATCGGGTCTAACGAGCCATACAAATCCCCCTGGAAACTCGCATTGTAGGTAATAGAGCATGACAACGGCCATAAAACATAAAAACAACAAGTTTTTGGTCATGCCCTCAAACATGTATCGGGTCTAATGGTCGTTGTAAATCGCCCTGAAACCCTAGAACTGTGGCAATACCTCATGAAAACGGTCATAAAACACAAACAAGACGATTTTTTGGTCATCGCCTTAAAAATGAATCGGATGTAACGGTCCATGCAAATCCCCATGGAGCACCAAAACAGTGTGCAATAGCTCATGAAAACGAGTCGTAAAACGCGAAAACGACGAGTTTTTGGTCATAACTCTCAGACATGTATCATGTCTTAGGATCGTTATAAATCCCCACAGGCGTAAAGCAGTGTCCAATAGCTCATGAAAAGCAGTAAAGCGTGAAAAAGCGAGTTTTGGTCATAACTCTCAAACATGTATCGGGTCTTAGGGTCGTTGTAAATCCCCCTGGAACCCCAAAACTGTGGGCAATAACTCGTGAAAACAGCCATAATACGCGAAATCGACGAGTTTTTGGTTACAACTCTCAAACATGTATCGGGTCTAACGAGCCGTACAAATCCCCCTGGAAACTCGCACTGTAGGTAATAGAGCATGAAAACGGCCATAAAACATAAAAACAACAAGTTTTGGTCATGCCCTCAAACATGTATCGGGTCTAATGGTCGTTGTAAATGCATACGAAACCCTAGAATGTGGCAATACCTCATGAAAGCGGTCATAAAACACAAAAGCAGCGAATTTTTGGTCATCCCTTAAACATGCATCGGATCTAATGGTCCATACAAATCCCCATGGAGCACCAAAAGCAGGTGTGCAATAGCTCATGAAAACGGTCGTAAAACAAGCGAGTTTTTGGTCATAACTCTCAAACATGTATCGGGTCTTAGGGTCGTTGTAAATCCCCCTGGAACCCCAAAACTGTGGACAATAACTCGTGAAAACAGCCATAATATGTGAAATCGACGATTTTTTGGTTAGAACTCTCAAACATGTATCGGGTCTAACGAGCCATACAAATCCCCCTGGAAACATGCATTGTAGGTAATAGAGCATGAAAACGGCCATAAAACATAAAAACAACAATTTTTGGTCATGCCCTCAAACATGTATCGGGTCTAATAGTCATTGTAAATCCCCCTGAAACCCTAGAACTATGGCAATACCTCATGAAAACGGTCATAAAACACAAAAACGATGATTTTTTGGTCATCGACTTAAAAATGAATCGGATGTAACGGTCCATGAAAATCCCCATGGAGCACCAAAACAGTGTGCAATAGCTCATGAAAACGAGTCGTAAAACGCGAAAACGACGAGTTTTTGGTCATAACTCTCAGACATGTATCATGTCTTAGGATCGTTATAAATCCCCCTGGAGCGCCAAAACAGTGTCCAAGAGCTCATGAAAACGGCCCTAAAACGTGAAAAACGACGAGTTTTTGGTCATAACTCTCAAACATGTATCGGGTCTTAGGGTCGTTGTAAATCCCCCTGGAACCCCAAAACTGTGGACAATAACTCGTGAAAACAGCCATAATATGTGAAATCGACGATTTTTTGGTTAGAACTCTCAAACATGTATCGGGTCTAACGAGCCATACAAATCCCCCTGGAAACTCGCATTGTAGGTAATAGAGCATGACAACGGCCATAAAACATAAAAACAACAAGTTTTTGGTCATGCCCTCAAACATGTATCGGGTCTAATGGTCGTTGTAAATCGCCCTGAAACCCTAGAACTGTGGCAATACCTCATGAAAACGGTCATAAAACACAAACAAGACGATTTTTTGGTCATCGCCTTAAAAATGAATCGGATGTAACGGTCCATGCAAATCCCCATGGAGCACCAAAACAGTGTGCAATAGCTCATGAAAACGAGTCGTAAAACGCGAAAACGACGAGTTTTTGGTCATAACTCTCAGACATGTATCATGTCTTAGGATCGTTATAAATCCCCCTGGAGCGCCAAAACAGTGTCCAAGAGCTCATGAAAACGGCCCTAAAACGTGAAAAACGACGAGTTTTTGGTCATAACTCTCAAACATGTATCGGGTCTTAGGGTCATTGTAAATCCCCTTGGAACCCCAAAAGCGTGGACAATAACTCGTGAAAACAGCCATAATCTGTGAAATCGGCGAGTTTTGGTTAGAACTCTCAAACATGTATCGGTCTAACGAGCCATACAAATCCCCTGAAACTTCGCCTTTGTAGGTAATAGAGCATGAAAGCGGCCATAAAACATAAAAACAACAAGTTTTGGTCATGCCCTCAAACATGTATCGGGTCTAATGGTCGTTGTAAATGCCTACGAAACCCTAGAAATGTGGCAATACCTCATGAAAGCGGTCATAAAACACAAAAGCGAATTTTGGGCATCCCCTTAAACATGCATCGGATCTAATGGTCCATACAAATCCCCATGGAGCACCAAAAGCAGTGTGCAATAGCTCATGAAAAGCAGTAAAAGCGAAAGCAGCGAGTTTTTGGTCATAACTCTCAGACATGTATCATGTCTTAGGATCGTTATAAATCCCCCTGGAGCGCCAAAACAGTGTCCAAGAGCTCATGAAAACGGCCCTAAAACGTGAAAAACGACGAGTTTTTGGTCATAACTCTCAAACATGTATCGGGTCTTAGGGTCGTTGTAAATCCCCCTGGAACCCCAAAGCGTAGGCAATAACTCGTGAAAACAGCCATAATATGTGAAATCGACGATTTTTTGGTTAGAACTCTCAAACATGTATCGGGTCTAACGAGCCATACAAATCCCCTTGGAAACTCGCATTGTAGGTAATAGAGCATGACAACGGCCATAAAACATAAAAACAACAAGTTTTTGGTCATGCCCTCAAACATGTATCGGGTCTAATGGTCGTTGTAAATCGCCCTGAAACCCTAGAACTGTGGCAATACCTCATGAAAGCAGTCATAAAACACAAAAACGACAAATTTTTGGTCATCCCCTGAAACATGCATCGGATCTAATGGTCCATACAAATCCCCATGGAGCACCAAAACAGTGTGCAATAGCTCATGAAAACGGCCGTAAAACGCGAAAACGACGAGTTTTTGGTCATAACTCTCAGACATGTATCATGTCTTAGGATCGTTATAAATCCCCCTGGAGCGCCAAAACAGTGTCCAAGAGCTCATGAAAACGGCCCTAAAACGTGAAAAACGACGAGTTTTTGGTCATAACTCTCAAACATGTATCGGGTCTTAGGGTCGTTGTAAATCCCCCTGGAACCCCAAAACTGTGGACAATAACTCGTGAAAACAGCCATAATATGTGAAATCGACGATTTTTTGGTTAGAACTCTCAAACATGTATCGGGTCTAACGAGCCATACAAATCCCCCTGGAAACTCGCATTGTAGGTAATAGAGCATGACAACGGCCATAAAACATAAAAACAACAAGTTTTTGGTCATGCCCTCAAACATGTATCGGGTCTAATGGTCGTTGTAAATCGCCCTGAAACCCTAGAACTGTGGCAATACCTCATGAAAACGGTCATAAAACACAAACAAGACGATTTTTTGGTCATCGCCTTAAAAATGAATCGAATGTAATGGTCCATGCAAATCCCCATGGAGCACCAAAACAGTGTGCAATAGCTCATGAAAACGAGTCGTAAAAGCAGAAACGGCGAGTTTTGGTCATAACTCTCAAACATGTATCATGTCTTAGGATCGTTATAAATCCCCTGAGGCGCCAAAAGCAGTGTCCAATAGCTCATGAAAACGGCCGTAAAAGGTGAAAAGGCGTGTTTTTGGTCATAACTCTCAAACATGTATCGGGTCTTAGGGTCGTTGTAAATCCCCCTGGAACCCCAAAACTGTGGACAATAACTCGTGAAAACAGCCATAATATGTGAAATCGACGATTTTTTGGTTAGAACTCTCAAACATGTATCGGGTCTAACGAGCCATACAAATCCCCTTGGAAACTCGCATTGTAGGTAATAGAGCATGACAACGGCCATAAAACATAAAAACAACAAGTTTTTGGTCATGCCCTCAAACATGTATCGGGTCTAATGGTCGTTGTAAATGCATACGAAACCCTAGAATGTGGCAATACCTCATGAAAGCGGTCATAAAACACAAAACGACAAATTTTGGGCATCCCTTAAACATGCATCGGATCTAATGGTCCATACAAATCCCATGGAGCACCAAAAGCAGTGTGCAATAGCTCATGAAAGCGGTAGTAAAAGCAGCGAAAGCAGCGAGTTTTGGTCATAACTCTCAAACATGTATCATGTCTTAGGATCGTTGTACAATCCCCTGGGCGCCAAGCAGTGTCCAATAGCTCATGAAAAGCGGCCGTAAAAGCGTGAAAAACGAGAGTTTTTGGTCATAACTCTCAAACATGTATCGGGTCTTAGGGTCGTTGTAAATCCCCCTGGAACCCCAAAACTGTGGACAATAACTCGTGAAAACAGCCATAATATGTGAAATCGATGATTTTTTGGTTAGAACTCTCAAACATGTATCGGGTCTAACGAGCCATACAAATCCCCCTGGAAACTCGCATTATAGGTAATAGAGCATGACAACGGCCATAAAACATAAAAACAACAAGTTTTTAGTCATGCCCTCAAACACGTATCGGGTCTAATGGTCGTTGTAAATCGCCCTTAAACCCTAGAACTGTGGCAATACCTCATGAAAACGGTCATAAAACACAAAAGCAGCGAATTTTTGGTCATCCCCTTAAACATGCATCGGATCTAATGGTCCATACAAATCCCATGGAGCACCAAAGCATGTGTGCAATAGCTCATGAAAAGCGGCCGTAAAAGCGAAAACGACGAGTTTTTGGTCATAACTATCATACATGTATCTTGTCTTAGGTTCGTTATAAATCCCCAGCAGGCGGTGTCCAATAATAGCTCATGAAAATGGCGTAAAAGCGTGAAAAAGCAGCGAGTTTTTGGTCATAACTCTCAAACATGTATCGGGTCTTAGGGTCGTTGTAAATCCCCCTGGAACCCCAAAACTGTGGACAATAACTCGTGAAAACAGCCATAATATGTGAAATCGATGATTTTTTGGTTAGAACTCTCAAACATGTATCGGGTCTAACGAGCCATACAAGTCCCCCTGGAAACTCAGACTGTAGGTAATGGAGCATGAAAACGGCAATAAAACATAAAACAACAAGTTTTTGGTCATGCCCTCAAACATGTATCGAGTCTAATGGTCGTTGTAAATCGCCCTGAAACCCTAGAACTGTGGCAATACCTCATGAAAACGGTCATAAAACACAAAAACGACGAATTTTTGGGCATCCCCTTAAACATGCATCAGATCTAATGGTACATGCAAATCCCCATGGAGCACCAAAACAGTGTGCAATAGCTCATGAAAACGAGTCGTAAAACGCGAAAACGACGAGTTTTTGGTCATAACTCTCAGACATGTATCATGTCTTAGGATCGTTATAAATCCCCCTGGAGCGCCAAAACAGTGTCCAAGAGCTCATGAAAACGGCCCTAAAACGTGAAAAACGACGAGTTTTTGGTCATAACTCTCAAACATGTATCGGGTCTTAGGGTCGTTGTAAATCCCCCTGGAACCCCAAAACTATGGGCAATAACTCGTGAAAACAGCCATAATATGTGAAATCGACGATTTTTGGTTAGAACTCTCAAACATGTATCGGGTCTAACGAGCCATACAAATCCCCTGAAACTTCGCCTTGTGTAGGTAATAGAGCATGAAAAGCGGCCATAAAACATAAAAACAACAAGTTTTGGTCATGCCCTCAAACATGTATCGGGTCTAATGGTCGTTGTAAATCATACGAAACCCTAGAACGTGGCAATACCTCATGAAAAGCGGTCATAAAACACAAAAGCAGCGATTTTTGGCATCCCTTAAACATGCATCGGATCTAATGGTCCATACAAATCCCATGGAGCACCAAAGCGGTGTGCAATAGCTCATGAAAGCAGTAGTAAAGCAGCAGCGAGTTTTTGGTCATAACTCTCAGACATGTATCATGTCTTAGGATCGTTATAAACCCCCCTAGAGCGCCAAAACAGTGTCCAATAGCTCATGAAAGCGTAGTAAAACGTGAAAAACGACGAGGTTTTGGTCATAACTCTCAAACATGTATCGGGTCTTAGGGTCGTTGTAAATCCCCCTGGAACCCCAAAACTGTGGACAATAACTCGTGAAAACAGCCATAATATGTGAAATCGACGATTTTTTGGTTAGAACTCTCAAACATGTATCGGGTCTAACGAGCCATACAAATCCCCTTGGAAACTCGCACTGTGTAGGTAATAGAGCATGAAAACGGCCATAAAACATAAAAACAACAAGTTTTTGGTCATGCCCTCAAACATGTATCGGGTCTAATGGTCGTTGTAAATCGCCCTGAAACCCTAGAACTATGTTAATACCTCATGAAAATGGTCATAAAACACAAAAAGACGATTTTTTGGACATCCCCTTAAACATGCATCGGATCTAATGGTCCTTGCAAATCCCCATGGAGCACCAAAACAGTGTGCAAAAGCTCATGAAAACGGCCGTAAAACGCGAAAATGTCGAGTTTTTGGTTATAACTCTCAAACATGTATCATGTCTTAGGATCGTTATAAATCCCCCTGGAGCGCCAAAACAGTGTCCAAGAGCTCATGAAAACGGCCCTAAAACGTGAAAAACGATGAGTTTTTGGTCATAACTCTCAAACATGTATCGGGTCTTAGGGTCGTTGTAAATCCCCCTGGAACCCCAAAGCGTGGGCAATAACTCGTAAAAATAGCCATAATACACGAAATCGCCGAGTTTTTGTTTATAACTCTCAAACATGTATCGGGTCTAACGAGCCAGACTAATCCCCTTGGAAACTCGAAATGTAGGTAATAGAGCATGAAAACGGCCATAAAACATAAAAACAACAAGTTTTTGGTCATGCCCTCAAAAATGTATCGGGTCTAATGGTCGTTGTAAATCGCCCTGAAACCCTAGAACTGTGGCAATACCTCATGAAAACGGTCATAAAACACAAAAAAGTGATTTTTGGCATCCCCTTAAACATGCATCGGATCTAATGGTCCATACAAATCCCATGGAGCACCAAAAGCAGTGTGCAATAGCTCATGAAAAGCGGCCGTAAAAGCGAAAACAACGAGTTTCTGGTCATAACACTCAAACATGTAGCAGGTCTTTGGATCGTTGTACAACCCCCTGGAGCGTCAAAGTAGTGTCCAATAGCTCATGAAAACGGCCGTAAAACGTGAAAAACGACGAGGTTTTGGTCAGAACTCTCAAACATGTATCGGGTCTTAGGGATGTTGTAAATCCCCCTGGAACCCCAAAACTGTGGGCAATAACTCGTGAAAACAGCCATAATATGCGAAATCGACGAGTTTTTGGTTAGTACTTTCAAACATGTATCGGGTCTAACGATGTTGGAGATATGCCCTAGAGGCAATAATAAATGTAGTTATTATTATATATCTTTGTGTTTATGATAAATGTTTACATTCATGCTATAATAGTATTAACAAGGAAACATTAATACTTGTGTGATTTGTAAACTTAATTTGAAGTCCCTAGTATAGCCTCTATACTTCACTAGCTTGTTGGTTGATTGATGATTGTGGTTTCCCTATCATGAACATTGAGATGTTATCAACAACAAGATCATATCGTTAGGAGAATGATATGGTGGACATACTCCTAGACAAGCAGCGTAGCATAAAGATCAAGTCATTTCAATAGTTCAATTGCTATATGCTTTACGATACATAGTAACCTAATTCCTTGACCATGAGATCATGCATATCACCTTTCTTGGATGGATGCTTTGATGTCATCAAACACCACACCGTAATGAGGTGGCTATAAAGGTGGCATTGAGTGTTCGGAAAGTATTGGTTGAAACACATGGATCAAGAGTGGATTTGTCCATCCACATGACGGATAGATATTCTCTGGGCCCTCTCGGTGAAATGTCATCCAATTAGCTTGCAAGCATGTGACTTGGTCACAGGATCACATATCAGGGCGAGAAAGAGTACTTATCGAACGAGGTTGAACTAGGTATGCGGAGATACCGACGATCATAACCTCGGATGAGTAACATATCGTGAGACAAAGGGAAATTGGTATCGTATGTAAGTGGTTCATTCGATCGCAAAGTAATCGTAGAAATATGTGGGAGCCATATGAATTTCCAGATTCCTCTATTGGTTATTGTTCGGAGAAGTGTCTCGATCATGTCCGCATAATTCACGAACCGTAGGGAGACACACTTAAGGATTCGACGTTGTTTGAAGTAGTTATGGTATTATGAGAAAGAGACCGAATGTTGTTCGGAGTCTCGGATGGGATCCGGGATATCACGAGGTGATCCGGAATGGTCCGGAGAATAAGATTCATATAAGGAAAGTCCCGTTTCGGAGTTGGGGAATGGTTCCGGTGTTTTCATCGGGAACATTCTAGAAGGTCCGAAATGTCCCAAGACGGGAGGGGGAAGGGTACATGAATGTGTCATTGTAAGTTGGAATGATTGCATCATGAACTAAGTGTTCTCGCTGTCCAAAATAAAGGGTTTATTTAAATCCTAAATTGAAAAGTCAAACGGCTAGTTTGAAAGTCAAACGGCAATTTTGGGAAGTGGGAAAAGAGGAGGAGTTGGAAACCGACTTGAGGGAGGAGTCTCCTCCCCAAGCCGGCGCGCCACCCAAGGCCGACTTGGGGAGGGACTCCCCTCCCCTGGCCGTGCCTCCCAACCTATAAAAGGAGGGGCTTGGCCCCCTCCTCTAGACACACAAGTTCCTATCCTCTAAACTAAACCCTAGACCTAAACCCCGGTTTAGAGCTATTTCGGTTTAGAGCCTTCTAATTGGTTTAGAGCCTTCTAATTGGTGTGTCTAATTACTAGACCACTAAAAGCCTCTCTCATAAGCTCCACCATACTCGCACCGGCTTAAGGCGAAGCCTCATGGATTTCCTCTACTTAGGTACCACGGCCGTTGTCTCGGAATCGCGAGGAGAGTGCTACAACCTCCGTCACTTTGGAACAAGGAGAGGAAGGTCTTCACGAGTACCTAACGTGTGACCGATCAAGGAGCGCCAAGGGAACGCTGGCCGGAAGGATCGCTTCACGCGATCTTGAGATCGGAAAGAGTACGACTACATCACCCACGAGAATCTGCTCTCGTTAAACACTTTGGAATCTTCGAGGGTGAGTTATTCCATCGACTCGTTGCTGCAATCTAGTAGATAGATCTTGGCTTGTTTGTTTGTATGCGATAGAAAATTTTTGTTTTCCATGCTACGAACCCCTACAAACGAGCCATACAAATCCCCCTGGAAACTCGCACTGTAGGTAATAGAGCATGAAAACGGCCATAAAACACAAAAACAACAAGTTTTTGGTCATGCCCTCAAACATGATCGGGTCTAATAGTCATTGTAAATCGCCCTGAAACCCTAGAACTGTGAAAATACCTCATGAAAACGGTCATAAAACACAAAAAAGACGATTTTTTGGTCATCGCCTTAAAAATGCATCGGGTGTAACGGTCCATGCAAATCCCCATGGAGCACCAAAACAATGTGCAATAGCTCATGAAAACGGCCGTAAAACGCGAAAACGACGAGTTTTTGGTCATAACTCTCAGACATGTATCATGTCTTAGGATCGTTGTAAATCCCCCTGGAGCGCCAAAATAGTGTCCAATAGCTCATGCAAACGGCCGTAAAACGTGAAAACGAGAGTTTTTGGTCATAACTCTCAAACATGTATCAGGTCTTAGGGTAATTGTAAATCCCCCTGGAACCCCAAAACTGTGGGCAATAACTCGTGAAAACAACCATAATACACGAAATCAACGAGTTTTTGGTTAGAACTCTCAAACATGTATCGGGTCTAACGAGCCATACAAATCCCCTTGGAAACTCGCACTGTAGGTAATAGAGCATGAAAACGGCCATAAAACATAAAACAACAAGTTTTTGATCATGCCCTCAAACATGTATCGGGTCTAATGGTCGTTGTAAATCGCCCTGAAACCCTAGAACCGTGGCAATACATCGTGAAAACGGTCATAAAACACAAAAACGATGAATTTTTGGGCATCCCCTTAAATATGCATTAGATCTAATGGTCCATGCAAATCCCCATGGAGCACCAAAACAGTGTGCAATAGCTCATGAAAATGGCCGTAACACGCGAAAACGACGTGTTTTTGGTCATAACTCTCAAACATGTAGCAGGTCTTAGGATCGTTGACAACCCCCTGGACCGCCAAAACCGTGTCCAATAGCTCATGAAAACGGCTGTAAAACGTGAAAAACGACGAGTTTTTGGTCATAACTCTAGAACATGTATCGGGTCTTAGGGTCGTTGTAAATCCCCCTGGAACCCCAAAACTGTGGGCAATAACTCGTGAAAACAGCCATGATACACGAAATCAACGAGTTTTTGGTTAGAACTCTCAAACATGTATCGGGTCTAACGAGCCATACAAATCCCCCTGGAAACTCACACTGTAGGTAATAGAGCATGAAAACGGCCATAAAACATAAAACAACAAGTTTTTGATCATGCCCTCAAACATGTATCGGGTCTAATGGTCGTTGTAAATCGCCCTAAAACCCTAGAACCGTGGCAATACATCATGAAAACGTTCATAAAACACAAAAACGATGAATTTTTGGGCATCCCCTTAAACATGCATCAGATCTAATGGTCGATGCAAATCCCCATGGAGCACCAAAACAGTGTGCAATAGCTCATGAAAACGGCCGTAAAACGTGAAAACGACGAGTTTTTGGTCATAACTCTCAAACATGTAGCAGGTCTTAGGATCGTTGACAACCCCCTGGAGCGCCAAAACCGTGTCCAATAGCTCATGAAAACGGCTGTAAAACGTGAAAAACGACGAGTTTTTGGTCATAACTCTAGAACATGTATCGGGTCTTAGGGTCGTTGTAAATCCCCCTGGAACCCCAAAACTGTGGGCAATAACTCGTGAAAACAGCCATGATACACGAAATCAACGAGTTTTTGGTTAGAACTCTCAAACATGTATCGGGTCTAACGAGCCATACAAATCCCTGAAACTCACACTGTAGGTAATAGAGCATGAAAACGGCCATAAAACATAAAAACAACAAGTTTTTGATCGTGCCCTCAAACATGTATCGGGTCTAATGGTCGTTGTAAATCGCCCTAAAACCCTAGAACTGTGGCAATACCTCATGAAAACGGTCATAAAACACAAAAACGACGTATTTTTAGGCATCCCCTTAAACATGCATCGGATCTAATGGTCCATGCAAATCCCCATGGAGCACCAAAACAGTGTGCAATAGCTCATGAAAACGGCCGTAAAACGTGAAAAACGAGAGTTTTTGGTCATAACTCTCAAACATTTATCGGGTCTTAGGGTTGTTGTAAATCCCCCTGGAATCCCAAAATTGTGGGCAATAACTCGTAAAAACAGCCATAATATGCGAAATCGACGAGGTTTTGGTTACAACTCTCAAACATGTATCAGGTCTAACGAGCCATACAAATCCCCCTGGAAACTCGCACTCTGTAGGTAATAGAGCATGAAAACGGCCATAAAACATAAAAACAACAAGTTTTTGGTCATGCCCTCAAACATGTATCGGGTCTAATGGTCGTTGTAAATCGCCCTGAAACCCTAGAACTGTGGCAATACCTCATGAAAACGGTCATAAAACACAAAAACGACGAATTTTTGGGCATCCCCTTAAACATGCATCAGATCTAATGGTCCATGCAAATCCCCATGGAGCACCAAAACATTGTGCAATAGCTCATGAAAACGGCCGTAAAACGCGAAAACGACAAGTTTTTGGTCAAAACTCTCAAACATGTAGCAGGTCTTAGGATCATTGGACAACCCCCTGGAGCGCCAAAACCGTGTCCAATAGCTCATGAAAACGGCCGTAAAACATGCAAAACGACGAGTTTTTGGTCATAACTGTCAAACATGTATCGGGTCTTAGGGTCGTTGTAAATCCCCCTGGAACCCCAAAACTGGGGGCAATAACTCGTGAAAACAGCCATAATATGCGAAATCGACGAGTTTTTGGTTAGAACTCTCAAACATGTATCGGGTCTAACGAGCCATACAAATCCCCCTGGAAACTCGCACTGTGTAGGTAATAGAGCATGAAAACGGCCATAAAACATAAAAACAACAAGTTTTTGATCATGCCCTCAAACATGTATCGGGTCTAATGGTCGTTGTAAATCGCCCTGAAACCCTAGAACCGTGGCAATACCTCATGAAAACGGTCATAAAACACAAAAACGACGTATTTTTAGGCATCCCCTTAAACATGCATCAGATCTAATGGTCGATGCAAATCCCCATGGAGCACCAAAACAGTGTGCAATAGCTCATGAAAACGGCCGTAAAACGTGAAAACGACGAGTTTTTGGTCATAACTCTCAAACATGTAGCAGGTCTTAGGATCGTTGACAACCCCCTGGAGCGCCAAAACCGTGTCCAATAGCTCATGAAAACGGCTGTAAAACGTGAAAAACGACGAGTTTTTGGTCATAACTCTAGAACATGTATCGGGTCTTAGGGTCGTTGTAAATCCCCCTGCAACCCCAAAACTGTGGGCAATAATTCGTGAAAACAGCCATGATACACGAAATCAACGAGTTTTTGGTTAGAACTCTCAAACATGTATCGGGTCTAACGAGCCATACAAATCCCCCTGGAAACTCACACTGTAGGTAATAGAGCATGAAAACGGCCATAAAACATAAAAACAACAAGTTTTTGATCGTGCCCTCAAACATGTATCGGGTCTAATGGTCGTTGTAAATCGCCCTAAAACCCTAGAACTGTGGCAATACCTCATGAAAACGGTCATAAAACACAAAAAACGACGTATTTTTAGGCATCCAACTTAAACATGCATCGAATCTAATGGTCCATGCAAATCCCCATGGAGCACCAAAACAGTGTGCAATAGCTCATGAAAACGGCCGTAAAACGCGAAAACGACGAGTTTTTGGTCATAACTCTCAAACATGTAGCAGGTCTTTGGATCGTTGTACAACCCCCTGGAGCGTCAAAATAGTGTCCAATAGCTCATGAAAACGGCCGTAAAACGTGAAAAACGACGAGTTTTTGGTCAGAACTCTCAAACATGTATCGGGTCTTAGGGATGTTGTAAATCCCCCTGGAACCCCAAAACTGTGGGCAATAACTCGTGAAAACAGCCATAATATGCGAAATCGACGAGTTTTTGGTTAGAACTCTCAAACATGTATCGGGTCTAACGAGCCATACAAATCCCCCTGGAAACTCACACTGTAGGTAATAGAGCATGAAAACGGCCATAAAACATAAAAACAACAAGTTTTTGATCGTGCCCTCAAACATGTATCGGGTCTAATGGTCGTTGTAAATCGCCCTAAAACCCTAGAACTGTGGCAATACCTCATGAAAACGGTCATAAAACACAAAAACGACGTATTTTTAGGCATCCCCTTAAACATGCATCGGATCTAA
The DNA here is from genome assembly GCA_023614405.1 of Avena insularis. Taxonomy (NCBI): domain Eukaryota; kingdom Viridiplantae; phylum Streptophyta; class Magnoliopsida; order Poales; family Poaceae; genus Avena; species Avena insularis. The sequence goes on along the minus strand of JAJUPC010000015.1, from coordinate 236,714 downwards.
TGGTCCATGCAAATCCCCATGGAGCACCAAAACAGTGTGCAATAGCTCATGAAAACGGCCGTAAAACGTGAAAAACGAGAGTTTTTGGTCATAACTCTCAAACATTTATCGGGTCTTAGGGTTGTTGTAAATCCCCCTGGAATCCCAAAATTGTGGGCAATAACTCGTAAAAACAGCCATAATATGCGAAATCGACGAGGTTTTGGTTACAACTCTCAAACATGTATCAGGTCTAACGAGCCATACAAATCCCCCTGGAAACTCGCACTCTGTAGGTAATAGAGCATGAAAACGGCCATAAAACATAAAAACAACAAGTTTTTGGTCATGCCCTCAAACATGTATCGGGTCTAATGGTCGTTGTAAATCGCCCTGAAACCTTAGAACTGTGGCAATACCTCATGAAAACGGTCATAAAACACAAAAACGACGAATTTTTGGGCATCCCTTAAACATGCATCAGATCTAATGGTCCATGCAAATCCCCATGGAGCACCAAAACATTGTGCAATAGCTCATGAAAACGGCCGTAAAACGCGAAAACGACAAGTTTTTGGTCAAAACTCTCAAACATGTAGCAGGTCTTAGGATCATTGGACAACCCCCTGGAGCGCCAAAACCGTGTCCAATAGCTCATGAAAACGGCCGTAAAACATGCAAAACGACGAGTTTTTGGTCATAACTGTCAAACATGTATCGGGTCTTAGGGTCGTTGTAAATCCCCCTGGAACCCCAAAAGTGTGGGCAATTACTCATGAAAACAGCCATAATATGCGAAATCGACGAGCTTTTGGTTAGAACTCTCAAACATGTATCCGGTCTAACGAGCCATACAGTCCCCCTGGAAACTCGCACTGTGTAGGTAATAGAGCATGAAACGACCATAAAACATAAAACAACAAGTTTTTGGTCATGCCCTCAAACATGTATCGGGTCCAATGGTCATTGTAAATCGCCCTAAAACCTTAGAACTGTGGCAATACCTCATGAAAATGGTCATAAAACACAAAAACGACGAATTTTTGGGCATCCCCTTAAACATGCATCGGATCTAATGGTCCATGCAAATCCCCATGGAGCACCAAAACAGTGTGCAATAGCTCATGAAAACGGCCGTAAAACGACGAGTTTTTGGTCATAACTCTCAAACATGTAGCAGGTCTTAGGATCGTAGTAAATCCCCCTGGAGCGCCAAAATAGTGTCCAATAACTCATGAAAATGGCCGTAAAACGCGAAAATGACGAGTTTTTGGTCATAACTCTCAAACATGTATCGGGTCTTAGGGTCGTTGTAAATCCCCCTGGAACCCCAAAACTGGGGGCAATAACTCGTGAAAACAGCCATAATATGCGAAATCGACGAGTTTTTGGTTAGAACTCTCAAACATGTATCGGGTCTAACGAGCCATACAAATCCCCCTGGAAACTCGCACTGTGTAGGTAATAGAGCATGAAAACGGCCATAAAACATAAAAACAACAAGTTTTTGATCATGCCCTCAAACATGTATCGGGTCTAATGGTCGTTGTAAATCGCCCTGAAACCCTAGAACCGTGGCAATACCTCATGAAAACGGTCATAAAACACAAAAACGACGTATTTTTAGGCATCCCCTTAAACATGCATCAGATCTAATGGTCGATGCAAATCCCCATGGAGCACCAAAACAGTGTGCAATAGCTCATGAAAACGGCCGTAAAACGTGAAAACGACGAGTTTTTGGTCATAACTCTCAAACATGTAGCAGGTCTTAGGATCGTTGACAACCCCCTGGAGCGCCAAAACCGTGTCCAATAGCTCATGAAACGGCCAAAACGTGAAAACGACGAAGTTTTGGTCATAACTCTAGAACATGTATGGGGTCTTAGGGTCGCTAAACTCGCAACCCCAAAACTGTGGGCAATAATTCGTGAAAACAGCCATGATACACGAAATCAACGAGTTTTTGGTTAGAACTCTCAAACATGTATCGGGTCTAACGAGCCATACAAATCCCCCTGGAAACTCACACTGTAGGTAATAGAGCATGAAAACGGCCATAAAACATAAAAACAACAAGTTTTTGATCGTGCCCTCAAACATGTATCGGGTCTAATGGTCGTTGTAAATCGCCCTAAAACCCTAGAACTGTGGCAATACCTCATGAAAACGGTCATAAAACACAAAAATGACGTATTTTTAGGCATCCCCTTAAACATGCATCGAATCTAATGGTCCATGCAAATCCCCATGGAGCACCAAAACAGTGTGCAATAGCTCATGAAAACGGTCAGAAACGTGAGAACGACGAGTTTTTGGTCATAACTCTCAAACATGTAGCAGGTCTTTGGATCGTTGTACAACCCCCTGGAGCGTCAAAATAGTGTCCAATAGCTCATGAAAACGGCCATAAAACGTGAAAAACGACGAGTTTTTGGTCAGAACTCTCAAACATGTATAGGGTCTTAGGGATGTTGTAAATCCCCCTGGAACCCCAAAACTGTAAGCACAACTCTTGAAAACAGCCATAATATGCGAAATCGACGAGTTTTTGGTGAGTACTTTCAAACATGTATCGGGTCTAACGAGCCATACAAATCCCCCTGGAAACTCGCACTGTAGGTAATAGAGCATGAAAACGGCCATAAAACACAAAAACAACAAGTTTTTGGTCATGCCCTCAAACATGATCGGGTCTAATAGTCATTGTAAATCGCCCTGAAACCCTAGAACTGTGAAAATACCTCATGAAAACGGTCATAAAACACAAAAAAGACGATTTTTTGGTCATCGCCTTAAAAATGCATCGGGTGTAACGGTCCATGCAAATCCCCATGGAGCACCAAAACAATGTGCAATAGCTCATGAAAACGGCCGTAAAACGCGAAAACGACGAGTTTTTGGTCATAACTCTCAGACATGTATCATGTCTTAGGATCGTTGTAAATCCTTCGAGCGCCAAAATAGTGTCCAATAGCTCATGAAAACGGTAGAAACGTGAAAAACGACGAGTTTTTGGTCATACTCTCAAACATGTATCGGGTCTTAGGGTCGTTGTAAATCCCCCTAGAACCCCAAAACTATGGGCAATAACTCGTGAAAACAGCCATAATACTAGAAATCGACGAGTTTTTGGTTAGAACTCTCAAACATGTATCGGGTCTAACGAGCCATACAAATCCCCCTGGAAACTCGCACTGTAGGTAATAGAGCATGAAAATGGCCATAAAACATAAAAACAACAAGTTTTTGGTCATGCCCTCAAACATGTATCGGGTCTAATGGTTGTTGTAAATCGCCCTGAAACCCTAGAACTGTGGTATTACCTCATGAAAACGGTCATAAAACACAAAAACGACGAATTTTTGGGCATCCCCTTAAACATGCATCGGATCTAATGATGCATGCAAATCCCCATGGAGCACCAAAATAGTGTGCAATAGCTCATGAAAACGGCCGTAAAACGCGAAAATGTTGAGTTTTTGGTTATAACTCTCTAACATGTAGCAAGTCTTAGGATCGTTGCGCACGCCCCTGGAGCGTCAAAATAGTGTCCAATAGCTCATGCAAACGGCCGTAAAACGTGAAAACGAGAGTTATTGGTCATAACTCTCTAACATGTATCAGGTCTTAGGGTCATTGTAAATCCCCCTCGAACCCCAAAACTGTGGGCAATAACTCGTGAAAACAACCATAATACACGAAATCAACGAGTTTTTGGTTAGAACTCTCAAACATGTATCGGGTCTAACGAGCCATACAAATCCCCCTGGAAACTCGCACTGTAGGTAATAGAGCATGAAAACGGCCATAAAACATAAAAACAACAAGTTTTTGGTCATGCCCTCAAACATGTATCGGGTCTAATAGTCATTGTAAATCGCCCTGAAACCCTAGAACTGTGAAAATACCTCATGAAAACGGTCATAAAACACAAACAAGACGATTTTTTGGTCATCGCCTTAAAAATGAATCGGATGTAACGGTCCATGCAAATCCCCATGGAGCACCAAAACAGTGTGCAATAGCTCATGAAAACGAGTCGTAAAACGCGAAAACGACGAGTTTTTGGTCATAACTCTCAGACATGTATCATGTCTTAGGATCGTTATAAATCCCCCTGGAACCCCAAAATTGTGGGAAATTACTCGTGAAAACAGCCATAATATGCGAAATCGACGAGTTTTTGGTTAGAACTCTCAAACATGTATCCGGTCTAACGAGCCATACAATCCCCCCTGGAAACTCGCACTGTGTAGGTAATAGAGCATGACAACGGCCATAAAACATAAAAACAACAAGTTTTTGGTCATGCCCTCAAACATGTATCGGGTCTAATGGTCGTTGTAAATCGCCCTGAAACCCTAGAACTGTGGCAATACCTCATGAAAACGGTCATAAAACACAAAAACGACGAATTTTTGGGCATCCCCTTAAACATGCATCGGATCTAATGGTCCATGCAAATCCCCATGGAGCACCAAAACAGTGTGCAATAGCTCATGAAAACGGCCGTAAAACGCGAAAACGACGAGTTTTTGGTCAAAAATCTCAAACATGTAGCAGGTCTTAGGATCGTTGGACAACCCCATGGAGCGCCAAAACCGTGTCCAATAGCTCATGAAAACGGCCGTAAAACGTGAAAAACGACGAGTTTTTGGTCATAACTCTCAAACATGTATCGGGTCTTAGGGTCGTTGTAAATCCCCCTGGAACCCCAAAACTGTGGGCAATAACTCGTGAAAACAGCCATAATATGCGAAATCGACGAGTTTTTGGTTAGAACTCTCAAACATGTATCGGGTCTAACGAGCCATACAAATCCCCCTGGAAACTCGCACTGTGTAGGTAATAGAGCATGAAAACGGCCAGAAAACATAAAACAACAAGTTTTTGATCATGCCCTCAAACATGTATCGGGTCTAATGGTCGTTGTAAATCGCCCTGAAACCCTAGAAATATGGCAATATCTCATGAAAGCAGTCATAAAACACAAAAATGACAAATTTTTGGTCATCCCCTGAAACATGCATCGGATCTAATGGTCCATGCAAATCCCCACGGAGCACCAAAATAGTGTGCAATAGCTCATGAAACGCCCGTAAAATGCGAAAACGACGAGTTTTTGGTCATAACTCTCAAACATGTATCATGTCTTAGGATCGTTGTAAGTCCCCCTGGAGCGCCAAAATAGTGTCCAATAGCTCATGAAAACGGCCGTAAAACGTGAAAAACGACGAGTTTTTGGTCAGAACTCTCAAACATGTATTGGGTCTTAGGGATGTTGTAAATCCCCCTGGAACCCCAAAACTGTGGGCAATAACTCGTGAAAATAGCCATGATACATGAAATCGACGAGTTTTTAGTTAGTACTTTCAAACATGTATCGGGTCTAACGAGCCATACAAATCCCCCTGGAAACTCGCACTGTAGATACTAGAGCATGAAAACGGCCATAAAACACAAAAACAACAAGTTTTTGGTCATGCCCTCAAACATGATCGGGTCTAATAGTCATTGTAAATCGCCCTGAAACCCTAGAACTGTGAAAATACCTCATGAAAACGGTCATAAAACACAAAAAAGACGATTTTTTGGTCATCGCCTTAAAAATGCATCGGGTGTAACGGTCCATGCAAATCCCCATGGAGCACCAAAACAATGTGCAATAGCTCATGAAAACGGCCGTAAAACACGAAAACGACGAGTTTTTGGTCATAACTCTCAGACATGTATCATGTCTTAGGATCGTTGTAAATCCCCCTGGAGCGCCAAAATAGTGTCCAATAGCTCATGAAAACGGTTGTAAAACGTGAAAAACGACGAGTTTTTGGTCATACTCTCAAACATGTATCAGGTCTTAGGGTCGTTGTAAATCCCCCTAGAACCCCAAAACTATGGGCAATAACTCGTGAAAACAGCCATAATACTCGAAATCGACGAGTTTTTGGTTAGAACTCTCAAACATGTATCGGGTCTAACGAGCCATACAAATCCCCCTGGAAACTCACACTGTAGGTAATAGAGCATGAAAACGGCCATAAAACATAAAAACAACAAGTTTTTTATCGTGCCCTCAAACATGTATCGGGTCTAATGGTCGTTGTAAATCGCCCTAAAACCCTAGAACGGTGGCAATACCTCATGAAAACGGTCATAAAACACAAAAACGACGTATTTTTAGGCATCCCCTTAAACATGCATCGGATCTAATGGTCCATGCAAATCCCCATGGAGCACCAAAACAGTGTGCAATAGCTCATGAAAACGGCCGTAAAACGCGAAAACGACGAGTTTTTGGTCATAACTCTCAAACATGTAGCAGGTCTTAGGATCGTTGTACAACCCCCTGGAGCGTCAAAACAATGTCCAATAGCTAATGAAAACGGCCGTAAAACGTGAAAAACGAGAGGTTTTGGTCATAACTCTCAAACATTTATCGGGTCTTAGGGTTGTTGTAAATCCCCCTGGAATCCCAAAATTGTGGGCAATAACTCATGAAAACAGCCATAATATGCGAAATCGACGAGGTTTTGGTTACAACTCTCAAACATGTATCAGGTCTAACGAGCCATACAAATCCCCCTGGAAACTCGCACTCTGTAGGTAATAGAGCATGAAAACGGCCATAAAACATAAAAACAACATGTTTTTGGTCATGCCCTCAAACATGTATCGGGTCTAATGGTCGTTGTAAATCGCCCTGAAACCGTAGAACTGTGGCAATACCTCATGAAAACGGTCATAAAACACAAAAACGACGAATTTTTGGGCATCCCCTTAAACACGCATTGGATCTAACGGTCCATGCAAATCCCCATGGATCACCAAAACAGTGTGCAATAGCTCATGAAAACGGCCGTAAAACGCGAAAACGACGAGTTTTTGGTCAAAACTCTCAAACATGTAGCAGGTCTTAGGATCGTTGGACAACCCCCTGGAGCGTCAAAACCGTGTCCAATAGCTCATGAAAACGGCCGTAAAACGTGAAAAACGACGAGTTTTTGGTCATAACTCTCAAACATGTATCGGGTCTTAGGGTCGTTGTAAATCCCCCTAGAACCCCAAAAGTGTGGGCAATTACTCGTGAAAACAGCCATAATATGCGAAATCGACGAGTTTTTGGTTAGAACTCTCAAACATGTATCCGGTCTAACAAGCCATACAAATCCCCCTGGAAACTCGCACTGTGTAGGTAATAGAGCATGAAACGGCCATAAAACATAAAAACAACAAGTTTTTGGTCATGCCCTCAAACATGTATCGGGTCCAATGGCCGTTGTAAATCGCCCTGAAACCTTAGAACTGTGGCAATACCTCATGAAAACGGTCATAAAACACAAAAACGATGAATTTTTGGGCATCCCCTTAAACATGCATCGGATCTAATGGTCCATGCAAATCCCCATGGAGCACCAAAACAGTGTGCAATAGCTCATGAAAACGGCCGTAAAACGCGAAAACGACGAGTTTTTGGTCAAAACTCTCAAACATGTAGCAGGTCTTAGGATCGTTGGACAACCCCCTGGAGCGCAAAAACCGTGTCCAATAGCTCAAGAAAACGGCCGTAAAACGTGAAAAACTACGAGTTTTTGGTCATAACTCTCAAACATGTATCGGGTCTTAGGGTCGTTGTAAATCCCCCTGGAACCCCAAAACTGTGGGCAATAACTCGTGAAAACAGCCATAATACGCGAAATCGATGAGTTTTTGGTTAGAACTCTCAAACATGTACCGGGTCTAACGAGCCATACAAATCCCCCTGGAAACTCGCACCGTGTAGGTAATAGAGCATGAAAACGACCAGAAAACATAAAGACAACAACGTTTTGGTCATGCCTTCAAACATGTATCGGCTCTAATACTCATTGTAAATCACCCTGAAACCCTAGAACTATGGCAATACCTCATGAAAACGGTCATAAACCACAAAAAAGACGATTTTTGGTCATCGCCTTAAAAATGCATCGGATCTAACGGTCCATGCAAATCCCCACGGAGCACCAAAACAGTGTGCAATAGCTCATGAAAACGGCCGTAAAACGCGAAATCGATGAGTCTTTGGTTAGAACTCTCAAACATGTATCGGGTCTAACGAGCCATACAAATCCCCCTGGAAACTCGCACTGTAGGTAATAGAGCATGAAAACGGCCATAAAACATAAAAACAACAAGTTTTTGGTCATGCCCTCAAACATGTATCGGGTCTAATGGTTGTTGTAAGTCGCCCTGAAACCCTAGAACTGTGGTATTACCTCATGAAAACGGTCATAAAACACAAAAACGACGAATTTTTGGGCATCCCCTTAAACATGCATCGGATCTAATGATCCATGCAAATCCCCATGGAGCACCAAAACAGTGTGCAATAGCTCATGAAAACGGCCGTAAAACGCGAAAATGATGAGTTTTTGGTTATAACTCTCTAACATGTAGCAGGTCTTAGGATCGTTGCGCACGCCCCTGGAGCGTCAAAACAGTGTCCAATAGCTCATGCAAACTGCTGTAAAACGTGAAAACGAGAGTTTTTGGTCATAACTCTCAAACATGTATTAGGTCTTAGGGTCGTTGCAAATCCCCCTAGAACCCCAAAACTGTGGGCAATAACTCGTGAAAACAACCAGAATACATGAAATCAACGAGTTTTTGGTTAGAACTCTCAAACATGTATCGGGTCTAACGAGCCATACAAATCCCCCTAGAAACTCGCACTGTAGGTAATAGAGCATGAAAACGGCCATAAAACATAAAACAACAAGTTTTTGATCATGCCCTCAAACATGTATCGGGTCTAATGGTCGTTGTAAATCGCCCTGAAACCCTAGAACCGTGGCAATACATCATGAAAACGGTCATAAAACACAAAAACGATGAATTTTTGGGCATCCCCTTAAACATGCATCGGATCTAATGGTCCATGCAAATCCCCATGGAGCACCAAAACAGTGTGCAATAGCTCATGAAAACGGCCGTAAAACGCGAAAACGACGAGTTTTTGGTCATAACTCTCAAACATGTAGCAGGTCTTAGGATCGTTGACAACCCCCTGGAGCGCCAAAACCGTGTCCAATAGCTCATGAAAACGGCCAGAAACGTGAAAACGACGTCTTTTTGGTCATAACTCTAGAACATGTATCGGGTCTTAGGGTCGTTGTAAATCCCCCTGGAACCCCAAAACTGTGGGCAATAACTCGTGAAAACAGCCATGATACACGAAATCAACGAGTTTTTGGTTAGAACTCTCAAACATGTATCGGGTCTAATGAGCCATACAAATCCCCCTGGAAACTCGCACTGTAGGTAATAGAGCATGAAAACGGCCATAAAACATAAAAACAACAAGTTTTTGATCGTGCCCTCAAACATGTATCAGGTCTAATGGTCGCTGTAAATCGCCCTGAAACCCTAGAACTGTGGCAATACCTCATGAAAACGGTCATAAAACACAAAAATGACGAATTGTTGGGCATCCCCTTAAAAATGCATCGGATCTAATGGTCCATGCAAATCCCCATGGAGCACCAAAACAGTGTGCAATAGCTCATGAAAACGGCGAAACGCGAAACGACGAAGTTTTTGGTTATAACTCTCAAACATGTAGCAGGTCTTAGGATCGTACAAGCCCTCGAGCGCCAAAACAAAGGTCCAATAGCTCATGAAAACGGCCGTAAAACGTGAAAACCGAGAGTTTTTGGTCATAACTCTCAAACATGTATCGGGTCTTAGGGTCGTTGTAAATCCCCCTGGAACCCCAAAACTGTGGGCAATAACTCGTGAAAACAACTGTAATACTCGAAATCGACGATTTTTTGGTTAGAACTCTCAAACATGTATCGGGTTTAACGAGCCATACAAATGCCCCTAGAAACTCGCACTGTAGGTAAAAGAGCATGAAAACGGCCATAAAACATAAAAAGAACAAGTTTTTGGTCATGCCCTCAAACATGTATCGGGTCTAATGGTCGTTGTAAATTGCCCTAAAACCCTAGAACTGTGGCATACCTCATGAAAACGGTCATAAAACACAAAAACGACGAATTTTTGGGCATCCCCTTAAACATGCATCGGATCTAATGGTCCATGCAAATCCCCATGGAGCACCAAAATAGTGTGCAATAGCTCATGAAAACGGCCGTAAAACACGAAAACGACGAGTTTTTGGTTATAACTCTCAAACATGCAGCAGGTCTTAGGATCGTTGTACAAGCCCCTGGAGCGTCAAAACAGTGTCCAATAACTCATGAAAACAGCCGTAAAACGTGAAAAACGAGAGTTTTTGGTCATAACTCTCAAACATGTATCGGGTCTTAGGGTCGTTGTAAATCCCCTTGGAACCCCAAAACTATGGGCAATAACTCGTGAAAACAGCTGTAATACTCGAAATCGACGATTTTTTGGTTAGAACTCTCAAACATGTATCGGGTCTAACGAGCCATACAAATCCCCCTGGAAACTCGCACTGTAGGTAATAGAGCATGAAAACGTCCATAAAACATAAAAACAACAAGTTTTTGATCATGCCCTCAAACATGTATCGGATCTAATGGTCGTTGTAAATCGCCCTGAAACCCTAGAACCGTGGCAATACATCATGAAAACGGTCATAAAAGACAAAAACGATGAATTTTTGGGCATCCCCTTAAACATTCATCGGATCTAATGGTCCATGCAAATCCCCATGGAGCACCAAAACAGTGTGCAATAGCTCATGAAAACGGCCGTAAAACGCGAAAACGACGAGTTTTTGGTTATAACTCTCAAACATGTAGCATGTCTTAGGATCGTTGGACAACCCCCTGGAGCGCCAAAACCGTGTCTAATAGCTCATGAAAACGGCCGTAAAACATGAAAAACGACGAGTTTTTGGTCATAACTCTCAAACATGTATCGGGTCTTAGGGTCGTTGTAAATCCCCCTGGAACCCCAAAACTGTGGGCAATAACTCGTGAAAACAACCATAATACGCGAAATCGACGAGTTTTTGGTTAGAACTCTCAAACATGTATCGGGTCTAACGAGCCATACAAATCCACCTAGAAACTCGCACTGTGTAGGTAATAGAGCATGAAAACGACCAGAAAACATAAAGACAACAAGTTTTTGGTCATGCCCTTAAACATGTATCGGGTCTAATAGTCATTGTAAATCGCCCTGAAACCCTAGTACTGTGGCAATACCTCATGAAAACGGTCATAAAGCACAAAAAAGGCGATTTTTTGGTCATCGCCTTAAAAATGCATCGGATCTAACGGTCCATGCAAATCCCCATGGAGCACCAAAACAGTGTGCAATAGCTCATGAAAACGGCCGTAAAACGCGAAAACGACGAGTTTTTGGTTATAACTCTCAAACATGTAGCAGGTCTTAGGATTGTTGTAAATCCCCCTGGAGCACCAACACAGTGTCCAATAGCTCATGAAAACGGCCGTAAAACGTGAAAAACGACGAATTTTTGGTCATAACTTTCAAACATGTATCGGGTCTTAGGGATGTTGTAAATCCCCCTGGAACCCCAAAACTGTGGGCAATAACTCGTGAAAACAGCCATAATACACGAAATCAATGAGTTTTTTGTTAGAACTCTCAAACATGTATCGGGTCTAACGAGCCATAAAAATCCCCCTGGAAACTCGCACTGTAGGTAATAGAGCATGAAAACAGCCATAAAACACAAAAACAACAAGTTTTTGGTCATGCCCTCAAACATGATCGGGTCTAATAGTCATTGTAAATCGCCCTGAAACCCTAGAACTGTGAAAATACCTCATGAAAACGGTCATAAAACACAAAAAAGACGATTTTTTGGTCATCGCCTTAAAAATGCATCGGGTGTAACGGTCCATGCAAATCCCCATGGAGCACCAAAACAATGTGCAATAGCTCATGAAAACGGCCGTAAAACGCGAAACGACGAGTTTTTGGTAATAACTCTCGGACATGTATCATGTCTTAGGATCGTTGAAAAATCCCCCTGGAGCGCCAAAATAGTGTCCAATAGCTCATGAAAACGGCCGTAAAACGTGAAAAACAACGAGTTTTTGGTCATACTCTCAAACATGTATCGGGTCTTAGGGTCGTTGTAAATCCCCCTAGAACCCCAAAACTATGGGCAATAACTCGTGAAAACAGCCATAATACTCGAAATCGACGAGTTTTTGGTTAGAACTCTCAAACATGTATCGGGTCTAACGAGCCATACAAATCCCTGAAACTCGACCGTAGGTAATAGAGCATGAAACGCCATAAAACAAAAAACAACAAGTTTTTGATCATGCCCACAAACATGTATCGGGTCTAATGGTCGTTATAAATCACCCTGAAACCCTAGAACTGTGGTATTACCTCATGAAAACGGTCATAAAACACAAAAGCATTTAATTTTTGGGCATCCCTTAAACAGGCATCGGGTCTAATGATCCATGCAAATCCTCATGGAGCACCAAAACAAGCAGTAATAGCTCATGAAAACGGCCAGAAACGAAAATGATGAGTTTTTGGTTATAACTCTCTAACATGTAGCAGGTCTTAGGATCGTTGCGCACGCCCCTGGAGCGTCAAAACAGTGTCCAATAGCTCATGCAAACGGCCGTAAAACGTGAAAACGAGAGTTTTTGGTCATAACTCTCAAACATGTATTAGGTCTTAGGGTCGTTGTAAATCCCCCTGGAACCCCAAAATCAGGCAATAACTCGTGAAAAGTGTTTAACGAGAGCGGATTCTCGTGGGTGATGTAGTCGCATTCTTCCGATCTCAAGATCGCGTAGACGATCCTTCTTCCAAGGCCATGTTCCAGCTAGCTCCCGCAATGGGTCACATCGCTCGTACTGACGTAAGACCTTCGTCTCCCTTGTTCCAAAGAAAATGGAGGTTGTAGCACTCTCTCGCGATTCCGGCAAAGACAATGGCGTGGTACCGGAAGTAGAGGGGAGATCTCGCAGGGCTTCGCCTTAAGCCGGAGCGAGTATGGTGGAGTATGAGAGGGCTCCTCGGCGATCTAGGTTTTAGACACACCAAGGAGGAGGTGCTAGAGACGGCGGCTAGGGTTTGGGGCACCCCAAGTCGGCGGCTAGGGCAACCCTGGGAGGTGGCGGCAGCAGCAGGAGGTGGTGGCGCCAATCTAGGGTTTTGGAGGAGAGGTACTTGTGTACTAGGAGGGGCGGCCCTGCCCCTCCCTTTATAGGTGGGAGGCACGGCCAAGGGGAGGGGAGTCCCTCCCCAACTCGGCTTGGAGGTGGGCCAGGCGGTTGGAGGAGGGAATCCCTTCCCAACTCGGTTTCCCACTCCTCCTCCTCTTTCCAAAACTTGCCGTTTGACTTTCAAACTAGCCGTTTGACTTTTCAAATTACGATTTGAATAAACCCTTTATTTTGGACAGCAATGACACTTAGTACATGATGCAATCATTCCAAATTACAATGACACATTCATGTACCCTTCCCCCTTCCGGAGTGCCGGACATTCCGGAACATTCTAGAACATTCCCGATGAGAACACCGGAACCATTCCCCAACTCCGAAACGGGACTTTCCTTATATGAATCTTATTCTCCGGACCATTCCAGATCTCCTCGTGATATCCCGAATCCCATTCGAGACTCCGAACAACATTCGGACTCTTTCTCATCATTCCATAGCTACTCAAACAACGTTGAATCCTTAAGAGTGTCTCCATACGGTTCGTGAATTATGCAGACATGATCGAGACACTTCTCCGAACAATAACCAATAGAGGAATCTGGAAATTCATATGGTTCCCACATATTTCTACGATTACTTTGCGATCGAATGAACCACTTACATACGATATCAATTTCCCTTTGTCTCACGATAGTTTACTTATCCGAGGTTATGATCGCTTGTATCTCGCATACCTAGTTCAACCTCGTATCGATAAGTACTCTTTTCTCGTTCCGTGATATGTGATCCCTTGTGAGCCAGTCACATGCTTGCAAGCTAATTGGATGACATTTCACCGAGAGGGCCCAGAGTATATCTATCTGTCATATGGATGGACAAATCCCACTCTTGATCCATGTGTTTCAACCAATACTTTCTGAACACTCAATGCCACCTTTATAGCCACCCAATTACGGTGTGGTGTTTGATGTCATCAAAGCATCCATCCAGTAAAGGTGATATGCATGATCTCATGGTCGAAGGAATTAGATAACTATGTATCAGAAAGCATATAGCAATTGAACTATTAAAATGACTTGATCTTTATGCTACGCTTATCTATAGGAGTATGTCCACCATATCATTCTCCTAACGATATGATCTTGTTGTTAATAACATCTCAATGTTCATGATAGGGAAACCACAATCATCTATTAACCAACAAGCTAGTATTATATAGAGGCTTTACTAGGGACTTCAAATTAAGTTTACAAATCACACAAGTATTAATGTTTCCTTGTTAATACTATTATAGCATGAATGTAAACATTTATCATAAACACAAAGATATAATAATAACTACATTTATTATTGCCTCTAGGGCATATCTCCAACAGTCTCCCACTTGCACTAGAGTCATCTAATCTAGATTACATGGTAATATACCTAACACCCATGGCAGTTTGGTGCTGGTCATGTTTTGCCCTCGGGAGAGGTTTAGTCAACGGACCCGCCACATTCAGATCTGTGTGTACTTTGCAAATCTTTATATCCCCATCTTGGATATGTTCTCGAATAGCGTGAAAACGTAGCTTGATATGCTTCAGCTTCTTGTGTGACCTTGGTTCTTGCGCATTGGCTATGGCGCCCAAGTTATCACAGTAGATAGACATTGGGTCCAGCGCACTAGGAACCACACCCAGCTCTGTAATGAACTCTTTCATCCATATCGCTTCTTGTGAAGCCTCAAGCAGCCATGTATTCCGATTCAGTTGAAGATCTCGCCACAACGCTTTGCTTTGCACTCCTCCAGCTAACTGTTGCACCATTCAAAATAAATACGTATCTAGATTGTGATTTAGAATCATCCGGATCGGTGTTCCAACTAGCATCGGTGTAACCATTAACAACGAGCTGTTCATCACCTCCATAAGAAAGAACCATATCCTTAGTTCTTCTCAAGTACTTAAGGATGTTTTTGACCGCTGTCCAATGATCCACTCCTGGATCACTTTGATATCTGCTAGTTAGACTAACAGCATATGCGATGTCGGGTCTAGTACATAGCATGGCATACATTAGAGATCCTATGGCTGAGGCATAGGGAGTCTTACTCATCCTTTCTCTATCTTCTGCCGATGTCGGACTTTGATTTTTACTCAAGGTCGATTATAAACATGGGCAAGAACCCTTTCTTGCTATCTTCCATTCCAAACCTCTTTAGAACTTTGTCCAAATATGTACTCTGTGATAATGATATTTGGCGTTTTGATCTATCTCTATAAATCTTTATGCCTAATATGTAAGCTACTTCGCCAAGATCCTTCATTGAAAAACTATTATTCAAACATTCTTTGACACTATTAAGAAGGTCTACATCATTCCCAATCAACAATATGTCATCCACATATAGTATTAAGAATGCTACAGAGCTCCCACTCACTTTCTTGTAAATATAAGCTTCTCCATAAGTTTGTATAAAACCAAAACTCTTGATTACTTTATCAAAACGTTGATTCCAACTTCGGGATGCTTGCTTCAATCCATAGATGGACCGTTGAAGTTTGCATACCTTGTTAGCATCTTTAGGATCGACAAAACCTTTGGGTTGCATCATATACAATTCTTCATCAATGTCACCATTGAGGAATGCTGTTTTGACATCCATCTGCCATATCTCATAATCATAATATGCAGCGATTGCTAACATAATCCTCACAGACTTTAGCTTCGCTACTGGTGAGAAAGTCTCATCGTAGTCAACTCCTTGAATTTGTCGAAACCCTTTTGCGACAAGTCGAGCTTTATAGATGAACATTACCATCAGCATCTGCTTTCTTCTTGAAAATCCATTTGTTCTCGACGACCTTCCGCCATCCGTAAGTCCACCAAAGTCCATACTTGGTTTTCGACATGGATCCAATCTCGGATTTCATGGCTTCTTGCCATTTATTGAATCGGGCTCATCATCGCCTCATATGTCTCGGGGTCATCGGTGTTGTCCACCAACATGATACTCATAACGGATCATACTAACTGAGTGGTACGAGTTCTCGCTGACTGCGAGGCTCAGAGCAACTTCGATCAAGTTTCATGATCATCATCATTAGCTTCCTCTCTAATTTGTGCAGCACCACAGAACTTCTTCGGTCGCGCCACTCGTAATTTCGAGAGAAGGTTCGACAACCTCGTCAAGTTCTACTTTCCTTCCAGTCACTTCTTTCGAGAGAAATTCCTTCTCTAGAAAGGACCCATTCTTGGCAACGAAGATTTTGCCTTCGGATCTATGATAGAAGGTATACCCAATAGTTTCCTTCGGGTATCCTATGAAGACGCATTTTTCCGCTTTGGGTTCAAGCTTGTCTGGCTGTAACTTCTTTACATAGGCTTCGCATCCCCAAACTTTAAGGAACAACAATTTAGGTTTCTTCCCAAACCATAATTCATACGTTGTCGTTTCAACGGATTTAGACGGTGCCCTATTTAAAGTGAATGCGGCTGTTTCTAATGCATAACCCCAAAATGATAGCGGTAAATCTGTAAGTGACATCATAGAACAAACCATATCTAAGAGAGTTCGACACGACGCTCGTACACACCATTATTACTGTGGTGATCCCGGCGGTGTCAATTGTGAAAGTATTCCGCATTTCTTCAAATGCTCGCCAAACTCGTAACTTAGATATTCACCTCCATGATTAGAACGTAGAAATTTAATCTTCTTGTTACGTTGATTCTCTACCTCACTATGAAATTCCTTAAACTTCTCGAAAGTTTCGGACTTATGTTTCATGAAATAGATATACCCATATCTACTCAAGTCATCCGTGAAGGTAAGAACATAACGATAACCACCGCGCGATGCTACACTCATTGGACCACACACATCGGTATGTATGATTTCCAATAAGTCCATAGCTCGCTCCATCATACCAGAAAATGGAGTCTTAGTCATTTTACCCATCAGATATGCTTCGCATCTTTCAAGTGATTCAAAATCAAGTGATTCAAGAAGTCCATCGGAGTGGAGTTTCTTCATACGCTTCACTCCAATGTGACCAAGACGACAGTGCCATATATAGGTCGAGTTATCGCTTGATTTCAAACGTTTAGCCTCAATGTTATTAATATGTGTATTTCCACTATCGAGATTCAACAAGAATAGACCATCTATCAAAGGTGCATGTGCATAAAACATATTACTCATATAAATCGAACAACCATTATTCTCGGATTTAAACAAGTAACCGTCTCGCAATAAACAAGATCCCGATATAATGTTCATGCTTAACGCAGGCACCAAATAACAATTATTTAAGTATAAAACTAATCCGATGGTAGATGAAGGGGTAGCGTGCGACCGCGATCACATCAACCTTTGATCCGCTTCCACGCGCATCGTCACCTCGGTCTTCACTAGCTTCCGCTTATTCGCAGCTCTGCTTCGAGTTACAAATATGAGCAACCAACCAAGATCAAATACCCAGCACTACTACTTAATACTAGTGATATACACATCAATAACATGTATATCGATATACCTTTCTTCTTGATGTTGCCTCTTCAAATCCGCCAAGTACTTTGGGCAATTCCGCTCAAAGGACCTTCTTGCTTAAGAAAAGCACTCAAGATCGTGCTTGGGTCTAGCCTTGGTCTTCTTTCGGTGTGGCAACTTTCTTGCCACCCTTCTTGAAGTGTCCTTCCGCTTAGACTTGCCTTTCTTGAATTTGCTGGTCTTATTGACCAACAACACTTTTTGATCTTTCTAGATCTCCAAAAAACCAGACATTAAAAAAGCAAACAGTTCTCGAAACTGCTTGTTCATGTTCAGCATGTTGGAGTTCATCTCAAAGTACATGTAACTTGGTGGTAGTGATTGAGGACACGATAAATCCTCAAAGCATTAGGAATCACTATACCCAAGCTTTGAAGATTGTTTATGCCTGGACATCTTAAGCACATGCTCACCGACGAGCCCTCTTCCATCTTGCGCTTAAAGAACTTTTCAGAAGCCTCGTAACTCTCAATCGCCGCGTTTGTCTCGAAGATCAATTTGAGATCACCGACAATATCATGTGGGTCTGAATTCTCAAACCTTTTCGGAAGCTCCGATTCTAAACCATACAAGATAGCACACTGAACTATGGAGTACTGATTCTTCCAGCGAGGTAAACATTCTTTACTTCATCGGTAGCATCACCGCAGTGGGTCACCCAATGCGGCATCCAAAGACATAGGTCAAATTACCATGTGAGGACAATCCTCAAATTGCGGAACCAATCCGCCGGTTGCTTCCATTGTTTTTCAACTTTTCTTTCTCTAGAACGCATTAAAATTGATGGTAGGGTTGCCATTGATCTACAAATATATTTGCAATAGTTTAGACTAAGTTTATGACAAATTGAGTTCTAATAAATAATAAAGTTTAATCTAGGTGAACTCCCACCAAAAGAACATCCCTCACATTGTTTTAGTGATCACACCTAACCAAATCCACCATATCAAAACCGATCATCACGAGTTGATATAGTTTCAATGGTAACAATCGACATGTTCATCATATCTACTATATGACTCATGCTTTACCTTTCGGTGATCCGTGTTCCCGAGACCATGTCTCAGACATGCCTGGGCCACTAGGCTCCGTAAGATCAAACCTTAGCTTCCGCATAAGCAAATCTGGCTTGCTTACGTTGTATACACTTGCGGAATCTAACACACCCGATCATCACGTGGTGCTTCGAAACAACAAGCTTTAGCAATGGTGCATACTAAGGGTGAACACTTTAGAACTTGAAATTTATGTGCATGAGGGATCAACTTATAATGCTACCGTCGTCTACTAAGCAATACAAGATGCATAAAGGATTAACATCACATGCAATTCATAATATGTGATATGATATGGCCTTTCTTCTTTGTGCTTCCGATCTCCATCTTCTAGCACGAACATGATCTCCATCATCACCGTCATTGCATCAAGGTCAATGACGCTTCTCCATGGTTGTCGTCCACCGGCTTCAACTATTACAACTACTTTGAATAGATACGCGGATCTTAACATAAATTAAAGACAACCATATGGCCGCCGTTGCCAACTTACAATAAGGAACATTGCATACATCAAATATAATCACAATCATGGCCATATCACATCACTGCACACCCTTGCAAAACAAAGTTAGACGCCTCTACTTTCTTTGCATATTTTACGTGGTTTGGGGATTTCAATAAGTGTCGTTCTAACTTACGAACAAGAACCACAACATTGATACTAGTATTGTTAATCACCCGTTGTAAATTGGATCTCCACTATGCTGGGAGAAATAGGCACCCGCAAAGCCACTTATGCAATACAAGTTGCATGTCAAGCGTGGAGCAAATCTCATGAACGATGTCATGTAAGGTTAGCCCGGGCCGCTTCATGCCAACATCCCGCAAGATGCAAAGTACACAAGAAGCAATCGACAATAAAAGCATCAATGCCCACAATGACCATTGTGTTCTACTCAGGCAACAGATCTACATATAGACACGGCTCGATACCAGTAGGGTTTCGCAGCATGGAAAACAAAAATTTCTACCGCATACAAACAAACAAGCCAAGATCTATCTACTAGATTGCATGACGAGTCGATGGAATAACTCACCTCAAAGATTCCAAAGTGTTTAACGAGAGAGGATTCTCGTGGGTGATGTAGTCGCATTTTCCGATCTCAAGATCGCAGACGATCCTTCCGCGCTATCGTTCAAGAGCCCCCGTAGTCGGTCACACATTTGGTACTTACTAAGACCTTCGCTCCCTTGTTCCAAAGAAAATGGAGGTTGTAGCACTCTCCTCGCGATTCCGGCAGCACAACGGCGTGGTACCGGAAGTAGAGGGGAGATCTCGCAGGGCTTCGCCTTAAAACACGAAAACGACGAGTTTTTGGTCATAACTCTCAGACATGTATCATGTCTTAGGATCGTTGTAAATCCCCCTGGAGCGCCAAAATAGTGTCCAATAGCTCATGAAAACGGTTGTAAAACGTGAAAAACGACGAGTTTTTGGTCATACTCTCAAACATGTATCAGGTCTTAGGGTCGTTGTAAATCCCCCTAGAACCCCAAAACTATGGGCAATAACTCGTGAAAACAGCCATGATACACGAAATCAACGAGTTTTTGGTTAGAACTCTCAAACATGTATCGGGTCTAATGAGCCATACAAATCCCCCTAGAAACTCGCACTGTAGGTAATAGAGCATGAAAACGGCCATAAAACATAAAAACAACAAGTTTTTGATCGTGCCCTCAAACATGTATCAGGTCTAATGGTCGTTGTAAATCGCCCTGAAACCCTAGAACTGTGGCAATACCTCATGAAAACGGTCATAAAACACAAAAATGACGAATTGTTGGGCATCCCCTTAAAAATGCATCGGATCTAATGGTCCATGCAAATCCCCATGGAGCACCAAAACAGTGTGCAATAGCTCATGAAAACGGCCGTAAAACGCGAAAACGACGAGTTTTTGGTTATAACTCTCAAACATGTAGCAGGTCTTAGGATCGTACAAGCCCTCGAGCGCCAAAACAAAGGTCCAATAGCTCATGAAAACGGCAGAACGTGAAAACGAGAGTTTTTGGTCATAACTCTCAAACATGTATCGGGTCTTAGGGTCGCTAAACTTCGAACCCCAAAACTGTGGGCAATAACTCGTGAAAACAACTGTAATACTTGAAATCGACGATTTTTTGGTTAGAACTCTCAAACATGTATCGGGTTTAACGAGCCATACAAATGCCCCTAGATACTCGCACTGTAGGTAAAAGAGCATGAAAACGGCCATAAAACATAAAAAGAACAAGTTTTTGGTCATGCCCTCAAACATGTATCGGGTCTAATGGTCGTTGTAAATTGCCCTAAAACCCTAGAACTGTGGCATACCTCATGAAAACGGTCATAAAACACAAAAACGACGAATTTTTGGGCATCCCCTTAAACATGCATCGGATCTAATGGTCCATGCAAATCCCCATGGAGCACCAAAATAGTGTGCAATAGCTCATTAAAACGGCCAGAAAGTAAAAACGACGAGTTTTTGGTTATAACTCTCAAACATGCAAAGGTCTTAGGATCGTTGTACAAGCCCTCGAGCGCCAAAACAAAGGTCCAATAACTCATGAAAACAGCCGTAAAACGTGAAAAACGAGAGTTTTTGGTCATAACTCTCAAACATGTATCGGGTCTTAGGGTCGTTGTAAATCCCCTTGGAACCCCAAAACTATGGGCAATAACTCGTGAAAACAGCTGTAATACTCGAAATCGACGATTTTTTGGTTAGAACTCTCAAACATGTATCGGGTCTAACGAGCCATACAAATCTCGAAACTCGTGACCGTAGGTAATAGAGCATGAAAACGTCCATAAAACATAAAAACAACAAGTTTTTGATCATGCCCTCAAACATGTATCGGATCTAATGGTCGTTGTAAATCGCCCTGAAACCCTAGAACCGTGGCAATACATCATGAAAACGGTCATAAAAGACAAAAACGATGAATTTTTGGGCATCCCCTTAAACATTCATCGGATCTAATGGTCCATGCAAATCCCCATGGAGCACCAAAACAGTGTGCAATAGCTCATGAAAACGGCAGAAACGAAAACGACGAGTTTTTGGTTATAACTCTCAAACATGTAGCATGTCTTAGGATCGTTGGACAACCCCCTGGAGCGCCAAAACCGTGTCTAATAGCTCATGAAAACAGCCGTAAAACATGAAAAACGACGAGTTTTTGGTCATAACTCTCAAACATGTATCGGGTCTTAGGGTCGTTGTAAATCCCCCTGGAACCCCAAAACTGTGGGCAATAACTCGTGAAAACAACCATAATACGCGAAATCGACGAGTTTTTGGTTAGAACTCTCAAACATGTATCGGGTCTAACGAGCCATACAAATCCCCCTAGAAACTCGCACTTTGTAGGTAATAGAGCATGAAAACGACCAGAAAACATAAAGACAACAAGGTTTTGGTCATGCCCTCAAACATGTATCGGGTCTAATAGTCATCGTAAATCACCCTGAAACCCTAGAACTATGGCAATACCTCATGAAAACGGTCATAAACCACAAAAAAGACGATTTTTGGTCATCGCCTTAAAAATGCATCGGATCTAACGGTCCATGCAAATCCCCATGGAGCACCAAACAAAGGTAATAGCTCATGAAAACGGCCGTAAACCGCGAAAACGACGAGTTTTTGGTTATAACTCTCAAACATGTAGCAGGTCTTAGGATTGTTGTAAATCCCCCTGGAGCACCAACACAGTGTCCAATAGCTCATGAAAACGGCCGTAAAACGTGAAAAACGACGAATTTTTGGTCATAACTTTCAAACATGTATCGGGTCTTAGGGATGTTGTAAATCCCCCTGGAACCCCAAAACTGTGGGCAATAACTCGTGAAAACAGCCATAATACACGAAATCAATGAGTTTTTTGTTAGAACTCTCAAACATGTATCGGGTCTAACGAGCCATAAAAATCCCCCTGGAAACTCGCACTGTAGGTAATAGAGCATGAAAACGGCCATAAAACATAAAAACAACAAGTTTTTGGTCATGCCCTCAAACATGTATCGGGTCTAATGGTCGTTGTAAATCGCCCTGAAACCCTAGAACTGTGGCAATACCTCATGAAAACGGTCATAAAACACAAACAAGACGATTTTTTGGTCATCGCCTTAAAAATGAATCGGATGTAACGGTCCATGCAAATCCCCATGGAGCACCAAAACAGTGTGCAATAGCTCATGAAAACGAGTCAGAAACTAACGACGAGTTTTTGGTTATAACTCTCGGACATGTATCATGTCTTAGGATCGTTGAAAAATCCCCCTGGAGCGCCAAAATAGTGTCCAATAGCTCATGAAAACGGCCGTAAAACGTGAAAAACAACGAGTTTTTGGTCATACTCTCAAACATGTATCGGGTCTTAGGGTCGTTGTAAATCCCCCTAGAACCCCAAAACTATGGGCAATAACTCGTGAAAACAGCCATAATACTCGAAATCGACGAGTTTTTGGTTAGAACTCTCAAACATGTATCGGGTCTAACGAGCCATACAAATCCCCCTGGAAACTCGCATTGTAGGTAATAGAGCATGACAACGGCCATAAAACATAAAAACAACAAGTTTTTGGTCATGCCCTCAAACATGTATCGGGTCTAATGGTTGTTGTAAATCGCCCTGAAACCCTAGAACTGTGGTATTACCTCATGAAAACGATCATAAAACACAAAAACGACGAATTTTTGGGCATCCCCTTAAACATGCATCGGATCTAATGATCCATGCAAATCCCCATGGAGCACCAAAACAGTGTGCAATAGCTCATGAAAACGGCCGTAAAACGCGAAAATGATGAGTTTTTGGTTATAACTCTCTAACATGTAGCAGGTCTTAGGATCGCTAGACGCTCGAGCGCCAAAACAAAGGTCCAATAGCTCATGCAAACGGCCGTAAAACGTGAAAACGAGAGTTTTTGGTCATAACTCTCAAACATGTATTAGGTCTTAGGGTCGTTGTAAATCCCCCTGGAACCCCAAAACTGTGGGCAATAACTCGTGAAAAGTGTTTAACGAGAGCGGATTCTCGTGGGTGATGTAGTCGTACTCTTTCCGATCTCAAGATCGCGTAGACGATCCTTCTGGGCGCTATGCTCCAGCGCCTCCCCCGGCGGTCACATCGCTCGGTACTGACGTAAGACCTTCGCTCTTTGTTCCAAAGAAAATGGAGGTTGTAGCACTCTTCTCGCGATTCGGAAGACACAATGGCGTGGTACCGGAAGTAGAGGGGAGATCTCGCAGGGCTTCGCCTTAAGCCGGAGCGAGTATGGTGGAGTATGAGAGGGCTCCTCGGCGATCTAGGTTTTAGACACACCAAGGAGGAGGTGCTAGAGACGGCGGCTAGGGTTTGGGGCACCCCAAGTCGGCGGCTAGGGCAACCCTGGGAGGTGGCGGCAACAGCAGGAGGTGGTGGCGCCAATCTAGGGTTTTGGAGGAGAGGTACTTGTGTACTAGGAGGGGCGGCCCTGCCCCTCCCTTTATAGGTGGGAGGCGCGGCCAAGGGGAGGGGAGTCCCTCCCCAACTCGGCTTGGAGGTGGGCCGGCGGTTGGAGGAGGGAATCCCTTCCCAACTCGGTTTCCCACTCCTCCTCCTCTTTCCAAAACTTGCCGTTTGACTTTCAAACTAGCCGTTTGACTTTTCAAATTAGGATTTGAATAAACCCTTTATTTTGGACAGCAATGACACTTAGTACATGATGCAATCATTCCAAATTACAATGACACATTCATGTACCCTTCCCCCTTCCGGAGTGCCGGACATTCCGGAACATTCTAGAACATTCCTGATGAGAACACCGGAACCATTCCCCAACTCCGAAACGGGACTTTCCTTATATGAATCTTATTCTCCGGACCATTCCAGATCTCCTCGTGATATCCTGAATCCCATTCGAGACTCCGAACAACATTCGGACTCTTTCTCATCATTCCATAGCTACTCAAACAACGTTGAATCCTTAAGAGTGTCTCCATACGGTTCGTGAATTATGCAGACATGATCGAGACACTTCTCCGAACAATAACCAATAGAGGAATCTGGAAATTCATATGGTTCCCACATATTTCTACGACATTACTTATGATCGAATGAACCACTTACATACGATATCAATTTCCCTTTGTCTCACGATAGTTTACTTATCCGAGGTTATGATCGCCAGATCTCCGCATACCTAGTTCAACCTCACATCGATAAGTACTCTTTTCGCTCCGTGATATGTGATCCCTTGTGAGCCAGTCACATGCTTGCAAGCTAATTGGATGACATTTCACCGAGAGGGCCCAGAGTATATCTATCTGTCATATGGATGGACAAATCCCACTCTTGATCCATGTGTTTCAACCAATACTTTCTGAACACTCAATGCCACCTTTATAGCCACCCAATTACGGTGTGGTGTTTGATGTCATCAAAGCATCCATCCAGTAAAGGTGATATGCATGATCTCATGGTCGAAGGAATTAGATAACTATGTATCAGAAAGCATATAGCAATTGAACTATTAAAATGACTTGATCTTTATGCTACGCTTATCTATAGGAGTATGTCCACCATATCATTCTCCTAACGATATGATCTTGTTGTTAATAACATCTCAATGTTCATGATAGGGAAACCACAATCATCTATTAACCAACAAGCTAGTATTATATAGAGGCTTTACTAGGGACTTCAAATTAAGTTTACAAATCACACAAGTATTAATGTTTCCTTGTTAATACTATTATAGCATGAATGTAAACATTTATCATAAACACAAAGATATAATAATAACTACATTTATTATTGCCTCTAGGGCATATCTCCAACAGTCTCCCACTTGCACTAGAGTCATCTAATCTAGATTACATGGTAATATACCGAACACCCATGGCAGTTTGGTGCTGGTCATGTTTTGCCCTCGGGAGAGGTTTAGTCAACGGATCCGCCACATTCAGATCTGTGTGTACTTTGCAAATCTTTATATCCCCATCTTGGATATGTTCTCAATAGCGTGAAAACGTAGCTTGATATGCTTCAGCTTCTTGTGTGACCTTGGTTCTTGCAAGCATTGGCTATAGCGCCCAAGTTATCACAAGAGATAGACATTGGGTCCAGCGACTAGGAACCACACCTAGCTCAGAATGAACTCTTTCATCCATATCGCTTCTTGTGAAGCCTCAAGCAGCCATGTATTCCGATTCAGTTGAAGATCTCGCCACAACGCTTGCTTTGCACTCCTCCAGCTAATAACCGCTGCACCATTCAAAATAAATACGTATCTAGATTGTGATTTAGAATCATCCGGATCGGTGTTCCAACTAGCATCGGTGTAACCATTAACAACGAGCTGTTCATCACCTCCATAAGAAAGAACCATATCCTTAGTTCTTCTCAAGTACTTAAGGATGTTTTGATCATGTCCAATGATCCACCGGATCACTTTGATATCTGCTAGTTAGACTAACAAAGATATGCTATGTCGGTCTAGTACATAGCATGGCATACATTAGAGATCCTATGGCTGAGGCATAGGGAGTCTTACTCATCCTTTCTATCTTCCGCCGATGTCGGACTTTGATTTTTACTCAAGGTCGATTACAACATGGGCAAGAACCCTTTCTTGCTATCTTCCATTCCAAACCTCTTTAGAACTTTGTCCAAATATGTACTCTGTGATAATGATATTTGGCGTTTTGATCTATCTCTATAAATCTTTATGCCTAATATGTAAGCTGCTTCGCCAAGATCCTTCATTGAAAAACTATTATTCAAACATTCTTTGACACTATTAAGAAGGTCTACATCCTTCCCAATCAACAATATGTCATCCACATATAGTATTAAGAATGCTACAGAGCTCCCACTCACTTTCTTGTAAATATAAGCTTCTCCATAAGTTTGTATAAAACCAAAACTCTTGATTACTTTATCAAAACGTTGATTCCAACTTCGGGATGCTTGCTTCAATCCATAGATGGACCGTTGAAGTTTGCATACCTTGTTAGTATCTTTAGGATCGACAAAACCTTTGGGTTGCATCATATACAATTCTTCATCAATGTCACCATTGAGGAATGCTGTTTTGACATCCATCTGCCATATCTCATAATCATAATATGCAGCGATTGCTAACATAATCCTCACAGACTTTTAGCTTCGCATCGGTGAGAAAGTCTCATCGTAGTCAACTCCTTGAATTTGTCGAAACCCTTTGCACAAGTCGAGCTTTATAGATGAACATTACCATCAGCATCTGCTTTCTTCTTGAAAATCCATTTGTTCTCGATAGCCTTCCGCCATCCCAAGTCCACCAAAGTCCATACTTGGTTTTCGTACATGGATCCAATCTCGATTTCATGGCTTCTTGCCATTTATTGAATCTGGGCTCATCATCGCTCTCATATGTCTCGTGGTCATCGGTGTTGTCCACCAACATGATACTCATAACGGATCATACCAACTGGAGTGGTACGAAGTTCGCTGACCATGAGGCTCAGAAAGCAACTTCGACCAAGTTTCATGATCATCATCATTAGCTTCCTCTAATTTGTGCACCACATGTGAACTTCTTTCGGTGCGCTACTCGTAATTTCGAGAGAAGGTTCGACAACCTCGTCAAGTTCTACTTTCCTTCCAAATCACTTCTTTCGAGAGAAATTCCTTCTAGAAAGGATCCATTCTTGGCAACGAAGATTTTGCCTTCGGATCTATGATAGAAGGTATACCCAATAGTTTCCTTCGTATCCTATGAAGACGATTTTTCCGCTTTGGGTTCAAGCTTGTCCGGTCTGTAACTTCTTTACATAGGCTTCGCGATCCCCAAACTTTAAGGAACAACAATTTAGGTTTCTTCCCAAACCATAATTCATACGTTGTCGCTTCAACGGATTTAGACGGTGCCCTATTTAAAGTGAATGCGGCTGTTTCTAATGCATAACCCCAAAATGATAGCGTAACTGTAAGTGACATCATAGAACAAACCATATCTAAGAGAGTTCGACACGACGCTCAGACACACCATTACGCTGTGGTGATCCCGGTGTCAATTGTGAAAGTATTCGCATTTCTTCAAATGCTCGCCAAACTCAGAACTTAGATATTCACCTCCATGATTAGAACGTAGAAATTTAATCTTCTTGTTACGTTGATTCTCTACCTCACTATGAAATTCCTTAAACTTCTCGAAAGTTTCGGACTTATGTTTCATGAAATAGATATACCCATATCTACTCAAGTCATCCGTGAAGGTAAGAACATAACGATAACCATCACGCGATGCTACACTCATTGACCACACACATCGGTATGTATGATTTCCAATAAGTCCATAGCTCGCCCATCATACCAGAAAATGGAGTCTTAGTCATTTTACCCATCGACATGCTTCAGATCTTTCAAGTGATTCAAAATCAAGTGATTCAAGAAGTCCATCGGAGTGGAGTTTCTTCACACGCTTCACCCAATGTGACCAAGACGACGCTGCCATATATAGGTCGAGTTATCGCTGATTTCAAACGCTTAGCCTCAATGTTATTAATATGTGTATTTCCACTATCGAGATTCAACAAGAATAGACCATCTATCAAAGGTGCATGTGCATAAAACATATTACTCATATAAATCGAACAACCATTATTCTCGGATTTAAACAAGTAACCGTCTCGCAATAAACAAGATCCCGATATAATGTTCATGCTTAACGCAGGCACCAAATAACAATTAGTTAAGTATAAAACAAATCCCGATGGTAGATGAAGGGGTAGCGTGCCGACCGCGATCACATCAACCTTTGATCCGTTTCCCACGCCAAGATCGTCACCTCGCTCTTCACTAGCTTCCGCTTATTCGCAGCCCTGCTTCGAGTTACAAATATGAGCAACCGAACCAAAGATCAAATACCCAGTGCACTACTACGAATACTAGTGATATACACATCAATAACATGTATATCGATATACCTTTCTTCTTGATGTTGCCGCTTCAACCGCCAAGTACTTTGGGCAATTCCGCTTAGGACCTTCGCTTAAAGAAAAGCACTCAAGATCGTGCTTGGGTCTAGCCTTGGTCTTCTTCATCGGTGTGGCAACTTTCTTTCCACCCTTCTTGAAGTGTCCCTTCTGCTTAGACTTGCCTTTCTTGAATTTGGTGGTCTTATTGACCAACAACACTTGGTGCTCTTTCTTGATCTCCACTTCTGCAGACTTTAACATAGCAAACAGTTCTGGAAACTGCTTGTTCATGTTCTGTATGTTGTAGTTCATCCCAAAGTTCTTGTAACTTGGTGGTAGTGATTGGAGGACACGGTAAATCCCCAAAGCATTAGGAATCACTATACCCAAGCTTTGAAGATTGTTTGCGTGTCTGCACATCTTAAGCACATGCTCACCGACGGAGTCGCCTCTTCCATCTTGCGCTTAAAGAACTTTCGAAGCCTCAGAACTCTCAATCGCCGCGTTTGTCTCGAAGATCAATTTGAGATCACCGACAATATCATGTGGGTCTGAATTCTCAAACCTTTTCGGAAGCTCCGATTCTAAACCATACAAGATAGCACACTGAACTATGGAGTACTGATTCTTCCGAGCGAGGTAAACATTCTTTACTTCATCGGTAGCATCAGCTGCAGGTGGGTCACCCAATGCATCCAAAGACATAGGTCAAATTACCACCGTGAGGACAATCTCAAATTGCGGAACCAATCCGCGAAGTTGCTTCCATTGTTTTTCAACTTTTCTTTCTCTAGGAACGCATTAAAATTGATGGTAGGGGTTGCCATTGATCTACAACATATTTGCAATAGTTTAGACTAAGTTTATGACAAATTGAGTTCTAATAAATAATAAAGTTTAATCTAGGTGAACTCCCACTCAAAAGAACATCCCTCACATTGTTTTAGTGATCACACGAACCAAATCCACCATATCAAAACCGATCATCACGAGAGTTGATATAGTTTCAATGGCGAACAATCGACATGTTCATCATATCTACTATATGACTCATGCTTTACCTTTCGGTGATCCGTGTTCCGAGACCATGTCCAGCATGCTAGGCTCACAAGATCAAACCTTAGCTTCCGCATAAGCAAATCTGGCTTGCTTACGTTGTATACACTTCATGAATCTAACACACCCGATCATCACGCGGTGCTTCAAACAACAAGCGTTAGCAATGGTGCATACTAAGGGTGAACACTTTAGAACTTGAAATTTATGTGCATGAGGGATCAACTTATAATGCTACCGTCGTCTACTAAGCAATACAAGATGCATAAAGGATTAACATCACATGCAATTCATAATATGTGATATGATATGGCCTTTCTTCTTTGTGCTTCCGATCTCCATCTTCTAGCACGAACATGATCTCCATCATCACCGGCATTGCATCAAGGTCAATGACGCTTCTCCATGGTTGTCGTCCACCGGCTTCAACTATTACAACTACTTTGAATAGATACGCGGATCTTAACATAAATTAAAGACAACCATATATTCCCCGCCGTTGCCAACTTACAATAAGGAACATTGCATACATCAAATATAATCACAATCATGGCCATATCACATCATCAAGACACCCTTGCAAAACAAAGTTAGACGCCTCTACTTTCTTTGCATATTTTACGTGGTTTGGGATTTCAATAAGTGTCGCTCTAACTTTTAACAAGAACCACAACATTGATACTAGTATTGTTAATCACCCGTTGTAAATTGGATCTCCACTATGCTGGGAGAAATAGGCACCCGCAAAGCCACTTATGCAATACAAGTTGCATGTCAAGCGTGGAGCAAATCTCATGAACGATGTCATGTAAGGTTAGCCCGGGCCGCTTCATGCCAACATCCCGCAAGATGCAAAGTACACAAGAAGCAATCGACAATAAAAGCATCAATGCCCACAATGACCATTGTGTTCTACTCGTGCAACAGATCTACATATAGACACGGCTCTGATACCACTGTAGGGTTTCGCAGCATGGAAAACAAAAAATTTCTACCGCATACAAACAAACAAGCCAAGATCTATCTACTAGATTGCAGCGACGAGTCGATGGAATAACTCACCCTCAAAGATTCCAAAGTGTTTAACGAGAGAGGATTCTCGTGGGTGATGTAGTCGTACTCTTTCCGATCTCAAGATCGCGTAGACGATCCTTCCGGGCTATGGCTTTCCGCAGCGCCTCCCGTAGTCGGTCACACATTCGGTACTCGACGAAGACCTTCGCTCCCTTGTTCCAAAGCAAAATGGAGGTTGTAGCACTCTCTCGCGATTCCGGCAAAGACAACGGCGTGGTACCTAAGTAGAGGGGAGATCTCGCAGGGCTTCGCCTTAAGCCGGAGCGAGTATGGTGGAGTATGAGAGGGATCCTCGGCGATCTAGGTTTTAGACACACCAAGGAGGAGGTGCTAGAGACGGCGGCTAGGGTTTGGGGTACCCCAAGTCGGCGGCTAGGGCAACCCTGGGAGGTGGCGACAGCAGCAGGAGGTGGTGGCGCCAATCTAGGGTTTTGGAGGAGAGGTACTTGTGTGTCCTAGGAGGGAGCCCTGCCCCTCCTTATATAGGTGGGAGGCGCGGCCAAGGGAGGGGAGTCCTCCCCAACTCGGCTTGAGGTGGGCGGCGGTTGGAGGAGGGAATCCTCCCCAACTCGGTTTCCGCTCCTCCTCCTCTTTCCAAAACTTGCTGCTTGACTTTCAAACTAGCTGCTTGACTTTTCAAATTAGGATTTGAATAAACCCTTTATTTTGGACAGCAATGACACTTAGTACATGATGCAATCATTCCAACTTACAATGACACATTCATGTACCCTTCCCTGCTCGGAGTGCCGACATTCCGAACATTCTAGAACATTCTGATGAAAACACCTAACCATTCCCCAACTCAAACGGGACTTTCCTTATATGAATCTTATTCTCCTGACCATTCCAGATCTCCTCGTGATATCCCGAATCCCATTCGAGACCAACAACATTCGACTCTTTCTCATCATTCCATAGCTACTCAAACAACGTTGAATCCTTAAGAGTGTCTCCATACGGTTCGTGAATTATGCGTACATGATCGAGACACTTCTCCTAACAATAACCAATAGAGGAATCTGAAATTCATATGGTTCCCACATATTTCTACGATTACTTTATGCATCGAATGAACCACTTACATACGATATCAATTTCCCTTTGTCTCACGATAGTTTACTTATCCGAGGTTATGATCGTCGGTATCTCGCATACCTAGTTCAACCTCACATCGATAAGTACTCTTTTCTCGCTCGTGATATGTGATCCCTTGTGAGCCACCACATGCTTGCAAGCTAATTGATGACATTTCACCGAGAGGGCCTGAGTATATCTATTCATCATATGGATGGACAAATCCCACTCTTGATCCATGTGTTTCAACCAATACTTTCTCAACACTCAACGCCACCTTTATAGCCACCCGCCACGGTGTGGTGTTTGATGTCATCAAAGCATCCATCCGTGAAGGTGATATGCATGATCTCATGGTCAAGGAATTAGATAACTATGTATCGAAAGCATATAGCAATTGAACTATTAAAATGACTTGATCTTTATGCTACGCTTATCTATAGGAGTATGTCCACCATATCATTCTCCTAACGATATGATCTTGTTGTTAATAACATCTCAATGTTCATGATAGGGAAACCATAATCATCTATTAACCAACAAGCTAGTATTATATAGAGGCTTTATTAGGACTTCAAATTAAGTTTACAAATCACACAAGTATTAATGTTTCCTTGTTAATACTATTATAGCATGAATGTAAACATTTATCATAAACATAAAGATATAATAATAACTACATTTATTATTGCCTCTAGGGCATATCTCCAACATGTAAAACGTGAAAAACGACGAGTTTTTGGTCATAACTCTAGAACATGTATCGGGTCTTAGGTCGCTAAATCCTCGAACCCCAAAACTGTGGGCAATAACTCGTGAAAACAGCCATGATACACGAAATCAACGAGTTTTTGGTTAGAACTCTCAAACATGTATCGGGTCTAATGAGCCATACAAATCCCCCTGGAAACTCGCACTGTAGGTAATAGAGCATGAAAACGGCCATAAAACATAAAAACAACAAGTTTTTGATCGTGCCCTCAAACATGTATCGGGTCTAATGGTCGTTGTAAATCGCCCTGAAACCCTAGAACTGTGGCAATCCCTCATGAAAACGATCATAAAACACAAAAACGACAAATTTTTGGTCATCCCCTGAAACATGCATCGGATCTAATGGTCCATGCAAATCCCCATGGAGCACCAAAACAGTGCAATAGCTCCTGAAAACGGCGCGAAAACGACGAGTTTTTCCTGATAACTCTCAAACCTGTAGCAGGTCTTAGGATCGTTGTACAAGCCCCTGGAGCGTCAAAACAGTGTCCAATAGCTCATGAAAACGGCCGTAAAACGTGAAAACCGAGAGTTTTTGGTCATAACTCTCAAACATGTATCGGGTCTTAGGGTCGTTGTAAATCCCCCTGGAACCCCAAAACTGTGGGCAATACCTCGTGAAAACAACTGTAATACTCGAAATCGACGATTTTTTGGTTAGAACTCTCAAACATGTATCGGGTCTAACGAGCCATACAAATGCCCCTAGAAACTCGCACTGTAGGTAAAAGAGCATGAAAACGGCCATAAAACATAAAAACAACAAGTTTTTGCACATGCCCTCAAACATGTATCATGTCTAATGGTCGTTGTAAATTGCCCTAAAACCCTAGAACTGTGGCAATACCTCATGAAAACGGTCATAAAACACAAAAACGACGAATTTTTGGGCATCCCCTTAAACATGCATCGGATCTAAAGGTCCATGCAAATCCCCATGGAGCACCAAAACAGTGTGCAATAGATCATTAAAACGTCAGAAACACTAAAATGACGAAGTTTTTGGTTATAACTCAAACATGCAGAAGTCTTAGGATCGCTGTACAAGCCCTCGAGCGCCAAAACAGGTCCAATAACTCATGAAAACAACAGAACGTGAAAAACGAGAGTTTTTGGTCATAACTCTCAAACATGTATCAGGTCTTAGGGTCATTGTAAATCCCCCTGGAACCCCAAAACTATGGGCAATAACTCTTGAAAACAGCTGTAATACTCGAAACCGACGATTTTTTGGTTAGAACTCTCAAACATGTATCGGGTCTAACGAGCCATACAACTTCGAAACTCGTGACCGTAGGTAATGTATCATGATAACGGCCATAAAACATAAAAACAACAAGTTTTTGATCATGCCCTCAAACATGTATCGGGTCTAATGGTCGTTGTAAATCACCCTGAAACCCTAGAACCGTGGCAATACATCATGAAAACGGTCATAAAACACAAAAACGATGAATTTTTGGGCATCCCCTTAAACAGACATCGGATCTAATGGTCCATGCAAATCCAAATGGAGCACCAAAACAGTGTGCAATAGCTCATGAAAACGGCCGTAAAACGCGAAAACGACGAGTTTTTAGTTATAACTCTCAAACATGTAGCAGGTCTTAGGATCATTGGACAACCCCCTGGAGCGCCAAAACCGTGTCTAATAGCTCATGAAAACGGTCGTAAAACATGAAAAACGACGAGTTTTTGGTCATAACTCTCAAACTTGTATCGGGTCTTAGGGTCGTTGTAAATCCCCCTGGAACCCCAAAACTGTGGGCAATAACTCGTGAAAACAACCATAATACGCCAAATCGACGAGTTTTTGGTTAGAACTCTCAAACATGTATCGGGTCTAACGAGCCATACAAATCCACCTAGAAACTCGCACTGTGTAGGTAATAGAGCATGAAAACGACCAGAAAACATAAAGACAACAAGGTTTTGGTCATGCCCTCAAACATGTATCGGGTCTAATAGTCATTGTAAATCGCCCTAAAACCCTAGAACTGTGGCAATACCTCATGAAAACGGTCATAAACCACAAAAAAGACGATTTTTTGGTCATCGCCTTAAAAATGCATCGGATCTAACGGTCCATGCAAATCCCCATGGAGCACCAAAACAGTGTGCAATAGCTCATGAAAACGGCCGTCAGAAACGCGAAAAACGATTTAGTTTTTGGTTATAACTCTCAAACATGTAGGTGTTAGGATCAAGTAAATCCTCTCGAGCACCAACAAAGGTCCAATAGCTCATGAAAACGGCCAGAACGTGAAAACGACGAGTTTTTGGTCATAACTCTCAAGAATGTATCGGGTCTTAGGTCATTGTAAATCCCCCGAACCCCAAAACTGCGGCAATAACTCGTGAAAACAGCCATAATACACGTAAATCGATGAGTTTTTGTTAGAACTTCAAACATGTATCGGGTCTAACGAGCCATACAAATCTCTAAACTCGTGACCGTAGGTAATAGAGCATGAAAACGGCCATAAAACATAAAACAACAAGTTTTTGATCATGCCTCAAACATGTATCGGGTCTAATGGTCGTTGTAAATCGCCCTGAAACCCTAGATATGTGGCAATACCTCATGAAAGCAGTCATAAAACACAAAAACGACAAATTTTTGGGCATCCCCTGAAACATGCATCGGATCTAATGGTCCATTCAAATCCCCATGGAGCACCAAAACAAAGGTGCAATAGCTCATGAAAACGGCCAGATACGAAAACGACGAAGTTTTGGTCATAACTCGCACATGTATCATGTCTTAGGATCGTAGTAAACTCGAGCGCCAAAACAAAGGTCCAATAGCTCATGAAAAGCCAGAACGTGAAAAACGACGAGTTTTTGGTCATAACTCTCAAACATGTATCGGGTCTTAGGGTCGTTGTAAATCCACCTTGAATCCCAAAACTGTGGGAAATAACTCGTGAAAACAGCCATAATACGCGAAATCGACGAGTTTTTGGTTAGAACTCTCAAACATGTATCGGGTCTAACGAGCCATACAAATCCCCCTAGAAACTCGCATTGTAGGTAATAGAGCATGAAAACGGCCATAAAACATAAAAACCACAAGTTTTTGGTCATGCCCTCAAACATGTGTCGGATCTAATGGTTGTATCATGAACCAAGTGTTCTCGCTGTCCAAAATAAAGGGTTTATTTAAATCCTAAATTGAAAAGTCAAACGGCTAGTTTGAAAGTCAAACGGCAATTTTGGGAAGTGGGAAAAGAGGAGGAGTTGAAATCACTTGAGGGAGGAGTCTCCTCCCAAGCCGGGCGCCACCACCCAAGGCCGACTTGGGGAGGGACTCCCCTCCCCTGGCCGTGCCTCCCCACCTATAAAAGGAGGGGCTTGGCCCCCTCCTCTAGACACACAAGTTCCTATCCTCTAAACTAAACCCTAGACCTAAACCCCGGTTTAGAGCTATTTCGGTTTAGAGCCTTCTAATTGGTTTAGAGCCTTCTAATTGGTGTGTCTAATTACTAGACCACTAAAAGCCTCTCTCATAAGCTCCACCATACTCGCACCGGCTTAAGGCGAAGCCTGGGATTTCCTCTACTTGCACCACGCCAGTCAGCCTAATCGCGAGGAGAGTGCTACAACCTCCGTCACCGGAACAAGGGAGAGGAAGGTCTTCACGAGTACCTAACGTAGACCGATCAAGGGAGCGCCGGGAACGCGGCGCCGGAAGGATCGTCTACGCGATCTTGAGATCGGAAAGAGTACGACTACATCACCCACGAGAATCTGCTCTCGTTAAACACTTTGGAATCTTCGAGGGTGAGTTATTCCATCGACTCGTTGCTGCAATCTAGTAGATAGATCTTGGCTTGTTTGTTTGTATGCGATAGAAATTTTTTGTTTTCCATGCTACGAACCCCTACAAACGAGCCATACAAATCCCCCTGGAAACTCGCACTGTAGGTAATAGAGCATGAAAACGGCCATAAAACACAAAAACAACAAGTTTTTGGTCATGCCCTCAAACATGATCGGGTCTAATAGTCATTGTAAATCGCCCTGAAACCCTAGAACTGTGGCAATACCTCATGAAAACAGTCATAAAACACAAAAACGACGAATTTTTGGGCATCCCCTGAAACATGCATCGGATCTAATGGCCCATGCAAATCCCCATGGAGCACCAAAGCAGTGTGCAATAGCTCATGAAAACGACCGTAAAACGCGAAAATGATGAGTTTTTGGTTATAACTCTTAGACATGTATCATGTCTTAGGATCGTTGTAAATCCCCCTGGAGCGCCAAAACAGTGTCCAATAGCTCATGAAAACGGCCATAAAACGTGAAAAACGACGAGTTTTTTGTCATAACTCTCAAACATATATCAGATCTTAGGGTCGTTGTAAATCCCCATGGAACCCCAAAACTGTGGGCAATAACTCGTGAAAACAGCCATAATATGCTAAATCGACGAAGTTTTGGTTAGAACTTCAAACATGTATCGGGTCTAACGAGCCATACAAATCCCTCGAAACTCGTGACCGTAGGTAATAGAACATGAAAACGGCCATAAAACATAAAACAACAAGTTTTTGATCATGCCCTCAAACATGTATCGGGTCTAATGGTCGTTGTAAATCGCCCTGAAACCCTAGAACCGTGGCAATACATCATGAAAACGGTCATAAAACACAAAAATGATGAATTTTTGGGCATCCCCTTAAACATGCATCGAATCTAATGGTCCATGCAAATCCCCATGGAGCACCAAAACAGTGTGCAATAGCTCATGAAAACGGCCGTAAAACGCGAAAACGATGAGTTTTTGGTCATAACTCTCAAACATGTAGCAGGTCTTAGGATCGTTGTAAATCCCCCTGGGGCACCAAAACAGTGTCCAATAGCTCATGAAAACGGCCATAAAACATGAAAAACGACGAGTTTTTGGTCATAACTCTAGAACAAGTATCGGATTTTAGGGTCGTTGTAAATCCCCTAGAACCCCAAAACTGTGGGCAATAACTCGTGAAAACAGCCATGACACACGAAATCAACGAGTTTTTCGTTAGAACTCTCAAACATGTATCGGGTCTAACGAGCCATACAAATCCCCATGGAAACTCGCACTATAGGTAATAGAGCATGAAAACGGCCATAAAACATAAAAACAACAAGTTTTTGATCGTGCCCTCAAACATGTATCGGGTCTAATGGTCGTTGTAAATCGCTCAAACCCTAGAACTGCGGCAATACCTCATGAAAACGGTCATAAAACACAAAAATGATGAATTGTTGGGCATCCCTTAAACATGCATCAATCTAATGGTCCATGCAAATCCTCATGGAGCACCAAAACCGGTGCAATAGCTCATGAAAACGGCCAAACGCGAAAATGACGAAGTTTTTGGTTATAACTCTCAAACATGTAGTGTGTGTTAGGATCGCTGTAGCCCCCTCGAGCGCCAAAACAAAGGTCCAATAGCTCATGAAAACGGCCATAAACGTGAAAACGAGAGTTTTTGGTCATAACTCTCAAACATGTATCGGGTCTTAGGGTCGTTATAAATCTCGAACCCCAAAACAGGCAATAACTCGTGAAAACAGTTGTAATACTAAATCGACGATTTTTGGTTAGAACTTCAAACATATATCGGGTCTAACGAGCCATACAAATCTAGAAACTCGTGACCGTAGGTAAAAGAGCATGAAAACGCCATAAAACATAAAAACAACAAGTTTTTGGTCATGCCTCAAACATGTATCGGGTCTAATGGTCGCTGTAAATCGCCCTGAAACCCTAGTACTGTGGCAATACCTCATGAAAACGGTCATAAAGCACAAAACGATTTAATTTTTGGGCATCCCCTTAAACATGCATCGGATCTAATGGTCCATGCAAATCCCCATGGAGCACCAAAACAGTGTGCAATAGCTCATGAAAACGGCCGTAAAACGCGAAAACGACGAGTTTTTGCTTATAACTCTCAAACATGTAGCAGGTCTTAGGATCATTGGACAACCCCCTGGAGCGCCAAAACCGTGTCCAATAGCTCATGAAAACGGCCGTAAAACGTGAAAAACAACGATTTTTTGGTCATAACTCACAAACAAGTATCTGGTCTTAGGGTCGCTAAATCCTCGAACCCCAAAACTATGGGCAATAACTCGTGAAAACAACCATAATACGCGAAATCGACGAGTTTTTGGTTAGAACTCACAAACATGTATCGGGTCTAACGAGCCATACAAATCCCCCTGGAAACTCGCACTGTGTAGGTAACAGAGCATGAAAACGGCCAGAAAACATAAAAACAACAAGGTTTTGGTCATGCCCTCAAACATGTATCGGGTCTAATAGTCATTGTAAATCACCCTGAAACCCTAGAACTGTGGCAATACCTCATGAAAACGGTCATAAACCACAAAAAATACGATTTTTTGGTCATCGCCTTAAAAATGCATCGGATCTAACGGTCCATGCAAATCCCCATGGAGCACCAAAACATTGTGCAATAGCTCATGAAAACGGCCGTAAAACGCGAAAACGACGAGTTTTTGGTTATAACTCTCAAACATGTAGCAGGTCTTAGGATCAAGAAATCCCTTGGAGCACCAAAACAGGTCCAATAGCTCATGAAAACGGCCAGAAAACGTGAAAACGATGAGTTTTTGGTCATAACTCAAACATGTATCGGGTCTTAGGTCGCTAAATCTCGAACCCCAAAACTGTGGGCAATAACTCGTGAAAACAGCCATAATACACGAAATCGATGAGTTTTTCGTTAGAACTCTCAAACATGTATCGGGTCTAACGAGCCATACAAATCCCCCTGGAAACTCGCACTGTGTAGGTAATAGAGCATGAAAACGACCATAAAACATAAAAACAATAAGTTTTTGATCATGCCCTCAAACATGTATCGGGTCTAATGGTCGCTAAATCGCCTCAAACCCTAGAAATGTGGCAATACCTCATGAAAGCGTCATAAACACAAAATGACAAATTTTTGGGCATCCCCTGAAACATGCATCGAATCTAATGGTCCATGCAAATCCTCATGGAGCACCAAAAAATTACCGCAATAGCTCATGAAAACGACCAGAAACGCTAAATGACGAAGTTTTTGGTTATAACTTTACATGTACCATGTCTTAGGATCGCTATAAACTCGAGCGCCAAAAACAAAGGTCCAATAGCTCATGAAAACGGCCAGAAACGTGAAAAACGGCGAGTTTTTGGTCATAACTGTCAAACATGTATCGGGTCTTAGGGTCGTAAATCCTCGAACCCCAAAACTATGGGCACAACTCGTGAAAACAGCCACAATATGCTAAATCGACGAAGTTTTTGGTGAGAACTTCAAACATGTATCGGGTCTAACGAGCCATACAAACCCTCGAAACTCGCATCGTAGGTAATAGAGCATGAAAACGCCATAAAACATAAAAACAACAAGTTTTTGGTCATGCCCTCAAACATGTATCGGGTCTAATTGTCATTGTAAATCGCCCTCAAACCCTAGAACTGTGAAAATACCTCATGAAAATGGTCATAAAACACAAAAAAGACGATTTTTTGGTCATCGCCTTAAAAATGCACCGGATGTAACGGTCCATGCAAATCCCCATGGAGCACCAAAACAAAGGTGCAATAGCTCATGAAAACGGCCGTAAAACGCGAAAACGACGAGTTTTTGGTCATAACTCTCAGACATGTATCATGTCTTAGGATCGTTGTAAATCCCCCTGGAGCGCCAAAACAGTGTCCAATAGCTCATGAAAACGGCCGTAAAACGTGAAGAACGACGAGTTTTTGGTCATAAGTCTCAAACATGTATCGGGTCTTAGGGTCGTTGTAAATCCCCCTGGAACCCCAAAACTGTGGTAATAATTGTGAAAACAGCCATAATACGCGAAATCGACGAAGTTTTTGGTTAGAACTTCAAACATGTATCGGGTCTAACGAGCCGCATAAATCTCGAAACTCGCCTATAGGTAATAGAGCATGAAAACGGCCATAAAACATAAAAACAACAAGTTTTTGGTCATGCCCTCAAACATGTATCGGGTCTAATAGTCATTGTAAATCGCCATAAAACCCTAGAACTGTGGCAATACCTCAAGAAAACGGTCATAAAACACAAAAAAGACTATTTTTTGGTCTTCGCCTTAAAAATGCATCGGATCTAATGGTCCATCAAATCACCATGGAGAACCAAAACAGTGTGCAATAGCTCATGAAAACGGCCAGAAACGCGAAAACGACGAAGTTTTGGTCATAACTCAGACATGTATCATGTCTTACGATCGCTGTAAATCCTCGAGCGCCAAAACAAAGGTCCAAGAGCTCATGAAAACGGCCATAAAATATGAAAACGAGTTTTTGGTCATAACTCTCAAACATGTATCGGGTCTTAGGTCGCTAAATCCTCGAACCCCAAAACTGTAAGTACAACTCGTGAAATCAGCCATAATACACGTAAATCGGCGAGTTTTTGTTAGAACTCTCAAACATGTATCGGGTCTAACGAGCCATACAAATCCCTCGAAACTCGTGACCGTAGGTAATAGAGCATGAAAACGCCCATAAAACATAAAACAACAAGTTTTTGATCATGCCTCAAACATGTATCGGGTCTAATGGTCGCTGTAAATCGCCTAAACCCTAGAACTGGCAATACCTCATGAAAACGGTCATAAAACACAAAAGACTATTTTTGGTCATCGCTTTAAAATGCATCGGATCTAACGGCCCATGCAAATCCCCATGGAGCACCAAAACAGGTGCAATAGCTCATGAAAACGGCCAGATACGCTAAAACGACGAAGTTTTTGTCATAACTCTCGATATGTATCATGTCTTAGGATCGTAGTAAATCCTTCGAGCGCCAAAACAAAGGTCCAATAGCTCATGAAAACGGCCAGAACGTGAAAACGAGAGTTTTGGTCATAACTCTCAAACATTTATCGGGTCTTAGGGTTGTTGTAAATCTCGAATCCCAAACCGGGCAATAACTCGTGAAAACAGCCATAATACGTAAATCGACGAGTTTTTGGTTAGAACTTCAAACATGTATCGGGTCTAACGAGCCATACAAATCCCTTGTAGGTAATCAGAGGGTTAGAGCATGAAAACGGCCATAAAACATAAAACCACAAGTTTTTGGTCATGCCTCAAACATGTGTCTGATCTAATGGTTGTTGTAAATCGCCTCAAAACCCTAGAACTGTGGCAATACCTCATGAAAATACATAAAACACAAAACGATTTAATTTTTGGGCATCCTCAAACATGCATCGATCTAATGGTCCATGCAAATCCCCATGGAGCACCAAAACAAGGTGCAATAGCTCATGAAAACGATCAGAAACGCGAAAATGACGAAGTTTTTGGTGATAACTTCAGACATGTATCATGTCTTAGGATCGCTAAATCCTCGAGCGCCAAAACAAAGGTCCAATAGCTCATGAAAACGGCCAAACGTGAAAACGACGAGTTTTTGGTCATAACTCTCAAACATGTATCGGGTCTTAGGGTCGCTAAATCTCGAACCCCAAAACTGTGGGCAATAACTCGTGAAAACAGCCATAATATGCTAAATCGACGAGTTTTTGGTTAGAACTCTCAAACATGTATCGGGTCTAACGAGCCATACAAATCCCACTGGAAACTCGCACTGTAGGTAATAGAGCATGAAAACGGCCATAAAACATAAAACAACAAGTTTTTGATCATGCCCTCAAACATGTATCGGGTCTAATGGTCGTTGTAAATCGCCCTGAAACCCTAGAACCGTGGCAATACATCATGAAAACGGTCATAAAACACAAAAACGATGAATTTTTGGGCATCCCCTTAAACATGCATCAGATCTAATGGTCCATGCAAATCCCCATGGAGCACCAAAACAGTGTGCAATAGCTCATGAAAACGGCTGTAAAACACGAAAACGATGAGTTTTTGGTCATAACTCTCAAACATGTAGCAGGTCTTAGGATCGTTGGACAACCCCCTGGAGCGCCAAAAACGTGTCCAATAGCTCATGAAAACGGCCATAAAACATGAAAAACGACGAGTTTTTGGTCATAACTCTAGAACAAGTATCGGATCTTAGGGTCGTTAAAAATCCTTGAACCCCAAAACTGTAAGTAATAACTGTGAAAACAGCCATGACACACGAAATCAACGAGTTTTTGGTTAGAACTCTCAAACATGTATCGGGTCTAACGAGCCATACAAATCCCCATGGAAACTCGCACTGTAGGTAATAGAGCATGAAAACGGCCATAAAACATAAAAACAACAAGTTTTTGATCGTGCCCTCAAACATGTATCGGGTCTAATGGTCGTTGTAAATCGCCCTGAAACCCTAGAACTGTGGCAATACCTCATGAAAACGGTCATAAAACACAAAAATGACGAATTGTTGGGCATCCACTTAAACATGCATCGAATCTAATGGTCCATGCAAATCCCCATGGAGCACCAAAACAGTGTGCAATAGCTCATGAAAACGGGCCAGAAACGCGAAAACGATTTAGTTTTGGTTATAACTCTCAAACATGTAGCAGGTCTTAGGATCGTTGTACAAGCCCCTGGAGCGTCAAAACAATGTCCAATAGCTCATGAAAACGGCCATAAAACGTGAAAAACGAGAGTTTTTGGTCATAACTCTCAAACATGTATCGGGTCTTAGGGTCGTTATAAATCCCCCTGGAACCCCAAAACTATGGGCAATAACTCGTGAAAACAGCCATAATCGAAATCGATTTATTTTTGGTTAGAACTCTCAAACATGTATCGGGTCTAACGAGCCATACAAATCCCCTAGAAACTCGCGACCGTAGGTAAAAAGCATGAAAACGCCATAAAACATAAAAACAACAAGTTTTGGTCATACCTCAAACATGTATCGGTCTAATGGTTGTTGTAAATCGCCTAAAACCCTAGAACTGTGGCAATACCTCATTAAAACGGTCATAAAACACAAATATGATTAATTTTTGGGCATCCCCTTAAACATGCATCGGTTCTAATGGTCCATGCAAATCCCCATGGAGCACCAAAACAGTGTGCAATAGCTCATGAAAACGGCCGTAAAACGCGAAAACGACGAGTTTTTGCTTATAACTCTCAAACATGTAGCAGGTCTTAGGATCATTGGACAACCCCCTGGAGCGCCAAAACCGTGTCCAATAGCTCATGAAAA
The DNA here is from genome assembly GCA_023614405.1 of Avena insularis. Classification (NCBI taxonomy): domain Eukaryota; kingdom Viridiplantae; phylum Streptophyta; class Magnoliopsida; order Poales; family Poaceae; genus Avena; species Avena insularis. The sequence continues at coordinate 192,917 of JAJUPC010000015.1, read as the reverse complement.
CGGCCGTAAAACGTGAAAAACGATGAGTTTTTGGTCATAACTCTGAAACATGTATCGGGTCTTAGGGTCGCTGTAAATCCCCGAACCCCAAAACTATGGGCACAACTCGTGAAAACAACCATAATACGCTAAATCGACGAAGTTTTTGGTTAGAACTCTCAAACATGTATCGGGTCTAACGAGCCATACAACTTCGAAACTCGTGACCGTAGGTAATGGAGCATGAAAACGCCATAAAACATAAAACAACAAGTTTTTGGTCATGCCCTCAAACATGTATCGGGTCTAATGGTCGTTGTAAATCGCCCTGAAACCCTAGAACTATGGCAATACCTCATGAAAACGGTCATAAAACACAAAAACGACGAATTTTTGGGCATCCCCTTAAACCTGCATCAGATCTAATGGTCCATGCAAATCCCCATGGAGCACCAAAACTGGTGCAATAGCTCATTAAATGGTCAGAACGCGAAAATGACGAGTTTTTGGTTATAACTCTCAAACATGTAGCAAGTCTTAGGATCATTGTACAACCCCCTAGAGCGTCAAAACATTGTCCAATCGCTCATGAAAACGGCCGTAAAACGTGAAAAACGAGAGTTTTTGGTCATAACTCTCAAACATGTATCGGGTCTAATGGTCGTAAATCCTCTAGAACCCCAAAACCGTAGGCAATAACTCGTGAAAAAGCCATAATACGTAAATCGATGAGTTTTTGGTTAGTACTTTCAAACATGTATCGGGTCTAACGAGCCATACAAATCCCCCCGAAAACTCGCACTGTGTAGGTAATAGAGCACGAAAACGGCCATAAAACATAAAAAAACCAGTTTTTGATCATGCCCTCAAACTTGTATCGGGTCTAATGGTTGTTGTAACTAGCCCTAAAACCCTAGAAATGTGGCAATACCTCATGAAAGCAGTCATAAAACACAAAAACGATAAATTCTTGGTCATCCCCTGAAACATGCATCGGATCTAATAGTCCATGCAAATCCCCATGGAGCACCAAAACAGTGTGCAATAGCTCATGAAAATGGCCGTGAAACGCGAAAACGACGAGTTTTTGGTCATAACTCTCAGACATGTATCATGTCTTAGGATCGCTAAATCCCTTGAGCGCCAAACAAAGGTCCAATAGCTCATGAAAACAGTGTCCAATAGAACTATGGCAATACCTCATGAAAACGGTCATAAAACACAAAAACGACGAATTTTTGGGCATCCCCTTAAACATGCATCGGATCTAAGGGTCCATGCAAATCCCCATGGAGCACCAAAACTGTGTGCAATAGCTCATTAAAATGGCCGTAAAACGCGAAAATGACGAGTTTTTGGTTATAACTCTCAAACATGTAGCAAGTCTTAGGATCATTGTACAACCCCCTAGAGCTTCAAAAATTTGTCAAATCGATCATTAAAACGGCCGTAAAACGTGAAAAACGAGAGTTTTTGGTCATAACTCTCAAACATGTATCGGGTCTAATGGTCGTTGTAAATCCCCCTAGAACCCCAAAACTGTAGGCAATAACTCGTGAAAAAAGCCATAATACGCGAAATCGATGAGTTTTTGGTTAGTACTTTCAAACATGTATCGGGTCTAACGAGCCATACAAATCTCTCAAAAACTCGTGACCGTAGGTAATACAAAGACTAAAACGGCCATAAAACATAAAAAAACCAGTTTTTGATCATGCCCTCAAACTTGCATCGGGTCTAATGGTTGTTGTAACTAGCCCTAAAACCCTAGAAATGTGGCAATACCTCATGAAAGCAGTCATAAAACACAAAAACGATAAATTCTTGGTCATCCCCTGAAACATGCATCGGATCTAATAGTCCATGCAAATCCCCATGGAGCACCAAAACAAAGGTGCAATAGCTCATGAAATGGCCGGAAACGCGAAAAACGATTTAGTTTTTGGTCATAACTCGACATGTATCATGTCTTAGGATCGCTAAATCCCCTTGAGCGCCAAAACAAAGGTCCAATAGCTCATGAAAACAAAGGTCCAATAGAACTATGGCAATACCTCATGAAAACGGTCATAAACACAAAAACGATTAATTTTTGGGCATCCCCTTAAAACATGCATCGATCTAAGGGTCCATGCAATCCCCATGGAGCACCCAAACTGTGCAATAGCTCATTAAAACGGCAGAAACGCGAAAAATGACGAAGTTTTTGGTTATAACTCTCAAACATGTAGCAAGTCTTAGGATCATTGTACAACCCCAGAGCGCCAAAACATTGTCCTATCGCCATGAAAACGGCCAGAAACGTGAAAAACGAGAGTTTTGGTCATAACTCTCAAACATGTATCGGGTCTAATGGTCGCTAAATCCCCTAGAACCCCAAAACCGTAGGCAATAACTCGTGAAAAAAGCCATAATACGCGAAATCGATGAGTTTTTGGTTAGTACTTTCAAACATGTATCGGGTCTAACGAGCCATACAAACTCTTGAAACTCGCAGACCGTAGGTAATAGAGCACCTAAACGGCCATAAAACATAAAAACCAGTTTTTGATCATGCCTCAAACTTGTATCGGGTCTAATGGTTGTTGTAACTAGCCCTAAAACCCTAGAAATGTGGCAATACCTCATGAAAGCAACATAAAACACAAAAACGATAAATTCTTGGTCATCCCCTGAAACATGCATCGGATCTAATAGTCCATGCAAATCCCCATGGAGCACCAAAACAGTATGCAATAGCTCATGAAAATGGCCGTGAAACGCGAAAACGACGAGTTTTTGGTCATAACTCTCAGACATGTATCATGTCTTAGGATCGCTAAATCCCTTGAGCGCCAAAACAAAGGTCCAATAGCTCATGAAAACGGCCGTAAAACGTGAAGAACGACGAGTTTTTGGTCATAAGTCTCACACATGTATCGGGTCTTAGGGTCGTTGTAAATTTCGAACCCCAAAACTGGGCAATCACTCGGGAAAACAGCCATAATAAGCTTAAACGACGAAGTTTTTGGTTAGAACTCTCGCATGTGTCGGGTCTAACGAGCCATACACATCCTCGAAACTCAAACTGTAGGTAATAGAGCATGAAAACGGCCATAAAACATAAAAACAACAAGTTATTGGTCATGCCCTCAAACATGTATCGGGTCTAATTGTCGTTGTAAATCGCCCTGAAACCCTAGAAATGTGGCAATACCTCATGAAAACGGTCATAAAACACAAAAACGACGAATTTTTGGGCATCCCCTTAAACATGCATCGGATCTAATGGTCCACGCAAATCCCCATGGAGCACCAAAACAATGTGCAATAGCTCATGAAAACGGTTGTATACGCAAAAACGACGAGTTTTTGGTCATAACTCTCAGACATGTATCATGTCTTAGGATCGTAGTAAATCCCCCTGGAGCGCCAAAACAGTGTCCAATAGCTCATGAAAACGTCAGAACGTGAAAACGAGAGTTTTTGGTCATAACTCTCAAACATGTATCGGGTCTTAGGGTCGTTGTAAATCCCCCTAGAACCCCAAAACTATAGGCAATAACTCGTGAAAAAAGCCATAATACGCGAAATCGATGAGTTTTTGGTTAGTACTTTCAAACATGTATCGGGTCTAACGAGCCATACAAATCCCCCCGAAAACTCACACTGTGTAGGTAATAGAGCACGAAAACGGCCATAAAACATAAAAAAACCATTTTTTGATCATGCCCTCAAACTTGTATCGGGTCTAATGGTTGTTGTAACTAGCCCTAAAACCCTAGAAATGTGGCAATACCTCATGAAAGCAAATCATAAACACAAAACGATAAATTTTTGGTCATCCCAAACATGCATCGGATCTAATAGTCCATGCAAATCCCCATGGAGCACCAAACAAAGGTGCAATAGCTCATGAAATGGCCGTGAAACGCGAAAACGACGAAGTTTTTGGTCATAACTCCTATATGTATCATGTCTTAGGATCGCTGTAAATCCCTTGAGCGCCAAAACAAAGGTCCAATAGCTCATGAAAACAAAGGTCCAATAGAACTATGGCAATACCTCATGAAAACGGTCATAAAACACAAAACGATTAATTTTGGGCATCCTTAAACATGCATCGGATCTAAGGGTCCATGCAAATCCCCATGGAGCACCAAAACTGTGTGCAATAGCTCATTTAAACGGCCGTAAAACGCGAAAATGACGAGTTTTTGGTTATAACTCTCAAACATGTAGCAAGTCTTAGGATCATTGTACAACCCCCTAGAGCGTCAAAACATTGTCCTATCGCTCATGAAAACGGCCGTAAAACGTGAAAAACGAGAGTTTTTGGTCATAACTCTCAAACATGTATCGGGTCTAATGGTCGCTAAATCCTCTAGAACCCCAAAACCGTAGGCAATAACTCGTGAAAAAGCCATAATACGCTAAATCGATGAGTTTTTGGTTAGTTTTCAAACATGTATCGGGTCTAACGAGCCATACAACTTCAAAACTCGTGACCGTAGGTACAGAGCACGAAAACGCCATAAAACATAAAAACCAGTTTTTGATCATGCCTCAAACTTGCATCGGGTCTAATGGTTGTTGTAACTAGCCCTAAAATCCTAGAAATGTGGCAATACCTCATGAAAGGCCATAAACACAAAAACGATACATTCTTGGTCATCCCCTGAAACATGCATCGGATCTAATAGTCCATGCAAATCCCCATGGAGCACCAAAACAGTGTGCAATAGCTCATGAAAATGGCCGTGAAACGCGAAAACGACGAGTTTTTGGTCATAACTCTCAGACATGTATCATGTCTTAGGATCGTTTTAAATCCCCTTGGAGCGCCAAAACAGTGTCCAATAGATCATGAAAACGGCCGTAAAACATGAAAACGCGATTTAGTTTTTGGTCATAACTCTCAAACATGTATCGGTCTTAGGGTCGTTGTAAATTTCGAACCCCAAAACTGTGGGCAATAACTCGTGAAAACAGCCATAATAAGCGAAACCGACGAGTTTTTGGTTAGAACTCTCAGACATGTGTCGGGTCTAACGAGCCATACACATCCCCCTGGAAACTCAAACTGTGTAGGTAATAGAGCATGAAAACGGCCATAAAACATAAAAACAACAAGTTTTTGGTCATGCCCTCAAACATGTATCGGGTCTAATTGTCGTTGTAAATCGCCCTGAAACCCTAGAAATGTGGCAATACCTCATGAAAACGGTCATAAAACACAAAAACGACGAATTTTTGGGCATCCCCTTAAACATGCATCGGATCTAATGGTCCACGCAAATCCCCATGGAGCACCAAAACAATGTGCAATAGCTCATGAAAACGGTTGTATACGCGAAAACGACGAGTTTTTGGTCATAACTCTCAGACATGTATCATGTCTTAGGATCGTAGTAAATCCCCCTGGAGCGCCAAAACAGTGTCCAATAGCTCATGAAAACGGCCGTAAAACGTGAAAAACGAGAGTTTTTGGTCATAACTCTCAAACATGTATCGGGTCTTAGGGTCGTTGTAAATCCCCCTACAACCCCAAAACTATAGGCAATAACTCGTGAAAAAAGCCATAATACGCGAAATCGATGTGTTTTTGGTTAGTACTTTCAAACATGTATCGGGTCTAACGAGCCATACAAATCCCCCCGAAAACTCGCACTGTGTAGGTAATAGAGCACGAAAACGGCCATAAAACATAAAAAAACCAGTTTTTGATCATGCCCTCAAACTTGTATCGGGTCTAATGGTTGTTGTAACTAGCCCTAAAACCCTAGAAATGTGGCAATACCTCATGAAAGCAGTCATAAAACACAAAAACGATAAATTTTTGGTCATCCCCTGAAACATGCATCGGATCTAATAGTCCATGCAAATCCCCATGGAGCACCAAAACAGTGTGCAATAGCTCATGAAAATGGCCGTGAAACGCGAAAACGACGAGTTTTTGGTCATAACTCTCAGACATGTATCATGTCTTAGGATCGTTGTAAATCCCCTTGGAGCGCCAAAACAGTGTCCAATAGCTCATGAAAACGGCCGTAAAACATGAAAAACGAGAGTTTTTGGTCATAACTCTCAAACATGTATCGGGTCTTAGGGTCGTCGTAAATCCCCCTGGAACCCCAAAACAGTGTCCAATAACTCGTGAAAACATCCATAATATCCGAAATGGACGAGTTTTTGCTTAGTACTTTCAAACATGTATCGGGTCTAACGAGCCATACAAATCCCATGGAAACTCGCACTGTAGGTAATAAAGCATGAAAACGGCCATAAAACATAAAAACAAAAAGTTTTTGGTCATGCCCTCAAACATGTATCGGGTCTAATAGTCATTGTAAATCGCCCTGAAACCCTAGAACTGTGAAAATACCTCATGAAAACGGTCATAAAACACAAAAAAGACGATTTTTTGGTCATCGCCTTAAAAATGCACCGGATGTAACGGTCCATGCAAATCCCCATGGAGCACCAAAACAGTGTGCAATAGCTCATGAAAACAGCCGTAAAACGCGAAAACGACGAGTTTTTGGTCATAACTCTCAGACATGTATCATGTCTTAGGATCGCTAAATCTCGAGCGCCAAAACAGTGTCCAATAGCTCATGAAATGGCCCTAAAACGTGAAAAACGACGAGTTTTTCAGAACTCTCAAACATGTATCGGGTCATAGGGTCGTTGTAAATCCCCCTGGAACCCCAAAATTGTGGGCAATAACTCGTGAAAACAGCCATAATACGCGAAATCGACAGGTTTTTGGTTAGAACTCTCAAACATGTATCGGGTCTAATGAGCCATACAAATCCCCCTGGAAACTCGCACTGTAGGTAATAGAGCATGAAAACGGCCATAAAATATAAAAACAAGTTTTTGGTCATGCCCACAAACATGTATCGGGTCTAATAGTCATTGTAAATCGCCCTGAAACCCTAAAACTGTGAAAATACCTCATGAAAACGGTCATAAAACACAAAAAAGATGATTTTTTGGGCATCCCCTTAATAATGCATCAGATCTAATGGTCCATGCAAATCCCCATGGAGCACCCTAAACCCTAAATCCTAAACCCTAAACCCTAAACCCTAAACTCATGAAAACGGCCGTAAAACGCGAAAATGACGAGTTTTTGGTTATAACTCTCAAACATGTAGCAGGTCTTAGGATCGTTGTACAAGCCCTTGGAGTGTCAAACAAAGTGTCCAATAGCTCATGAAAACAGTCAGAAACATGAAAAGTGAGAGTTTTTGTTCATAACTCAAACATGTATCGGGTCTTAGGTCGCTAAATCCCCCGAACCCCAAAACTGTAAGTACAACTCGTGAAAAACAGCCATAATACGCGAAATCAACAAGTTGTTGGTTAGAACTCTCAAACATGTATCGTGTCTAATGAGCCATACAAATCCCCCTGGAAACTCGCACTGTAGGTAATAGAGCATGAAAACGGCCATAAAACATAAAACCAACAAGTTTTTGATCATGCCCTCAAACATGTATCGGGTCTAATGGTCGCTAAATTTCCCCGAAACCCTAGAAATGTGGCAATACCTCATGAAAGCGGTCATAAAATAGAAAACGACAAATTTTTGGTCATCCTCAAACATGCATCGGATCTAATGGTCCATGCAAATCCCCATGGAGCACCAAAACAGTGTGCAATAGCTCATGAAAACGGCCATATATGTGAAAACGACGAGTTTTGGGTCATAACTCTCTGACATGTAACATGTCTTAGGATCCTAGTAAATCCCCCTGGAGCGCCAAAACAGTGTCCAATAGCTCATGAAAACGGCCGTAAAACGTGAAAAACGACGAGTTTTTGGTCATAACTCTCAAACATGTATCGGGTCTTAGGGTCGTTGTAAATTCCCCTGGAACCCCAAAACTGTGGGCAATAACTCGTGAAAACAGCCATAATAAGCGAAACCGATGAGTTTTTGGTTAGAACTCTCAGACATGTGTCGGGTCTAACGAGCCATACACATCCCCCTGGAAACTCAAACTGTAGGTAATAGAGCATGAAAACGCCATAAAACATAAAAACAACAAGTTATTGGTCATGCCCTCAAACATGTATCGGGTCTAATTGTCGTTGTAAATCGCCCTGAAACCCTAGAAATGTGGCAATACCTCATGAAAACGGTCATAAAACACAAAAAGACGAATTTTTGGGCATCCCCTTAAACATGCATCGGATCTAATGGTCCACGCAAATCCCCATGGATCACCAAAACAATGTGCAATAGCTCATGAAAACGGTTGTATACGCGAAAACGACGAGTATTTGGTCATAACTCTCAGACATGTATCATGTCTTAGGATCGTAGTAGATCCCCCTGGAGCACCAAAACAGTGTCCAATAGCTCATGAAAACGGCAGAAACGTGAAAACGCCGAAGTTTTTGGTCATAACTCTCAAACATGTATCGAGTCTTAGGTCGCTAAATCCCCGAACCCCAAAACTGTGGGCAATAACTCATGAAAACAGCCATAATACGCGAAATCGACGAGTTTTTGGTTAGAACTCTCAGACATGTATCGGGTCTAACGAGCCATACACATCCTCGAAACTCGTGACCATGTAGGTAATGGAGCATGAAAACGGCCATAAAACATAAAAACAACAAGTTATTGGTCATGCCCTCAAACATGTATCGGGTCTAATGGTCGTTGTAAATCACCCTGAAACCCTAGAACTGTGAAAATACCTCATGAAAATGGTCATAAAACACAAAAAAGACGATTTTTTGGTCATCGCCTTAAAAATGCAGCGGATCTAACGGTCCATGCAAATCCCCATGGAGCACCAAAACAAAGGTGCAATAGCTCATGAAAAATTCAGAGAAACGCGAAAACGACGAAGTTTTTGGTCATAACTCTCGACATGTATCATGTCTTAGGATCGCTAAATCCTCGAGCGCCAAAACAAAGGTCCAATAGCTCATGAAATGGCCCTAAACGTGAAAAACGACGTAGTTTTTGGTCGAACTCTCAAACATGTATCGGGTCATAGGGTCGCTAAAATCCTCGAACCCCAAAATTGTGGGCAATAACTCGTGAAAACAACCATAATACGAAATCGATGTGTTTTTGGTTAGAACTCTCAAACATGTATCGGGTCTAATGAGCCATACAAATCCCCTCAAAACTCGACCGTAGGTAATAGAGCATGAAAACGCCATAAAATATAAAACAACAAGTTTTTGGTCATGCCTCAAACTTGTATCGGGTCTAATAGTCGCTGTAACTAGCCCTCAAACCCTAGAAATGTGGCAATACCTCATGAAAGCGCCATAAACACAAAACGATAAATTTTTGGTCATCCTCAAACATGCATCGGATCTAATGGTCCATGAAAATCCCCATAGAGCACCAAAACATTATGCAATAGCTCACTAAAATGGCAACTAAACGCTAAAACGACGAGTTTTTGGTCATAACTCTCAGACATGTATCATGTCTTAGGATCGTTGTACAAGCCTCTAGAGCGCCAAAACAGTGTCCAATAGCTCATGAAAATGGTCAGAAACATGAAAAACGAGAGTTTTTGGTATAACTCTCGACATGTATCGGGTCTTAGGGTCGTAAATCCTCGAACCTCAAACTGTGGGCAATAACTCGTGAAAAACAGCCATAATACGCGAAATCAACGAAGTTTTTGGTCGAACTCTCAAACATGTATCGGGTCTAACGAGCCATACAAATCCTCGAAACTCGTGACCGTAGGTAATAGAGCATGAAAACGGCATAAAACATAAAACAACAAGATTTTGATCATGCCCTCAAACATGTATCGGGTCTAATGGTCATTGTAAATCGCTATAAAACCCTAGAAATGTGGCAATACCTCATGAAAGCAGTAATAAAACACAAAAACTAAAAATTTTTGGTCATCCCCTTAAACATGCATCGGATCTAATGGTCCATGCAAATCCCCATGGAGCACAAAAAATGTGTGCAATAGCTCATGAAAACGGCCGTATACGCGAAAACGACGAGGTTTTGGTCATAACTCTCAGACATGTATCGTGTCTTAGGATCGTAGTAAATCCCCCTGGAGCGCCAAAACAGTATCCAATAGCTCATGAAAACGCCGAGAAACGTGAAAACGCGAGATTTTGGTCATAACTCTCAAACATGTATCGTGTTCTAGGTCGCTAAATCCCGAACCCCAAAACTGGGCAATAACTCGTGAAAACAGCCATAATACGTGAAATCGACGAAGTTTTTGGTTAGAACTCTCGAACATGTATCGGTCCAACGAGCCATACACATCCCCGAAACTCGTGACCGTAGGTAATGGAGCATGAAATGGCCATAAAACATAAAACAACAAGTTATTGGTCATGCCTCAAACATGTATCGTGTCTAATGGTCGTAAATCACCAAACCCTAGAACTGTGGCAATACCTCATGAAAACGGCCATAAAACGAAAAACTATTTAATTTTTGGGCATCCCTTAAACATGCATCGGATCTAATGGTCCATGCAAATCCCCATGGAGCACCAAAACAAGGTGCAATAGCTCATGAAAACGGTCAGATACGCAAAAACGAGGTTTTGGTCATAACTCTCAGACATGTATCATGTCTTAGGATTGTAGTAAATCCCCCTGGAGCACCAAAACAGTATCCAATAGCTCATGAAATGGCCAGAACGTGAAAACGACGAAGTTTTTGGTCATAACTCTCAAACATGTATCAGGTCTTAGGGTCGTAAATCCTCGAACCCCAAAACTGTAAGCAATAACTCGTGAAAACAGCCATAATACGTAAATCGACGAAGTTTTTGGTTAGAACTCTAACATGTATCGGTCTAACGAGCCATACACATCCTCGAAACTCGCAGACCGTAGGTAATGGAGCATGAAAACGCCATAAAACATAAAAACAACAAGTTATTGGTCATGCCCTCAAACATGTATCGGGTCTAGTGGTCGTTGTAAATCATCCTGAAACCCTAGAACTGTGGCAATACCTCATGAAAACGGTCATAAAACGCAAAAACGACGAATTTTTGGGCATCCCATTAAACATGCATCGGATCTAATGGTCCATGCAAATCCCTGTGGAGCACCAAAACAGTGTGCAATAGCTCACGAAAAAGGCCATAAAACGAGAAAAATGACGAGTTTTTGGTCAGAAATATCAAACATGTAGCAGTGTCTTAGGATCGCTGTACAACCCCTTGAGCGCCAAAAAGTGTCCAATAGCTCATGAAAACGGTCAGAACGTGAAAACGAGAGTTTTTGGTCATAACTTCAAACATGTATCGGGTCTTAGGGTCGCTAAATCCCCTAGAACCCCAAAACTGGGCAATAACTCGTGAAAATGTACATAATACACTAAATCGACGAAGTTTTTGGTTAGAACTTCAAACATGTATCGGGTCTAACGAGCCATACAAATTCGAAACTCGCGACGTAGGTAATAAAGCATGAAAACGCCATAAAACATAAAAACAACAAGTTTTTGATCATGCCTCAAATATGTATCCGTCTAATGGTCGCTGTAAATAGCCCTAAAACCCTAGAAATGTGGCAATACCTCATGAAAGCGTCATAAACACAAAACGACAAATTTTTGGTCATCCTCAAACATGCATCGGATATAATGGTCCATGCAAATCCCCATGAAGCACCAAAACAAGGTGCAATAGCTCATGAAATGGCCAGAAACGCGAAACGACGAGTTTTTGGTCATAACTCTCATGTATCATGTCTTAGGATCGCTAAATCCTCGAGCGCCAAAACAAAGGTCCAATAGCTCATGAAAACGACTCAGAAACGTGAAAAACGACGCATTTTTTGGTCATAACTCTCAAACATGTATCGGGTCTTAGGGTCGGTAAATCCCCTAGAACCCCAAAACTCAGGCACAACTTGTGAAAACGGCCATAATATGCGAAATCGACGAGTTTTTGATTAGTACTTTCAAACATGTATCGGGTTTAATGAGCCATACAAATCCCCCTGGAAACTCGCACTGTAGGTAATAGAGCATGAAAACAGCCATAAAACATAAAAACAACAAGTTTTGGTCATGCCTCAAACATGTATCGGGTCTAATAGTCATTGTAAATCGCTCAAACCCTAGAACAAAGTGAAAATACCTCATAAAACGGTCATAAAACACAAAAGACGATTTTTGGTCATCGCCTTAAAAATGCACCGGATGTAACGGTCCATGTAAATCCTCATGGAGCACCAAACAAAGGTGCACTAGCTCATGAATACGGCCAGAACGCGAAAACGATTTAGTTTTTGGTCATAACTCTCAAACATGTATCGGTCTTTGTAGGGGTTCGAGCACGGAAAACAAAAATTTTCTACCGATACAAACAAACAAGCCAAGATCTATCTACTAGATTGCAGCAACGAGTCGATGGAATAACTCACCAAGATTCCAAAGTGTTTAACGAGAGCATTCTCGTGGGTGATGTAGTCGCATTTCTTCCGATCTCAAGATCGTAGACGATCCTTCCCAAGGCTGTTTCGCAGCGCCCCTCAGCCGGGTCACACGCTCGGTACTGGACGTAAGACCTTCCTCTCCCTTGTTCCAAGTGCGGAGGTTGTAGCATTCTCGCGATTCCAAAGAAGACAACCTGGCGTACCAAGTAGAGGGAGATCCTGCAGGCTTCTTAAGCCAAAAGTAGTATGGTGGAGCTTATGAGAGAGGCTATTAGTGGTCTAGTAATTAGACACACCAATTAGAAGGCTCTAAACCAATTAGAAGGCTCTAAACCGAATAGCTCTAAACCGGGTCTAGATCTAGGGTTTAGTTTAGAGGATAGGAAACTTGTGTGTGTTGGAGGGGAGGCCCCGCCTCCCTTTATAGGTGGGAGGCTGGCTGGCCAGGAGGGAGGAGTCTCTCCCCAACTCGCCTAGGGCTGGTCAGGCTTGGGAGGAGGACTCTCCCAAGTCGGTTTCCTCCTCTCCTCCCACTTCCCAAAATCGCTTGACTTTCAAACTAGCTGCTTGACTTTTCAATTTAGGATTCAATTTAATCCTTTATTTGGGACAGAAGAACACTTAGTACATGATGCAATCATTCCAACTTGCAATGACACATTCATGTACCCCTTCCTCCGGAGTGCCGGACATTCCGATCTTCTAGAATGTTCCCGATGAAAACACCGAACCATTCCCCAACTCAAACGGACTTTCCTTATATGAATCTTATTCTCCTGACCATTCCGGATCTCCGTGATATCCCGGATCCCATCCGAGACTCAACAACATTCGGTCTCTTTCATAATACCATAACTACTCAAACAACGTCAATCTTATGTGTCTCCCTACGGTTCGTGAATTATGCGACATGATCGAGACACTTCTAACAATAACCAATAGAGGAATCTGGAAATTCATATGGTTCTACATATTTCTACGACACTTTGCATCGAATGAACCACTTACATACGATACCAATTTCCCTTTGTCTCACGATATGTTATTTATCCGAGGTTACGATCGCCGGTATCTCCGCATACCTAGTTCAACCTCACATCGATAAGTACTCTTTTCTCGCTCCGTGATATGTGATCCCTTGTGACCAAGTCACATGCTTGTAAGCTAATTGATGACATTTCACCGAGAGGGCCCAGAGAATATCTATCCGCATGTGGATGGACAAATCCCACTCTTGATCCATGTGTTTCAACCAATACTTTCCTAACACCCAATACCACTTTATAGCCACCCTGTTACGGTGGTGTTTGATGACATCAAAGCATCCATCCAAAGAAAGGTGATATGCATGATCTCATGGTCGAAGGAATTAGGTTACTATGTATCAGAAAGCATATAGCAATTGAACTATTGAAATGACTTGATCTTTATGCTACGCTTGTCTATAGGAGTATGTCCACCATATCATTCTCCTAACGATATGATCTTGTTGTTGATAACATCTCAATGTTCATGATAGGGAAACCACAATCATCAATCAACCAACAAGCTAGTGAAGTATAGAGGCTATACTAGGGACTTCAAATTAAGTTTACAAATCACACAAGTATTAATGTTTCCTAGTTAATACTATTATAGCATGAATGTAAACATTTATCATAAACACAAAGATATAACAATAAACTATATTTATTATCGCCTCTAGGGCATATCTCCAACGCCTCCCACTTGCACTAGAGTCATCTAATCTAGATTACATGGTAATATACCTAACACCCATGGCAGTTTGGTGTTGGTCATGTTTTGCCCTGGAGAGGTTTAGTCAACGGATCCGCCACATTCAGATCTGTGTGTACTTTGCAAATCTTTATATCCCCATCCCGGATATGTTCTCGAATAGCGTGGAAACGCAGCTTGATATGCTTCAGCTTCTTGTGTGACCTTGGTTCTCAAGATTGGCTATGGCGCCCATGTTATCACAAGAGATAGACATTGGGTCCAGCAAGACTAGGAACCACACCCAGCTCAGAATGAACTCTTTCATCCATATCGCTTGTGAAGCCTCCGGCAGCCATGTATTCCGATTCGCTTGAAGATCTCGCCACAACGCTTGCTTTGCACCTCCGCCTAATCACCGCACCATTCAAAATAAATACGATCCGCATTGTGATTTAGAATCATCCGGATCGTGTTCCAACTAGCATCGTGTAACCATTAACAACGAGCTGCTCATCACCTCCATAAGAAAGAACCATATCCTTAGTTCTTCTCAAGTACTTAAGGATGTTTTTGATCACGGTCCAATGATCCACCTCGATCACTTTGATATCTCGCTAGTTAGACTAACAGCATATGCGGCGTCGGGTCTAGTACATAGCATGGCATACATTAGAGATCCTATGGCTGAGGCATAGGGAGTCTTACTCATCTTTTCTCTATCTTCCGATGTCGGACTTTGAGTTTTACCAAGGTCGACATAAACATGGGCAAGAACCCTTTCGCTATCTTCCATTCCAAACCTCTTTAGAACTTTGTCCAAATATGTACTTTTGTGACAATGATATTTCATGCTTCGACCTATCTCTATAAATCTTTATGCCTAATATGTAAGTTGCTTCGCCAAGATCCTTCATTGAAAAACTGTAAATCAAATACTCTTTTACACTATTAAGAAGGTCTACATCATTCTCAATCAACAATATGTCATCCACATACAGATTAAGAATGCTACGTAGCTCCCACTCACGCTCTTGTAAATACAAGCTTCTCCATAAGTTTGTATAAAACCAAAACTTTTGATTACCTTATCAAAACGTTGATTCCAACTTCTGGATGCTTGCTTCAATCCATAGATGGACCGCTGAAGCTTGCATACCTTGTTAGCATCTTTAGGATCGATAAAACCTTTGGGTTGCATCATATACAACTCTTCATCAATGTCTCCATTGAGGAATGCTGTTTGACATCCATCCGCCATATCTCATAATCATAATATGCAGCGATTGCTAACATAATCCTCACAGACTTTAGCTTCGCACCGTGAGAAAGTCTCATCGTAGTCAACTCCTTGAATTTGTTGAAACCCTTTGCATAAGTCGAGCTTATAGACGAATATTACCATCAAGATTCGTTTTCTTCTTGAAAATCCATTTGTTCTCGACAGCCTTCCGCCATCCGGTAAGTCCACCAAAGTCCATACTTGGTTTTCGCATATGGATCCAATCTCGGATTTCATGGCTTCTTGCCATTTATTGAATCGGCTCATCATCGCCTCATATGTCTCGGGTCATCGTGTTGTCCACCAACATGATATTCATAACTAAATCATACTAACTGGAGTGGTACGATTTCGCTGACCTCCGAGGCTTTGTAGCAACTTCAATCAAGTTTCATGATCACCATCAAGAGCTTCCTCTCTTATTGGTGCAGAATCAGAGGGGTTCGTGAGTATGGAAAACAAAATTTTCTATCGTGATACAAACAAACAAGCCAAGATCTATCTACTAGATTGTAGCAACGAGTCGATAGAGGAACTCACCCTCAAGATTCCAAAGCGTTAACGAGCAGATTCTCGTGGGTGATGTAGTCGCATTTTTCCGATCTCAAGATCACAGACGATCTCTTCCAGCTGCTGCTCTCGTTAGCAGCCCCGCAATGGTCACATCGCTCGCACTCGATTTAAGACCTTCCTCTCCCTTGTTCCAGCAAATGGAGGTTGTAGCACTCTCCTCGCGATTCGCAAAGACAACGGGTGGTACCGGAGGTAGGGGAAATCCCGCAGGCTTCGCTTAAGCCAAAAGCAGTATGGTGGAGCTTATGAGAGAGGCTATTAGTGGTCTAGTAATTAGACACACCACCAGAAGGCTCTAAACCAATTAGAAGGCTCTAAACCAATTAGAAGGCTCTAAACCGAAACAGCTCTAAACTGGGTCTAGGGTCTAGTTTCTAGTTTAGAGGATAGGAAACTGTGTGCTAGAGGAGCCCTGCCCTCCTTATATAGGTGGGAGGGCTGGCCGCCATGGGAGGGAGTCCTCCCCAACTCGGCTTGGTGGGCGCCGCTTGGGGAGGAGGACCTTCCCAACCTCGGCCTCCACCTCTTCTCCTCTTTCCACTTTCCAAAACTTGTTGCTGACTTTCAAACTAGCTGCTTGACTTTTCAATTTAGGATTTAAATAAACCCTTTATTTTGGACATGAGAACACTTAGTACATGATGCAATCATTCCAATATGTAATGACACATTCATGTACCCTTCCTCCGGAGTGCCGACATTCCGATTCTTTCTAGAATGTTCCCATGAAACACACCTAACCATTCCCCAACTCAAATGGGACTTCTTATATGAATCTTATTCTCCTGACCATTCCGGATCTCCTCGTGATATCCCGGATCCCATCCGAGACTCGAACAACATTCGCCTCTTTCTCATAATACCATAACTA
This sequence comes from Avena insularis, assembly GCA_023614405.1. NCBI lineage: Eukaryota > Viridiplantae > Streptophyta > Magnoliopsida > Poales > Poaceae > Avena > Avena insularis. The sequence goes on along the minus strand of JAJUPC010000015.1, from coordinate 176,097 downwards.
CTCAAACAACGTCAATCCTTATGTGTCTCACGGCTCGTGAATTATGCGGACATGATCGAGACACTTCAACAATAACCAATAGAGGAATCTGAAATTCATATGGTTCTACATATTTCATTACTTTATGATCGAATGAACCACTTACATACGATACTAATTTCCCCTTTTTGTCTCACGATATAGTTACTTATCCGAGGTTATGATCGCCAGATTCTCGCATACCTAGTTCAACCTCATATCGATAAGTACTTTTCTCGCCCCGTGATATGTGATCCTCAGACCAAGTCACATGCTTGCAAGCTAATTGATGACATTTCACCGAGAGGGCCCAGAATATCTATCCGTCATGTGGATGGACAAATCCCACTTTTGATCCATGTGTTTCAACCAATACTTTCCGAACACCCAATGCCACTTTTTATAACCACCCCGTTACGGTGTGGTGTTTGATGAAATCAAAGCATCCATCCGCAAAGGTGATATGCATGATCTCATGGTCAAGGAATTAGGTTACTATGTATCGTAAAGCATATAGCAATTGAACTATTGAAATGACTTGATCTTTATGCTACGCTTATCTATAGGAGTATGTCCATCACATCATTCTCCTAATGATATGCCCCCGTTGTTAATAATATCTCTATGTTCATGATCAGGAAACAATGATCATATATTAACCAACAAGCTTAGTTTAACAAGAGGCTTTACTAGGACTCTTTTGTTTACAAATCACACAAGTATTAATGTTTCGTTAATACAATTATAGCATGGTATGTAAACATTTATCATAAGTGTGAAGATATGATAATAACCACTTTATTATTGCCTCTGGGCATATCTCCAACAGTCTCCCACTTGCACTAGAGTCAATAATCTAGTTTCAAACTTTGTGTTTTCAACACCTATGGCTTTCCTAAGGTATGTACACGATTGCTAGTGGTCAATCGATTCCTGATCTCGACACTCTGTGTCCGTGTGTAATTGCATGTCTTTAAGGCCTCACGATCACTCATTCTTTAATGAGATGGCTTTGTATAAATTTGGTCCTTCGGTGTGACCTTTAGTTCTTTGGGGTTAAAACATGTTTGACAATATTGTCGCATAACATCTTCATAGTATTATCCCATTGAACTACACCTGGTTTGATAACAAACTTCGACACAAATGCCCTCTTTTGCTGCTATAATAGCAGTCATATATACTTAGCCTTTTGTTGTAGTATCTGTCACAATGTCTTAACTTTGAACTCATCCAAATCCATTATGGAACTTACTTTCCATTATATTGTGCCACCCTTAGTTTAGATTGAGATAAACTTAATTTGTACTTCGTGACAAAGCTAGTATCAATGTAGTACTTTACAATGAACTAACGATCTATTTGTCACTTACAACAATAATATACTCTTAGTTCTTCCAAAAGATCATAAGAATATTCTTACTATCGTCCAATGATCATTTTATGAATCATTCCGGTATATGCTCATAACATTTAGAGCATAGGACATATCCGATTTGTACATATCACAAAGATGATCGATATAAATATTTTTGTGATTTCATACATCAAGTATCAATCTATACTTGAATCTTTGTTACACTTATCAAATGTCAATACACTTGAATATATCATCAACATTGAACTCTTTCAATCCTTTCTGCAACAAGAACCTTTCTTGTAGTTTCTATATTGAATTCATTCAATATCTCGCCTATGTACTTCCGCACAACCATATTAGCGCCTATTGATGCCAAATATTTGGTTTTGCCTAAGTCTTCATCGGGATGAAATTCTTAATATGTGTTAATAAAAGATACATTATTTCCAATCAACAACATGTCTTCCACATAATGTATTAGAAACATGTCTTAGGGCGCCCCACTTAATTTCTTGTAAAATGCAAGCATCTTCATTGTCTCCTATGAAATTAAACTCTTTAACAGCTTTCATCTTAATGAAGATTCCAACTCCGCTTATGCTTACTTCAACCATTGAAGTTTGCATATGCTTTAGCATCCTTTGAATTAACAAAACCCTTTGGACCGTGTCATGCACACGCCCCAGGTAACCATTCTATTAGAAGAACTTGTTTTGTTTATTCTACTACCACATAACAAATTATATGTAGTGGTTGCTACATTAACTGCCTCCAGACTAAAAATCGCTATGAAAGATCAAATCTTGTCATATACAACCTTGAACATTGTTGTGAACTCTTTCCCAACATGTCGACTATTTCATAGATGTGAAACATCCATGTCTACTTTTTATAGATCCAAACACAAATGCAAGGTCTTACACCTTATTCGATGGTACTTAAAGGTCAAAACTTGATTTCGGTATGGAACTATCACGATTATATGGCTTCAAGCCATTTGACGGAGTCGTGGCCCATCATCGCTTCTTTGCATGTAGTAGGTTCATTATTCTCAACAATGATTCAACCTCAAATCTTGGTATTTGATTGTTCATCCGACCTACTTGTTTCAATAGAAACTTAGATCTCCGTGACTACAACCTTTGAGGCACGTGAGCCATGAGCATTGTTGTCGCCTCCTAACACTTTTTCAGGTCAAGCAAGACTCTCACATATAGCTAAGGTTCCTTTTAACCTTATCAAAGTTCTATTGTCCTCCCACTTAACTTTTCTAAAAATTCTTCTCAAAGAAACTTGACGCTCTAAGCGACAAACACTTTTGTCTCCGTGTTTATGGAGGAATACTTAACATTTTTACATAGACAGGTTTATCCGACTTTGGTTGCACACATCTTTCTTATGCATAGCATACCAATGTTTTAAGAAAAGACTACTTGGGTTTTATCCCAAACCATAACTTTATATGGTGTCATTTCAGCGGATTATGATGAAGCTCTTTCAAGGGAAAAAACGTAATCTCTAAAGCTTTTTAATCTTTAAAATATAATGGCAGTTTTATAAATTATACCTTCGATCTTTACCATGTCAAACAAGGTTCAATTACATATCTCAACGCCCATACTCTTATGGTGTTTCGGGAAATGCAAATCCACTAACTATTCCATAAATCTTTAGGTATTATGCTAAACTTGTAACTTAAATATCTTCCTTATGATCTTATCATAAACTATTCATATTCTTGTTACAATGATTTTGCACTTCATCTTGAAAATCTTTCAACTTTTCAAATATTTCATACTTCATCCTTATTAAGTAAATATTCATATTCACTCAAATTTTCGGAGAAAGTATATGAAGTTGAAATCCATCGCCTCGACTACACATAATGGAGTTCGTACAACAATATGCACAAGTTCCAATAAGCTAGTCTTTCGCTCCCTTTGGCCTATGAACTAAGTTTTAATTATCTCTAGGAAAGTTTCACAAACGTCATTTGATCAAAATCAAAAGACTCCAAAATTCCATCCACATGGAGTTTCTTCATGTTTTCTTTCCAATATAATTTAAACCATGATGTCACTTCCTAAGTGATCTTTCAATCAATTTGTCTTTCACATTTTAGCACTAGTTTTATGGATGTGGTTTCTCCAACGAGATTTGTGAATCATCCATCTTTATGGATTACGCAATTATTTGAACAACCTTTGTTCTCATAATACCGATAAAACAAATCTTGAAGGCAAGCTTTGATGTTTAACGAGCAAATACAATAACCCTTTATTTGTTTTCGGTGAACATCATCACATATTCTTTTGCTAGTTACTTAGGCTATTGTAGTTCATGAATTGTGTTGTTTCGTATGACTATTCTACACCAACAAATTCAGTATCAAATACTTAAGAACCACATTGTTTAATAAGCAAAGAATATAGCCATAACACGATATCATCTATATACTTAAACCGAACAATTCTAGTCTTTTCTTTTCTGCCATATACTTATGAGATTCTCTTCAAAGATTTCCTTTTCTCGCTTGAAAGAATCTATCAACATCAATAGTGGAGTCATACTTATGACACATAGTCCAAAGCGGTATAGTTAAATACCAATGTCTTCGAACTTGCACTTTGAAGCAGATCACCATTATCAAATATTTGGTGTTCTTTCAAATTCCTTTCTTTAGTAATCTCTTTGGTGTAGTAAACATTTTACCTACATCAAATATTCACCTCATCATGGATTTATCCATGATCAAGCTACTTAGCTTATAATGGTGAATCGCGAGTATAATGTTGCTTCCAAACCTTTGGAGATTAGGACAACTAGTGTTCCTAACCTTTTGCAAATTCTCATCAAATATGAGAACATGACTTTGCTATATTATACTCTATCATGTTGTAACTAAAACTTCGCTTCAGATATCACAATATCTTCCACACATCATGGTTTCAAACAACTTTTCAGATCCTAGATAACCTTTGATATTAAGACAATCTTGAATATCAAGAATCATGGAGACAAACATGATACTCAAATACTAACACTTGGAATTGTCACCTTGTTTTAATACTAATTATTAAACTTTATGGAGTAACTGAACTTACTGAAAGTTTGCAATAGGACTTTTAAACTTTAGATTAACACTTCAAAACAATACGATACCAACAGAAAGTAACTAACCAGAATTCTATAGTTCTATCATCTCAATTATAACTAACGCAAGGTGGTAAACAGATGCCAATGACTACAAATAACTATGCAAATTCACTTTGATTTAGTTTATGATAAATTGAGTTCTAATTAATAATTAAATTAACCTAGGTGAACTCCCCACCAAAACAACATCCTCACATTGTTTTAGTGATCACACCCAACCAAATCCACCACATCAAAACCATCATCACGAGAGTTGATGCAGCTTCAATGGCTAACAATCAACATGTTCATCATATCTACTATATGACTCCATGCTTTACCTTTCGCATCCGGTTCCCGAGGCCATGCGTCCACATGCTAGGCCTGGCCAAGATCAAACCTTAGCTACCGACAAGCAAATCTGGCTTGTTTACGCTTGTATTCAATTCGCTGAATCAAAGACACCCGATCATCACGTGGTGCTTCAAGCGAAGCTTTGGCAACGGTGCATACTAAGGGTGAACACTTTAGAAATTGAAATTTATGTGATGAGGGATCATCTTATAATGCTACCATTGTTCATTAAGCAATACAAGATGCATAAAGGATTAACATCACATGCAATTCATAATATGTGATATGATATGGTTTTCTTCTTGTGCTCCGATTCCATCTTCAAGCACCTAACATGATCTCCATCATCACCGCATAGCATCAAGGTCAATGATGCTTCTTCATGGTTGTCGCCCACCAGTCAACTATTACAACTTTTTTGAATAGACACGCAGGTCTAACAGAAATTAAAGACAACCATATATTCTCGCCGCTGCCAACTTACAATAAGGAACATTGCATACATCAAATATAATCACAATCATGGCCATATCACATCATCAAGACACCCTGCAAAAACAAAGTTAGACGCTTCTACTTTCTTTGCATATTTTACGTGGTTTGGGGCTTTCAATAAGTGTCGCTCTAACTTTAATAACAAGAACTACAACATTGATACTAGCATTGTTGATCACCTGTAAATTGGATCTTTACTATGCTAGGAGAAACAGTACCCGCAAAGCCACTTATGCAATATGTTGCATGTTGCTGGAGCAAGTCTCATGAACGGCGTCATGTAAGGTTAGCCCGGGCCGCCCATCCCAACATATCGCAAGATGCAAAGTACACAAAAAGCAATCTTCAATAAAGCATCAATGCCCACAATGACTATTGTGTTCTACTGCAGGCAACAGATCTACATATAGACCAGGCTCGACACCATCAGAGGGGTTCGAGCATGGAAAACAAAATTTTCTATCAGATACAAACAAACAAGCCAAGATCTATCTACTAGATTGTAGCAACGAAGTCGATAGAGGAACTCACCCTCAAGATTCTAAAGCGTTAATCTAGAGCAGATTCTCGTGGGTGATGTAGTCGCATTCTTTCCGATCTCAAGATCGCAGACGATCTCTTCCAGCGCTGCTCCCCAGAGCGCCCCTAGCCGGTCACATCGCTCGGGTACTGGACGAAGACCTTCCTCTCCCTTGTTCCAAAGAAGTGGAGGTCAGAAGATTTCTCATGATTCCGAAGACAACGGTGGTAATGAGGTAGAGGGAATCAGCAGGGCTTCGCTTAAGTCAAAAGTAGTATGGTGGAGCTTATGAGAGAGGCTATTAGTGGTCTAGTAATTAGACACACCACCAGAAGGCTCTAAACCAATTAGAAGGCTCTAAACCATTAGAAGGCTCTGAACCGAAACCTAAAACAGCTCCAGGGGTCTAGGGTCTAGTTTCTAGTTTAGAGGATAGGAATCAGTGTGCTAGGAGGGAGCCCCGCCTCCTTATATAGGTGGGAGGGCTGGCCAAGGGAGGGGAGTCCTCCCCAACTCGGCTTGGTGGGCGCCGCTGGTGAGGAGGACTCCTTCCCAACTCGGCCTCCACCTCTTCTCCTCTTTTCCACTTTCCAAACTTGCTGCTTGACTTTCAAACTAGCTGCTTGACTTTTCAATTTAGGATTTAAATAAACTTTTATTTTGGACAGCTGAGAACACTTAGTACATGATGCAATCATTCCAATATGTAATGACACATTCATGTACTCCTTCCCTCCGAGTGCCGACATTCCAGATTCTAGAATGTTCCCGGCGAAAACACCGAACCATTCCCCAACTCCAAATGGGACTTCTTATATGAATCTTATTCTCCTGACCATTCCGGATCTCCTCGTGATATCCCGGATCCCATCCGAGACTCAACAACATTCGCCCTTTCATAATACCATAACTACTCAAACAACGTTAACTTATGTGTCCCTCCTACGTTCGTGGAATTATGCGACATGATCGAGACATCTCAACAATAACCAATAGAGGAATCTGAAATTCATATTCTACATATTTCTACGATTACATTAAGCATCGAATGAACCACTTATATACGATACCAATTTCCCTTTGTCTCACGATATAGTTACATTTATCCGAGGTTATGATCAGCGCAGATCTTCGCATACCTAGTTCAACCTCACATCGATAAGTACTCTTTCTCGCTCCCGTGATATGTGATCCCTTGTGACCAAGTCACATGCTTGCAAGCCAATTGACGACATTTCACCAGAGGGCCTGTAGAATATCTATCCGCCATGTGGATGGACAAATCCCACTTGATCCATGTAGTTTCAACCAATACTCTTCCTAACACCCAATGCCACTTTATAACCACCTCGTTACGGTGTGGTGTTTGAAGACATCAAAGCATCCATCCCAAGAAAGGTGATATGCATAGATCTCATGGTCAAGGAATTAGGTTACTATGTATCGAAAGCATATAGCAATTGAACTATTGAATGACTTTGATCTTTATGCTACGCCATTCATTATCTATAGGAGTATGTCCATCACATCATTCTCCTAATGATATGACCCTGTTGTTAATAACATTCTATGTTCATGATCGAAACAATGATCATATATTAACCAACAAGCTAGTTTAACAAGAGGCTTTACTAGGACTCTTTTATGTTTACAAATCACACAAGTATTAATGTTTCCCTGTTAATACAATTATAGCATGGTATGTAAACATTTATCATAAGTGTGAAGATATGATAATAACCACTTTATTATTGCCTCTTGGGCATATCTCCAACAGAACCACGTGAACTTCTTCCTAAGGCTGCGCTCGCAATTTCGAGAGAGTTCACAACCTCGCCGAGTTCTACTTTCTTCCAGTCACTTTTTCGAGAGAAATTCTTCTAGAAAGGATCCATTCTTAGCAACGAAGATTTTGCTTCGGATCTATGATAGAAGGTATACCCACAGTTTCCTTCGCATCCTATGAAGACGATTTTTCCGCTTTGTTCAAGCTTGTCCGTCAGAATTCTTTACATAGTCAAGATCCCCAAACTTTAAGGAACGTATACAATTTAGGTTTCTTCCCAAACCATAATCATACGGTGTCGCTTAACGGATTTAGATTGTGTCTCTATTTAAAGTGAATGCGGTCAAGTTTCTAATGCATAACCCCAAAAATGATAGTGGTAAATCTGTAAGTGACATCACAGAATCCAACCATATCTAAGAGAGTTCGACACGACACTCAGTCATACACCATTACGCGGTGTTCTTTAAGGTGTCAATCATGAAAGTATTCCACATTTCTTCAAATGCTCGCCAAACTGTGAATTTAGATATTCACCTCCACGATCGTAACGTAGAAATTTAATCTTCTTGTTACGCTGATTCTCTACCTCACTTTGAAACTCCTTAAACTTCAAAGTTTCGGACTTATGTTTCATGAAATAGATATACCCATATTCACTCAAATCATCCGTGAAGGTAAGAACATAACGATAACCATCGCTACGATGCTACACTCATTGGACCACACACATCGGTATGTATGATTTCCAATAAGTCCGTAGCTCGCCCATCATACCGTAAAATGGAGTCTTAGTCATTTTACCCATCGACATGCTTCGCATCTTTCAAGTGATTCAAAATCAAGTGATTCAAGAAGTCCATCGGAATGGAGTTTCTTCACACGCCACTCCAATGTGATCAAGACGCAAAGCGTTACATATAGGTCGAAGTTATCGCTGATTTCAATCGCTTAGCCTCAATGTTATTAATATGTGCATTTCTACCATCGAGATTCAACAAGAATAGACCATCTATCAAAGGTGCATGTGCATAAAACATATTACTCATATAAATCGAACAACCATTATTCTCGGATTTAACAAGTAACCGCCTCAAGAATAAACAAGATCCCGATAATGTTCATGCTTAACGCAGTACCAAACAACAATTATTTAAGTATAAACTAATCCCGGCGGTGATGAAGAGAAAGTGCTTCACCGCCATCACATCAACCTTGATCCGCTTCACGCCGCATCGTCACCTCGCTCTTCACTAGCTTCCGCTTATTCTCAGCCCTGCTTCGAGTTACAAATATGAGCAACCGAACCAAAGATCAAATACCTGTGCACTAATACTAACACTAGTGAGATACACATCAATAACATGTATATTTATATACCTTTCTTCTTGATGTTGCCGCTCTTCAACCGCCAAGTACTTTGGGCAATTCCGCTCAAAGGACCTTCTCCCTGGCAAGAAAAGCACCAAGATCGCTTGGGTCCAGCCTTGTCCTCTTCGTCAAGCGGGCAACTTTTCTTACCAATTCTTCTGAAGTGTCCTTTGCTTAGATTCTGCCTTTCTTGAATTTGGTGGTCTTATTGACCATCAACACTTGGTGCTCTTTCTGATCTCCACTTCTGCAGATTTTAACATAGCAAATAGTTCGCAACTCTTGTTCATGTTCTGCATGTTGTAGTTCATCACAAAGTTCTTGTAACTTGGTGGTAGTGATTGAGGATGCGTAAACCCTCAAAGTATTAGGAATCACTATACCCAAACTTTGAAGGTTTATTTATGTGCTGCACATTTTAAGCACATGCTCACCGACGGAGCTACCTCTTCCATCTTGCAGCTAAAGAACTTTTCGTAAGCTTCATAACTTTCAATTGCCGCATGAGTCTCAAAGATTAATTTGAGATCCTCGACAATGGGCCATCATATGGATCTGACTCTTCAAACCTTTTCTCAAGTCTGATTCTAAACCATACAAGATAGCACACTGAACTATGGAGTACCGATTCTTCCGAGCAGGTAAACATTCTTTACTTCATCGGTAGCATCAGCGTGTGTGGGTCACCTAGCGTGCATCCAAAGATTACAGGTCAAATTACCAGCTGTGAGGACAATCTCAAATTGGAACCAATCCAAGTTGCTTCCCCATTGTTTTTCAACTTTTCTTTCTCTAGGAACGCATTAAAATTGATGGTAGGCTGCCATTGATCTACAAACATATTTGCAATAGTTTAGACTAAGTTTATGACAAATTGAGTTCAAATTAATAATGAAATTAAACTAGGTGAACTCCCACCAAAACAACATCCCTCACATTGTTTTAGTGGGATCACATGAAACTAAATCCACTACATCAACTCCATCATCACGAGAGAGCTTGATATAGTTTTAATGGCTAACAATCATCATGTTCATCATATCTACTATATGATCTATGCTTTGCCTTCGCCATCCGCGTTCTCGAGGCTGGCGTCTGCACATGCTAGGGCTCTGGTCAAGACAAACCCTTATTACCGAAGCCTGCGATAAGCAAATCTGGCTTGCTTACGCCAGTATTCACCAAGGAATCAAAGACACCCGGTATCATCACGCGTGGTGCTTCGGGCGTTAAAGCTTTGGCAACGGGTGCATACTAAGGGTGAACACTTTAGAACTTGAAATTTATGTGGCATGAGGGATCATATTATAATGCTACCGTCAGTTTACTAAGCAATACAAGATGCATAAAGGATTAACATCACATGCAATTCATAATATGTGATATGATATGGCTCTTTCTCTTTAAAGCTTCCGATTCCATCTTCAAGCACTAACATGATCTCCATCATCACCGCAGATACAGCATCAAGGTCAATGACGCTTCTTCATGGTTGTCGCCCACCAGCTTCAACTATTACAACTATTTTGAATAGACACGGTGTCTTAATAGAAATTAAAGACAACCATATGTTATTCTCGCCAAGGCTGTTAACTTACATAATAAGGAACATTAGTATACATCAAATATAATCACAATCATGGCCATATCACATCATCAGACACCTCGCAAAACAAAGTTAGGACGCCTCTACTTTCTTTTTTTGCATATTTTACGTGGTTTGGGCATGCGTTTCAATAAGTGTCGTTTAATCATTACTTAACAAGAACCATTGAACATTGATACTAGCATTTGCTGATCACCTGCTAAATTGGATCTTTACTATGCGTTAGGAGAAACAGTGCACCCGCAGTAAAGCCACTTATGCAATACGAAAGGTTGCATGTTGCTGCGGAGCAAGTCTCATGAACGATGTCATGTAAGGTTAGCCCGGCCGCTTATCCCAACATACCGCGAAGATGCAAAGTACACAAAAAAGCAATCTGCCACAAAAGCATCAATGCTCATTAATGACCATTGTGTTCTACTGCGTAAATGATCTATATAGACACGGCTCGACACACACTGTAGGGGGTTCAGCATGGAAAAACAAAAATTTTCACCGTGAGCGACAAACAAACAAGCCAAGATCTATCTACTAGATTTGCAAGCAACAAATCTAGTCGATGGAATAACTCCACCGAAGATTCCAGTGTTAATCCAGAGCAGATTTCGTGGGTGATGTAGGTCGTGATTTCTTCCGATCTCAAGATCGCGTGAGACGTATCCTTCCGCGCCGCTGTTCTCTAGCAGCCTCAAGTGAGTTTCCAATGTCACACGTTTCGCAGATTTCGACTCTAAGACCTTCCTCTCCTTGTTCCAAAGAAGGCCATGAGGTTTAAAGACTCTTCCTCAAGGATTCCGTAAGCAAGACAACGGCGTGGTAGGCCTAAGGGTAGAGGGGAGATCTGCAGGCTTTACGCCTTAAGGGTCCGGAAAAGCGAGTATGGTGGAGCTTTATGAGAGAGTGCTTATTAGTGGTCTAGTAATTAGGACACACCCAATTAGAAGGCTCTAAACTAATTAGAAGGTTTCAAACCCAAATGCCTACTAAACCGGGGTCTAGGGTCTAGGTTTAGTTTAGGAGAGGATAGGAAACTTGTGTGTGTTGGAGGGGAGGCCCTGCCCTCCCTTTTTATAGGTGGGAGGGCTGGCTGCCAGGAGGGAGTGAGTCTCCCAACCTCGTGGCCTAGGGAGGCGCGCCACGCTGCTGGGGAGGAGGACTCTCTCCCCAAGTCGGTCTCCACCTCCCTCCTCCTTTCCCACTCTCCCAAAACTTGCCGCTTGACTTTCAAACTAGCCGCTTGACTTTTTCAATTTAGGATTCAATTTAATCCTTTATTTGGGGACAGCAAGAACACTTAGTACATGGATGCAATCATTCCAACTTGCAATGACACATTCATGTACCCCCTTCCCTCCTGAGTGTCGTATATCTGGACCTTCTAGGAATGTTCCCGAGTGAAAACACCTAACCATTCCCAACCCCAAACGGGACTTTCCCTTGGTATGAATCTTTATTCTCCGGACTCATTCGGATCTCCTCGCGGATATCCCGGATCCCATCCGAGACTCTTCAACAACATTCGCCCCTTTTCTATAGCATACCATAACTACTCAAACAACGCTGAATCTTAAGTGTCTCCCTAGCGGTTCGTGAATTTGTGCTGATATGATCGAGGACATCTCCTAAATAATAACCAATAGAGGAATCTGAAATTCATATGGGTTCCTTAAGATGCCTCGTACGATTACCTATTGCGATCGAATGAACCACTTACATATATCGATAATACCAATTTCCTTTTGTCTCGACGACATATAAGTTACTTATCCGAGGTTATGATCGCTTCGGTATTCTGCGACATACCTAGTTCAACTGCCTCATATCGATAAGTACTCTTTTCTGCTCCCTGATATAGGATCCCTTGTGACCAAGTCACATGCTTAAAGCGTTAATTGGATGGACATTTCACCGAGAGGGCCCGTGAGAATATCTGACCGTCATTATGTGGATGGACAACCTCACTCTTGATCCATGTGTTTCAAATCCAATACTTCTCTCTCAACACCCATAATACCACCTTTAGCACACCCCATAAAGGTGTTTGATGATTATCAAAAGCACTCCATCCAGTAAAGGTGATATGCATGATCTCATTTGTCGAAGGAATTAGGCTACTATGTATCGTAAAGCATATAGCAATTGCCTAACTATTGAAATGACTGATCTTTTATACGCTACGCTTGTTTATAGGGAGTATATCCACCATCATTCTCCTGAACGATATGATCTTGTTGTTGATAACATCTCAATGTTCATGACAAAGTGTGGGAAAACCACAATTATCAATCAACCAACAACAAAGCTAGGTGGGAAGTGCTAGAGCGTCCATACTAGGGACTTCCCCAAATTAAGCTTAGCAAATCACACAAGTATTAATGGTTTCCTTTTGTTATCATACTATTATAGCATGAATGTAAAACATTTATCATAAAACAATAAAGATATATAATAACTACATTTATATTACGCTCTAAGATATTCCAACAGTATCGGTCAATGGTCGTTGTAAATCGCCCTGAAACCCTAGAACTGTGGCAATACCATGAAACGGTCATAAAACACAAACAAGATTTATTTTTTCGTCATCGATTTAAAATGAATCAATGTAATGGTCTATGCAAACTCATGGAGCACCAAAGGGAAGTAATAGCTCAAGAAAACGAAGTCAAAAGGGAAAAACATTTGAAGTTTGGTCATAACTATCGACACATGTATCATGTCTTAGGATCAAGAGAATCCTCTCGGAGCTGAACAAGGTACAAGAGCCCATGAAACGGCCCTAAAACGCAAAAACCAGCAGCAGGTGTTGGGTCATAACTCTCAAACATGTATCGGGGTCTTAGGGTCCTCGTTGTAATCCCCTAGAACCCCAAACTGTGGCAATAACTTCGTGAAAACAACCATAATACAGCGAAATCGACGAGGTTTTTGGTTAGAACTCTCAAACATTTATCTACAACGAGCCATACAAATCCGAAACTCGCCCTTTAGGTAATAGAGCATGAAAAGCGGCCATAAAACATAAAAACAAAAAGTTTTTGGTCATGCCCTCAAACATATCGGGTCTAATAGGTGGCTGTAAACGCATACGAAACCTTAGAACTGTGGCAATACCACATGAAAACGGTCATAAAACACAAAAACGACGAATTTTTGGGCATCCCCTTAAACATGCATCAGATCTAAAATGGTCCATGCAAATCCCCATGGAGCACCAAAACAGTGTGCAATAGCTCATGAAAACGGTCGTAAAACGCGAAAACGACGAGTTTTTGGTCATAACTCTCAAACATGTATGATGTCTTAGGATCATTGTAAATCCCCCTGGAGCGCCAAAACAGTGTCCAATAGCTCATGAAAACGGCCGTAAAACGTGAAAAACGACGAGTTTTTGGTCATAACTCTCAGACATGTATCGGGTCATAGGGCCGTTGTAAATCCCCCTGGAATCCCAAAACTAAGCGATAACTCGTGAAAACACTGTGTCTGAAATCGATGAGCTTTTGGTTAGAACTCTCAAACATGTATCGGGTCTAACGAGCCATACAAATCCCCCTGGAAACTTGCACTGTGTAGGTAATAGAGCATGAAAACGGCCATAAAACATAAAAACAACAAGTTTTTGGTCGTGCCCTCAAACATGTATCGGGTCTAATAGTCATTGTAAATCGCCCTGAAACCCTAGAACCGTGAAAATACCTCATGAAAACGGTCATAAAACACAAAAAAGACGATTTTTTGGTCATCGCCTTAAAAATGAATCGGATGTAACGGTCCATGCAAATCCCCATGGAGCACCAAAACAGTGTGCAATAGCTCATGAAAACAAGTCGTAAAACGCGAAAACGACGAGTTTTTGGTCATAACTCTCAGACATGTATCATGTCTTAGGATCAAGTAAATCTCGAGCGCCAAAACAAAGGTCCAATAGCTCATGAAAACGGCCGTAAAACGTGAAAAACGACGAGTTTTTGGTCATAACTCTCAGACATGTATCGGGTCATAGGGCCGTTGTAAATCCCCCTGGAATCCCAAAATTGTGGGCAATAACTCGTGAAAACAGCCATATTACCCGAAATCGACAAGTTTTTGGTTAGAACTCTCAAACATGTATCGGGTCTAATGAGCCATACAAATCCCCCTGGAAACTCGCACTGTAGGTAATAGAGCATGAAAACGGCCATAAAACATAAAAACAACAAGTTTTTGGTCATGCCCTCACACATGTATCGGGTCTAATAGTCATTGTAAATCGCCCTGAAACCCCAGAACTATGAAAATACCTCATGAAAACGGTCATAAAACACAAAAAGACGATTTTTTGGGCATCCCCTTAATAATGCATCAGATCTAATGGTCCATGCAAATCCCCATGGAGCACCAAAACAGTGTGCAATAGCTCATGAAAACGGCCGTAAAACGCGAAAATGACGAGTTTTTGGTTATAACTCTCAAACATGTAGCAGGTCTTAGGATCGTTGTACAAGCCCCTAGAGTGTCAAAATAGTGTCCAAGAGCTCATGAAAACGGCCGTAAAACATGAAAACGAGAGTTTTTGGTCCTAACTCTCAAACATGTATCGGGTCTTAGGGTCGTTGTAAATCCCCCTGGAACCCCAAAACTGTGGGCAATAACTCGTGAAAAACAGCCATAATACGCGAAATCATAAAGTTTTTGGTTAGAATCTCAAACATGTATCGGGTCTAATGAGCCATACAAATCCCCCCTGGAAACTCGCACTGTAGGTAATAGAGCACGAAAACGGCCATAAAACATAAAAACAACAAGTTTTTGATCATGCCCTCAAACATGTATCGGGTCTAATGGTCGTTGTAAATCTCCCTGAAACCCTAGAAATGTGGCAATACCTCATGAAAGCAGTCATAAAACACAAACGCCGAATTTTTGGTCATCCCCGGAAACATGCATCGGATCTAATGGTCCATGCAAATCCCCATGGAGCACTAAAACAGTGTGCTATAGCTCATGAAAACGGCCATTATAACCTAAAACCACGAGTTTTTGGTCATAACTCTCAAACATGTATCATGTCTTAGGATTGTTGTAAATCCCCCTGGAGTGCCAAAACAGTGTCCAATAGCTCATGAAAACGGCCGTAAAACGTGAAAAAGACGAGTTTTTGGTCATAACTCTCAAACATGTATCGGGTCTTAGGGTCGTTGTAAATCCTCCTAGAACCCCAAAACTGTGGGCAATAACTCGTGAAAACAGCCGTAATACGCGAAATCGACGAGCTTTTGGTTAGAACTCTCAAACATGTATCGGGTCTAACGAGCCATACAAATCCCCCTGGAAACTTGCACTGTGTAGGTAATAGAGCATGAAAACGGCCATAAATATAAAAACAAAAGTTTTTGGTCATGCCCTCCAACGTGTATCGGGTCTAATAGTCATTGTAAATCGCCCTGAAACCCTAGAACTGTGAAAATACCTCATGAAAACGGTCATAAAACACAAAAAAGACGATTTTTTGGTCATCGCCTTAAAATGCATCGGATATAACGGTCCATGCAAATCCCATGGAGAACCAAAACGAGTGTGCAATAGCTCATGAAAATTGTCGTAAAACGCGAAAGCCTTGAGTTTTGGTTATAACTCTCAACATGTATCATGTCTTAGGATGGCTGTAAACTCGAGCGCCAATAACGGTCCAATAGCTCATGAAAGCGGCCGAAACGTGAAAAACGAGTTTTTGGTCATATTATCAAACATGTATCGGGTCATAGGGTCGTTGTAAATCTCGAACCCCAAAACTGTGGGCAATAACCGTGAAAACAGCCATAATACGTGAAATCGGCGAAGTTTTGGTTAGAACTCTCAAACATGTTTGGGTCTAACGAGCCAGACAAATCCCCCTAGAAACTCGCCTGTAGGTAATAGAGCATGAAAACGGCCATAAAACATAAAACAACAAGTTTTGATCATGCCCTCAATGTATCGGTCTAATGGTCGTTGTAAATAGCCCTAAAACCCTAGAAATGTGGCAATAACTCACGAAAGCAGTCATAAAACACAAAAACGACAAATTTTTGCTCATCCCCTGAAACATGCATCGGATCTAATGGTCCATGCAAATCCCCATGGAGCACCAAAACAGTGTGCAATAGCTCATGAAAAAAGGCATAAAACGCGAAAACGACGAGTTTTTGGTCATAACTCTCAGACATGTATCATGTCTTAGGATCGTAATAAATCCCCCTGGAGCGAAAAAACAGTGTCCAATAGCTCTTGAAAATGGCCTTAAAATGTGAAAAACGACGAGTTTTTGGTCATAACTGTCAAACATGTATCGGGTCTTAGGGTCGTTCTAAATCCCCTTGGAACCCTAAAACTGTGGGCAATAACTCGTGAAAACAGCCATAATACGCGAAATCGACGAGGTTTTGGTTAGAACTCTCAAACATGTATCGGGTCTAACGAGCCATACAAATCCCCTTGGAAACTCGCACTGTGTAGGTAATAGAGCATGAAAACGGCCATAAAACATAAAAACAACAAGTTTTTAGTCGTGGCCTCAAACATGTATCGGGTCTAATAGTCATTGCAAATCGCCCTGAAACCCTAGAATTGTGGCAATACCTCATGAAAACGGTCATAAAACACAAAAAAGATGATTTTTTGGACATCGCCTTAAAAATGAATCGGATGTAACGGTCCATGCAAATCCCAATGGAGCACCAAAACAGTCTGCAATACCTCATGAAAACGGTCGTAAAACGCGAAAACGACGAGTTTTTGGTCATAACTCTTAGACATGTATCATGTCTTATGATCGTTATAAATCCCCCTGGAGCGCCAAAACAGTGTCCAAGAGCTCATGAAAACGGCCGTAAAACGTGAAAAACGACGAGTTTTTGGTCATAACTCTCAAACATGTATCGGGTCTTAGGGTCGTTGTAAATACTCCTGGAAGCCCAAAACTATGGGCAATAACTCGTGAAAACAGCCATAATACGCGAAATTGAGGAGTTTTTGGTTAGAACTCTAAAACATGTATCGGGTCTAACGAGCCATACAAATCCCCCTAGAAACTCGCACTGTAGGTAATAGAGCATGAGAACGACCATAAAACATAAAAACAACAAGTTTTTGTTGATGCCCTCAAACATGTATCAGGTCTAATGGTCGTTGTAAATCGCCCTGAAACCCTAGAACTATGGCAATACCTCATGAAAACGTTCATAAAACACGAAAACGACGAATTTTTGGCCATCCCCTTAAACATGCATCGGATATAATGGTCCATGCAAATCCCCATGGAGCACCAAAACAGTGTGCAATAGCTCATGAAAACGGCCGTAAAACGCGAAAATGACGAGTTTTTGGTTATAACTCTCAAACATGTAGCAGGTCTTAGGATCGTTGTACAAGCCCCTGGAGCGTCAAAACAGTGTCCAATAGCTCATGAAAACGGCCGTAAAACGTGAAAAACGAGAGTTTTTGGTCATAACTCTCAAACATGTATCGGGTCTTAGGGTCGTTGTAAATCCCCCTGGAACCCCAAAACTTTGGGCAATAACACGTGAAAACAACCATAATACGCGAAATCAACGAGTTTTTGGTTAGAACTCTCAAACATGTATTGGGTCTAACGAGCCATACAAATCCCCTTGGAAACTCGTACCTTGTAGGTAATAGAGCATGAAAACGGCCATAAAACATAAAAACAACAAGTTTTTGGTCATGCCCTCAAACATGTATCGGGTCTAATGGTCGTTGTAAATCGCCCTGAAACCCTAGAAATGTGGCAATACCTCATGAAAGCAGTCATAAAACACAAAAACGACAAATTTTTGGTCATCCCTTGAAACATGCACCGGATCTCATGGTCCATGCAAATCCCCATGGAGCACCAAAACAGTGTGCAATAGCTCATGAAAATGGCCGTAAAACGCGAAAACGACGAGTTTTTGGTCATAACTCTCAAACATGTATCGGGTCTTAGGGTCGCGAAACCCCCTAGAACCCCAAAATCAGGCAATAACTTGTGAAAACAGCCATAATAAATGTAAATCGACGAGTTTTTGATTAGTACTCAAACATGTATCGGTCTAACGAGCCACAGCATCCCGAAACTCGTCGTAGGTAATAGAGCATGAAAACGGCCATAAAACATAAAAAAACAAGTTTTTGGTCATGCCCTCAAACATGTATCGGGTCTAATAGTCATTGTAAATCGCCCTGAAACACTAGAACTGTGAAAATACCTCATGAAAACGGTCATAAAACACAAAAAGACGATTTTTTGGTCATCGCCTTAAAAATGCACCGGATGTAACGGTCCATGCAAATCCCCATGGAGCACCAAAACAGTGTGCAATAGCTCATGAAAACGGCCGTAAAACGTGAAAACGACGAGTTTTTGGTCATAACTCTCAAACATGTATTGGGTCTTAGGGTCGTTGTAAATCCCCCTGGAACCCCAAAACTGTGGGCAATAACTCGTGAAAACAGCCATAATACGCGAAATCGGCAAGTTTTTGGTTAGAACTCTCAAACATGTATCGGGTCTAATGAGCCATACAAATCCTCGAAACTCGTGAGCGTAGGTAATAGAGCATGAAACGACCATAAAACATAAAACAACAAGTTTTGGTCATGCCTCAAACATGTATCGGGTCTAATGGTCGTTGTAAACGCCTCAAACCCTAGAAATGTGGCAATACCTCATGAAAGGTCATAAAACCCAAAGCGATAAATTTTGGTCATCCTCGGCATGCATCGGATCTAATGGTCCATGCAAATCCCCATGGAGCACCAAAACAGTGTGCAATAGCTCATGAAATGGCCGTGAAACGCTAAAACGACGAAGTTTGGTCATAACTCTCAGACATGTATCATGTCTTAGGATCGTTGTACAAGCCTCTGGAGCGTCAAAACAGTGTCCAATAGCTCATGAAAACGGCCGTAAAACATGAAAAACGAGAGTTTTTGGTATAACTCTCAGACATGTATCGGGTCTTAGGGTCGTTGTAAATCCCCCTGGAACCCCAAAACTGTGGGCAATAACTCATGAAAAACAGCCATAATACGTGAAATCAACGAGTTTTTGGTTAGAACTCTCAAACATGTATCGGGTCTAACGAGCCATACAAATCCCCCTGGAAACTCGCACTGTGTAGGTAATAGAGCATGAAAACGGGCATAAAACATAAAAACAACAAGATTTTGATCATGCCCTCAAACATGTATCGGGTCTAATGGTCATTGTAAATCGCCCTGAAACCCTAGAAATGTGGCAATACCTCATGAAAGCAGTCATAAAACACAAAAACGACAAATTTTTGGTCATCCCCTGAAACATGCATCGGATCTAATGGTCCATGCAAATCCCCATGGAGCACCAAAACAGTGTGCAATAGCTCATGAAAACGTCAGATAGCGAAAACGACGAGGTTTTGGTCATAACTCTCAGACATGTATCATGTCTTAGGATCGTAGTAAATCCCCCTGGAGCACCAAAACTGTGTCCAATAGCTCATGAAAACGGCCGTAAAACGTGAAAAACGACGAGTTTTTGGTCATAACTCTCAAACATGTATCAGGTCTTAGGGTCGTTGTAAATCCCCCGGAACCCCAAAACTGTGTGCCATAACTCGTGAAAACAGCCATAATACGCGAAATCGATGAGTTTTTGGTTAGAACTCTCAGACATGTATCGGGTCTAACGAGCCATACACATCCCCTTGGAAACACGCACTGTGTAGGTAATGGAGCATGAAAACGGCCATAAAACATAAAAACAACAAGTTATTGGTCATGCCCTCAAACATGTATCGGGTCTAATGGTCGTTGTAAATCATCCTCAAACCCTAGAACTGTGGCAATACCTCATGAAAACGGTCATAACACGCAAAAACGACGAATTTTTGGGCATCCAATTAAACATGCATCGGATCTAATGGTCCATGCAAATCCCCATGGAGCACCAAAACAATGTGCAATAGCTCATGAAAACGGCCGTAAAACGCGAAAATGACGAGTTTTTGGTTATAACTCTCAAACATGTAGCAGGTCTTAGGATCACAGGCCAACCTGGAGGCGTCAAAAAGTGTCCAATAGCTCATGAAAATGGCGGTAAAACGTGAAAAACGAGAGTTTTTGGTCATAACTCTCAGACATGTATCGGGTCTTAGGGTCGTTGTAAATCCCCCTGTAAACCCCAAAACTGTGGGCAATAACTCGTGAAAAAAGACATAATACACGAAATCAACGAAGTTACAGTTAGAACTCTCAAACATGTATCGGGTCTAACGAGCCATACAATCCCTGAAACTTCAGACTGTAGGTAATAGAGCATGAAAACGGCCATAAAACATAAAAACAACAAGTTTTTGATCATGCCCTCAAAGATGTATCGGGTCTAATGGTCGTTGTAAATCGCCCTGAAACCCTAGAAATGTGGCAATACCTCATGAAAGCAGTCATAAAACACAAAAGCGACAAATTTTTGGTCATCCCCTGAAACATGCATCGGATCTAAAATGGTCCATGCAAATCCGCATGGAGCACCAAAACAAAGGTGCAATAGCTCATGAAAATGGCCGTAAAACGCGAAAACGACGAGTTTTTGGTCATAACTCTCAAACATGTATCATGACTTAGGATCGTTGTAAATCCCCCTAGAGCGCCAAAACAGTGTCCAATAGGTCATGAAAACGGCCATAAAACATAAAAACAACAAGTTTTTGGTCATGCCCTCAAACATGTATCGGGTCTAAATGCTGTAGTAGCATGTAAACCCTAGAAGCTGACATGGCAATACCACATGAAAACGGTCATAAAACACAAAAACGATGAATTTTTGGGCATCCCCTTAAACATGCATCAGATCTAAAATGGTCCATGCAAATCCCCATGGAGCACCAAAACAGTGTGCAATAGCTCATGAAAACGGCCGTAAAACGCGATAACGACGAGTTTTTGGTCATAACTCTCAAACATGTATCGGGTCTTAGGGTCGTTGTAAATCCCCCTGGAACCCCAAAACTGTGGGCAATAACTCGTGAAAACAGCCATAATATGCGAAATCGACGAGTTTTTGGTTAGAACTCTCAAACATGTATCGGGTCTAACGAATCATACAAAAGCCCCTGGAAACTAGCACTGTGTAGGTAATAGAGCATGAAAACGGCCATAAAACATAAAAACAACAAGTTTTTGATCATGCCCTTAAACAAGTATCAGGTCCAATGGTCGTTGTAAATTGCCCTGAAACCCTAGAAATGTGGCAATACCTCATGAAAGGAGTCATAAAACACAAAAACGTCAAATTTTTGGTCATCCCCTGAAACATGCATCGGATCTAATGGTTCATGCAAATCCCCATGGAGCACCAAACAGTGTGCAATAGCTCATGAAAACGGCCGTATACGCGAAAACGACGAGTTTTTGGTCATAACTCTCAGACATGTATCATGTCTTAGGATCGTAGTAAATCCCCCTAGAGCGCCAAAACAGTGTCCAATAGCTCATGAAAACGGCCGTAAAACATGAAAAACGACGAGTTTTTGGTCATAACTCTCAAACATGTATCGGGTCTTAGGGTCGTTGTAAATCCCCCTGGAACCCCAAAACTGTGGGCAATAACTCGTGAAAACAGCCATAATACGCGAAATCGACGAGTTTTTGGTTAGAACTCTCAAACATGTTTCGGGTCTAACGAGCCATACAAATCCCCCTAGAAACTCGCACTGTGTAGATAATAGAGCATGAAAACGGCCATAAAACATAAAAACAACAAGTTTTTGATCATGCCCTCAAACATGTATCGGGTCCCATGCTCGTTGTAAATCGTCCTGAAACCCTAGAAATGTGGCAATACCTCATGAAAGCAGTCATAAAACCCAAAAGCGATAAATTTTTGGTCATCCCCTGAAGCATGCATCGGATCTAATGGTCCATGCAAATCCCCATGGAGCACCAAAACAGTGTGCAATAGCTCATGAAAACGGCCGTAAAACGCGAAAACGACGAGTTTTTAGTCATAACTCTCAGACATGTATCATGTCTTAGGATCGTTGTACAACCCCCTGGAGCATCAAAACAGTGTCCAATAGCTCATGAAAACGGCCGTAAAACGTGAAAAACGACGAGTTTTTGGTATAACTCTCAGACATGTATCGGGTCTTAGGGTCGTTGTAAATCCCCCTGGAACCCCAAAACTGTGGGCAATAACTCATGAAAAACAGCCATAATACGTGAAATCAACGAGTTTTTGGTTAGAACTCTCAAACATGTATCGGGTCTAACGAGCCATACAAATCCCCCTGGAAACTCGCACTGTGTAGGTAATAGAGCATGAAAACGGGCATAAAACATAAAAACAACAAGATTTTGATCATGCCCTCAAACATGTATCGGGTCTAATGGTCATTGTAAATCGCCCTGAAACCCTAGAAATGTGGCAATACCTCATGAAAGCAGTCATAAAACACAAAAACGACAAATTTTTGGTCATCCCCTGAAACATGCATCGGATCTAATGGTCCATGCAAATCCCCATGGAGCACCAAAACAGTGTGCAATAGCTCATGAAAACGGCCGTATAGGCGAAAACGACGAGGTTTTGGTCATAACTCTCAGACATGTATCATGTCTTAGGATCGTAGTAAATCCCCCTGGAGCACCAAAACTGTGTCCAATAGCTCATGAAAACGGCCGTAAAACGTGAAAAACGACGAGTTTTTGGTCATAACTCTCAAACATGTATCAGGTCTTAGGGTCGTTGTAAATCCCCCGGAACCCCAAAACTGTGTGCCATAACTCGTGAAAACAGCCATAATACGCGAAATCGATGAGTTTTTGGTTAGAACTCTCAGACATGTATCGGGTCTAACGAGCCATACACATCCCCTTGGAAACACGCACTGTGTAGGTAATGGAGCATGAAAACGGCCATAAAACATAAAAACAACAAGTTATTGGTCATGCCCTCAAACATGTATCGGGTCTAATGGTCGTTGTAAATCATCCTCAAACCCTAGAACTGTGGCAATACCTCATGAAAACGGTCATAACATCAAAACGCAATTTTTGGGCATCCAATTAAACATGCATCGGATCTAATGGTCCATGCAAATCCCCATGGAGCACCAAAACAATGTGCAATAGCTCATGAAAACGGCCGTAAAACGCGAAAATGACGAGTTTTTGGTTATAACTCTCAAACATGTAGCAGGTCTTAGGATCGTTGTACAACCCCCTGGAGCGTCAAAAAAGTGTCCAATAGCTCATGAAAATGGCGGTAAAACGTGAAAAACGAGAGTTTTTGGTCATAACTCTCAGACATGTATCGGGTCTTAGGGTCGTTGTAAATCCCCCTGTAAACCCCAAAACTGTGGGCAATAACTCGTGAAAAAAGACATAATACACGAAATCAACGAGTTTCTGGTTAGAACTCTCAAACATGTATCGGGTCTAACGAGCCATACAAATCCCCCTGGAAACTCGCACTGTGTAGGTAATAGAGCATGAAAACGGCCATAAAACATAAAAACAACAAGTTTTTGATCATGCCCTCAAATATGTATCCGGTCTAATGGTCGTTGTAAATAGCCCTAAAACCCTAGAAATGTGGCAATACCTCATGAAAGCAGTCATAAAACACAAAAACGACAAATTTTTGGTCATCCCCTGAAACATGCATCGGATCTAATGGTCCATGCAAATCCCCATGGAGCACCAAAACAGTGTGCAATAGCTCATGAAAATGGCCGTAAAACGCGAAAACGACGAGTTTTTGGTCATAACTCTCAAACATGTATCATGACTTAGGATCGTTGTAAATCCCCCTAGAGCGCCAAAACAGTGTCCAATAGGTCATGAAAACGGCCATAAAACATAAAAACAACAAGTTTTTGGTCATGCCCTCAAACATGTATCGGGTCTAATGGTCGTTGTAAATCGCCCTGAAACCCTAGAACTGTGGCAATACCACATGAAAACGGTCATAAAACGCAAAAACGATGAATTTTTGGGCATCCCCTTAAACATGCATCAGATCTAAAATGGTCCATGCAAATCCCCATGGAGCACCAAAACAGTGTGCAATAGCTCATGAAAACGGCCGTAAAACGTGAAAACGACGAGTTTTTGGTCATAACTCTCAAACATGTATTGGGTCTTAGGGTCGCTAAATCTCGAACCCCAAAACTGTGGGCAATAACTCGTGAAAACAGCCATAATACGCGAAATCGGCAAGTTTTTGGTTAGAACTCTCAAACATGTATCGGGTCTAATGAGCCATACAAATCCCCCTGGAAACTCGCACTGTGTAGGTAATAGAGCATGAAAACGACCATAAAACATAAAAACAACAAGTTTTTGGTCATGCCCTCAAACATGTATCGGGTCTAATGGTCGTTGTAAATCGCCCTGAAACCCTAGAAATGTGGCAATACCTCATGAAAGCAGTCATAAAACCCAAAAGCGATAAATTTTTGGTCATCCCCTGAAGCATGCATCGGATCTA
Source organism: Avena insularis (assembly GCA_023614405.1). Taxonomy (NCBI): domain Eukaryota; kingdom Viridiplantae; phylum Streptophyta; class Magnoliopsida; order Poales; family Poaceae; genus Avena; species Avena insularis. The sequence continues at coordinate 150,958 of JAJUPC010000015.1, read as the reverse complement.
ATGGTCCATGCAAATCCCCATGGAGCACCAAAACAGTGTGCAATAGCTCATGAAAATGGCCGTGAAACGCGAAAACGACGAGTTTTTGGTCATAACTCTCAGACATGTATCATGTCTTAGGATCGTTGTACAAGCCTCTGGAGCGTCAAAACAGTGTCCAATAGCTCATGAAAACGGCCGTAAAACATGAAAAACGAGAGTTTTTGGTATAACTCTCAGACATGTATCGGGTCTTAGGGTCGTTGTAAATCCCCCTGGAACCCCAAAACTGTGGGCAATAACTCATGAAAAACAGCCATAATACGTGAAATCAACGAGTTTTTGGTTAGAACTCTCAAACATGTATCGGGTCTAACGAGCCATACAAATCCCCCTGGAAACTCGCACTGTGTAGGTAATAGAGCATGAAAACGGCCATAAAACATAAAAACAACAAGTTTTTGATCATGCCCTCAAACTTGTATCGGGTCTAATGGTCATTGTAAATCGCCTTGAAACCCTGGAAATGTGGCAATACCTCATGAAAGCAGTCATAAAACACAAAAATGACAAATTTTTGGTCATCCATGAAACATGCATCGGATCTAATGGTCCATGCAAATCCCCATGGAGCACCAAAACAGTGTGCAATAGCTCATGAAAACGGCCGTATAGGCGAAAACGACGAGGTTTTGGTCATAACTCTCAGACATGTATCATGTCTTAGGATCGTAGTAAATCCCCCTGGAGCGCCAAAATAGTGTCCAATAGCTCATGAAAACGGCCGTAAAACGTGAAAAACGCGAGTTTTTGGTCATAACTCTCAAACATGTATCAGGTCTTAGGGTCGTTGTAAATCCCCCTGGAAACCCAAAACTGTGGGCAATAACTCGTGAAAACAGCCATAATACGTGAAATCGACCAGTTTTTGGTTAGAACTCTCAGACATGTATCGGGTCCAAGGAGCCATACACATCCCCCAGGAAACTCGCACTGTGTAGGTAATGGAGCATGAAAACGGCCATAAAACGTAAAAACAACAAGTTATTGGTCATGCCCTCAAACATGTATCGGGTCTAATGGTCGTTGTAAACCACCCTGAAACCCTAGAACTGTGGCAATACCTCATGAAAACAGCCATAAAACGCAAAAACGACAAATTTTTGCGCATCCCCTTAAACATGCATCGGATCTAATGGTCCATGCAAATCCCCATGGAGCACCAAAACAGTGTGCAATAGCTCATGAAAAGCGACGTATACGCATAAGCAGCGAGGTCTTGGTCATAACTCTCAGACATGTATCGTGTCTTAGGATCGTAGTAAATCCCCCTGGAGCACCAAAACTGTGTCCAATAGCTCATGAAAACGGCCGTAAAACGTGAAAAACGACGAGTTTTTGGTCATAACTCTCAAACATGTATCAGGTCTTAGGGTCGTTGTAAATCCCCCTGGAACCCCAAAACTGTGTGCCATAACTCGTGAAAACAGCCATAATACGCGAAATCGACGAGTTTTTGGTTAGAACTCTCAGACATGTATCGGGTCTAACGAGCCATACACATCCCCTTGGAAACTCGCACTGTGTAGGTAATGGAGCATGAAAACGGCCATAAAACATAAAAACAACAAGTTATTGGTCATGCCCTCAAACATGTATCGGGTCTAATGGTCGTTGTAAATCATCCTGAAACCCTAGAACTGTGGCAATACCTCATGAAAACGGTCATAACACGCAAAAACGACGAATTTTTGGGCATCCAATTAAACATGCATCGGATCTAATGGTCCATGCAAATCCCCATGGAGCACCAAAACAATGTGCAATAGCTCATGAAAACGGCCGTAAAACGCGAAAATGACGAGTTTTTGGTTATAACTCTCAAACATGTAGAAGGTCTTAGGATCGTTGTACAACCCCCTGGAGCGTCAAAAAAGTGTCCAATAGCTCATGAAAACGGCGGTAAAACGTGAAAAACGAGAGTTTTTGGTCATAACTCTCAAACATGTATCGGGTCTTAGGGTTGTTGTAAATCTCCCTAGAACCCCAAAACTGTGGGCAATAACTCGTGAAAAAAGACATAATACACGAAATTGACGAGTTTTTGGTTAGAACTCTCAAACATGTATCGGGTCTAACGAGCCATACAAATCCCCCTGGAAACTCGCACTGTGTAGGTAATAGAGCATGAAAACGGCCATAAAACATAAAAACAACAAGTTTTTGATCATGCCCTCAAATATGTATCCGGTCTAATGGTCGTTGTAAATAGCCCTAAAACCCTAGAAATGTGGCAATACCTCATGAAAGCAGTCATAAAACACAAAAACGACAAATTTTTGGTCATCCCCTGAAACATGCATCGGATCTAATTGTCCATGCAAATCCCCATGGAGCACCAAAACAGTGTGCAATAGCTCATGAAAATGGCCGTAAAACGCGAAAACGACGAGTTTTTGGTCATAACTCTCAGACATGTATCATGTCTTAGGATCGTTGTAAATCCCCCTAGAGCGCCAAAACAGTGTCCAATAGCTCATGAAAACGGCCATAAAACATAAAAACCACAAGTTTTTGGTCATGCCCTCAAACATGTATCGGGTCTAATGGTCGTTGTAAATCGCCCTGAAACCCTAGAACTGTGGCAATACCACATGAAAACGGTCATAAAACACAAAAACGATGAATTTTTGGGCATCCCCTTAAACATGCATCAGATCTAAAATGGTCCATGCAAATCCCCATGGAGCACCAAAACAGTGTGCAATAGCTCATGAAAACGGCCGTAAAACGCGATAACGACGAGTTTTTGGTCATAACTCTCAAACATGTATCGGGTCTTAGGGTCGTTGTAAATCCCCCTGGAACGCCAAAACAATGTCCAATAGCTCATGAAAACGGCCTTAAAACGTGAAAAACGACAAGTTTTTGGTCATAACTCTCAAACATGTATTAGGTCTTAGGGTCGTTCTAGATCCCCCTGGAACCCCAAAACTGTGGGCAATAACTCGTGAAAACAGCCATAATACGCGAAATCAACGAGTTTTGGGTTAGAACTCTCAAACATGTATCGGGTCTAACGAGCCATACAAATCCCCCTGTAAACTCGCACTGTGTAGGTAATAGAGCATGAAAACGGCCATAAAACATAAAAACAACAAGTTTTTGGTCATGCCCTCAAACATGTATCGGGTCTAATGGTCATTGTAAATCGCCCTGAAACCCTAGAACTGTGAAAATACCTCATGAAAACGGTCATAAAACACAAAAAGACGATTTTTGGTCATCGCCTTAAGAATGCACCGGATGTAACGGTCCATGCAAATCCCCATGGAGCACCAAAATAGTGTGCACTAGCTCATGAAAACGGCCGTAAAACGTGAAAACGACGAGTTTTTGGTCATAACTCTCAAACATGTATTGGGTCTTAGGGTCGTTGTAAATCCCCCTGGAACCCCAAAACTGTGGGCAATAACTCGTGAAAACAGCCATAATACGCGAATCGGCAAGTTTTTGGTTAGAACTCTCAAACATGTATCGGGTCTAATGAGCCATACAAATCCCCCTGGAAACTCGCACTGTGTAGGTAATAGAGCATGAAAACGACCATAAAACATAAAAACAACAAGTTTTTGGTCATGCCCTCAAACATGTATCGGGTCTAATGGTCGTTGTAAATCGCCCTGAAACCCTAGAAATGTGGCAATACCTCATGAAAGCAGTCATAAAACACAAAAGCGATAAATTTTTGGTCATCCCCTGAAGCATGCATCGGATCTAATGGTCCATGCAAATCCCCATGGAGCACCAAAACAGTGTGCAATAGCTCATGAAAATGGCCGTGAAACGCGAAAACGACGAGTTTTTGGTGATAACTCTCAGACATGTATCATGTCTTAGGATCGTTGTACAAGCCTCTGGAGCGTCAAAACAGTGTCCAATAGCTCATGAAAACGGCCGTAAAACATGAAAAACGAGAGTTTTTGGTATAACTCTCAGACATGTATCGGGTCTTAGGGTCGTTGTAAATCCCCCTGGAACCCCAAAACTGTGGGCAATAACTCGTGAAAAACAGCCATAATACGTGAAATCAACGAGTTTTTGGTTAGAACTCTCAAACATGTATCGGGTCTAACGAGCCATACAAATCCCCCTGGAAACTCGCACTGTGTAGGTAATAGAGCATGAAAACGGGCATAAAACATAAAAACAACAAGATTTTGATCATGCCCTCAAACATGTATCGGGTCTAATGGTCATTGTAAATCGCCCTGAAACCCTAGAAATGTGGCAATACCTCATGAAAGCAGTCATAAAACACAAAAACGACAAATTTTTGGTCATCCCCTGAAACATGCATCGGATCTAATGGTCCATGCAAATCCCCATGGAGCACCAAAACAGTGTGCAATAGCTCACTGTTAACGACGAGTTTTTGTTCATAACTCTCAAACATGTAGCAGGTCTTAGGATCGTAGTAAATCCCCCTGGAGCGCCAAAACAGTGTCCAATAGCTCATGAAAATGGCCGTAAAACGCGAAAATGACGAGTTTTTGGTCATAACTCTCAAACATGTATCAGGTCTTAGGGTCGTTGTAAATCCCCCTGGAAACCCAAAACTGTGGGCAATAACTCGTGAAAACAGCCATAATACGTGAAATCGACGAGTTTTTGGTTAGAACTCTCAGACATGTATCGGGTCCAAGGAGCCATACACATCCCCCAGGAAACTCGCACTGTGTAGGTAATGGAGCATGAAAACGGCCATAAAACGTAAAAACAACAAGTTATTGGTCATGCCCTCAAACATGTATCGGGTCTAATGGTCGTTGTAAACCACCCTGAAACCCTAGAACTGTGGCAATACCTCATGAAAACAGCCATAAAACGCAAAAACGACAAATTTTTGCGCATCCCCTTAAACATGCATCGGATCTAATGGTCCATGCAAATCCCCATGGAGCACCAAAACAGTGTGCAATAGCTCATGAAAACGGCCGTATACACGCAAACGACGAGGTCTTGGTCATAACTCTCAGACATGTATCGTGTCTTAGGATCGTAGTAAATCCCCCTAGAGCACCAAAACTGTGTCCAATAGCTCATGAAAACGGCCGTAAAACGTGAAAAACGACGAGTTTTTGGTCATAACTCTCAAACATGTATCAGGTCTTAGGGTCGTTGTAAATCCCCCTGGAACCCCAAAACTGTGTGCCATAGCTCGTGAAAACAGCCATAATCTGTGAAATCAATGAGTTTTGGTTAGAACTCTCAGACATGTATCGGGTCTAACGAGCCGGACACATCCCTTGAAACTCGCACCGTAGGTAATGGAGCATGAAACGGCCATAAAACATAAAACAACAAGTTATTGGTCATGCCCTCAAACATGTATCGGTCTAATGGTCGTTGTAAATCATCCGAAACCTAGAACTGTGGCAATACCTCATGAAAGCGGTCATAACACGCAAAAAAGCGAATTTTTGGGCATCAATTAAACATGGATCGGATCTAATGGTCCATGCAAATCCCCATGGAGCACCAAAACAGTGTGCAATAGCTCATGAAAACGGCCGTAAAACGGGAAAACGACGAGTTTTTGGTTATAACTCTCAAACATGTAGCGGGTCTTAGGATCGTTGTACAACCCCCTTGAGCGTCAAAACAGTGTCCAATAGCTCATGAAAACGGTCGTAAAACGTGAAAAACGAGAGTTTTTGATCATAACTCTCAAACATGTATCGGGTCTTGAGTTGTTGTAAATTCCCTAGAACCCCAAAGCGTAGGCAATAACTCGTGAAAAAAAGACATAATACGAAATTGGCGAGTTTTTGGTTAGAACTCTCAAACATGTATCGGGTCTAACAGCCATACAAATCCCCGAAACTACGCCTTTGTGTAGGTAATAGAGCATGAAAGCGGCCATAAAACATAAAAACAACAAGTTTTGATCATGCCCTCAAATATGTATCCGTCTAATGGTGGTTGTAAATAGCCCTAAAACCCTAGAAATGTGGCAATACCTCATGAAAACGGTCATAACACACAAAAACAACGAATTTTTGGGAATCCCCTTAAACATGCATCGGATCTAATGGTCCATGCAAATCCCCATGGAGCGCCAAAACAGTGTGCAATAGCTCATGAAAACGGCCTTAAAACGCGAAAACGGCGAATTTTTGGTCATAACTCTCAGACATGTATCATGTCTTAGGATCGTTGTAAATCCCCCTGAAGCGCCAAAACAGTGTCCAATAGCTCATGAAAACGGCCGTAAAACGTGAAACGATGAATTTTGGGCATCCCCTTAAACAACATGCGGATCTAAAATGGTCCATATGCATCCCATGGAGCACCAAAAGCAGGTGTGCAATAGCTCATGGCAACCGTAAACCACAAGCTTTTTAATGCCTCAAACATGGATCGTGTCTAATGGTCGCTGTAAATCGCCTCTAAACCTGTAACTGTGTGGCAATAACACAAAAAAACCACAAATAAACACAAAACTACGAATTTTAGCATCCCCAAACATGCATCGCATCTAAATGGTCCACCATGGACCCCATGGAGCACCAAAACACAGCTCATAAGCCAGAAAACGGGCCAGACGATAGCAGCGATTTAGTTTTGGTCATAACTCTCAAACATGTATCGGGTCTTAGGGTCGTTGTAAATCCCCTGGAACCCCAAAGCGTGGGCAATAACTCGTGAAAACAGCCATAATATGCGAAATCGACGAGTTTTTGGTTAGAACTCTCAAACATGTATCGGGTCTAACGAATCATACAAAAGCCCATGGAAACTAGCACTGTGTAGGTAATAGAGCATGAAAACGGCCATAAAACATAAAAACAACAAGTTTTTGATCATGCCCTTAAACAAGTATCGGGTCCAATGGTCGTTGTAAATTGTCTTGAAACCCTAGAAATGTGGCAATACCTCATGAAAGGAGTCATAAAACACAAAAACGTCAAATTTTTGGTCATCCCCTGAAACATGCATCGGATCTAATGGTTCATGCAAATCCCCATGGAGCACCAAACCGTGTGCAATAGCTCATGAAAACGGCCGTAAAGCAGCGAGTTTTGGTCATAACTCGGACATGTATCATGTCTTAGGATCAATAATAAATCCCCTAGGCGCCAAAACAGGTGTCCAATAGCTCATGAAAATGGCCGTAAAACATGTAAAACGACGAGTTTTTGGTAATAACTCTCAAACATGTATCGGGTCTTAGGTCGTTGTAAATCCTCTGGAACCCCAAAGCGTAGGCAATAACTTTCGTGAAAACAGCCATAATACGCGAAATCGACGAGTTTTTTGGTTAGAACTCTCAAACATGTTTGGTCTAGCGAGCCATACAAATCCCCTAGAAACTTCTTGTGTAGATAATAGAGCATGAAAGCAGCCATAAAACATAAAAACAACAAGTTTTTGATCATGCCCTCAAACATGTATCGGGTCCCATGCTCGTTGTAAATCGTCCTGAAACCCTAGAAATGTGGCAATACCTCATGAAAGAAGTCATAAAACACAAAAACGACAAATTTTTGGTCATCTCCTTAAACATGCATCGGATCTAATGGTCCATGCAAATCCCCATGGAGCACCAAAACAGTGTGCAATAGCTCATGAAAACAGCCTTATACGCGAAAACGACGAGTTTTTGGTCATAACTCTCAAACATGTATTAGGTCTTAGGGTCGTTCTAGATCCCCCTGGAACCCCAAAACTGTGGGCAATAACTCGTGAAAACAGCCATAATACGCGAAATCGACGAGTTTTTGGTTAGAACTCTCAAACATGTATCGGGTCTAACGAGCCATACAAATCCCCCTAGAAACTCGCACTGTGTAGGTAATAGAGCATGAAAACGGCCATAAAACATAAAAACAACAAGTTTTTGGTCATGCCCTCAAACATGTATAGGGTCTAATGGTCATTGTAAATCGTCCTGAAACCCTAGAACTGTGAAAATACCTCATGAAAATGGTCATAAAACACAAAAAGACGATTTTTTGGTCATCGCCTTAAAAATGCATCAGATGTAATGGTCCATGCAAATCCCCATGGAGCACCAAAACAGTGTGCAATAGCAAATGAAGACGGCCGTATACGCGAAAACGACGAGTTTTTGGTCATAACTCTCAAACATGTAGCAGGTCTTAGGGTCGTTGTAAATCCCCCGAGAGCCCTAAAACCGTGGGCAATAACTCGTGAAATAACCATAATATGCGAAATCGACAAGTTTTTGGTTAGAACTCTCAAACATGTATCGGGTCTAACGAGCCATACAAATCCCCCAGGAAACTCGCATTGTGTAGGTAATAGAGCATGAAAACGGCCATAAAACATAAAAACAACAAGTTTTTGGTGATGCCCTCAAACATGTATCAGGTCTAATGGTCGTTGTAAATCGCCCTAAAACCCTAGAACTATGGCAATACCTCATGAAAACGGTCATACAACACAAAAATGACGAATTTTAGGGCATCCCATTAAACATGCATCAGATCTAATGGTCCATGCAAATCCCCATGGAGCACCAAAACAGTGTGCAATAGCTCATGAAAACGGCCGAAAACGCGAAAATGACGAGTTTTTGGTTATAACTCTCAAACATGTAGCAGGTCTTAGGATCGTTGTACAAGCCCTTGGAGCGTCAAAACAGTGTCCAATAGATCATGAAAACGGCCGTAAAACGTGAAAAACGAGAGTTTTTGGCCATAACTCACAAACATGTATCGGGTCTTAGGGTTGTTGTAAATGCCCCTGGAACCCCAAAACTATGGGCAATAACACGTGAAAACAACCATAACACGCGAAATCAACGAGGTTTTGGTTAGAACTCTCAAACATGTATCGGGTCTAACGAGCCATACAAATCCCCTTGGAAACTCGTACCGTGTAGGTAATAGAGAATGAAAACGGCCATAAAACAGAAAAACAACAAGTTTTTGGTCATGCCCTCAAACATGTATCGGGTCTAATGGTCGTTGTAAATCGCCCTGAAACCCTAGAAATGTGGCAATACCTCATGAAAGCAGTCATAAAACACAAAAACGACAAATTTTTGGTCATCCATTGAAACATGCACCGGATCTAATGGTCCATGCAAATCCCCATGGAGCACCAAAACAGTGTGCAATAGCTCATGAAAGGCAGTACGTAAAACGCAGCAGCGAGTTTTGGTCATAACTCTCAAACATGTAGCAGGTCTTAGGATCGTGAAAATCCCCGAGGCCAAAAGCAGTGTCCAATAGCTCATGAAAGCGTAAAAGCGTGAAAAGCAGCGAGTTTTTGGTCATAACTCTCGAACATGTATCGGGTCTTAGGGTCGTTGTAAATCCCCCTAGAACCCTAAAACTATGGGCAATAACACATGAAAACAACCATAATACGCGAAATCGACGAGTTTTTGGTTAGACCTCTCAAACATTTATCGGGTCTAACGAGCCATACAAATCCCCCTGGAAACTCGCACTATAGGTAATAGAGCATGAAAACTGCCATAAAACATAAAAACCACAAGTTTTTGGTCATGCCCTCAAACATGTATCGGGTCTAATGGTCGTTGTAAATCGCCCTGAAACCCTAGAACTGTGGCAATACCTCATGAAAACGGTCATAAAACACAAAAACGATGAATTTTTGGGCATCCCCTTAAACATGCATCGGATCTAAAATGGTCCATGCAAATCCCCATGGAGCACCAAAACAGTGTGCAATAGCTCATGAAAACGGCCGTCAAGCCTCAACGCAGTTTTTTGGTCATAACTCTCAAACATCTATCGGGTCTTAGGGTCGTTGTAAATCCCCTGGAACCCCAAAGCTGTGGGCAATAACTTCGTGAAAACAGCCATAATCTGTGAAATCGACAAGTTTTGGTTAGAACTCTCAAACATGTATCGGGTCTAACGAGCCATACAAATCCCCTGAACTACTTTTATCTGGGTAATAGAGCATGAAAACTACCATAAAACATAAAAACAACAAGTTTTTGGTCATGCCCTCAAACATGTATCGGGTCTAATGGTGCGTTGTAAATGCCTACGAAACCCTAGAAATGTGGCAATACCTCATGAAAAGCGGTCATAAAACACAAAAAGCGACAAATTTTTGGTCATCCCACAAACATGCATCGGATCTAATGGTCCATGCAAATCCCGATGGAGCACCAAAAATGTGCAATAGCTCATAAGCGGCAGTATCGCTAAAGCAGCGAGTTTTGGTCATCACTCTCAGACATGTATCATGTCTTAGGATCGTAGTAAATCCCCTGGGCGCCAAAAGCAGTGTCCAATAGCTCATGAAAAGCGGCCATAAAGCGTGAAAAATAGCGAATTTTGGTCATAACTCTCAAACATGTATCGGGTCTTAGGTCGTTGTAAATCCCCCTGGAACCCCAAAACTATGGGCAATAACTCGTGAAAACAGCCATAATATCTGCAAAATCGACGAGTTTTGGTTAGAACTCTCAAACATGTATCGGGTCTAATCTAATCATACAAATCCCGAAACTAACCTTGTAGGTAATAGAGCATGAAAAGCAGCCATAAAACATAAAACAACAAGTTTTGATCATGCCCTTAAACAAGTATCGGGTCCAATGGTCGTTGTAAATTGTCACGAAACCCTAGAAATGTGGCAATACCTCATGAAAGGTCATAAAACACAAAAACGTCAAATTTTTGGTCATCCCCTGAAACATGCATCGGATCTAATGGTTCATGCAAATCCCCATGGAGCACCAAACCGTGTGCAATAGCTCATGAAAAGCGGTAGTATCATAAAAAGCAGCGAGTTTTGGTCATAACTCTCAGACATGTATCATGTCTTAGGATCGTAGTCAATCCCCCTAGAGCGCCAAAACAGTGTCCAATAGCTCATGAAAACGGCCGTAAAACATGAAAAACGACGATTTTTTGGTCATAACTCTCAAACATGTATCGGGTCTTAGAATTGATTTGTAAATCCCCTGGAACCCCAAAAGCGTAGGCAATAACTCGTGAAAACAGCCATGTCTGTGAAATCGACGAGTTTTTGGTTAGAACTCTCAAACATGTTTCGGGTCTAACGAGCCATACAAATCCCCCTAGAAACTCGCACTGTGTAGATAATAGAGCATGAAAACGGCCATAAAACATAAAAACAACAAGTTTTTGACCATGCCCTCAAACATGTATCGGGTCCCATGCTCGTTGTAAATCGCCCTGAAACCCTAGAAATGTGGCAATACCTCATGAAAGAAGTCATAAAACACAAAAACGACAAATTTTTGGTCATCCCCTGAAACATGCATCGAATCTAATGGTCCATGCAAATCCCCATGGAGCACCAAAACAGTGTGCAATAGCTCATGAAAACAGTAGTATCTGGCGAAAGCGAGTTTTTGGTCATAACTCTCAGACATGTATCATGTCTTAGGATCATCAATAAATCCCCCTGGGCGTAAGCAATGTCCAATAGCTCATGAAAAGCCTTAAAAGCGTGAAAAGCGAGTTTTTGGTCATAACTCTCAAACATGTATCGGGTCTTAGGGTTGTTGTAAATCCTGGAACCCCCAAAGCGTAGGCAATAACTCGTGAAAACAGCCATATCTGTGAAATCGGCAGACTTTTGGTTAGAACTCTCAAACATGTATCGGGTCTAACGAGCCATACAAATCCCCCTGGAAACTTGCACTATGTAGGTAATAGAGCATGAAAACGGCCATAAAACATAAAAACAACAAGTTTTTGGTCATGCCCTCAAACATGTATCGGGTCTAATTGTCATTGTAAATCGCCCTGATACCCTAGAACTGTGAAAATACCTCATGAAAGCAGTCATAAAACACAAAAAGACGATTTTTTGGTCATCGCCTTAAAAATGCATCGGATGTAACGGTCCATGCAAATCCCCATGGAGCACCAAAACAGTGTGCAATAGCTCATGAAGACGGCCGTATCTGCTTGAAAGCAGCGAGTTTTGGTCATAACTCTCAAACATGTAGCAGGTCTTAGGATCGTAATAAATCCCATGGAGCAAAACAATGTCCAATAGCTCATGAAAGCGGTAGTAAAAGCGGGAAAAAGCAGCGAGTTTGGTCATAACTCTCAAACATGTATCGGGTCTTAGGGTCGTTGTAAATCCCCTAGAACCCCCAAAGCTGCAATAACTCGTGAAAACAACCATAATCTGGCGAAATCGGCGAGTTTTGGTTAGACCTCTCAAACATTTATCGGGTCTAACGAGCCATACAAATCCCCTGAAACTTCGCCTTTGTGGTAATAGAGCATGAAAGCGGCCATAAAACATAAAACCACAAGTTTTTGGTCATGCCCTCAAACATGTATCAGGTCTAATAGTCGTTGTAAATACATACGAAACCCTAGAGCTGTGGCAATACCACATGAAGCGGTCATAAAACACAAAAGCAGCAAATTTTTGGCATCCCTAAACATGCATCGGATCTAATGGTCCATGCAAATCCCATGGAGCACCAAAGCAGTGTGCAATAGCTCATGAAAAGCGGCCCGAAAAGCAGAAAATAGCGAGTTTTTGGTTATAACTCTCAAACATGTAGAGGTCTTAGGATCGTTGTACAAGCCCTTGGAGGCGTCAAAGCAGTGTCCAATAGATCATGAAAAGCGGCGAAAAGCGTGAAAAAGCGAGTTTTTGGTCATAACTCACAAACATGTATCGGGTCTTAGAATTGTTGTAAATCCCCTGGAACCCTAAAGCGGTGGGCAATAACTGCGTGAAAACAACCATGTCTAACGAAATCAGCAGTTTTGGTTGAACTCTCAAACATGTATGGTCTAACAGGCCATACAAATCCTTGAAACTTACACCGTGTAGGTAATAGAGCATAAGCAGCCATAAAACATAAAACAACAAGTTTTGGTCATGCCCTCAAACATGTGCTCCAGGTCTAATGAGTCGTTGTAAATGTACGAAACCTTAGAAATGTGGCAATACCTCATGAAAAGCGGTCATAAAACACAAAAGCGACAAATTTTGGTCATCCCTTGAAACATGCGGATCTAATGGTCCATGCAAATCCCCATGGAGCACCAAATATGCAATAGCTCATGAAAAGCGGCCGTATCGCGAAAGCAGCGAGTTTTGGTCATAACTCTCAAACATGTAGCGAGGTCTTAGGATGGTAGTAAATCCCTGGGCGTAAGCGTGTCCAATAGCTCATGAAAGCGTAAAAAGCGTGAAAAAAGCGAGTTTTGGTCATAACTCTCAAACATGTATCGGGTCTTAGGGTCGTTGTAAATCGCCTAGAACCCTAAAGCTATGCAATAACTTCGTGAAAACAACCATAATCGCGAAATCGTGAGTTTTGGTTAGACCTCTCAAACATTTATCGGGTCTTCCAACGAGCCATACAAATCCCCGGAGGCTTTTTGCAGGTAATAGAGCATAAGCGGCCATAAAACATAAAAACCACAAGTTTTTGGTCATGCCCTCAAACATGTTGGGTCTAATGGTTGTTGTAAATGCATACGAAACCCTAGAACTAGGCAATACCTCATAAGCAGTCATAAAACACAAAAGCGACAAATTTTGGGCATCCTTAAACATGCATCGGATCTAAAATGGTCCATACAAATCCCCATGGAGCACCAAAGCAGTGTGCAATAGCTCATGAAAGCGGCCGTAAAACGCGAAAGCAGCGAGTTTTGGTCATAACTCTCAAACATGTATCGGGTCTTAGGATCGTTGTAAATCCCCTGGAACCTCAAAGCGTACAAATAACCGTGAAAACAGCCGTGTCTGGCGAAATCGACGAGTTTTTGGTTAGAACTCTCAAACATGTATCGGGTCTAACGAGCCATACAAATCCCCCTAGAAACTGGCACTGTGTAGGTAATAGAACATGAAAACGGACCATAAAACATAAAACAACAAGTTTTGATCATGCCCTCAAACTTGTATTGGGTACAATGGTGCGTTGTAAATCGCCTGAAACCCTAGAGCTGTGGCAATACCTCATGAAAGCGGTCATAAAACACAAAAGCGACAAATTTTGGTCATCCTTGAAACATACACCGGATGTAACGGTCCATGCAAATCCCATGGAGCACCAAAGCAATGTGCAATAAGCTCATGAAAAGCGGCCGTAAGCAGCGAAAAGCAGCGAGTTTTTGGTGATAACTCTGAGACATGTATCATGTCTTAGGATTATTAATCCCCCAGGCGCCAAAATAGTGTCCAATAGCTCATGAAAGCGTAATAACCATGAAAACGTGAAAAACAAGAGTTTTGGTCATAACTCTCAAACATGTATCGGGTCTTAGGTGGTTGTAAATCCCCTGGAACCCCAAAGCTGTGGGCAATAACTCGTGAAAAGCCATGTCGTGAAATCATGAGTTTTGGTTAGAACTCTAAAACATGTATCAGGTCTAACGATCAATACAAATCCCCCTGGAAACTCGCACTATAGGTAATAGAGCATGAAAACGGCCATAAAACATAAAAACCACAAGTTTTTTGATCATGCCCTCAAACTTGTATCGGGTCTAATGGTCGTTGTAAATCGCATACGAAACCCTAGAACTGTGGCAATACCTCATGAAAGCGGTCATAAAACACAAAAGCGACAAATTTTGGGCATCCCTTAAACATGCATCGGATCTAATGGTCCATGCAAATCCCATGGAGCACCAAAAGCGAGGTGCAATAGCTCATGAAAGCGGCCGTAAAAGCGAAAGCAGCAGAGTTTTGGTCATAACTCTGGAACATGTATCATGTCTTAGGATCATTATGGAAATCCCCACAGGCGCCAAAGCGTGTCCAATAGCTCATGAAAGCTAAAAAGCGTGAAAAGCTTGATGAGTTTTGGTCATAACTCTCAAACATGTATCGGGTCTTAGGGTCGTTGTAAATCCTCTGGAACCCCAAAGCGTAGGCGATAACCGTGAAAACAGCCATAATCGTAAAATCGGCGAGTTTTTGGTTAGAACCTCTCAAACATGTATCGGGTCCAGCGAGCCATACAAATCCCCTTGAAACTCGACTTTGTCGGTAATAGAGCATGAAAGCGGCCATAAAACATAAAAACAACAAGTTTGGTCATGCCCTCAAACATGTATCGGGTCTAATGGTGGTTGTAAATGCGCCGCGAAACCCTAGAATAGCAATACCTCATGAAAAGCGGTCATAAAACACAAAACGGCGAATTTTGGGCATCTTAAACATGCATCGGATCTAATGGTCCATACAAATCCCCATGGAGCACCAAAACAAGTGTCACGATAGCTCATGAAAGCAGGTAAAGCACTTAAAAAACGGCGAGTTTTGGTCATAACTCTCAAACATGTATCAGGTCTTAGGATCGATTTATGAAATCCCCTGAGCGCCAAAAGCAGTGTCAATAGCTCCTGAAAAGCGCAAACGTAAGTGAAAAGCGATGAGTTTTGGTCATAACTCTCAAACATGTATCGGGTCTTAGGGTGCGTTGAACATTCCCTCCTAGAACCTACAAAATGGGCTATGGGCAACTAACTAAGTAAGCTTGACCATAATCACCTTGAAATCGATCGAAGTTTTAGGTGAACTCTCAAACATGTATCGGGTTAACGAGCTGATCATACAAATCCCCACTGAAACTAGCACTTGTAGGTAATAAGAGCATGAAAACGCTTGACATAAAACGCATAAAAACAACAAGTTTTGATGTTGCCCTCAAACAATGTACTCGGGTCTAATGGTGGGTTGTAAATACAGCCCACGAAACCCTAGAAATGTGGCAATACCTCATAAAGCGGTCATAAAACACAAAAATGCGAAATTGGTACGGGCATCCCCATAAACATACATCGGATCTAAAATGGTCCATACAAATCCCCATGGAGCACCAAAAGCGGTGTACGATATTTGGCGGTCATGAAAAAGCGGCCAGTAAAAGCGAAAAAACACGAGTTTTTTGGTCATAACTCTCAAACATGTATCTCCAGGTCTTAGGATCGGGTATAGCCAAATCCCCTAAGAGGCGCCAAAAGCAAAGTGTCCATAATAGCTCATGAAAACGGCCAGTAGTAAATATGAAAAAAAGGACGAAGTTTTGGTCATAACTCTCAAACATGTATCGGGTCTTAGGGTAGTTTGTAAGCCTCCACAGAACCCCTAAAGCTGCGAGAAATGATAACTTTCGTGAAAACAGCCATAATACGCGAAATCGACGAAGTTTTGGTTAGAACTTTCTCAAACATGTGCTCCCGGGTCTAACGAGCCATAAATCCCCCAAAACTCCATACCTTTGTGTAGGTAATAGAGCATGAAAAGCGGCTTATAAAACATAAAAACAACAAGTTTTTGAGTCGCTGCCCCTCAAACATGTATCGGGTCCCAACCGGTGCGTTTCGTAAATCGCCTGAAACCCTAGAAATGTGGCAATACCTCATAAGCAGTCATAAAACACAAAAAGCGACAAATTTTGGTCATCTCACAGAAACATGCACTTCGGATCTAATGGTCCATGCAAATCCCGATGGAGCACCAAAGCGGTGTGCAATAGCTCATGAAAACGTACTTAAAACGCGAAAGCGTGAGTTCAGTGTCCAATAGCTCATAGAAAGCGGCCATAAAGCGCGTGAAAAGCCAATTTTTTGGTCATAACTCTCAAACATGTATCGGGTCTTAGAATTGTTGTAAATCCCCTAGAACCCCAAAACTGTAGGCGATAACTAAGTGAAAGCAACCATAATATGCGAAATCGACGTGTTTTTGGTTAGAACTTTCAAAGATGTGTCGGGTCTAACGAGCCAGACAAATCCCCCTGGAAACATGCATTGTAGGTAATAGAGCATCAAAACGGCCATAAAACATAAAAACAACAATTTTTGGTCATGCCCTCAAACATGTATCGGGTCTAATAGTCATTGTAAATCGCCACGAAACCTAAATGTGGCAATACCTCATGAAAGCGGTCATAAAACACAAAAGACAAATTTTGGTCATCCACTTAAACATGCATCGGATCTAATGGTCCATGCAAATCCCATGGAGCACCAAAACAGGTGTGCAATAGCTCATGAAAAGCCATTATAAAATAAAAGCAGCGAGTTTTTGGTCATAACTCTCAAACATGTATCAAGTCTTAGGATCGTAAAATCCTGAGCGTCAAAACAGTGTCCAATAGCTCATGAAAACGGCCGTAAAACGTGAAAAACGACGAGTTTTTGGTCATAACTCTCAAACATGTATCGGGTCTTAGGGTCGTTGTAAATCCCCCTGGAACCCCAAAACTGTGGGCAATAACTCATGAAAACAGCCATAATACACGAAATCGACGAGTTTTTGGTTAGAACTCTCAAACATGTATCGGGTCTAACGAGCCATACAAATCCCCCGGGAAACTCGCACTGTAGGTAATAGAGCATGAAAACAGCCATAAAACATAAAAACAACAAGTTTTTGGTCATGCCCTCAAACATGTATCAGGTTAATGGTTGTTGTAAATCACCCTGAAACCCTAGAATTGTGGCAATACCTCATGAAAACGGTCATAACACACAAAAACAACGAATTTTTGGGCATCCCCTTAAACATGCATCGGATCTAATGGTCCATGCAAATCCCCATGGAGCACCAAAACAGTGTGCAATAGCTCATGAAAACGGCCGTAAAACGGGAAAACGACGAGTTTTTGGTTATAACTCTCAAACATGTAGCGGGTCTTAGGATCGTTGTACAACCCCACGGGCGTCAGCAGTGTCAATAGCTCATGAAAGCGGCCGTAAAAGCGTGAAAAACGACGAGTTTTTGGTCATAACTCTCAAACATGTATCGGGTCTTAGGGTCGTTGTAAATCCCCCTGGAAACCCAAAACTGTGGGCAATAACTCGTCAAAACAGCCATAATACGCGAAATCGACGAGTTTTTGGTTAGAACTCTCAAACATGTATCGGGTCTAACGAGCCATACAAATCCCCCGAGAAACTCGCACTGTAGGTAATAGAGCATGAAAACAGCCATAAAACATAAAAACAACAAGTTTTTGGTCATGCCCTCAAACATGTATCAGGTCTAATAGTCATTGTAAATCATACGAAACCCTAGAACTGTGGCAATACCTCATGAAAACGATCATAAAACACAAAAACGACAAATTTTTGGTCATCCCCTGAAACATGATATAATAGTCCATGCAAATTCCCATGGAGCACCAAAACAGTGTGCAATAGCTCATGAAAACGGCCGTAAAACGCGAAAACGGCGAGTTTTTGCTGATAACTCTCAAACATGTAGCAGGTCTTAGGATCGTTGTAAATCCCCCTGGAGCGCCAAAACAGTGTCCAATAGCTCATGAAAACGGCCATAAAACGTGAAAAACGACTAGTTTTTTGTCATAACTCTCAAACATGTATCGGGTCTTAGGGTCGATGTAAATCCCTAGAACCCCAAAAGCGTGGGCAATAACTGTGAAAACAGCCATAATCTGCGAAATCGACGAGTTTTGGTTAGAACTCTCAAACATGTATGAAACGAGCCATACAAATCCCAGAAACTTCGCCTGTAGGTAATAGAGCATGAAAAGCGGCCATAAAACATAAAAACAACAAGTTTTGGTCATGCCCTCAAACATGTATCAGGTCCTAATGGTTGTTGTAAATCGCCACGAAACCCTAGAATGTGGCAATACCTCATGAAAGCGGTCATAAAACACAAAAGCAATTTTGGGCATCCCTTAAACATGCACGGATCTAAAATGGTCCATACAAATCCTGATGGAGCACCAAAACAGTGTGCAATAGCTCATGAAAACGGCGTAAAACGAAAACGACGAGTTTTTGGTCATAACTCTCAAACATGTAGCAGGTCTTAGGATCGTTGTAAATCCCCCTGGAGCGCCAAAACAGTGTCCAGTAGCTCATGAAAGCAGTAAAACGTGAAAAAAGCGAGTTTTGGTCATAACTATCAAAGATGTATCGGGTCTTAGGGTCGTTGTAAATCCCCTAGAACCCCAAAGCGGCAATAACTCGTGAAAAACAGCCATAATACTGGAAATCGACGAGTTTTGGTTAGAACTCTCAAACATGCTCGGGTCTATGAGCCATACAAATCCCTGAAACTTCCGCGTGTAGGTAATAGAGCATGAAAACGGCCATAAAACATAAAAACAACAAGTTTTTGGTCATGCCCTCAAACATGTATCAGGTCTAATAGTGGGTGTAAATACATACGAAACCCTAGAAATGTAGGCAATACCTCATGAAAGCGGTCATAAAACACAAAAGCAGTAAATTTTGGTCATCCCCAAACATGCATCGGATCTAATGGTCCATGCAAATCCATGGAGCACCAAAGCAGTGTGCAATAGCTCATGAAAACGGCAGTAAAGCAGCGAAAGCTTGTGAGTTTTGGTCATAACTCTCAAACATGTATCAGGTCTTAGGATCGTTATACATCCCCACAGGCGTAAAAGCGTGTCCAATAGCTCATGAAAAGCGGCCGTAAAACGTGAAAAGCGAGTTTTGGTCATAACTCTCAAACATGTATCGGGTCTTAGGGTCGTTGTAAATCCCCCTGAACCCCAAAACTGTAAGCGATAACACGTGAAAACAGCCATAATCTGGAAATCGGCGAGTTTTGGTTAGAAACTTTCAAACATGTATCGGGTCTAACGAGCCATACAAATCCCCCTGGAAACTCGCAATGTAGGTAATAGAGCATGAAAAGCGGCCATAAAACATAAAACAACAAGTTTTTCATGCCCTCAAACATGTATAAGGTCTAATGGTCATTGTAAATCATGCGAAACCTAGAACTGGCAATACCTCATGAAAGCGGTCATAAAACACAAAAGCGAATTTTTGGGCATCCCCTTAACATGCATCGGATCTAATGGTCCATGCAAATCCCATGGAGCACCAAAACGATGTGCAATAGCTCATGAAAGCGGCGTAAAATCAGCGAAAGCAGCGAGTTTTGGTCATAACTCTTAGACATGTATCATGTCTTAGGATCAGTGTAAATCCCCCTGGAGCGCCAAAACAGTGTCCAATAGGTCATGAAAACGGCCGTAAAACGTGAAAACGATGAGTTTTTGGTCATAACTCTCAAACATGTATCGGGTCTTTGGGTCGTTGTAAATCCCCCTAGAACCCCAAAAATTTGGGCAATAACTCGTGAAAGCAGCCATAATACAGCGAAATCGGCCGAGTTTTGGTTAGAACTCTCAAACATGTATCGGGTCTAACGAGCCATACAAATCCCCCTGTAAACTCGCACTGTGTAGGTAATAGAGCATGAAAAGCGGCCATAAAACATAAAAAGCAACAAGTTTTGATCATGCCCTCAAACATGTATGGTCTAATGGTCATTGCAAATCGCCCTGAAACCCTAGAATTGTGGCAATACCTCATGAAAACGGTCATAAAACACAAAAGCAGACGAATTTTTGGTCATCCCTTAAACATGCATCGGATCTAATGGTCCATACAAATCCCATAGACACCAAAACGATGTCTGATAGCTCATGAAAGCGGCCGTAAAAGCGAAACAGCGAGTTTTTGGTCATAACTCTCAGACATGTATCATGTCTTAGGATCGTTGTAAATCCCCGGGCGTAAAACAAAGGTCCAATAGCTCATGAAAGCGGCAGTAAAGCGTGAAAAAGCGAGTTTTGGTCATAACTCTCAAACATGTATCGGGTCTTAGGGTCGTTGTAAATCCCCTGGAACCCCAAAAGCTGTGGGCAATAACAAGTGAAAACAACCATAATACTTGAAATCGACGAGTTTTTGGTTAGAACTCTCAAACATGTATCGGTCTAACGAGCCATACAAATCCCCTGAAACTTCATGTGTAGGTAATAGAGCATGAAAAGGCCATAAAACATAAAAACAACAAGTTTTTGGTCATGCCCTCAAACATGTATCGGGTCCCAATAGTCGTTGTAAATCGCACGAAAACCCTAGAAATGTGGCAATACCTCATGAAAGCGGTCATAAAACACAAAAGCGACAAATTTTTTGGCATCCTTAAACATGCATCGGATCTAATGGTCCATACCAAATCCCCATGGAGCACCAAAGCGGTGTGCAATAGCTCATAAGCGTAAAGCAGCGAAAATGAGTTTTTGGTCATAACTCTCAAACATGTATCATGTCTTAGGATCATTATAAATCCCCTGGAGGCGCCAAAAGCAGTGTCCAAATAGCTCATGAAAGCGGCCATAAACGCGAAAAAAGGACGAGTTTTTGGTCATAACTCTCAAACATGTCGGGTCTTAGAATGGTTGTAAATCCCCTGGAACCCCAAAATGTGGGCAATAACTCGTGAAAACAGCCATGTCCCATAAAATCGGCCGAGTTTTGGTTAGAACTCTCAAACATGTATCGGTCTAACGAGCCACAAATCCCTAGAAACTATACTGTGGGTAATAGAGCATGAAAAGCGCCATAAAACATAAAAACAACAAGTTTTGATCATGCCCTCAAACATGTCGGGTCTAATGGTCATTGTAAATCGTACGAAACCCTAGAAATGTGGCAATACCTCATGAAAGCGGTCATAAAACACACAAAAGCGAATTTTTGGTCATCCCCTGAAACATGCATCGGATATAATGGTCCATGCAAATTCCCATGGAGCACCAAAACAGTGTGCAATAGCTCATGAAAACGGCCGTAAAACGCGAAAACGGCGAGTTTTTGCTGATAACTCTCAAACATGTAGCAGGTCTTAGGATCGTTGTAAATCCCAGCGCCAAAAGCAGTGTCAATGAGCTCATGAAAGCGGCCGTAAAACGTGAAAAACGAGAGTTTTGGTCATAACTCTCAAACATGTATCAGGTCTTAGGGTCGTTGTAAATCCCCCTGGAACCCCAAAACTGCGGGCCATAACTCGTGAAAACAACCATAATACACGAAATCAAGGAGTTTTTGGTCATAACTCTCAAACATGTATCGGGTCTAAAGAGCCATACGAATCCCGAAACTTCTTTGTGTAGGTAATAGAGCATGAAAGCAGCCATAAAACATAAAAACAACAAGTTTTGATCATGCCCTCAAACTTGTATCGGGTCTAAAGTTCGTTTAAAATCGCACAGAAACACTAGAAATGAGGCAATACCTCAAGAAAGCGGTCATAAAACACAAAAACGACGACTATTTGGGCATCCCCTTAAACATGCGTCGGATCTAATGGTCCATGCAAATCCCATGGAGCACCAAAGCGGTGTGCAATAGCTCATGAAAAGCGGCGTAAAAGCGAAAAAGCGAGTTTTTGGTCATAACTCTCAAACATGTAGCGGTCTTAGGATCGTTGACAATCCCTGGGCGTAAAGCAGTGTCCAATAGCTCATGAAAAGCGGCCGTAAAAGCGTGAAAAATGGGAGTTTTTGGTTATAACTCTCAAACATGTATCGGGTCTTAGGGTCGTTGTTAATCCAACTAGAACCCCAAAACTGTGGGCAATAACTCGCTTGAAAACAGCCATAATACAGCGAAATCGGCGAGTTTTTGGTTATACCTCTCAAACATGTATCGGGTCTAACGAGCCATACAAATCCCCTAGAAACGCACAGCATGTAGGTAATAGAGCATGAAAGCGGCCATAAAACATAAAACAACAAGTTTTTGATCATGCCCTCAAACATGTGTCGAATCTAATAGTCGTTGTAAATCGCACGAAACCCTAGAATGTGGCAATACCTCATGAAAGCAGTCATAAAACACAAAACGACAAATTTTGGGCATCCCACCAAACATGCATCGGATCTAATGGTCCATACAAATCCCCATGGAGCACCAAAAGCAGTGTGCAATAGCTCATGAAAACGGCCGTAAGCGAAAAATGGCGAGTTTTTGGTTATAACTCTCAAACATGTAGCAGGTCTTAGGATACGTGTACAACCACAGGCGTCAAACAATGTCCAATAGCTCATGAAAGCGGTAGTAAAGCGTGAAAAAACGAGTTTTGGTCATAACTCTCAAACATGTATGGTCTTAGGGTTTGTAAATCCCCTAGAACCCAAAAGCGTGCAATAACTCGTGAAAACAACCATATCTGTGAAATCGGAGGTTTTGGTTGAACTCTCAAACATGTATCGGGTCTAACGAGCCGTACAAATCCCCCTGGAAACTCGCACTGTAGGTAATAGAGCATGAAAACGGCCAGAAAACATAAAAACAACACGTTTTTGGACATGGCCTCAAACATGTATCGGGTCTAATGGTCCATTTAAATCGCCAAAACCCTATAGAAATGTGGCAATACCTCATGAAAGCGTCATAAAACACAAAAGCGACAAATTTTGGGCATCCGTAAACATGCATCGGATCTAAAATGGTCCATGCAAATCCCCATGGAGCACCAAACGATGCAATACCTCATGAAAACGGCCAGAACGTAAAAAGCGAAAATAGCGAGTTTTTGGTCATAACTCTCAAACATGTAGCATGTCTTAGGATCGTTGACAACCTGGAGGCGCCAAAACAGTGTCCAATAGCTCATGAAAACGGCCGTAAAACGTGAAAAGGCGAGTTTTTGGTCATAACTCTCAAACAAGTATCGGGACTTAGGGTCGTTGTAAATCCCCCTGGAACTCCAAAACTGTGGGCAATAACTCGTGAAAACAATAGCCCCAGCGAAATCCACGAGCTTTTGGTTAGAACTCTCAAACATGTATCCGGTCTAACGAGCCATATAAATCCCCGAAACTCATACTTGTAGGTAATAGAGCATGAAAAACGCCATAAAAAATAAAACAACAAGTTTTTGATCATGCCCTCAAACATGTATGGTCTAATGGTCATTGTAAATCGCCTAAAACCCTAGAAATGTGGCAATACCTCATGAAAGCGGTCATAAAACACAAAACGACAATTTTGGGCATCCCTTAAACATGCATCGGATCTAATGGTCCATGCAAATCCCCATGGAGCACCAAAACAGTGTGCAATAGCTCATGAAGCGGCCGTAAAAGCGAAAACGACGAAGGTTTTGGTCATAACTCTCAAACATGTAGCAGGTCTTAGGATCGTTGTACAACCCCCTGGGCGCCAAAGCAATTGTCCAATAGCTCATGAAAGCGGCCGTAAAACGTGAAAACGAGAGTTTTGGTCATAACTCTCAAACATGTATGGTCTTAGGGTCATTGTAAATCCTGGAACCCCAAAATTGTGGGCAATAACTTCGTGAAAACAGCCATAATACGCGAAATCGGCAGGTTTTGGTTAGAACTCTCAAACATGTATCAGGTCTAACGAGCCATATAAATCCCCTGAAACTACTTTGTGTAGGTAATAGAGCATGAAAAGCGGCCATAAAACATAAAAACAACAAGTTTTGGTCATGCCCTCAAACATGTAACGGGTCTAATGGTCGTTGTAAATGCCTGAAACCTAGAAATGTGGCAATACCTCATAAGCAGTCATAAAACACAAAAGCGACCAATTTTGGGCATCCCTTAAACATGCATCGGATCTAATGGTCCATACAAATCCCCATGGAGCACCAAAACATGTGCAATAGCTCATGAAAACTTTGGCCGTAAAAGCAGCGAAACGGCGAGTTTTGGTTATAACTCTCAAACATGTAGCAGGTCTTAGGATCGTTGACAACCTGGGCGCCAAAACCGTGTCAATAGCTCATGAAAGCAGGCCGTAAAACGTGAAAAACGAGTTTTGGTCATAACTCTCAAACATGTATCGGGTCTTAGGGTTTGTAAATCCCTGGAACCCCCAAAAGCTGTGGGCAATAACTGAAAACAGCCATAATACACAGCGAAATCGAGTTTTGGTTAGAACTCTCAAACATGTATCGGTCTAACGAGCCATACAAATCCCCACAGAAACTTCGCCTTGTGTAGGTAATAGAGCATGAAAACAGCCATAAAACATAAAAGCAACAAGTTTTTGATCATGCCCTCAAACATGTATCGGGTCTAATGGTCGTTGTAAATCGCCCTGAAACCCTAGAAATGTGGCAATACCTCATGACAAAGGTCATAAAACACAAAACGACGAATTTTTGGGCATCCCGTTAAACATGCATCGGATCTAAAATTGTCCATGCAAATCCCCATGGAGCACCAAAACAGTGTGCAATGGCTCATGAAAACGGCCATAAAACGCGAAAATGACGAGTTTCTGGTTATAACTCTCAAACATGTATCGAGGTCTTAGGATCGTTGGACAACCCCTGAGGCGTCAAAACAATGTCCAATAGCTCATGAAAGCGGCCGTAAAACGTGAAAGCAGCGAGTTTTTGGTCATAACTCTCAAACATGTATCGGGTCTTAGGGTCGTTGTAAATCATATTGGAACCCCAAAACTGTGGACAATAACTCGTGAAAACAGCCATAATATGTGAAATCGACGATTTTTTGGTTAGAACTCTCAAGCATGTATCGGGTCTAACGAGCCATACAAATCCTGAAACTACGCCCGTAGGTAATAGAGCATGAAAACGGCCATAAAACATAAAAACAACAAGTTTTGATCATGCCCTCAAACATGTATCGGGTCTAATGGTCATTGTAAGCCATACGAAACCCTAGAACTGCAATACCTCATGAAAACGGTCATAAAACACAAAAACGATTTTTGGCATCCCCTTAAACATGCATCGGATCTAATGGTCCATGCAAATCCCCATGGAGCACCAAAACAGTGTGCAATAGCTCATGAAAACGGCCGTAAAACGCGAAAACGACGAGTTTTTGGTCAAAACTCTCAAACATGTAGCAGGTCTTAGGATCGTTGGACAACCCCCTGGAGCGTCAAAACAATGTCCAATAGCTCATGAAAACGGCCGTAAAACATGCAAAACGACGAGTTTTTGGTCATAACTCTCAAACATGTATCGGGTCTTAGGGTCGTTGTAAATCCCCCTGGAACCCCAAAACTGGGGGCAATAACTCGTGAAAACAGCCATAATATGCGAAATCGACGAGTTTTTGGTTAGAACTCTCAAACATGTATCGGGTCTAACGATCCATACAAATCCCCCTGGAAACTCGCACTGTGTAGGTAATAGAGCATGAAAACGGCCATAAAACATAAAAACAACAAGTTTTTGATCATGCCCTCAAACATGTATCGGGTCTAATGGTCGTTGTAAATCGCCCTGAAACCCTAGAACCGTGGCAATACCTCATGAAAACGGTCATAAAACACAAAAACGATGATTTTTTGGGCAGCCCCTTTAACATGCATCGGATCTAACATGGTAATTGCAAATCCTCATGGTGCACAAAAACAGGGTGCAATAGCTCATGAAAACGGTAGAACGTGAAAAGGCGATTGAGTTTTTGGTCTTAACTCTCAAACATGTAGCAGGTCTTAGGATCGTTATGACAACCCACAGGCGCCAAAACCGTGTCCAATAGCTCATGAAAACGGTCAAACGTGAAAAAGCGAGTTTTGGTCATAACTTCAAACATGTATCGGGTCTTAGGTCATGTAAATCCTCGAACCCCATAAGCGGCAATAACTCATGAAAATAGCCATAATATGCGAAATCGATGAGTTTTTGGTTAGAACTTTCAAACATGTATAGGGTCTAACGAGCCATACAAATCCCCATGGAAACTCGCAATGTAGGTAATAGAGCATGACAACGGCCATAAAACATAAAAACAACAAGTTTTCGGTCATGCCCTCGAACATGTATCGGGTCTAATGGTTGTTGTAAATCGCCCTGAAACCAAATGTGGCAATACCTCATGAAAACGGTCATAAAACACAAAAACGACGAATTTTTGGGCATCCCCTTAAACATGCATCGGATCTAACGGTCCATGCAAATCCCCATGGAGCACCAAAACAGTGTGCAATAGCTCACGAAAACGGCCATAAAAGATCAAAAACGACGAGTTTTTGGTCATAACTATCCAACATGTAGCGTGTCTTAGGATCGTTGGACCCCTCGAGCGCCAAAACGTGTCCAATAGCTCATGAAAACGGCAGTAAAACATGAAAAGCAGCGAGTTTTTGGTCATAATCTCAAACATGTATCGGGTCTTAGGGTCGTTGTAAATCCGAACCCCAAAATTGTGGGCAATAACTCGTGAAAACAACCATAATATGCGAAATCGACGAGCTTTGGTTAACACTCAAATATGTATCCGTCTAACGAGCCATACAAATCTGAAACTGACCGTAGGTAATAGAGCATGAAACGGCCATAAAACATAAAACAACAAGTTTTGGTCATGCCCTCAAACATGTATCGGGTCCAATGGTCGTTGTAAATCTCCCTGAAACCTTAGAACTGTGGCAATACCTCAAGAAAACGGTCATCAAACACAAAAACGACGAATTTTTGGGCATCCCCTTCAACATGCATCGGATCTAATGGTCCATGCAAATCCCATGGAGCACCAAAAGCGATGTGCAATAGCTCATGAAAAGCGGTAAACGCAGAAAACGACGAGTTTTGGTCAAACTCTCAAACATGTAGCATGTCTTACGATCGCTGGACAACCGAGCACCAAAACCGTGTCCAATAGCTCATGAAAACGGCCATAAACGTGAAAAAGCGAGTTTTTGGTCATAACTCTCAAACATGTATCGGGTCTTAGGGTTTGTAAATCCCTTCGAACCCCAAACTGGGCAATAACTCGTGAAAACAGCCATAATACGCGAAATCGACGAGTTTTTGGTTAGAACTCTCAAACATGTATCGGGTCTAACGAGCCATACAAATCCCCCTGGAAACTCGCACTGTAGGTAATAGAGCATGAAAACGGCCATAAAACATAAATACAACATGTTTTTGGTCATGCCCTCAAACATGTATCAGGTCTAATGGTCGTTGTAAATCGCCCTGAAACCCTAGAACTGTGGCAATACCTCATGAAAACGGTCATAAAACACAAAAAGACGATTTTTAGGTATCCCCTTAAGCATGCATCGGATCTAATGGTCCATGCAAATCCCCATGAGCACCAAAACAGGTGCAATAGCTCATGAAAACGGCCGAAACGCGAAAACGACGAAGTTTTTGGTCATAACTCTCAAACATGTAGCAGTCTTAGATCGCTGTACAACCCCTGAGCGCCAAACAATGTCCAATAGCTAATGAAAACGGCCGTAAAACGTGAAAAACGAGAGGTTTTGGTCATAACTCTCAAACATTTATCGGGTCTTAGGGTTGTTGTAAATCCCCCTGGAATCCCAAAATTGTGGGCAATAACTCATGAAAACAACCATAATATGCGAAATCGACGAGGTTTTGGTTACAACTCTCAAACATGTATCAGGTCTAACGAGCCATACAAATCCCCCTGGAAACTCTCACAATTTAGGTAATAGAGCATGAAAACGACCATAAAACATAAAAACAACAAGTTTTTGATCGCCTCAAACATGTATCGGGTCTAATGGTCATTGTAAATCGCCCTAAAACCCTAGAACTGCGGGCAATACCTCATGAAAACGGTCATAAACACAAAAACGACGATTTTTAGGCATCCCTTAAACATGCATCAATCTAATGGTCCATGAAATCCCATGGAGCACCAAAACAGGTGCAATAGCTCATGAAAACGGCCAGAACGCGAAAACGATTTAGTTTTTGGTCAAAACTCTGAAACATGTATCGGGTCTTAGGATCGTTGTACAACCCCCTGGAGCGTCAAAACAGTGTCCAATAGCTCTTGAAAACGGCCGTACACCATGAAAAACGAGAGTTTTTGGTCATAACTATCAAACATGTATCGGGTCTTAGGGTCGTTGTAAATCCCCTTGGAACCCCAAAACTGTGGGCAATAACTCGTGAAAACAGCCATAATACGCGAAATCAACGAGTTTTTGGTTAGAACTCTCAAACATGTATCGTCTAACGAGCCATATAAATCCCCCCGAAACTCGCAGACTGTAGGTAATAGAGCATGAAAATGGCCATAAAACATAAAAACAACATGTTTTGATCATGCCTCAAACATGTATCGGGTCTAATGGTCGCTGTAAATCGCCTAAAACCCTAGAACTGTGGCAATACCTCATGAAAACGGTCATAAAACACAAAAACCACGATTTTTAGGGCATCCCCAAACATGCATCGGATCTAATGGTCCATGCAAATCCCCATGGAGCACCAAAAACAAGGTGTAATAGCTCATGAAAACGGCCAAAACGCGAAAAACGACGGTTTTTGGTCATAACTCTCAAACATGTATCGGGTCTTAGGGATGTTGTAAACTCTACAGAACCCCAAAAATCAGGCAATAACTCGTGAAAACATCCATAATATGCGAAATCGACGAGGTTTTGGTTAGTACTTTCAAACATGTATCGGGTCTAACGAGCCGTACAAATCCCCTTGGAAACTTGCACTGTAGGTAATATAGCATGAAAACGGCCATAAAACACAAAAACAACAAGTTTTTGGTTATGCCCTCAAACATGATTGGGTCTAATAGTCATTGTAAATCGCCCTGAAACCTTAGAACTGTGAAAATACCTCATGAAAACGGTCATAAAACACAAAAAAAACGATTTTTTTGGTCATCGCCTTAAAAATGCGTCGGGTGTAACGGTCCATGCAAATCCCCATGGAGCACCAAAACAATGTGCAATAGCTCATGAAAACGGCCGTAAAACGTGAAAACGACGAGTTTTTGGTCATAACTCTCAGACATGTATCATGTCTTAGGATCGTAAATCGAGCGCCAAAATAGTGTCCAATAGCTCATGAAAACGTCAGAAACGTGAAAAACGACAAGTTTTTGGTCATAACTCTCAAACATGTATCGGGTCTTAGGGTCGTTAAATCCCCCTGGAACCCCCAAACACTGGGCAATAACTCGGGAAAACAGCCATAATAAGCGAAATAGACGAAGTTTTTGGTTAGAACTCTCAAACATGTATCGTCTAACGAGCCATACAAACTTCGAAACTCGCACTGTAGGTAATAGAGCATGAAAACGGCCAAAAAACATAAAAACAACAAGTTTTTGGTCATGCCCTCAAACATGTATCGGGTCTAATGGTTGTTGTAAATCGCCCTGAAACCCTAGAACTGTGGTATTACCTCATGAAAACGGTCATAAACACAAAAAACGAATTTTTTGGGTATCCCTTAAACATGCATCGGATCTAATGATCCATGCAAATCCCCATGGAGCACCAAAATAGTGTGCAATAGCTCATGAAAACGCCAGAAACGCGAAAAATGACGAAGTTTTTGGTTATAACTTCTAACATGTAGCAAGTCTTAGGATCATTGGACATGACTCGAGCGCCAAATAAGTGTCCAATAGCTCATGCAAACGTCAGAACGTGAAAAACGACGAGTTTTTGGTCATAACTAACAAACTTGTATCAGTTCTTAGGGTAATTGTAAATCCCCTGGAACCCCAAAAATGGGCAATAACTCGTGAAAACAACCATAATACACGTAAATCAACGAAGTTTTGGTTAGAACTTCAAACATGTATCGGGTCTAACGAGCCATACAAATCCTTTGGAAACTCGGTGACGTAGGTAATAGAGCATGAAAACGCCATAAACATAAAACAACAAGTTTTTGGTCATGCCCTCAAACTTGTATCGGGTCTAATGGTCGTTGTAAATCGCCCTGAAACCCCAGAACTGTGGCAATACATCGGAAAACGGTCATAAAACACAAAACGGCGAATTTTTGGGCATCCCTTAAATATGCATTAGATCTAATGGTCCATGCAAATCCCCATGGAGCACCAAAGCAATGTGTAATAGCTCATGAAAATGGCCGTACACGCGAAAACACGTGTTTTGGTCATAACTCTCAAACATGTAGCAGTCTTAGGATCGCTGACAACCCCTCGAGCGCCAAAACCGTGTCCAATAGCTCATGAAAACGGTCAGAACGTGAAAAACGACGAAGTTTTTGGTCATAACTCTAGAACATGTATCGGGTCTTAGGTCGCTGTAAATCCGGAACCCCAAAAGATTTGGGCAATAACTCGTGAAAACAGCCATGATACACGTAAATCAACGAAGTTTTTGGTTAGAACTCAAACATGTATCGGGTCTAACGAGCCATACAAATTCGAAACTCACATCGTAGGTAATAGAGCATGAAAACGGCCATAAAACATAAAAACAACAAGTTTTTATCGTGCCTCAAACATGTATCGGGTCTAATGGTCGCTGTAAATCGCCTCAAAACCCTAGAACTGGGTGGCAATACCTCATGAAACGGTCATAAAACACAAAACGACATATTTTTAGGCATCCCTTAAACATGCATGGGATCTAATGGTCCATGCAAATCCCCATGGAGCACCAAACAAAGGTGCAATAGCTCATGAAAACGGTCAGAACGCGAAAACGACGAGTTTTTGGTCATAACTCTCAAACATGTAGCAGGTCTTAGGATCGTTGTACAACCCCCTGGAGCGTCAAAACAATGTCCAATAGCTAATGAAAACGGCCGTAAAACGTGAAAAACGAGAGGTTTTGGTCATAACTCTCAAACATTTATCGGGTCTTAGGGTTGTTGTAAATCCCCCTGGAATCCCAAAATTGTGGGCAATAACTCATGAAAACAGCCATAATATGCGAAATCGACGAGGTTTTGGTTACAACTCTCAAACATGTATCAGGTCTAACGAGCCATACAAATCCCCCTGGAAACTCGCACTCTGTAGGTAATAGAGCATGAAAACGGCCATAAAACATAAAAACAACAAGTTTTTGGTCATGCCCTCAAACATGTATCGGGTCTAATGGTCGTTGTAAATTGCCCTGAAACCTTAGAACTGTGGCAATACCTCTTGAAAACGGTCATAAAACACAAAAACGACGAATTTTTGGGCATCCCCTTAAACATGCATCGGATCTAATGGTCAATGCAAATCCCCATGGAGCACCAAAACAGTGTGCAATAGCTCATGAAAACGGCCGTAAAACGCGAAAACGACGAGTTTTTGGTCAAAACTCTCAAACATGTAGCAAGTCTTAGGATCGTTGGACAACCCCCTGGAGCGCCAAAACCGTGTCCAATAGCTCATGAAAATGGCCGTAAAACATGAAAAACGACGAGTTTTTGGTCATAACTGTCAAACATGTATCGGGCCTTAGGGTCGTTGTAAATCCCCCTGGAACCCCAAAATTGTGGGCAATTACTCGTGAAAACAGCCATAATATGCGAAATCGACGAGCTTTTGGTTAGAACTCTCAAACATGTATCCGGTCTAACGAGCCATATAAATCCCCCTGGAAACTCGCACTGTGTAGGTAATAGAGCATGAAAACGGCCATAAAACATAAAAACAACATGTTTTTGATCATGCCCTCAAACATGTATCGGGTCTAATGGTCGTTGTAAATCGCCCTAAAACCCTAGAACTGTGGCAATACCTCATGAAAACGGTCATAAAACACAAAAACGACGTATTTTTAGGCATCCCCTTAAACATGCATCGGATCTAATGGTCCATGCAAATCCCCATGGAGCACCAAAACAGTGTGCAATAGCTCATGAAAACGGCCGTAAAACGCGAAAACGACGAGTTTTTGGTCATAACTCTCAAACATGTAGCAGGTCTTAGGATCGTTGTACAACCCCCTGGAGCGTCAAAACAGTGTCCAATAGCTCATGAAAACGGCCGTAAAACGTGAAAAACGAGAGTTTTTGGTCATAACTCTCAAACATTTATCGGGTCTTAGGTTGTTGTAAATCCCGAATCCCAAAATTGTGGGCAATAACTCAGAAAACAGCCATAATATGCGAAATCGACGAGGTTTTGTTACAACTCTCAAACATGTATCAGGTCTTACGAGCCATACAAATCTCTCGAAACTCGACTCAGAGGGTAATAGAGCATGAAACGGCCATAAAACATAAAAACAACAAGTTTTGGTCATGCCCTCAAACATGTATCGGGTCTAATGGTCGTTGTAAATCGCCCTGAAACCTTAGAACTGTGGCAATACCTCATGAAAAGGGTCATAAAACACAAAACGATAATTTTTGGGCATCCCCTTAAACATGCATCGATCTAATGGTCCATGCAAATCTCCGGAGCACCAAAACATTGTGCAATAGCTCATGAAAACGGCCGTAAAACGCGAAAACGACAAGTTTTTGGTCAAAACTCTCAAACATGTAGCAGGTCTTAGGATCATTGGACAACCCCCTGGAGCGCCAAAACCGTGTCCAATAGCTCATGAAAACGGCCGTAAAACATGAAAAACGACGAGTTTTTGGTCATAACTGTCAAACATGTATCGGGTCTTAGGGTCGTTGTAAATCCCCCTGGAACCCCAAAAGTGTGGGCAATTACTCATGAAAACAGCCATAATATGCGAAATCGACGAGCTTTTGGTTAGAACTCTCAAACATGTATCCGGTCTAACGAGCCATACAGTCCCCCTGGAAACTCGCACTGTGTAGGTAATAGAGCATGAAACGACCATAAAACATAAAACAACAAGTTTTTGGTCATGCCCTCAAACATGTATCGGGTCCAATGGTCGTTGTAAATCGCCCTAAAACCTTAGAACTGTGGCAATACCTCATGAAAATGGTCATAAAACACAAAAACGACGAATTTTTGGGCATCCCCTTAAACATGCATCGGATCTAATGGTCCATGCAAATCCCCATGGAGCACCAAAACAGTGTGCAATAGCTCATGAAAACGGCCGTAAAACGCGAAAACGACGAGTTTTTGGTCAAAACTCTCAAACATGTAGCAGGTCTTAGGATCGTTGGACAACCCCCTGGAGCGTCAAAACAATGTCCAATAGCTCATGAAAACGGCCGTAAAACATGCAAAACGACGAGTTTTTGGTCATAACTCTCAAACATGTATCGGGTCTTAGGTCGCTAAATCCTCTGGAACCCCAAAACTGGGGGCAATAACTCGTGAAAACAGCCATAATATGCAAAATCGACGAGTTTTTGGTTAGAACTCTCAAACATGTATCGGGTCTAACGATCCATACAAATCCCCCTGGAAACTCGCACTGTAGGTAATAGAGCATGAAAACGGCCATAAAACATAAAAACAACAAGTTTTTGATCATGCCCTCAAACATGTATCGGGTCTAATGGTCGTTGTAAATCGCCCTGAAACCCTAGAACCGTGGCAATACCTCATGAAAACGGTCATAAAACACAAAAACGACGTATTTTTAGGCATCCCCTTAAACATGCATCAGATCTAATGGTCGATGCAAATCCCCATGGAGCACCAAAACAGTGTGCAATAGCTCATGAAAACGGCCAGAAATTGAAAACGACGAAGTTTTTGGTCAAAACTCTCAAACATGTAAAGAAGTCTTAGGATCATTGGACAACCCCTCGAGCGCCAAAACCTTGTCAAATAGCTCATTAAAACGGCCGTAAAACATGCAAAACGACGAGTTTTTGGTCATAACTCTCAAACATGTATCGGGTCTTAGGTCGCTAAATCTCGAACCCCAAAACTGGGGCAATAACTCGTGAAAACAGCCATAATATGCGTAAATCGACGAAGTTTTGGTTAGAACTTCAAACATGTATCGGGTCTAACGATCCATACAAATCCCCCTGGAAACTTGGACTGTAGGTAATAGAGCATGAAAACGGCCATAAAACATAAAACAACAAGTTTTTGATCATGCCTCAAACATGTATCGGCCCACGGTCGTTGTAAATCGCCAAACCCTAGAACTGGCAATACCTCATGAAAACGCTCATAAAACACAAAACGACGATTTTAGGCATCCTTAAACATGCATCGATCTAATGGTCCATGCAAATCCTCATGGAGCACCAAAACAAAGGCAATAGCTCATGAAAACGGCCAGAAACGTGAAAACGACGCAGTTTTTGGTCATAACTCTCAAACATGTAGCAGGTCTTGGATCGTTGACAACCTCGAGCGCCAAAACCGCGGTCCAATAGCTCATGAAAACGGCCAAAACGTGAAAAACGACGAAGTTTTGGTCATAACTCTAGAACATGTATCGGTCTTAGGGTCGTGTAACTCTCGAACCCCAAAACGTAGGGGCAATAACTCGTGAAAACAGCCATGATACACGTAAATCAACGAAGTTTTGGTTAGAACTCTCAAACATGTATCGGGCCTAACGAGCCATACAAATCCCCCTGGAAACTCACACTGTAGGTAATAGAGCATGAAAACGGCCATAAAACATAAAAACAACAAGTTTTTGATCGTGCCCTCAAACATGTATCGGATCTAATGGTCGTTGTAAATCGCCCTAAAACCCTAGAACTGTGGCAATACCTCATGAAAACGGTCATAAAACACAAAAATGACGTATTTTTAGGCATCCCCTTAAACATGCATCGAATCTAATGGTCCATGCAAATCCCCATGGAGCACCAAAACAGTGTGCAATAGCTCATGAAAACGGCCGTAAAACGCGAGAACGACGAGTTTTTGGTCATAACTCTCAAACATGTAGCAGGTCTTTGGATCGTTGTACAACCCCCTGGAGCGTCAAAGTAGTGTCCAATAGCTCATGAAAACGGCCGTAAAACGTGAAAAACGACGAGTTTTTGGTCAGAACTCTCAAACATGTATCGGGTCTTAGGGATGTTGTAAATCCCCCTGGAACCCCAAAACTGTGGGCAATAACTCGTGAAAACAGCCATAATATGCGAAATCGACGAGTTTTTGGTTAGTACTTTCAAACATGTATCGGGTCTAACGATGTTGGAGATATGCCCTAGAGGCAATAATAAATGTAGTTATTATTATATATCTTTGTGTTTATGATAAATGTTTACATTCATGCTATAATAGTATTAACAAGGAAACATTAATACTTGTGTGATTTGTAAACTTAATTTGAAGTCCCTAGTATAGCCTCTATACTTCACTAGCTTGTTGGTTGATTGATGATTGTGGTTTCCCTATCATGAACATTGAGATGTTATCAACAACAAGATCATATCGTTAGGAGAATGATATGGCACATACCCTATATAGACAAGCGTAGTACAAAGATCAAGTCATTTCAATAGTTCAATTGCTATATGCTTTCGACACATAGTAACCTAATTTCTTCACCATGAGATCATGCATATCACCTTTATCGGATGGATGCTTTGATGTCATCAAACACCACCGTAATCAGGTGGCTATAAAGGTGGCATTGAGTGTTCGGAAAGTATTGGTTGAAACACATGGATCAAGAGTGGGATTTGTCCATCCACATGACTCGATAGATATTCTTCCTGTTCTCTCTTGAAATGTCATCCAATTAGCTTGCAAGCATGTGACTTGGTCACAAGGGATCACATATCACGGAACGAGAAAAGAGTACTTTTATCAAGAATGCAGGTTGAACTAGGTATGCGAGATACAACGCATCATAACCCTGATGAGTAAATATATCGTGAGACAAAGGGAAATTGGTATCGTGTGTAAGTGGTTCATCGCAGCAATCGAGAAATATGTGGGAGCCATATGAATTTCCAGATTCCTCTATTGGTTATTGTTTCGGAGAAGTCTCGATCATGTCCGCATAATTCACGAACCGTAGGGAGACACACTTAAGGATTCGACGTTGTTTGAAGTAGTTATGGTATTATGAGAAAGAGACCGAATGTTGTTCGAGTCTCGGATGGGATCCGGATATCACGAGGTGATCCGAATGGTCCGAGAATAAGATTCATATAAGGAAAGTCCTGCTTGGAGTTGGGGAATGGTTCTGTTTTCATCGGGAACATTCTAGAAGGTCCTGAATGTCGACCCAGGAGGGAAGGGTACATGAATGTGTCATTGTAAGTTGAATGATTGCATCATGAACTAAGTGTTCTCATTGTCCAAAATAAAGGGTTTATTTAAATCCTAAATTGAAAAGTCAAACGCTAGTTTGAAAGTCAAACGGCAATTTTGGGAAGTGGGAAAAGAGGAGGAGTTGAAACTGACTTGAGGGAGGAGTCTCACCTGGCCCATTGTACACCCAATTTCGCCGACTTGGGGGAGGACTCTCCCCACAGCCGTGCCTCCCAACTCTATAAAAAGGAGGCTGGCCCCCTCCTCTAGACACTGTTAATACGTTCCTATCCTCAACTAAACCCTAGACCTAAACCCCTATTAGAGCTATTTGGTTTAGAGCCTTCTAATTGGTTTAGAGCCTTCTAATTGGTGTGTCTAATTACTAGACCACTAAAGCCTCTCATAAGCTCCACCATACTTGACTTTTGACTTAAAGCTCAAGCCTGCGGGATTTCCTCTACTCCCAGGTACCATCACAGTTGTCTTTGCCGCCGAATCGCGAGAAGAGTGCTAACCTCATTTACTGTCAGCCGAACAAGGAGAGGAAGGTGTATTGAGTACCTAACGTGTGGCCGATCATGGAGCGCCAAGTGCCCGAGAGAGCAGCGCCCCGGAGAAGGATAAATGCCTACGCGATCTTGAGATCTGGAAGATTACGAATACATGACCCAAGAGAATACTCTCTCTTTAAACACTTTGGAATCTTCGAGGTGAGTTATTCCATCGACTCGTTGCTGCAATCTAGTAGATAGATCTTGGCTTGTTTGTTTGTATGCGATAGAAAATTTTTGTTTCCATGTTACTTGAACCCCTACAAGCAAAAGCCATACAAATCCCCTCGAAACTCACTTGTAGGTAATGGAGCATGAAAGCATCTACCATAAAACACAAAAACAACAAGTTTTGGTCATGTGTCCTCAAACATGATCGGGTCTAATAGTCATTGTATAAATACGCCACTGAAACCCTAGAACTGTGAAAATACCTCCTTGAAAGCGGTCACCAATATAAAACACAAAAGACGATTTTTTTGGTCATCGCCTTTAAAATGCATAAAAGATTATGTAGGGTCATGCAAATCCCTATGGAGCACCAAAACAATGTCGCGATAGCTCATGAAACTGACTGGCCGTAAAAACGCGAAAGCAACCGGTTTTTGGTCATAACTCAGACATATATCACGTCTTAGGATGCGTTATAAATCCTCCTGGAGGCGCCAAAATAGTGTCCAATAGCTCCTATTACAAACGGTAGTAAAGCACGTGAAAACGAGTTTTTGGTCATAACTCAAACATGTATCGGGTCTTAGGGTATTCATAAATCCCTGAACCCCAAAATCCCGTAAGGCAATAACTCGTGAAAAACAACCATAATACAATGTAAATCAACGAGTTTTTTGGTTGAACTTCAAACATGTATCGGATCTAACGAGCCACAAATCCTTAGAGCTTCGCCTTGTAGGGTAATAGAGCATGAAACGCGGCCATAAAACATAAAACAGCAAGTTTTCGATCATGCCCTCAAACATGTATCGGGTCTAATAGTGCGTTGTAAATGCGCCTGAAACTCCCTAGAAATAGTGGCAATACATCGTGGCAATCTGGTCTTAAAACACAAAAAGCGATGAATTTTGCACCCACTTAAATATACATTAGATCTAATGGTCATGCAAATCCCTATGGAGCACCAAAGCGATTGCAATACAGCTCCAT
The DNA here is from genome assembly GCA_023614405.1 of Avena insularis. Lineage (NCBI taxonomy): Eukaryota > Viridiplantae > Streptophyta > Magnoliopsida > Poales > Poaceae > Avena > Avena insularis. The sequence continues at coordinate 112,594 of JAJUPC010000015.1, read as the reverse complement.
GAAAATGGTAAGTAGTAACTGTAGCAGCTTGATCGTGAGCTTTTTGGTCATAACTCTCGAAACATGTGGCAGATCTTGGGATCGTTGGCCAACTTCCACGGGCCCGTAAAACCCGTTAATCCAATAGCTCATGAAGCGGGTACGTAAAGCGTGAAAAAGCACGCAGGTTTTGGTCATAACTCTAAACATGTAGCCGGGTCTTAGAATGAATTTAACAAATCTGGAACCCCCAAACATGAAAGCGATAACTTCGTGAAAACAGCCATGATACCACGGAAATCAGCAGAGTTTTAATTTAGAACTCCTCAAACGTATTATAACAGGCCATAAATCCCCTGAAACTCTGCTGGCAAGTATAGAAACGTAAGCGGCCATAAAACGCCAAAACAACAAGTTTTTGATCATGCCCTCAAACATATGTCGAATTACAATGGTGCGTTATGTAAAATCATACTAAAAACCCTAAGGCAACGAAGTGGCAATACATCATATAGAAAGCGTTCATAAAACACAAAAAGCGATGAATTTTGCAGGCATCCCTTAAACATACCATCAGGATCTAATGGTCGATGCAATCCCATAAGGAGCACCAAAAGCGATTAGTGCAATAGCTCATGAAAAGCGGCCATAAAAGCGTGAGCTTGAAAGCGGCGAGTTTTTGGTCATAACTCTCAAACATGTAAGCGGGTCTTAGGATCGTTAATGACCCCACTGGGAGGCGCCAAAACTTACGTGTCAATAACAAGCGCTCCTTAAGCAAGCGAGGCGTAAAAAGCGTGAAAAAGCAACCCGAGTTTTTGGTCATAACTCTAGAACATGTATCGGGTCTTGAGGCCGTCGTTGTAAATCACCACGGAACCCCAAAAAGCATGTGAAGCAATAACTTCGTGATTAAACATGCATGATACCACAAAAATCAGCAGAGTTTTTGGTTAGAACTCTCAAACATGTATCGGGTCTAACGAGCCGCCACAAATCCCACAGAAACTCTGCCCCAGCAAGTAATAGAGCATAAGCGGCCATAAAACACATAAAAAACAACAAGTTTTGATCGTGCCCTCAAACATGTACTTGTCAGCGAATCTAATGGTGAACGTTGTAGAAGTACGCCCTAAAACCCTAAACTGTGTGGCAATACCTCATTAAGCGGTCACTAAAACACAAAGCGGCGTATCTTTTAGGCATCCCCTTAAACGTACCATCGGATCCCCAATAATGGTCCATGCAAATCCCCATGGAGCACCAAGCGATTGTGCAATAAGCTCATGAAAGCAGCAGTAGTAAAAAGCGTGAAAAGCGAGAGTTTTGGTCATAACTCTCAAACATTTATCGGGTCTTAGGGTTGTTGTATGGAAATCCCCACAGAATCCCAAAATTGTGAAAGCAATAACTTCGTAAAAACACCCATATGCTATCACGAAATCGGCAGGGGTTTAGTTACAACTCTCAAACATAACCATCGAGGTCTAACGAGCCATACAAATCCTACCACTGGGAAACTACGCACTCTGTAGGTAATAGAAATGAAAAGCGGCCATAAAACATAAAAACCTATGTAAGTTTTTGGTCATGCCCTCATTTAACATGTATCGGGTCTGACTAAATTGGTTGTAAATGTCTGAAACCTTAGAAGCTGTGTAGCAATACCTCATAAAGCGGTCATAAAACACAAAAAGCAATGAATTTTTGGGCATCCCTTAAACATACATGAGATCTAATGGTCCATGCAAATCCCATGGAGCACCAAAAACATTGTGCACGATAGCTCATGAAAGCGGCCCGTGAAAGTAAGCAACACTTGGCTTGACAAGTTTTACATCAAAACTCTCAAACATGTAGCAGGTCTTAGGATCATTGAATGAGACCCCAGCGCCAATGGCCGTGTCCAATAGCTCATGAAAAGCGGCACGTCAAAACATGCAAAAGCAATGCGGTTTTTGGTCTGTATTTACATCAAACATGTATGCCAGATCTTAGAGATTGGGTTGTATATAGAAATCCCTGGAACCCCCAAAACGGAGGCAATAACTTCCGTGGTAAAAGTAGCCATAATATCACGAAATCGACGGAAGTTTTGGTTAGAACTTTCTCAAACTTATGTATGTCGGGTCTAACAGGCCAGCCACAAAATCCCCTGAAACTTCGCCTTTGTGTAGGTAATAGAGCATGAAAGCGACCATAAAGGTATAAAAACAACAAGTTTTTGATCATGCCCCTCAAACATGTATCGGGATCTAATAGTGGGTCGTTGTAAATGCATACGAAACCCCCCGAAACCTAGAACCGGTAAGCAATACCTCATAAAAGCGGTCATAAAACACAAAAAAGCGGCGTGTTTTAGGCATCCCCTTATTAAACATGCCATCAGATCTAATGGTGATGCAAATCCCCATGAACACAAAGCAGTTATTGCAATAGCTCATGAAAGGCCGTAAAAGCGTGAAAGCGGCGAGGTTTTTGGTCATAACTCCTCAAACATGTACATGGCGGGTCTTAGAGGATGCGTTGACATTACAGGCGCCAAAACCGTGTCTCAATAAACTCATAAGCTTGGTACGTAAACTGACGTGATGAAAAGCAGCGAGTTTGAATGGTCATAACTCTAGAACATGTATCGAGGTCTTAGGGAGTGCGTTTATGGTTATGAAATCCCCTGCGGCCCCAAAGCAATGGTCGATAATTAAATGAAAGCATGATGACTACAGAAATCAACTTGAGTTTTGGTTAGTTAAACTCTCAAACATGTGTCCGGGTCCCCAGCTTGAGCCGCCACCAAATCCCCTGAAACTACACACTTTGTAGAAGTAATAGAGCATGAAAAGCGGCCGCCGAAAACATAAAAACAACAAGTTTTTGATGCGTGCCCTCAAACATATGTCGCCAGGTCTAATGAGCCGTTTGTAAATACACCTAAAACCCTAGAACTGTGGCAATACCTCATAAGCAGTCATAAAACACAAAAAAAGCTTGTGACGTATTTTTAGGCATCCAACAAACATGCATGAAATCTAATGGTCCATACAAATCCCCATGGAGCACAAAAGCGATGTGCAAGTAGCTCCTTGAAAGCGGCCCGTAAAGCCTTGAAACTTGCGGCGAGTTTTTTGGTCACTAACTCTCAAACATGTGCGTAGGGTCTTTGGATACGATTTATACGACCCCTGGAAGCGTCGAAAATAGTTGTCCAATATAACAAGCTCATGAAAGCGGTAGTAAAAAAGCGTGAAAAAGCGACAAGTTTTTGGTCAGAACTCTCAAACATGTATGGGTACTTAGGGATGTTGTAAATCCCACAGAACCTTCAAAGCTATGTAGTGCAATAACTCGTGAAAACAGCCATAATATGCGAAATAAAGCGGATTTTTTAGTTTAGAACTCTCAAACATGTAAAAGGGTCCTAACTTGAGGCCGCCTACAAATCCCCCTAGAAACTCCTGCTTGTAGGTAATAGGCAGCATGAAAAGCGGCCATAAAACATAAAAAAACTGATGAGAAGTTTTTGATACGTGCCCCTCAAACATGTATCGAATTAAATAGTGCGTTTGTAAATGCGCCCTAAACCCTAGTATGGCAATACCTCCGTAAGCAGTCATTACAAACACAAAAAGCAGCGTATTTTTAGGCATCCCCTTAAACGCCGCATATTCGGATCTAATGGTCATACAAATCCCCGCTAGGAGCACCAAAGCAGGTGTGCAATAGCTCATTAAGCTTGGCCGTAAAAGCGTGAAAAAGCGAGAGTTTTTGGTCATAACTCTCAAACATTTATCGGGTCTTAGGGTATGTTGTAAATCCCCACAGAATCCCAAAATTGTGGAGGGCGAATAACTTCGTTAAAAAGCACCCATAATAATATCCCTGAAATCGACCGGAGGTTTTGGTTACAACTCTCAAACATGTATGTGGAGGTCTACAACGAATAACCGCCACAAATCCCCCACTGAGCTTCGCACTACTTTTCTGTAGGTAATAGAGCACGTAAGCAGGCCATAAAACATAAAAACAACAAGTTTTTGGTCATGCCCTCTCGAACATATGTCGAAGGTCTAATGGTGGGTTGTAATGGCCCTATGAACCTGAGCGAGAAGCGTGGCAATACCTCAGCAAGCGGTCATTAAAACACAAAAAATAGCGAATTTTATGGCATCCCATAAACATCGCATCAGGATCTAATGAATGAGTGTACCACGAATCCCCATGGGAGCACCAAAACATTTAATGCAATAGCTCATAGAAAAAGCGGCCCGTAAAGCAGCGAAAAGCGACAAATTTTTTGGTCAAAACTCCTCAAACATGTAAGCAGGTCTTAGGATCATTGGACAACCTGGGCGCCAAAACCGTGTCAATAAGCTCATAAGCAGTAGTAAAACATGCAAACAGCCGCAAAGCAGCGAGTTTTTGGTCATAAGCTGTTGAAAACATATAGTAACCGGGTCTTAGGGTCGTTTATATGAAATCCCCTGGAGACCCCAAAAGTGTGAAGCAATTACTCATGAAAACTGACCATAATATGCTGAAATCTGACGAGCTTTGGTTAGAACTCTCAAACATGTATCGGTCCGTTATGAGCCATCTGATCCCCTGACAAACTTCGCCTTTGTGTAGAGTAATAGAGCATGAAAGCGACCATAAAACATAAAACAACAAGTTTTTGGTCACATGCCCTCAAAACATATATCGGGTCCAATGGTCATTGTAAATCGCCCTATTCAACCTTAGAGCTGTGGCAATACCTCATGAAAAATGGTCATAAAACACAAAAGCAGCCGAATTTTTTGAAGCATCATAAACATGCATCGGATCTAATGGTCCGTACCTGCAAATCCCACATGGAGCACCAAAACAGGTGTGTCAATAAGCTCACTTAAGCAATGATAAAGCATTAACGCAGCGAGTTTTTGGTGAAAACTCTCAAACATGTAGCGAGGTCTTAGGATCGTTTGGGCGAAGCCCCACAGGCGTAAAGCCAGAGTGTCCAATAAGCTCATAAGCAATGGCGTAAAAGCGTGAAAAGCGACGAGTTTTTGGTCATGTAACTCTCAAACATGTATCTCGCGGGTCTTAAGCGATTAATTTGCGTTGTAAATCCCCTGGAACTAAAAGCTGAAGCGATAACTCGTGAAAACATGGCAATATAATATATCACGAAATCGGCCGAGTTTTTGGATTTAGAACTCTCAAACATGTATCGAGTCTACAACGAGACCGCTTACAAATCCCCTGGAAACTACATACATGTATGTGGGTAATGAAAGAGCATGGCACGGCCATAAACCTTAAAAACAACAAGTTTTTGATCATGCCCTCGAAACATGTAGCTAAGATACAATGGTGCGTTGTAAATCAGCTACAAACCCTAGAGGCAGGCAGTGGCAATACTGCCTCATCAAAGCGGTCATAAAACACAAAAGCAGCGTATTTTAGGCATCCCTTAAACATGCATCAGAGGATCTAATGGTTGATGCAAATCCATGGAGACACCAAAACGAGTGTGCAATAAACATCATGAAAGCGGCCGTGGGCAGCGTGAAAGCGGCGAGTTTTGGTCATAACTCTCAAACATGTAGCATGTCTTAGGATGCGTTGACAATAGCCTGGAGGCGCCAAAACCGAAGTGTCCAATAAGCTCAGCAAGCAGGCTGCCAAAAACGTGAAAAGCAACGAGTTTTGGTCATAACTCCTAGAACATGTATGAGGTCTTAGGGTGCGTATAAATCCCCTGCAAATCCCCATTTAAAGCGCGGGCAACGTAATTACATTAAGCGATATGATACCACGAAATCAGCAGGTTTTGGTTAGAACTCTCAAACTATGTATCGGGTCTAACAGGCCATACAAATCCCACAGAAACTCACCTTTGTATGGGTAATAGAGCATGAAAAGCTTGTGCCATAAAACATAAAACAACAAGGATTTTTGATGGAATTGCCCCTCGAACATGTACTCCAGATACAATGGTGGAATTTGTAAGTAGCCCTAAAACCCTAGATTCTGTGGCAATACCTCATGAAAAGCTTCGGTCATAAAACACAAAAAGCAGCAGCGTATTTTTACGGCATCCTTAAACATGCATCGAATCCTAATGGTCCATGCAAATCCCCATGGAGCACCAAAGCAATGTCTGCAACCAGCTCATAAGCAGTAGTAAAGCAGCAGCTTGACGAGTTTTGGTCATAACTCTCAAACATGTAGCAGGTCTTTGGATGCGTTGTCTGACCCCTGGGCGTCAAAATAGTGTCCAATAGCTCATAAGCAGTAAAGCAGTAGTAAAAAGCGTGAAAAACGGCGAGTTTTGGTCGGAACTCTCAAACATGTATCGGGTCTTAGGGATGTTGTAAATCCCTGGAACCCCACAAAAGCGTAATGATAACTACGTGAAAACAGCCATAATATCTGCGAAATCGGCGAGTTTTGGTGAGTACTCAAACATATATGTTCAGATCTACAACAGGCCATACAAATCCCACAGAAACTACTTTTTGCCTTTGTAGGTAATAGAGCATGAAAAGCGGCCATAAAACACAAAACAACAAGTTTTGGTCATGCCCTCAAACATGATTCCCGGGTCTAATAGTCATTGTAAATGTACAGAAACTCTAGAAGCTGTGAAAATACCTCATAAGCCGGTCATAAAACACAAAAAGGCGATTTTTGGTCATACGCCATATATAAAATGCATCGGGTATATGATCGCATACAAATCCCCATGGAGCTTTACCAAAACAATGTGCAATATAGCTCATGAAAAGCAGCCCGTAAAAGCAGCAAGCAGCGAGTTTTAAGTGCGTAACTCTCAAGACAGCATATCATGTCTTGAGGATGGAATTAATAAATCCCAGGGAGGCGCCAAGAAAATAGTGTCCAATAGCTCATGAAAATACGTCAGTAAGCGTGGCTATGAAAAGCTTGCGAGTTTTGGTCATATTACTCTCAAACATATGTATCGGGTCTTAGAATTGATTTGTAAATCCCCTAGAACCCCAAAACTATGACAATAACTAAATGAAAACAGCCATAATACTAGAAATAAAGCGAGTTTTTGAATTTAGAACTCTCAAACATGTCCAGATACTAACGAGCCATACAAATCCCCACGGAAACTACTTGCCTTTGTAGGTAATAGAAGCATGAAAATGGCCATAAAACATAAAAACAACAAGTTTTTGGTCATGCCCTCAAACATGTATGGTACCCAATGGTTGTTGTAAAGTAAGCCTACAGAAACCCTAGAACTGTGGTATTACCTCATGAAAGCGGTCACGCCACAAAACACAAAAAGCAGCAATTTTTGGGCATCCCCTTAAGCATGCATGGCGGATCTAATGATGCATGCACAAATCTATGGAGCACCAAAATAGTGTCTGATAGCTCATGAAAAGCAGTAGTGTAAAAGCATGAAAATGTGGAGTTTTGGTTATAACTCTCTAACATGTAGCAAGTCTTAGGATTAGTTGCGATTGCGCTTGCATACAGGCGTCGAAATAGTGTCCAATAGCTCATACAAAACGGACCCGTAAAGCGTGAAAGCGAGGAGTTATTGCAGGCCAGGTCACTAACTCTCTAACATGTATCAGGTCTTAGGGTCATTTATAATCCCCCTCGAACCCCCCAAAAGCTGGTAAGCGATAACAAGTAGAAAACAACCATAATACCACGAGAAATCAAGCGAGTTTTTGGTTTAGAACTCTCAAACATGTATCCCGGTCCCTAACAGGCCACTACAAATCCCCACAGGCTTCATACTTTATGGGTAATAGAGCATGAAAAGCGGCCATAAAACATAAAAACAACAAGTTTTAATTTGGTCAGCCTGCCCTCAAACATGTATCAGGTCTAATAGTCATTGTAAATAAGCATACGAAACCTAGAAGCTGTGAAAATACCTCATGAAAATGGTCATAAAACACAAAAAAAGCGATTTTTTAGTCGTACATGTATAAAATACACGGATATACGCAGGTCCATACAAATCCCATGGAGCACCAAAGCAGTGTGCAACGTAGCTCATGAAAAAGCGGCAGTAGTCAACCGAAGCAGCGACGAGTTTTGGTCATAACTCTTGAGCATATATCATGTCTTAGGATGCGGTGTAAATCTGGAACCCCAAAATTGTGGGAAATTACTGGTATTAACGTAGCCATAATATCACGAAATCAGTCAGCCCAGGAGTTTTTGGTTAGAACTCTCGAACATGTATCCGGTCTAACGAGCCAGCAAACCACAATCCCCACGAAACTTCCGCTGCTTGTGTAGGTAATAGAGGCATGAAAAGCATTGCCATAAAACATAAAAACAACAAGTTTTTGGTCATGTGCCCTGTGAAACATATATCGCGGGTCAATGGTAAATTTATAAAGTAGCATACAGAAACCTTAGAAGCTGTGGCAATGATACCTCATAAAAGCTTGATCATAAAACACAAAAAGCAGACGAATTTTTGGGCATCCCCTTAAACATGCATCGGATCTGACTGGTCCATGCAAATCCCATGGAGCACCAAAACAGTGTGCAATAGCTCGCCATGAAAACGGCGGCGAAAAGCAGCTTGAAAACAGAGTTTTTGGTCGAAAATCTCAAACATGTAACGCCGAGTCTTACAGGATCGTTGGACAACCCCATGGGCGCCAAACCGTGTCCAATAAGCTCATGAAAAGCGGCCGTAAAGCAGCGTGAAAAGCAGCGAGTTTTGGTCATAACTCTCAAACATGTATTGGGTCTTAGAAATTAGATTTATAGCAAATTCCCTGGAACCCCAAAGCGTAGGCGATAACAACGTAACTTGGCTAATATCACGAAATCGTGAGTTTTGGTTAGAACTCTCAAACATGTATCGGGATCCTAACGAGCCATACAAATCCCCTGAAACTTCGCTGTGTAGGTAATAGAGCATAAGCGGCGGAGAAAACATAAAACAACAAGTTTTGATCATGCCCTCGAACAGATATATGGTCACAATAGTACAATGAATAGATTTGTAAATGCATACGAAACCCTAGAGAAATATGGCAATATCTCCTTGAAAGCGGTCATAAAACACAAAAATGACAAATTTTGGTCATCCCACTGAAACATGCCGCCGGATCTAATGGTCCATGCAAATCCCTAGACACCAAAATAGTGTGCAATAAGCTCATGAAAGCGCCCCGTAAAATCACGAAAGCAGCGAGTTTTGGTCATAACTCTCAAACATGTATCATGTCTTAGGATGCGTTGTAAGTCCCCCTGGGCGCCAAAATAGTGTCCAATAGCTCATGAAAAGCGGTAAGTAAAGCGTGAAAAAGCAGAGTTTTTGGTGATTGAACTCTCAAACAATTAATGTATTGCAGGTCTTAGGGATGTTATAGCAAATCCCCCCTGGAACCCCAAAGCGTGGGCAATAACTTTCAAATGAAAATAGCCATGATACATGAAATCGTGAGTTTTAGTTAGTACTTTCAAACATGTATATCGGTCTAGCAGACGTACATACAAATCCCCTGAAACTTCATAGCATTTGTAGATACTAAGAGCATGAAAAGCGGCCATAAAACACAAAACAACAAGTTTTTGGTCATGCCCTCAAACATGATCGGGTCCTAATAGTCATTGTAAATGTATACAAACCCTAGAACTGTGAAAATACCTCATGAAAAGCGGTCATAAAACACAAAAAAAGGCGATTTTTGGTCATAAACTATAAAATGCATCGCCAGATTATGCGGATCCATACAAATCCCATGGACACCAAAACAATAATGCGATAAGCTCATAAGCGGCACGTAAAACACTGAGCTTGCGAGTTTTGGTCATAACTCTAGAGACTATATCATGTCTTAGGATGAATTCATAAATCTGGACAGGCGCCAAAATAGTGTCCAATAGCTCATGAAAGCGGTTGTAAGCGTGAAAAAGCGGCCAGTTTTTAGTCATACTCTCTCAAACATGCATAACTTCGAGGTCTTAGGGATTAAGATTGTAAATCCCCCTAGAACCCCAAAACCAACAGGCAATAACTTCGTGAAAACAGACCCATAATACTCGAGAAATCGTGGCAGTTTTGGTTAGAACTCTCAAACATGTACTCCAGGTCCCAACGAGCCACTTTACAAATCCCCTGAAACTCACTGCTTTGTAGAGTAATAGAGCATGAAAACAGCCATAAAATATAAAAACAACATGTTTTTTTTTTTGATCGTGCCCTCAAACATATATCGGGGTCTAATGGTACGTTGTAAATGCATGCAAAACCCTAGATACATGGCAATACCTCATGAAAGCGGTCATAAAACACAAAAAGCGGCGTGTTTTAGGCATCTCCTTAAGCATACGCCATGGATCCCAATGGTCCATGCAAATCCCACTTCAGGAGAGCACCAAAGCAGTGTGCAATAGCTCATGAAAGCAATGGCCGTAAAAGCAGAAAGCGAGGAGTTTTTGGTCACGCCAACTCTCAAACATGTGGCAGGTCTTAGGATGCGTTATCTGACCCCTGGAAAGCGTCAAAACAATGTCCAATAGCCTAATGAAAGCAGTGGCAGTAAAGCGTGAAAAGCAGAGAGTTTTGGTCCTGCTCTCAAAAAATTTATCCGGGTCTTAGGGTTTATTTGTAAATCCCCACAGAATCCCAAAATTGTGGGCAATAACTCGTGAAAGCTTGACCATAATATCTGAAATCAGCGAGGTTTTGGTTACAACTCTCAAACATGTATCGGTCTAACGAGCCATAAAAATCCCCACAGGGAAACTACGCACTCTGTAGGTAATAGAGCATAACCATAAAACATAAAACAACATGTTTTGGTCATGCCCTCAAACATGTGCTCCGGGTCTAATGAATCGTTTGTAAAGTACACCAAGAACCCTAGAAGGCGTAGCAATACCTCATGAAAGCAGTCATAAAACACAAAGCAGCGAATTTTGGGCATCCCTTAAACATGCATCGGATCTAATGGTCATACAAATCCCCATGGAGCACCAAAAGCGATTGTGCAATAGCTCATGAAAAGCGAAAGTAAAAGCAGCAGAGTTTTGGTCAAAACTCTCAAACATGTAGCATGGTCTTAGGATCGTTGGACACCCTGGAGGCGCCAAGCCGTGTCCAATAGCTCATAAAGCGGCGTAAAAGCGTGAAAAAGCAGCGAGTTTTTGGTCATAACTCTCTCAAACATGTATGCGGGTCTTAGGGTGGGTTATAAATCCCCCTAGAACCCCCAAAAGTGTGGGCAATGCACCGTGAAAACTGACCATAATATCTGAAATCGGCCAGGTTTTTGGTTAGAACTCTCAAACATGTATCGGTCTAACAAGCCATACAAATCCCCAAACTTCGCCTTTATGTAGGTAATAGAGCATGAAAGCGGCCATAAAACATAAAAACAACAAGTTTTGGTCATGCCCTCGAACATATATCGGGTCAATAGCGTTATAAATGCATACGAAACCTTAAATGTGGCGATACCTCATGAAAAGCGGTCATAAAACACAACTTGATGAATTTTGGGCATCCCCTTAAACATGCATCGGATCTAATGGTCCATACAAATCCCATGGAGCACCAAAGCGATTAATGATAGCTCATGAAAAGCGGCCGTAAAGCAGCGAAAGCAGCCAGTTTTGGTGAAACTCTCAAACATGTAGCAGTCTTAGGATCGTTGGCCAGCCCCAGGCGCAAAACCGTGTCCGATAGCTCAAGAAAGCAGTAGTAAAAGCGTGAAAAACTACAGTTTTGGTCATAACTCTCAAACATGTATCGGGTCTTAGAATTAGATTGTAAATCCCCTGGAACCCCAAAGCTGGCAATAACAAGTGAAAACAGCCATAATCTGGAAATCGATGAGTTTTTGGTTAGAACTCTCAAACATGTCACCGGGTCTAACGAGCCATACAAATCCCCTGAAACTACATGCCGTGTAGGTAATAGAGCATGAAAGCGACCGAGAAAACATAAAAACAACAACGTTTTGGTCATGCCTTGAACATGTATCGGCTCTAATACTCATTGTAAATCACCCTGAAACACTAGAACTATGGCAATACCTCATGAAAATGGTCATAAAACACAAAAAAGGCGATTTTTGGTCGCCGCCTTAAAAATGCGCCGGATCTAACGGTCATACAAATCACACGAACACCAAAACGATGTGCAATAGCTCCTTGAAAGCAGTAGTAAACTGAAATCGATGAGTCTTTGGTTAGAACTCTCAAACATGTATCGGGTCTAACGAGCCGCCATACAAATCCCCACAAACTTCATACTGTAGGTAATAGAGCATGAAAGCCATAAAAACATAAAAACAACAAGTTTTGGTCATGCCCTCGAAACATGTATCGGGAATCCCAAATGGTTGTTGTAAGTAAGCCATTACGAAACCTAGGCGTAGGTATTACCTCATGAAAAGCGGTCATAAAACACAAAAGCAGTGACAATTTTGGGCATCCTTAAACATGCATCGAGATCTAATGATCATACAAATCCCCATGGAGCACCAAAAGCAGTGTGCAATAGCTCATGAAAGCGGCCGTAAGCCGCGAAAATGGTGAGTTTTGGTTATAACTCTCTCAACATGTAGCAGGTCTTAGGATGCGTTAGCATGCATACTGGAGCGTCAAAAGCAGGTATCAATAGCTCATGCAAGCTGGCGTAACGCAGCTTGTAACGAGTTTTGGTCATAACTCTCAAACATGTATTAGGTCTTAGGGTTAGTTACAAATCCCCTAGAACCCCAAAGCGTATTGTAAGCTGATAACTTCAAGTGAAAACAAGCAGAATACATGAAATCAACAGGTTTTGGTTAGAACTCTCAAACATGTGCTCGAAGGTCTAACGAGCCATCAAATCCCCTAGAAACTTCATCTTGTAGGTAATAGAGCATGAAAAGCGGGCCATAAAACATAAAACAACCACAAGTTTTTGATCATGCCCTCAACAAACATATGTGCTCCAGGTCTAATGAATGCGTTGTAAATGCTTACAAACCCTAGAACGAATGGCAATACATCATGAAAAGCCGGTCATAAAACACAAAAAGCGATGAATTTTGGGCGTCCCTTAAACATGCATCGGATCTAATGGTCCATACAAAATCCCATGGAGCACCAAAGCAGGTGTCTGCAATAAGCTCCTTAGAAAGCGGCCGTAAAGCAGCAGCGAGTTTTGGTCATAACTCTCAAACATGTAGCAGGTCTTAGGATGTTGTGACAATAGCCCCTGGGCGTAAACCCAAGTGTCGATCGTAAGCTCATGAAAAGCGAGGCGTAAAAAGCGTGAAAAAGCAGGCGAGTTTTGGTCATAACTCTAGAACATGTATGGGATCTTAGGGTGCGTTGTAAATCCCCATGGAACCCCAAAGCATAGTGGCAATAACTTCGTGAAAACTTGACCATGATTTACCACAGAAATCACTACAAGTTTTTAGTTGAACTCTCAAGCATGTACTTGGTCTAATGAGCCATACAAATCCCCACAGAAACTTCATTGTAGGTAATAGAGCATGAAACTGACCATAAAACATAAAAACAACAAGTTTTTTGATCGTGCCCTCAAACATGTATAAAAGGTCACAATAGTATTTTGTAAATACATCACAGAAACCCTAGAAGCTGTGGCAATACCTCATAAGCGGTCATAAAACACAAAAATAATGCAATTGTTTGGGCATCCCTTAAAAATGCATAGGATCTAATGGTCCATGCAAATCCCCATGGAGCACCAAAAGCGATTGTGCAATAGCTCATTGAAAGCGGCAGTAAAGCAGCGAAAAGCGGCGAGTTTTTGGTTATAACTCTCAAACATGTAGCGAGGTCTTAGGATACGTTAGTACAAGCCTGGGCGTCAAAAGCAGGTGTCAATAGCTCATGAAAAGCGGCCGTGAAAGCGTGAAAGCCAGAGAGTTTTGGTCGCAACTCTCAAACATGTATGTCGGGTCTTAGGGTCGTTGTAAATCCCCTGGAACCCCAAAAGCGTAGGCGATAACTTCGTGAAAACAAGCGTAATACTCGAAATCACGACGATTTTTGGTTAGAACTCTCAAACATGTATCGGGTTTAACAGAGCCATACAAATGCCCCTAAAGGCGCTTCACCTTTGTAGGTAAAAGAGCATGAAAACGGCCATAAAACATAAAAAGAACAAGTTTTGGTCATGCCCTCAAACATGTGCATGTCCAGATCTAATGGTGTCGTTTGTAAATTGCCCTAAAACCCTAGAACTGTGGCATACCTCGATGAAAGCGGTCATAAAACACAAAAAGCAATGAATTTTGGCGGCATCATAAACATGCATCGGATCTAATGGTCCATAACACAAATCCCATGGAGCACAAAATAGTGTGCAATAGCTCGCTTGAAGCAGTAGTAAAACACGAAAGCAGCCAGTTTTTAGTATAACTCTCAAACATACGGCGATGATCTTAGGATGGTTGTACAAGCCCTGGGCGTCAAAACGATTCATCCAATAACTCATGAAAAGCCAATAGTAAAAACGTGAAAAAGCGAGAGTTTTGGTCATAACTCTCAAACATGTATCGGGTCTTAGGGTCGTTGTAAATCACCTTGGAACCCCAAAACTATGGGCAATAACTTCATTGAAAACAGCCATTTGTAATACTAAAATAAGCGATTTTTTGGATTTAGAACTCTCAAACATGCTATTGGGTCTATTACGAATAACCACAAATCCCCACGGAAACTTCGCCTATGCCGGTAATAGAGAGCATGGCGTCCATAAAACATAAAAACAACAAGTTTTTGATCATGCCCTCAAACATATGCGGATCTAATGAGTGCGTTGTAAATAAGCCCCACCGAAACCCTAGAACGTGGCAATACATCATAAGCGGTCATAAAAAGAATAAAAGCGATGAATTTTGGGCATCCCCTTAAACGTTCGCCGGATCTGATCGTCCATGCAAATCCCCATGGAGCATAAGCAGGTGTGCAATAGCTCATGAAAGCGGCCGTAAAAGCGAAAGCGACAGGTTTTAGTTTTGGTTATAACTCTCAAACATGTAGCATGTCTTGGGATCGTTAGACTGACCCTACAGGCGCCAAAACCGGTGTTCCTAATAGCTCATGAAAAGCGGTAGTAAACAACATGAAAAGCGAAGCGAGTTTTGGTCATAACTCTCAAACATGTATCGAGGTCTTAGGGTGGGTTGTAAATCCCCACAGGAACCCCAAAGCGTAGTGCAATAACTCGTAGAAAACAACCATATCACAGCGAAATGTCGGCCGAGTTTTTGGTTAGAACTCTCAAACATAATATCAGGTCTAACGAGCCGTACAAATCCACCTAGAAACCCGCGCGCCTGTGTAGGTAATAGAGCATGAAAAGCGACCCGGAAAACATAAAAGACAACAAGGTTTTTGGTCATGCCCTCAGAAACATGTATCGGGTCCTAATAGTCATAAATAAATCACCACGAAACCACTAGAACTATGGCAATACCTCATGAAAGCGGTCATAAACCACAAAAAAGGCGATTTTGGTCATCGCCATATAAAAATGCATCGGATCTAACGGTCCATACAAATCCCATGGAGCACCAAGCAGGTGTGCAATAGCTCATTAAAGCGGCCCGGTAAGCAGCGAAAGCAGCGAGGTTTTTGGTTATAACTCTCAAACATGTAGCAGGTCTTAGGTTGTTGTAAATCCCACGGAGCAAACCACGGTGTCCAACCGCGGTGTCAATAGCTCATTGAAAAGCGGCCGTAAAAAGCGTGAAAAAGCGGCCGAATTTTGGTCATAACTTTCAAACATGTCGGGTCTTGGGGATGTTGTAGAAATCCCCTGGAACCCCCAAAGCGTAGGCAATAACTTTCGTGAAAAGCTTGACCATAATACGAAATCAATGAGTTTTTGTTAGAACTCTCTAGCGAGCATGTATCGGGTCTCTTACAACGAGAGCCCATAAAAATCCCCTGCCAGAAACTACGCCTTTGTAGGTAATAGAGCATGAAAACAGCCATAAAACACAAAAACAACAAGTTTTGGTCATGCCCTCAAACATGGTCGGTCTAATAGTCATTGTAAATCATACGAAACCCTAGAGCTGTGAAATACCTCCTTAAAAGCGGTCATAAAACACAAAAAAACGATTTTTGGTCGCCATATAAAAATGCATCAGATTGTAACGGTCCATACAAATCCCATGGAGCACCAAAACAATGTGCAATAGCTCATAAAACTGACAGTAAAGCCTTGAAGCAGCGAGTTTTTGGTAATAACTCTCGGACATGTATCATATCTTAGGATCGTTGAAAAATCCCCACCTGGGCGTAAAATAGTGTCCAATAGCTCATGAAGCGGCCGTAGTAAGCGTGAAAAACAACTTGAGTTTTGGTCATACTCTCAAACATGTAGCATCGGGGTCTTAGGGTTAGTCGTTGTGAAATCCCCTAGAACCCCAAAACTATGGGCAATAACTTCGTGAAAAGCGGCCATAATACTGAAATCGGCGAGTTTTTGGTTAGAACTCTCAAACATGTATCGAATTACTAACGAGCCATACAAATCCCCTATGGAAACTACTTTGTAGGTAATAGAGCATGAAAAGCGGCCATAAAACATAAAAACAACAAGTTTTTGGTCATGCCCTCAAACATGTATCGGGTTACTAATGGTTGTTGTAAATAAGCGAAACCACACAGAGCTGTGGTATTACCTCCTTAAGCGGTCATAAAACACAAAAAAGCAGCGAATTTTGGGCATCCTTAAACATGCATCGGATCTAATGATCCATACAAATCCCCATGGAGCACCAAAGCGATTGTGCAATAGCTCATGAAAAGCAGCCGTAAAAGCAGCGAAAATGATGAGTTTTGGTTATAACTCTCTAACATGTAGCAGGTCTTAGGATGCGTTACTTGCATACAGGCGTCAACAGGTGTCCAATAGCTCATGACCAAGCAGTAGGCTAAGCGTGAAAGCGAGAGTTTTTGGTCATAACTCTCAAACATGTATTAGGTCTTAGGGTGGTTGTAAATCCCTGGAACCCCCAAAGCGTAGGCAATAACTACGTGAAAAGTGTTTAGCGAGGAGCGGATTCTCGTGGGTGATGTAGTCGTACTCTTCCGATCTCGAATCGCGTGAAACCCCGATCCTTACGTGGCTATGATTAAAGGCGCTCCACTCGTAATCATCGATCACCGTTCGGTACTCGACGAAGACCGTCTCCCTTGTTCCGACAGCCCGTGGAGGTTGTAGCACTCTCCTCGCGGTGATTCACGCCGACACAATGGCGTAGTCTTAGGAAGGTAGGGAGATCTCGCGGACTTCGCGCCTTAAAAGCCGGGAGGCGGTATGGTGGAGTATGAGAGGCTCCTCGGCGATCTGGTTTTAGACACACCAGGAGGAGGTGCTAGAGGCAGCTGGGGTTTGAGGGCACCCAGAGTCGGCTAAGAAAGCCGATACAGGAGGTGGCGGCCCGTGACAGAGGTGGTGGCGCCCAATCTAGGGTTTTGGAGAAGTACTTGTGTGCTAGGAGGCCCTGCCCTCCTTTGAGAGTGGGAAGCACGGCCAGGGAGAGTCCCTCCCAGCTTCCGGCTTGGAGGTGGGCAGGCGGTTGGAGAGAATCGCCCAGCTCGGTTTCCTCCTCCTCACTCTTTCAAAACTTTAGTTTGACTTTCAAACTAAGCGTTTGACTTTTAAAATTACGATTTGAATAAACCCGTTATTTTGGACAGCAATGACACTTAGTACATGATGCAATAATTCCAAATTACAATGACACATTCATGTACCCTTCCCCCTTAGAATTAGGACATTTCCGGAACATTCTAGAACATTCGGTGAGAACACGGAACCATTCCCCGACTCAAAGCAGGACTTTCCTTATATGAATCTTATTCTCGGACCATTCGGATCTCCTCGTGATATCCGAATCCCATTCGAGGACTCCGAACAACATTCGGACTCTTTCTCATCATTCCATAGCTACTCGAACAACGTTGAATCCTTAAGAGTGTCTCCATACGGTTCGTGAATTATCTGAGACATGATCGAGACACTTCTCCGAACAATAACCAATAGGAATCTGGAAATTCATATGGTTCCCACATATTTCTCTGATTGCTGCGTCGAATGAACCACTTACATCGATATCAATTTCCCTTTGTCTCACGATAGTTTACTTATCCGGGGTTATGATGTCGGTATCTCTGCATACCTAGTTCAACCTCGTTCTTGATAAGTACTCTTTTCTCGTTCCGTGATATGTGATCCCTTGTAGGCAGTCACATGCTTGCAAGCTAATTGGATGACATTTCACCGGAAGGAGCCAGTATATCTATACATCATATGGATGGACAAATCCCTCTTGATCCATGTGTTTCAACCAATACTTTACGAACACTCAATGCCACCTTTATAGCCACCCAATTCTGATGTGGTGTTTGATGTCATCAAGCATCCATCGATAAAGGTGATATGCATGATCTCATAGTCCGAAGAATTAGATAACTATGTATCGAGAAAGCATATAGCAATTGAACTATTAAAATGACTTGATCTTTGTGCTACTTATACATAGGAGTATGTCCACCATATCATTCTCTAACGATATGATCTTGTTATTAATAACATCTCAATGTTCATGATAGAAACCGATCATCTATTAACCAACAAGCTAGTATTATATAGAGGCTTTACTAGGGACTTCAAATTAAGTTTACAAATCACACAAGTATTAATGTTTCCTTGTTAATACTATTATAGCATGAATGTAAACATTTATCATAAACACAAAGATATAATAATAACTACATTTATTATTGCCTCTAGACATATCTCAACAGTCTCCCACTTACTAGAGTCATCTAATCTAGATTACATGGTAATATCTAGAACACCCATGGCGAGTTTGGTGCTTTGGTCATATTTGCCCTCGGGGAGAGTTTAGTCAGCGGACCCGCCACATTCAGATCTGTGTGCTTTGCAAATCTTTATATCCCCATCTTGGATATGTTCTCGAATAAGCGTGAAAGCGTGGCTTGATATACTTGACTTCTTGTGTGACCTTGGTTCTTGCGCGTGGCTATGGGCCAGTTATCTGATGAATGAACATTGGGTCGGCGCACTAGGACCACACCCAGCTCTGTAATGAACTCTTTCATCCATATAAACTTCTTGTGAAGCCTCCGGAAGCGACCATGTATTCCGATTGATTTGAAGATCTCGCCTGGCGCTGCTTTGCACTCCTCCATTCATGTTGCACCATTCAAAATAAATACGTTATCTAGATGTGATTTAGAATCATCAGGATCGGTGTTCCAACTAACATCGGTGTAACCATTAACGAAGGCGTTTGATACATCACCTCCATAAGAAAGAACCATATCCTAGTTCTTCTCCAAGTACTTAAGGATGTTTTGACCATTGTCCAATCATCCACTCTGGATCACTTTGATATACGCTAGTTAGACTAACTGACATGTCGATGTCGGGTCTAGTACATAGCATAGCATACATTAGAGATCCTATGGCTTTGAGGCATAGGGAGTCTTACTCATCCTTTCTCTATCTTCTGCTGGAGATGTCGGACTTTGATTTTACTCAAGATTAGGTATTGGGCAACATGGGCAGAACCCTTTCTTGCTATCTTCCATTCAAACCTCTTTAGAACTTTGTCCAAATATGTACTCTGTGATAATGATATTTGGGCGTTTTGATCTATCTCTATAAATCTTTATGCCTAATATATAGCTACTTAGCCAGATCCTTCATTGAAAACTATTATTCAAACATTCTTTGACACTATTAAGAAGGTCTACATCATTCCCAATCAACAATATGTCATCCACATATAGTATTAAGAATACTCTGAGAGCTCCACTCACTTTCTTGTAAATATAAGCTTCTCCATAAGTTGTATAAAACCAAAACTCTTGATTACTTTATCAAGCGTTGATTCCAACCGGGATGCTTTACTTCAAATCCATAGATGGACCGTTGAAGTTTGCATACCTTGTTAGCATCTTTAGGATCGGCGAAACCTTTGGGTTGCATCATATACAATTCTTCATCAATGTCACCATTGAGGAATGCTGTTTGACATCCATACGCCATATCTCATAATCATAATATCGTGATTGCTAACATAATCCTCCACAGACTTTAGCCGCTCTTGGTGAAGAATCTCATCGTAGTCGACTCCTTGAATTTGTCGAAACCCTTTTGCGACAAATCGAGCTTTATAATGATATTACCGCCATCGACATACATTTTCTTCTTGAAAATCCATTTGTTCTAACTGACCTTCGGCCATCGAAGTCACAAAGTCCATACTTGGTTTTCGTACATGGATCAATCTCGGATTTCATGGCTTCTTGCCATTATTGGAATCTGGGCTCATCATCAGCTTCCTCATATGTCTCGGGGTCATCGGTGTTGTCCACCAACATGATACTCATAGCAGGATCATACCAATGCAGGTGATACGAGTTCTCGTTGACACACGAGGCTGTAGCAACCGGTAGAAGTTTCATGATCATCATCATTAGCTTCCTCTCTAATTTGTGCAGGCACCACAGGAACTTCTTCGGTCTTTGCGCTACTCGTAATTGAGAGAAGGTTGAAACCTCGTCAAGTTCTACTTTCCTTCCAGTCACTTCTTTGAGAAATTCCTTCTCTAGAAAGGACCCATTCTTAACCTTAGCGAAGATTTTGCCTTGGATCTATGATAGAAGGTATACCAATAGTTTCCTGGGTATCCTATGAAGGCGCATTTTCCGCTTTGGGTTCAAGCATGCGGCTGTAACTTCTTTACATTCGCATCCCCAAACTTTGGAACAACAATTTAGGTTTCTTCCCAAACCATAATTCATACGTTATCGTTTCAGCAGTTTAAGCGGTGCCCTATTTAAAGTGAATGCGTTTGTTTCTAATGCATAACCCCAAAATGATATGATAAATCTGTAAGTGACATCATAGAAGCGAACCATATCTAAGAGGATTCGATTCGACGTTCGGACACACCATTCTGTTGTGGTGATCCGGCGGTGTCAATTGTGAAAGTATTCGCATTTCTTCAAATGCTGCCAAACTCGTAACAGATATTCACCTCCATGATTAGAGCGTAGAAATTTAATCTTCTTATTCGTTGATTCTCTCACTTTGAAATTCCTTAAACTTCTAAAGTTTGGGACTTATGTTTCATGAAATAGATATACCCATATCTACTCAAGTCATCCGTGAAGGTAAGAACATACTTGATAACCACGCAGCGATGCTACACTCATTGGACCACACACATCGGTATGTATGATTTCCAATAAGTCCATAGCTCGCTCCATCATACCGAGAAAATGGAGTCTTAGTCATTTACCCATCGGATATGCTTCGCATCTTTCAAGTGATTCAAAATCAAGTGATTCAAAGTCCATCAGATGGAGTTTCTTCATACCTTCACTCAATGTGACCAACGACAGCGATGCCATATATAGGTCGAGTTATACGCTTGATTTCAAGCGTTTAGCCTCAATGTTATTAATATGTGTATTTCCACTATCGAGATTCAACAAGAATAGACCATCTATCAAAGGTGCATGCATAAAACATATTACTCATATAAATCGAACAACCATTATTCTCGGATTTAAACAAATGTAGTCTGCAATAAACAAGATCCAGATATAATGTTCATGCTTAGCAGCACGCAAATAACAATTATTTAAGTATAAAACTAATCCTGATGGTAGATGAAGGGAGTGGCGTGAAATAGCGATCACATCAACCTTTGATCCGTTTCCCAGCGCGCCGTCACCTCGGTCTTCACTAGCTTCGTTTATTCTGACTCTGTTTGAGTTACAAATATGAGCAACCGAACCGATTATCAAATACCCGAGCACTACTGAATACTAGTGATATACATCAATAACATGTATATCGGATATACCTTTCTTCTTGATGTTGCCGTTCTTCAAATCCGCCAAGTACTTTGCAATTCCGCTTCGATGACCTTCGTTTTGCGATAAAAGCTTTTCGATGTCGGGCTTGGGTCTAGCCTTGGTCTTCTTCGCCGATGTGTGGCAACTTTCTTGCCACCCTTCTTGAAAGTGTCCCTACCTTAGACTTGCCTTTCTTGAATTTGGTGGTCTTATTGACCAACAACACTTGGTGCTCTTTCTTGATCTCCACTTCTGGAGACTTTAACATAGCAGGTTCTGAAGCGCATTGTTCGTATTACGTATGTTGTAGTTCATCCCAAAGTTCTTGTAACTTGGTGGTAGTGATTGGAGGACACGATAAATCCCCAAAGCATTAGGAATCACTATACCCAAGCTTTGAAGATTGTTTGCGTGCCCGGACATCTTGGCACATGCTCAGCAGCCAGACTGCCCTCTTCCATCTTGCAGTTAAAGAACTTTTCAGAAGCCTCGTAACTCTCAATCGCCGCGTTTGTCTCGAAGATCAATTTGAGATCACCGACAATATCATGTGGGTCTGAATTCTCAAACCTTTTCGGAAGCTCCGATTCTAAACCATACAAGATAGCACCTTTGAACTATAGATCTTGATTCTTAGGCGAGTAAACATTCTTTACTTCATCGGTAGCATCGGTCAGGTGGGTCACCAATTGCATCGACACACATAGGTCAAATTACCATTGTGAGACAATCCTCAAATTGCGGAACCAATCCATGAAGTTGCTTCCATTGTTTTCAACTTTTCTTTCTCTAGGAGCATTAAAATTGATGGTAGGGGTTGCCATTGATCTACAACATATTTGCAATAGTTTAGACTAAGTTTATGACAAATTGAGTTCTAATAAATAATAAAGTTTAATCTAGGTGAACTCCCACTCAAAAGAACATCCCTCACATTGTTTTAGTGATCACACGAACCAAATCCACCATATCAAAACCGATCATCACGAGAGTTGATATAGTTTCAATGGCGAACAATCGACATGTTCATCATATCTACTATATGACTCATGCTTTACCTTTCGGTGATCCGTGTTCACGAGACCATATGCATGCATACTAGGCTCGTCAAGATCAAACCTTAGCTTCCGCATAAGCAAATCTGGCTTGCTTACGTTGTATACACTTGCGGAATCTAACACACCCGATCATCACGTGGTGCTTCGAAACAACAAGCTTTAGCAATGGTGCATACTAAGGGTGAACACTTTAGAACTTGAAATTTATGTGCATGAGGGATCAACTTATAATGCTACCGTCGTCTACTAAGCAATACAAGATGCATAAAGGATTAACATCACATGCAATTCATAATATGTGATATGATATGGCCTTTCTTCTTTGTGCTTCGATCTCCATCTTCTATACGAACATGATCTCCATCATCACGGCATTGCATCAAGGTCGATGGCGGCTTCTCCATGGTTGTGATCCACGGCTTCAACTATTAACTACTTTGAATAGATCGCGGATCTTAACATAAATTAAAGACAACCATATGGCTCCTGCGATTTGCCAACTTACAATAAGGAACATTGCATACATCAAATATAATCACAATCATGGCCATATCACATCCTTTGCACACCTTGCAAAACAAAGTTAGGCGCCTCTACTTTCTTTGCATATTTTAAATGGTTTGGGGATTTCAATAAGTGTCGTTCTAACTTCTGAACAAGAACCACAACATTGATACTAGTATTGTTAATCACCGTTGTAAATTGGATCTCCACTATCTTTGGGAGAAATAGGCACCATAAAGCCACTTATGCAATACAAGTTGCATGTCAGCGTGGAGCAAATCTCATGAGCGATGTCATGTAAGGTTAGCGGTACGCTTCATGCCAACATCATAGATGCAAAGTACACAGAAGCAATCGACAATAAAAGCATCAATACCCACAATGACCATTGTGTTCTACTCGTCAACAGATCTACATATAGAGATACCGCTGTGGGGCTCTGAGGGTTTAGCGACATGGAAAACAAAAATTTCTACCGCATACAAACAAACAAGCCAGATCTATCTACTAGATTGCAGCGTGAGTCGATGGAATAACTCACCCTCAAAGATTCCAAAGTGTTTAACGAGAGAGATTCTGCGTGGGTGATGTAGTCGATGATAAATACTCTTTGCTCTTTCAGATCTCAAGATGGTGGGCGATTCCGTGTGCGTTAAAGCGGCGCTCCAATCATCAGTCCACATTTAGTGCTACAGCAAGACCGTCTCCTTGTTCCAGCGGGCAGCGGAGGTTGTAGCACTCTCCTCGCGATTAGCGGGCTGGCGTGCGGTATACCAGGAAGTAGAGGAGATCTCGCCGCCTTAAAACCACAGCAGCGAGTTTTGGTCATAACTCTCAGACATATATCATGTCTTAGGATCGTTATAAATCCTGGGCGCCAAAATAGTGTCCAATAGCTCATGAAAAGCGGTTGTAAAAGCGTGAAAAAGCAGCGAGTTTTTGGTCATACTCTCAAACATGTATCAGGTCTTAGGGTCGTTGTAAATCCCTAGAACCCCAAAACTATGAAGCGATAACTCGTGAAAACAGCCATGATACCACGAAATCAACGAGTTTTGGTTAGAACTCTCAAACATGTCGGGTCTAATGAGCCATACAAATCCCCTAGAAACTGCCTTTGTAGGTAATAGAGCATGAAAGCGGCCATAAAACATAAAAACAACAAGTTTTTTGATCGTGCCCTCAAACATGTATCAGGTCTAATGGTGTTGTAAATGCCACTGAAACCCTAGAACTGTGGCAATACCTCATGAAAAGCGGTCATAAAACACAAAAATAGCCAATTGTTGGGCATCCCTTAAAAATGCATCGGATCTAATGGTCCATGCAAATCCCCATGGAGCACCAAAGCGGTGTGCAATAGCTCATGAAAGCAGCGTAAAAGCAGCAGCGAGTTTTGGTTATAACTCTCAAACATGTAGCAGGTCTTAGGATCGTTGTACAAGCCCACAGGCGTCAAAGCAGGTGTCCAATAGCTCATGAAAGCGGCCGTAAAGCGTGAAAAAGGAGTTTTTGGTCATAACTCTCAAACATGTATCGGGTCTTAGGGTCGTTGTAAATCCCCCTGGAACCCCAAAACTGTGGGCAATAACTCGTGAAAACAACTGTAATACTTGAAATCGACGATTTTTTGGTTAGAACTCTCAAACATGTATCGGGTTTAACGAGCCATACAAATGCCCCTAGATACTCGCACTGTAGGTAAAAGAGCATGAAAGCGGCCATAAAACATAAAAGAACAAGTTTTTGGTCATGCCCTCAAACATGTATCGGGTCTAATTGGGTTGTAAATGCCCTAAAACCCTAGGCGTGGCATACCTCATGAAAGCGGTCATAAAACACAAAAGCAGCGAATTTTTGGGCATCCCCTTAAACATGCATCGGATCTAATGGTCCATACAAATCCCCATGGACACCAAAATAGTGTGCAATAGCTCATGAAAGCAGTAGTAAAACCGAAGCAGCGAGTTTTTGGTTATAACTCTCAAACATGTGAGGTCTTAGGATCGTTGTACAAGCCCCTGGAGCGTCAAAACAGTGTCCAATAGCTCATGAAAACAGCCGTAAAACGTGAAAAACGAGAGTTCTTGGTCATAACTCTCAAACATGTATCGGGTGTTAGGGTCGTTGTAAACCCCCTGGAACCCCAAAACTATGAGCGATAACTTCGTAAGCAATTTGTAATACCGAAATCCGTGATTTTTGGTTAGAACTCTCAAACATGTATCGGGTCTAACGAGCCATACAAATCCCACTGAAACTACGCCTTTGTAGGTAATAGAGCATGAAAAGCGTCCATAAAACATAAAAACAACAAGTTTTTGATCATGCCCTCAAACATGTATCGGATCTAATGGTGGTTGTAAATGCCACTGAAACCCTAGAACCGTGGCAATACATCATGAAAAGCGGTCATAAAGACAAAAGCGATGAATTTTGGGCATCCTTAAACATTCATCGGATCTAATCAGTCCATACAAATCCCCATGGAGCACCAAAGCAGTGTCTGATAGCTCATGAAAAGCAGTAGTAAGCAGCAGCGAGTTTTGGTTATAACTCTCAAACATGTAGCATGTCTTAGGATCGTTGACATGACCTGGGCGTAAAACCGTGGCCAATATCTCATGAAAACAGCCGTAAAACATGAAAAACGACGAGTTTTTGGTCATAACTCTCAAACATGTATCGGGTCTTAGGGTCGTTGTAAATCCCCCTGGAACCCCAAAGCTGGGCGATAACGTGAAAACAACCATAATCTGCGAAATCGGCGAGTTTTGGTTAGAACTCTCAAACATGTATCGGGTCTAACGAGCCATACAAATCCACCTAGAAACTCGCACTTTGTAGGTAATAGAGCATGAAAACGACCAGAAAACATAAAGACAACAAGGTTTTGGTCATGCCCTCAAACATGTATCGGGTCTAATAGTCATCGTAAATCACCCTGAAACCCTAGAACTATGGCAATACCTCATGAAAACGGTCATAAACCACAAAAAAGACGATTTTGGGTCATCGCCTTAAAAATGCATCGGATCTAACGGTCCATGCAAATCCCCATGGAGCACCAAAACAGTGTGCAATAGCTCATGAAAAGCAGTAGTAAAAGCAGCGAATCTGACGAGTTTTGGTTATAACTCTCAAACATGTCGCTGGTATTTGGATTGTTGTAAATCCCCCTTGAGCACCAACACAGTGTCCAATAGCTCATGAAAACGGCCGTAAAACGTGAAAAACGACGAATTTTTGGTCATAACTTTCAAACATGTATCGGGTCTTAGGGATGTTGTAAATCCCCCTGGAACCCCAAAACTGTGGGCAATAACTCGTGAAAACAGCCATAATACACGAAATCAATGAGTTTTTTGTTAGAACTCTCAAACATGTATCGGGTCTAACGAGCCATAAAAATCCCCAGAGCTTCGCTTTGTAGGTAATAGAGCATGAAAAGCGGCCATAAAACACAAAAACAACAAGATTTTGGTCATGCCCTCAAACATGATCGGGTCTAATAGTCATTGTAAATCGCCCTGAAACCCAAGAACTGTGAAAATACCTCATGAAAGGTGTCATAAAACACAAAAAGAGCGATTTTTGGTCGCCTTAAAAATGCAGGGGTTGTAACGGTCCATGCAAATCCCCATGGAGCACCAAAACAATGTGCAATAGCTCATGAAAACGGCCGTAAAACGCGAAACGACGAGTTTTTGGTTATAACTCTCGGACATGTATCATGTCTTAGGATCGTTGAAAAATCCCCCTGGAGCGCCAAAATAGTGTCCAATAGCTCATGAAAACGGCCGTAAAACGTGAAAAACAACGAGTTTTGGTCATACTCTCAAACATGTATCGGGTCTTAGGGTGTGTAAATCCCCTAGAACCCCAAAACTATGGGCGATAACTCGTGAAAACAGCCATAATACTCGAAATCGACGAGTTTTTGGTTAGAACTCTCAAACATGTATCGTCTAACGAGCCATACAAATCCCTGAAACTTCGCCTTGTAGGTAATAGAGCATCAAACGGCCATAAAACATAAAAACAACAAGTTTTTGGTCATGCGGACAAACATGTATCGGGTCTAATGGTTGTTGTAAATACAGAAACCCTAGGCGTGGTATTACCTCATGAAAGCGATCATAAAACACAAAAGCGAATTTTTGGGCATCCCTTAAACATGCATCGGATCTAATGATCCATGCAAATCCCATGGAGCACCAAAGCGGTGTGCAATAGCTCATGAAAGCGGCCGTAAGCGAAAATGATGAGTTTTGGTTATAACTCTCTAACATGTAGCAGGTCTTAGGATTTAACGCCGCTGGGCGTCAAGCGGTGTCCAATAGCTCATGCAAGCGTAGTAAAAGCGTGAAAAGCGAGTTTTGGTCATAACTCTCAAACATGTATTAGGTCTTAGGGTCGTTGTAAATCCCTGGAACCCCAAAGCGTAGGCAATAACTTCGTGAAAAGTGTTTAGCGAGCGGTTCTCGTGGGTGATGTAGTCGTACTCTTTCCGATCTCAAGATCGCGTGAAGCGATCCTACGGCGCTGCGTTCGGCAGCGCTCGCGATCAGTCACCGTTAAATTTTCGGCGAAGACCTTCCTCTCCTTGTTCTGACGGAGGTTGTAGCACTCTCCTCGCGATTCGGCGGCACAATGGCGTGGTACAGGAAGTAGAGGAGATCTCGCAACCGCCTTAAGCGGGCCAGTATGGTGGAGTATGAGAGGGCTCCTCGGCGATCTAGGTTTAGACACACCAAGGAGGAGGTGCTAGAGGCGGCTAGGGTTTGGGGCACCCCAAGTCGGCGGCTAGGGCAACCACAGGAGGTGGCGACAGCAGGGAGGTGGTGGCGCCAATCTAGGGTTTTGGAGGAGGTACTTGTGTACTAGGAGGCGGCCTGCCCTCCCTTTATAGAGTGGGAGGCGCGGCCAAGGGAGGAGTCCTCCCCAACTCGGCAGAGGTGGGCGGCGGTTGGAGGAGAATCCCTTCCCAACTCGGTTTCCTCCTCCTCCTCTTTCCAAAACTTGCGTTTGACTTTCAAACTAGCGTTTGACTTTTCAAATTAGGATTTGAATAAACCCTTTATTTTGGACAGCAATGACACTTAGTACATGATGCAATCATTCCAAATTACAATGACACATTCATGTACCTTCCCCTTCAGTCTTGGGACATTGGAACATTCTAGAACATTCTGATGAGAACACGGAACCATTCCCCAACTCCAGCAGGACTTTCCTTATATGAATCTTATTCTCCGGACCATTCAGATCTCCTCGTGATATCCTGAATCCCATTCGAGACTCGAACAACATTGGACTCTTTCTCATCATTCCATAGCTACTCAAACAACGTTGAATCCTTAAGAGTGTCTCCATACGGTTCGTGAATTATGCGAGACATGATCGAGACACTTCTAGAACAATAACCAATAGAGGAATCTGAAATTCATATGGTTCCCACATATTTCTCGATTACTTTGCGATCGAATGAACCACTTACATACGATATCAATTTCCCTTTGTCTCACGATAGTTTACTTATCCGAGGTTATGATCGTCGGTATCTCTGCATACCTAGTTCAACCTCGTCACTGATAAGTACTATTTTCTCGTTCCCGTGATATGTGATCCCTTGTGAGCCAGTCACATGCTTGCAAGCTAATTGGATGACATTTCACCGAGAGGGCCCAGTATATCTATCATCATATGGATGGACAAATCCCTCTTGATCCATGTGTTTCAACCAATACTACGAACACTCAATGCCACCTTTATAGCCACCCAATTACGGTGTGGTGTTTGATGTCATCAAAGCATCCATCCGGCAAAGGTGATATGCATGATCTCATGGTCGAAGGAATTAGATAACTATGTATCAGAAAGCATATAGCAATTGAACTATTAAAATGACTTGATCTTTATACTACGCTTATCTATAGGAGTATGTCCACCATATCATTCTCCTAACGATATGATCTTGTTGTTAATAACATCTCAATGTTCATGATAGGGAAACCACAATCATCTATTAACCAACAAGCTAGTATTATACAGAGGCTTTACTAGGGACTTCAAATTAAGTTTACAAATCACACAAGTACTAATGTTTCCTTGTTAATACTATTATAGCATGAATGTAAACATTTATCATAAACACAAAGATATAATAATACCTATATTTATTATTGCCTCTAGGGCATATCTCCAACGTCTCCCACTTGCACTAGAGTCATCTAATCTAGATTACATGGTAATATACCGAACACCCATGGCGGTTTGGTCTGGTCATGTTTTGCCCTCGGGAGAGGTTTAGTCAGGATCCGCCACATTCAGATCTGTGTACTTTGCAAATCTTTATATCCCCATCTTGGATATGTTCTCGAATAAGCGTGAAAGCGTGGCTTGATATGCTTGACTTCTTGTGTGACCTTGGTTCTTGCGCATTGGCTATAAGCGCCCAAGTTATCCTGATGAATGAACATTGGGTCCAGCGCACTAGGAACCACACCTAGCTCTGTAATGAACTCTTTCATCCATATCGCTTCTTGTGAAGCCTCCGGAAGCAACCATGTATTCCGATTCAGTTGAAGATCTAGCCACAACGCTTTGCTTTGCACTCCTCGACTATTCTTGCTGCACCATTCAAAATAAATCGTATCTAGATTGTGATTTAGAATCATCCGGATCGGTGTTCCAACTAACATCGGTGTAACCATTAACAAGTTGTTCATCACCTCCATAAGAAAGAACCATATCCTTAGTTCTTCTCAAGTACTTAAGGATGTTTTTGACATTGTCAATGATCATCCACTCTGGATCACTTTGATATCTGCTAGTTAGACTAACGACATATGCGATGTCGGGTCTAGTACATAGCATGGCATACATTAGAGATCCTATGGCTGAGGCATAGGGAGTCTTACTCATCCTTTCTCTATCTTACGCGATGTCGGACTTTGATTTTTACTCAAGGTCGTATTGGGCAACATGGGCAAGAACCCTTTCTTGCTATCTTCCATTCCAAACCTCTTTAGAACTTTGTCCAAATATGTACTCTGTGACAATGATATTTGGCGTTTTGATCTATCTCTATAAATCTTTATGCCTAATATGTAAGCTACTTCGCCAAGATCCTTCATTGAAAAACTATTATTCAAACATTCTTTGACACTATTAAGAAGGTCTACATCATTCCCAATCAACAATATGTCATCCACATATAGTATTAAGAATGCTACAGAGCTCCCACTCACTTTCTTGTAAATATAAGCTTCTCCATAAGTTTGTATAAAACCAAAACTCTTGATTACTTTATCAAAACGTTGATTCCAACTTCGGGATGCTTGCTTCAATCCATAGATGGACCGTTGAAGTTTGCATACCTTGTTAGCATCTTTAGGATCGACAAAACCTTTGGGTTGCATCATATACAATTCTTCATCAATGTCACCATTGAGGAATGCTGTTTTGACATCCATCTGCCATATCTCATAATCATAATATGCAGCGATTGCTAACATAATCCTCACAGACTTTAGCTTCGCTACTGGTGAGAAAGTCTCATCGTAGTCAACTCCTTGAATTTGTCGAAACCCTTTTGCGACAAATCGAGCTTTATAAACGATAACATTACCATCAGCATCTGTTTTCTTCTTGAAAATCCATTTGTTCTCGTGACCTTCCGGCCATCAGTAAGTCCACCAAAGTCCATACTTGGTTTTCGTACATGGATCCAATCTCGGATTTCATGGCTTCTTGCCATTTATTGGAATCTGGGCTCATCATCGCTTCCTCATATGTCTCAGGGTCATCGGTGTTGTCCACCAACATGATACTCATAACGGGATCATACCAATGCAGGTGGTACGAGTTCTCGTTGACTGCGAGCTCTGTAGCAACCGACCGAAGTTTCATGATCATCATCATTAGCTTCCTCTCTAATTTGTGCAGGCACCACAGAACTTCTTTCGGTCTTTGCGCTACTCGTAATTTCGAGAGAAGGTTAACAACCTCGTCAAGTTCTACTTTCCTTCAGTCACTTCTTTGAGAGAAATTCCTTCTCTAGAAAGGATCCATTCTTAACCTTGAAGATTTTGCCTTGGATCTATGATAGAAGGTATACCCAATAGTTTCCTTGGTATCCTATGAAGGCGCATTTTTCGCTTTGGGTTCAAGCTTGTGGCTGTAACTTCTTTACATAAACCGCATCCCCAAACTTTAAGGAACAACAATTTAGGTTTCTTCCCAAACCATAATTCATACGTTGTCGTTTCAGCAGTTTAGACGGTGCCCTATTTAAAGTGAATGCGGCTGTTTCTAATGCATAACCCCAAAATGATAGCGGTAAATCTGTAAGTGACATCATAGAACAAACCATATCTAAGAGAGTTCGATTACGACGTTCAGACACACCATTACGCTGTGGTGATCCCGGCGGTGTCAATTGTGAAAGTATTCCGCATTTCTTCAAATGCTCGCCAAACTCGTAACTTAGATATTCACCTCCATGATTAGAACGTAGAAATTTAATCTTCTTGTTACGTTGATTCTCTACCTCACTATGAAATTCCTTAAACTTCTCGAAAGTTTCGGACTTATGTTTCATGAAATAGATATACCCATATCTACTCAAGTCATCCGTGAAGGTAAGAACATACTTGATAACCACCGGCGATGCTACACTCATTGGACCACACACATCGGTATGTATGATTTCCAATAAGTCCATAGCTCGCTCCATCATACCAGAAAATGGAGTCTTAGTCATTTTACCCATCAGATATGCTTCGCATCTTTCAAGTGATTCAAAATCAAGTGATTCAAGAAGTCCATCGGAGTGGAGTTTCTTCATACGCTTCACTCCAATGTGACCAAGACGACAGTGCCATATATAGGTCGAGTTATCGCTTGATTTCAAACGTTTAGCCTCAATGTTATTAATATGTGTATTTCCACTATCGAGATTCAACAAGAATAGACCATCTATCAAAGGTGCATGTGCATAAAACATATTACTCATATAAATCGAACAACCATTATTCTCGGATTTAAACAAGTAAGTCTGCAATAAACAAGATCCGATATAATGTTCATGTAGCAGGCACCAAATAACAATTATTTAAGTATAAAACTAATCCCGATGGTAGATGAAGGGGTAGCGTGCCGACCGCGATCACATCAACCTTTGATCCGTTTCCCACGCGCATCGTCACCTCGTTCTTCACTAGCTTCCGTTTATTCTGCAGCTCCTGTTTCGAGTTACAAATATGAGCAACCGAACCAGTATCAAATACCCAGGCACTACTACGAATACTAGTGATATACACATCAATAACATGTATATCAGATATACCTTTCTTCTTGATGTTGCCGTTCTTCAAATCCGCCAAGTACTTTGGGCAATTCCGCTTCCAGTGACCTTCTCGTTTGCAGTAAAAGCACTCAGTATCAGGCTTGGGTCTAGCCTTGGTCTTCTTCATCGGTGTGGCAACTTTCTTTCCACCCTTCTTGAAGTGTCCCTTCTGCTTAGACTTGCCTTTCTTGAATTTGGTGGTCTTATTGACCAACAACACTTGGTGCTCTTTCTTGATCTCCACTTCTGCAGACTTTAACATAGCAAACAGTTCTGGAAACTGCTTGTTCATGTTCTGTATGTTGTAGTTCATCCCAAAGTTCTTGTAACTTGGTGGTAGTGATTGGAGGACACGGTAAATCCCCAAAGCATTAGGAATCACTATACCCAAGCTTTGAAGATTGTTTGCGTGCCCAGACATCTTAAGCACATGCTCACTGACGGAGCTGCCCTCTTCCATCTTGCAGTTAAAGAACTTTTCAGAAGCCTCGTAACTCTCAATCGCCGCGTTTGTCTCGAAGATCAATTTGAGATCACCGACAATATCATGTGGGTCTGAATTCTCAAACCTTTTCGGAAGCTCCGATTCTAAACCATACAAGATAGCACACTGAACTATAGAGTCTTGATTCTTAGGCGAGGTAAACATTCTTTACTTCATCGGTAGCATCATTGCAGGTGGAGTCACCAATGTGCATCCAGCACATAGGTCAAATTACCAGCTGTGAGGACAATCCTCAAATTGCGGAACCAATCCGCGAAGTTGCTTCCATTGTTTTTCAACTTTTCTTTCTCTAGGAACGCATTAAAATTGATGGTAGGGGTTGCCATTGATCTACAACATATTTGCAATAGTTTAGACTAAGTTTATGACAAATTGAGTTCTAATAAATAATAAAGTTTAATCTAGGTGAACTCCCACTCAAAAGAACATCCCTCACATTGTTTTAGTGATCACACGAACCAAATCCACCATATCAAAACCGATCATCACGAGAGTTGATATAGTTTCAATGGCGAACAATCGACATGTTCATCATATCTACTATATGACTCATGCTTTACCTTTCGGTGATCCGTGTTCTGAGACCATATGCATACATGCTAGGCTCGTCAAGATCAAACCTTAGCTTCCGCATAAGCAAATCTGGCTTGCTTACGTTGTATACACTTGCGGAATCTAACACACCCGATCATCACGTGGTGCTTCGAAACAACAAGCTTTAGCAATGGTGCATACTAAGGGTGAACACTTTAGAACTTGAAATTTATGTGCATGAGGGATCAACTTATAATGCTACCGTCGTCTACTAAGCAATACAAGATGCATAAAGGATTAACATCACATGCAATTCATAATATGTGATATGATATGGCCTTTCTTCTTTGTGCTTCCGATCTCCATCTTCTAGCACGAACATGATCTCCATCATCACCGTCATTGCATCAAGGTCAATGGCGCTTCTCCATGGTTGTCGTCCACGGCTTCAACTATTACAACTACTTTGAATAGATCGCGGATCTTAACATAAATTAAAGACAACCATATGGCTCACGGTTGCCAACTTACAATAAGGAACATTGCATACATCAAATATAATCACAATCATGGCCATATCCATCCTTTGCACACCTTGCAAAACAAAGTTAGGCGCCTCTACTTTCTTTGCATATTTTACGTGGTTTGGGGATTTCAATAAGTGTCGTTCTAACTACGAACAAGAACCACAACATTGATACTAGTATTGTTAATCACCGTTGTAAATTGGATCTCCACTATCTTTGGGAGAAATAGGCACCATAAAGCCACTTATGCAATACAAGTTGCATGTCAAGCGTGGAGCAAATCTCATGAGCGATGTCATGTAAGGTTAGCGGGCGCTTCATGCCAACATCCCAAGATGCAAAGTACACAAGAAGCAATCGACAATAAAAGCATCAATGCCCACAATGACCATTGTGTTCTACTGTCACAGATCTACATATAGACACGGCTCGATACCCTTTGTGGGGTTTAGCGACATGGAAAACAAAAAATTTCTACCGCATACAAACAAACAAGCCAAGATCTATCTACTAGATTGCAGCGACGAGTCGATGGAATAACTCACCCTCAAAGATTCCAAAGTGTTTAACGAGAGCGGATTCTCGTGGGTGATGTAGTCGTACTCTTTCCGATCTCAAGATCGCGTAGACGATCCTTCCGGCGCTGCGTTCGCGCTCCCGTGTCGTCGGTCACATTGATTTTCGGCGAAGACCTTCGTCTCCTTGTTCCGACGGCGGAGGTTGTAGCACTCTCCTCGCGATTAAATGACTGTGGCGAATGCAGGAAGTAGAGGAGATCTCGCGAGGCATGTAAGCGGGCGAGTATGGTGGAGTATGAGAGGGATCCTCGGCGATCTAGGTTTTAGACACACCAAGGAGGAGGTGCTAGAGGCGGCTGGGTTTGGGGCACCCCAAGTCGGTGACTAGGGCAACCACAGGAGGTGGCGGCAGCAGGAGGTGGTGGCGCCAATCTAGGGTTTTGGAGGAGAGGTACTTGTGTACTAGGAGGGCAGCCCTGCCTCCCTTTATAGGTGGGAGGCGCGGCCAAGGGAGAGTCCTCCCCAACTCGGCTTGGAGGTGGGCGGCGGTTGGAGGAGGAATCCCTCCCCAACTCGGTTTCCCGCTCCTCCTCCTCTTTCCAAAACTTGCCGTTTGACTTTCAAACTAGCCGTTTGACTTTTCAAATTAGGATTTGAATAAACCCTTTATTTTGGACAGCAATGACACTTAGTACATGATGCAATCATTCCAACTTACAATGACACATTCATGTACCCTTCCCGTTCAGTGCGGACATTCGGAACATTCTAGAACATTCCGATGAAAACAGGAACCATTCCCCAACTCCGAAACGGGACTTTCCTTATATGAATCTTATTCTCCGGACCATTCCAGATCTCCTCGTGATATCCCGAATCCCATTCGAGACTCCGAACAACATTCGGACTCTTTCTCATCATTCCATAGCTACTCAAACAACGTTGAATCCTTAAGAGTGTCTCCATACGGTTCGTGAATTATGCAGACATGATCGAGACACTTCTCCGAACAATAACCAATAGAGGAATCTGGAAATTCATATGGTTCCCACATATTTCTACGATTACTTTGCGATCGAATGAACCACTTACATACGATATCAATTTCCCTTTGTCTCACGATAGTTTACTTATCCGAGGTTATGATCGTCGGTATCTACGCATACCTAGTTCAACCTCGTTCTTGATAAGTACTCTTTTCTCGTTCACGTGATATGTGATCCCTTGTGAGCCGGTCACATGCTTGCAAGCTAATTGGATGACATTTCACCGAGAGGGCCCAGAGTATATCTATCATCATATGGATGGACAAATCCCACTCTTGATCCATGTGTTTCAACCAATACTTTACGAACACTCAGCGCCACCTTTATAGCCACCCGATTCACGGTGTGGTGTTTGATGTCATCAAAGCATCCATCCGGTGAAGGTGATATGCATGATCTCATGGTCGAAGGAATTAGATAACTATGTATCAGAAAGCATATAGCAATTGAACTATTAAAATGACTTGATCTTTATGCTACGCTTATCTATAGGAGTATGTCCACCATATCATTCTCCTAACGATATGATCTTGTTGTTAATAACATCTCAATGTTCATGATAGGGAAACCATAATCATCTATTAACCAACAAGCTAGTATTATATAGAGGCTTTATTAGGGACTTCAAATTAAGTTTACAAATCACACAAGTATTAATGTTTCCTTGTTAATACTATTATAGCATGAATGTAAACATTTATCATAAACATAAAGATATAATAATAACTACATTTATTATTGCCTCTAGGGCATATCTCCAACATGTAAAACGTGAAAAACGACGAGTTTTTGGTCATAACTCTAGAACATGTATCGGGTCTTAGGGTCGTTGTAAATCCCCCTGGAACCCCAAAACTGTGGGCAATAACTCGTGAAAACAGCCATGATACACGAAATCAACGAGTTTTTGGTTAGAACTCTCAAACATGTATCGGGTCTAATGAGCCATACAAATCCCCCTGGAAACTCGCACTATAGGTAATAGAGCATGAAAACGGCCATAAAACATAAAAACAACAAGTTTTTGATCGTGCCCTCAAACATGTATCGGGTCTAATGGTCGTTGTAAATCGCCCTGAAACCCTAGAACCGTGGCAATACCTCATGAAAACGGTCATAAAACACAAAAATGACGAATTGTTGGGCATCCCCTTAAACATGCATCGGATCTAATGGTCCATGCAAATCCCCATGGAGCACCAAAACAGTGTGCAATAGCTCATGAAAACGGCCGTAAAGCAGCAGCGAGTTTTGGTTATAACTCTCAAACATGTAGCGAGGTCTTAGGATGGTTGTACAAGCCCACAGGCGTCAAAACAGTGTCCAATAGCTCATGAAAGCGGTAGTAAAACGTGAAAACCGAGAGTTTTTGGTCATAACTCTCAAACATGTATCGGGTCTTAGGGTCGTTGTAAATCCCCCTGGAACCCCAAAACTGTGGGCAATACCTCGTGAAAACAACTGTAATACTCGAAATCGACGATTTTTTGGTTAGAACTCTCAAACATGTATCGGGTCTAACGAGCCATACAAATGCCCCTAGAAACTCGCACTGTAGGTAAAAGAGCATGAAAACGGCCATAAAACATAAAAACAACAAGTTTTTGCACATGCCCTCAAACATGTATCATGTCTAATGGTCGTTGTAAATTGCCCTAAAACCCTAGAACTGTGGCAATACCTCATGAAAACGGTCATAAAACACAAAAACGACGAATTTTTGGGCATCCCCTTAAACATGCATCGGATCTAAAG
Organism: Avena insularis; assembly: GCA_023614405.1. NCBI lineage: Eukaryota > Viridiplantae > Streptophyta > Magnoliopsida > Poales > Poaceae > Avena > Avena insularis. The sequence goes on along the minus strand of JAJUPC010000015.1, from coordinate 74,934 downwards.
GTCCATGCAAATCCCCATGGAGCACCAAAACAGTGTGCAATAGATCATGAAAACGGCCGTAAAACACGAAAATGACGAGTTTTTGGTTATAACTCTCAAACATGCAGCAGGTCTTAGGATCGTTGTACAAGCCCCTGGAGCGTCAAAACAGTGTCCAATAACTCATGAAAACAGCCGTAAAACGTGAAAAACGAGAGTTTTTGGTCATAACTCTCAAACATGTATCAGGTCTTAGGGTCATTGTAAATCCCCCTGGAACCCCAAAACTATGGGCAATAACTCTTGAAAACAGCTGTAATAATACCGAAAGCAAGCGATTTTTGGTTAGAACTCTCAAACATGTATCGGGTCTAACGAGCCATACAAATCCCCACAAACTTCATACTTTGTAGGTAATAGACCATGAAAACGGCCATAAAACATAAAAACAACAAGTTTTTGATCATGCCCTCAAACATGTATCGGGTCTAATGGTCGTTGTAAATCACCCTGAAACCCTAGAACCGTGGCAATACATCATGAAAACGGTCATAAAACACAAAAACGATGAATTTTTGGGCATCCCCTTAAACAGACATCGGATCTAATGGTCCATGCAAATCCAAATGGAGCACCAAAACAGTGTGCAATAGCTCATGAAGCGGTAGTAAAGCGCGAAAGCAGCGAGTTTTAGTTATAACTCTCAAACATGTAGCAGGTCTTAGGATCATTGGACAACCCCCTGGAGCGCCAAAACCGTGTCTAATAGCTCATGAAAACGGTCGTAAAACATGAAAAACGACGAGTTTTTGGTCATAACTCTCAAACTTGTATCGGGTGTTAGAATCGTTGTAAATCCCCTGGAACCCCAAAGCTGTGGGCGATAACTTCGTGAAAACAACCATAATCGCCAAAAATCGTGAGTTTTGGTTAGAACTCTAAAACATGTTTCGGGTCTAACGAGCCATACAAATCCACCTTTAAACTCGCAGTGTTTAGGTAATAGAGCATGAAAACGACCAGAAAACATAAAGACAACAAGGTTTTGGTCATGCCCTCAAACATGTATCGGGTCTAATAGTCATTGTAAATCGCCCTGAAACCCTAGAACTGTGGCAATACCTCATGAAAGCGGTCATAAACCACAAAAAAGGACGATTTTTTGGTCATCGCCTTAAAATGCATAGGATCTAACGGTCCCTGCACATCCCCATGGAGCACCAAAGCGTGTGCAATAGCTCATGAAAGCGGCCGTAAAAGCAGCAGCGAGTTTTTTGTTATAACTCTCAAACATGTAGCAGGTGTTAGGATCGTTGTAAATCCCCCTGGAGCACCAACACAGTGTCCAATAGCTCATGAAAACGGCCGTAAAACGTGAAAAACGACGAGTTTTTGGTCATAACTCTCAAACATGTATCGGGTCTTAGGGTCATTGTAAATCCCCCTGGAACCCCAAAACTGTGGGCAATAACTCGTGAAAACAGCCATAATACGCGAAATCGACGAGTTTTTGGTTAGAACTCTCAAACATGTATCGGGTCTAACGAGCCATACAGATCCCCCTATAAACTCACACTATGTAGGTAATAGAGCATGAAAGCGGCCATAAAACATAAAAACAACAAGTTTTTGATCATGCCCTCAAACATGTATCGGGTCTAATGGTCGTTGTAAATCGCCCTGAAACCCTAGAAATGTGGCAATACCTCATGAAAGCAGTCATAAAACACAAAAACGACAAATTTTTGGGCATCCCCTGAAACATGCATCGGATCTAATGGTCCATACAAATCCCCATGGAGCACCAAAACAGTGTGCAATAGCTCATGAAAACGGCCGTATCTGAAAGCAGCGAGTTTTTGGTCATAACTCTCAGACATGTATCATGTCTTAGGATCGTAGTAAATCCCCCTGGAGCGCCAAAACAGTGTCCAATAGCTCATGAAAACAGCCGTAAAACGTGAAAAACGAGAGTTTTTGGTCATAACTCTCAAACATTTATCGGGTCTTAGGGTTGTTGTAAATCCCCCTGGAATCCCAAAACTGTGGGCAATAACTCGTGAAAACAGCCATAATACGCGAAATCGACGAGTTTTTGGTTAGAACTCTCAAACATGTATCGGGTCTAACGAGCCATACAAATCCCCCTAGAAACTCGCATTGTAGGTAATAGAGCATGAAAACGGCCATAAAACATAAAAACCACAAGTTTTTGGTCATGCCCTCAAACATGTGTCGGATCTAATGGTTGTATCATGAACCAAGTGTTCTCGCTGTCCAAAATAAAGGGTTTATTTAAATCCTAAATTGAAAAGTCAAACGGCTAGTTTGAAAGTCAAACGGCAATTTTGGGAAGTGGGAAAAGAGGAGGAGTTGGAAACCGACTTGAGGGAGGAGTCTCCTCCCCAAGCCGGCGCCACCAAGGCCGACTTGGGGAGGACTCCCTCCTGGCCGTGCCTCCCACCTATAAAAGGAGGGCTTGGCCCCTCCTCTGAACACAAGTTCCTATCCTCTAAACTAAACCCTAGACCTAAACCCGGTTTAGAGCTATTTAGGTTTAGAGCCTTCCTAGTGGTTTAGAGCCTTCTAATTGGTGTGTCTAATTACTAGACCACTAAAAGCCTCTCTCATAAGCTCCACCATACTACCGGCTTAAGGCGAAGCCTGTGGATTTCCCTCTACTTAGGTACCACGCCGTTGTCTTCTTGGGAATCATGAGGAAGTGCTACAACCTCCGCTTCTTTGGAACAAGGAGAGGAAGGTCTTCGTCAGTACCTAACGTGTGACCCATTGCGGGAGCGCCTTGAAGCATGGCCGGAAGGATCGTCTCTGCGATCTTGAGATCGGAAGAAATGCGACTACATCACCGAGAATCTGCTCTCGTTAAACACTTTGGAATCTTCGGTGAGTTATTCCATCGACTCGTTGCTGCAATCTAGTAGATAGATCTTGGCTTGTTTGTTTGTATGCGATAGAAATTTTTTGTTTTCCATGCTACGAACCCCTACAAACGAGCCATACAAATCCCTGAAACTTCATACTTTGTAGGTAATAGAGCATGAAAACGGCCATAAAACACAAAAACAACAAGTTTTTGGTCATGCCCTCAAACATGATCGGGTCTAATAGTCATTGTAAATCGCCCTGAAACCCTAGAACTGTGGCAATACCTCATGAAAACAGTCATAAAACACAAAAACGACGAATTTTTGGGCATCCCCTGAAACATGCATCGGATCTAATGGCCCATGCAAATCCCCATGGAGCACCAAAGCAGTGTGCAATAGCTCATGAAAGCAATAGTAAAAGCGAAAATGATGAGTTTTTGGTTATAACTCTTAGACATGTATCATGTCTTAGGATGGATTAATAAATCCCTGAGCGCCAAAAGCAGTGTCCAATAGCTCATGAAAACGGCCATAAAACATGAAAAACGACGAGTTTTTCGTCATAACTCTCAAACATGTATCGGGTCTTAGGGTCGTTGTAAATCCCCTGGAACCCCAAAACTGTGGGCAATAACTCGTGAAAACAGCCATAATATGCTAAATCGACGAGTTTTTGGTTAGAACTCTCAAACATGTATCGGGTCTAACGAGCCATACAAATCCCCCTGGAAACTCGCACTGTAGGTAATAGAACATGAAAACGGCCATAAAACATAAAACAACAAGTTTTTGATCATGCCCTCAAACATGTATCGGGTCTAATGGTCGTTGTAAATCGCCCTGAAACCCTAGAACCGTGGCAATACATCATGAAAACGGTCATAAAACACAAAAATGATGAATTTTTGGGCATCATAAACATGCATCGAATCTAATGGTCCATGCAAATCCCCATGGAGCACCAAAGCAGTGTGCAATAGCTCATGAAAGCGGCAGTAAAAGCAAAGCGATGAGTTTTTGGTCATAACTCTCAAACATGTAGCAGGTCTTAGGATCGTTGTAAATCCCCCTGGGGCACCAAAACAGTGTCCAATAGCTCATGAAAACGGCCATAAAACATGAAAAACGACGAGTTTTTGGTCATAACTCTAGAACAAGTATCGGATTTTAGGGTCGTTGTAAATCCCCTAGAACCCCAAAACTGTGGGCAATAACTCGTGAAAACAGCCATGACACACGAAATCAACGAGTTTTTCGTTAGAACTCTCAAACATGTATCGGGTCTAACGAGCCATACAAATCCCCATGGAAACTCGCACTATAGGTAATAGAGCATGAAAACGGCCATAAAACATAAAAACAACAAGTTTTTGATCGTGCCCTCAAACATGTATCGGGTCTAATGGTCGTTGTAAATCGCCCTGAAACCCTAGAACTGTGGCAATACCTCATGAAAACGGTCATAAAACACAAAAATGATGAATTGTTGGGCATCCCCTTAAACATGCATCGAATCTAATGGTCCATGCAAATCCCCATGGAGCACCAAAACCGTGTGCAATAGCTCATGAAAACGGCCGTAAAACGCGAAAATGACGAGTTTTTGGTTATAACTCTCAAACATGTAGCAGGTGTTAGGATCGTTGTACAAGCCCACAGGCGTCAAGCGGTGTCCAATAGCTCATGAAAACGGCCATAAAACGTGAAAAACGAGAGTTTTTGGTCATAACTCTCAAACATGTATCGGGTCTTAGGGTCGTTATAAATCCCCCTGGAACCCCAAAACTGTGGGCAATAACTCGTGAAAACAGTTGTAATACTCGAAATCGACGATTTTTTGGTTAGAACTCTCAAACATATATCGGGTCTAACGAGCCATACAAATCCCCCTAGAAACTCGCACTGTAGGTAAAAGAGCATGAAAACGGCCATAAAACATAAAAACAACAAGTTTTTGGTCATGCCCTCAAACATGTATCGGGTCTAATGGTCGTTGTAAATCGCCCTAAAACCCTAGAACTGTGGCAATACCTCATGAAAACGGTCATAAAACACAAAAGCAGCAATTTTGGGCATCCCTTAAACATGCATCGGATCTAATGGTCCATGCAAATCCCATGGAGCACCAAAAGCGTGTGCAATAGCTCATGAAAAGCGGCCGTAAAGCAGCGAAAGCGAGTTTTTGCTTATAACTCTCAAACATGTAGCAGGTCTTAGGATCATTGGACAACCCCCTGGAGCGCCAAAACCGTGTCCAATAGCTCATGAAAACGGCCGTAAAACGTGAAAAACAACGAGTTTTTGGTCATAACTCTCAAACATGTATCGGGTCTTAGGGTCGTTGTAAATCCCCCTGGAACCCCAAAACTATGGGCAATAACTCGTGAAAACAACCATAATACGCGAAATCGACGAGTTTTTGGTTAGAACTCACAAACATGTATCGGGTCTAACGAGCCATACAAATCCCCCTGGAAACTCGCACTGTGTAGGTAACAGAGCATGAAAACGGCCAGAAAACATAAAAACAACAAGGTTTTGGTCATGCCCTCAAACATGTATCGGGTCTAATAGTCATTGTAAATCACCCTGAAACCCTAGAACTGTGGCAATACCTCATGAAAACGGTCATAAACCACAAAAAATACGATTTTTTGGTCATCCATATAAAATGCATCGGATCTAACGGTCCATGCAAATCCCCATGGAGCACCAAAACATTGTGCAATAGCTCATGAAAACGGCCGTAAAACGCGAAAACGACGAGTTTTTGGTTATAACTCTCAAACATGTAGCAGGTCTTAGGATCGTTGTAAATCCCCTTGGAGCACCAAAACAGTGTCCAATAGCTCATGAAAACGGCCGTAAAACGTGAAAAACGATGAGTTTTTGGTCATAACTCTGAAACATGTATCGGGTCTTAGGGTCGTTGTAAATCCCCCTGGAACCCCAAAACTGTGGGCAATAACTCGTGAAAACAGCCATAATACACGAAATCGATGAGTTTTTCGTTAGAACTCTCAAACATGTATCGGGTCTAACGAGCCATACAAATCCCCCTGGAAACTCGCACTGTGTAGGTAATAGAGCATGAAAACGACCATAAAACATAAAAACAATAAGTTTTTGATCATGCCCTCAAACATGTATCGGGTCTAATGGTCGTTGTAAATCGCCCTGAAACCCTAGAAATGTGGCAATACCTCATGAAAGCAGTCATAAAACACAAAAATGACAAATTTTTGGGCATCCCCTGAAACATGCATCGAATCTAATGGTCCATGCAAATCCTCATGGAGCACCAAAACAGTCTGCAATAGCTCATGAAAACGACCGTAAAACGCGAAAATGACGAGTTTTTGGTTATAACTCTCAGACATGTACCATGTCTTAGGATCGTTATAAATCCCCCTGGAGCGCCAAAACAGTGTCCAATAGCTCATGAAAACGGCCGTAAAACGTGAAAAACGATGAGTTTTTGGTCATAACTCTCAAACATGTATCGGGTCTTAGGGTCGTTGTAAATCCCCCTGGAACCCCAAAACTATGGGCAATAACTCGTGAAAACAGCCACAATATGCTAAATCGACGAGTTTTTGGTGAGAACTCTCAAACATGTATCGGGTCTAACGAGCCATACAAATCCCCCTGGAAACTCGCACTGTAGGTAATAGAGCATGAAAACGGCCATAAAACATAAAAACAACAAGTTTTTGGTCATGCCCTCAAACATGTATCGGGTCTAATTGTCATTGTAAATCGCCCTGAAACCCTAGAACTGTGAAAATACCTCATGAAAATGGTCATAAAACACAAAAAAGACGATTTTTTGGTCATCGCCTTAAAAATGCACCGGATGTAACGGTCCATGCAAATCCCCATGGAGCACCAAAACAGTGTGCAATAGCTCATGAAAACGGCCGTCAAACGCGAAAACGACGAGTTTTTGGTCATAACTCTTAGACATGTATCATGTCTTAGGATCGTTGTAAATCCCCCTGGAGCGCCAAAATAGTGTCCAATAGCTCATGAAAACGGCCGTAAAACGTGAAGAACGACGAGTTTTTGGTCATAACTCTCAAACATGTATTGGGTCTTAGGGTCGTGGTAAATCCCCCTAGAACCCTAAAACTGTGGGTAATAATTCGTGAAAACAACCATAATACGCGAAATCGACGAGTTTTTGGTTAGAACTCTCAAACATGTATCGGGTCTAACGAGCCAGACAAATCCCCCTGGAAACTCGCCCTATAGGTAATAGAGCATGAAAACGGCCATAAAACATAAAAACAACAAGTTTTTGGTCATGCCCTCAAACATGTATCGGGTCTAATAGTCATTGTAAATCGCCCTAAAACCCTAGAACTGTGGCAATACCTCATGAAAACGGTCATAAAACACAAAAAGACTATTTTTTGGTCATCGCCTTAAAAATGCATCGGATCTAACGGTCCATGCAAATCCCCATGGAGCACCAAAACAGTGTGCAATAGCTCATGGCGGCCGTAAAAGCAGCAAAGACGAGTTTTTGGTCATAACTCTCAGACATGTATCATGTCTTACGATCGTTGTAAATCCCCCTGGAGCGCCAAAACAGTGTCCAAGAGCTCATGAAAACGGCCATAAAACATGAAAAACGAGAGTTTTTGGTCATAACTCTCAAACATGTATCGGGTCTTAGGGTCGTTGTAAATCCCCCTGGAACCCCAAAACTGTGGGCAATAACTCGTGAAATCAGCCATAATACACGAAATCGATGAGTTTTTTGTTAGAACTCTCAAACATGTATCGGGTCTAACGAGCCATACAAATCCCCCTGGAAACTCGCACTGTGTAGGTAATAGAGCATGAAAACGTCCATAAAACATAAAAACAACAAGTTTTTGATCATGCCCTCAAACTTGTATCGGGTCTAATGGTCGTTGTAAATCGCCCTGAAACCCTAGAAATCTGGCAATACCTCATGAAAACGGTCATAACACACAAAAAGACTATTTTTTGATCATCCCCTTAAAAATGTATCGGATCTAACGGTCCATGCAAATCCCCATGGAGCGCCAAAACAGTGTGCAATAGCTCATGAAAACGGCCTTAAAACGCGAAAACGGCGAATTTTTTGTCATAACTCTCAGACATGTATCATGTCTTAGGATCGTTGTAAATCCCCCTAAAGCGTGAAAACAGTGTCCAATAGCTCATGAAAACGACCGTAAAACGTGAAAAACGACGAGTTTTTGGTCATAACTCTCAAACATTTATCGGGTCTTAGGGTTGTTGTAAATCCCCCTGGAATCCCAAAACTGTGGGCAATAACTCGTGAAAACAGCCATAATACGCGAAATCGACGAGTTTTTGGTTAGAACTCTCAAACATGTATCGGGTCTAACGAGCCATACAAATCCCCTAAGCGCACTTGTAGGTAATAGAGCATGAAAACGGCCATAAAACATAAAAACCACAAGTTTTTGGTCATGCCCTCAAACATGTGTCGGATCTAATGGTTGTTGTAAATCGCCCTGAAACCCTAGAACTGTGGCAATACCTCATGAAAACAGTCATAAAACACAAAAACGACGAATTTTTGGGCATCCCCTGAAACATGCATCGGATCTAATGGTCCATGCAAATCCCCATGGAGCACCAAAACAGTGTGCAATAGCTCATGAAAACGACCGTAAAACGCGAAAATGACGAGTTTTTGGTGATAACTCTTAGACATGTATCATGTCTTAGGATCGTTGTAAATCCCCCTGGAGCGCCAAAACAGTGTCCAATAGCTCATGAAAACGGCCGTAAAACGTGAAAAACGACGAGTTTTTGGTCATAACTCTCAAACATGTATCGGGTCTTAGGGTCGTTGTAAATCCCCCCTGGAACCCCAAAACTGTGGGCAATAACTCGTGAAAACAGCCATAATATGCTAAATCGACGAGTTTTTGGTTAGAACTCTCAAACATGTATCGGGTCTAACGAGCCATACAAATCCCACTGAAACTCGCCTTGTAGGTAATAGAGCATGAAAAGCGGCCATAAAACATAAAACAACAAGTTTTGATCATGCCCTCAAACATGTATCGGTCTAATGGTGTTGTAAATCGCATACGAAACCCTAGAACCGTGGCAATACATCATGAAAACGGTCATAAAACACAAAAACGATGAATTTTTGGGCATCCCCTTAAACATGCATCAGATCTAATGGTCCATGCAAATCCCCATGGAGCACCAAAACAGTGTGCAATAGCTCATGAAAACGGCTGTAAAACACGAAAACGATGAGTTTTTGGTCATAACTCTCAAACATGTAGCAGGTCTTAGGATCGTTGGACAACCCCCTGGAGCGCCAAAAACGTGTCCAATAGCTCATGAAAACGGCCATAAAACATGAAAAACGACGAGTTTTTGGTCATAACTCTAGAACAAGTATCGGATCTTAGGGTCGTTGTAAATCCCCTGGAACCCCAAAACTGTGGGCAATAACTTGTGAAAACAGCCATGACACACGAAATCAACGAGTTTTTGGTTAGAACTCTCAAACATGTATCGGGTCTAACGAGCCATACAAATCCCCATGGAAACTCGCACTGTAGGTAATAGAGCATGAAAACGGCCATAAAACATAAAAACAACAAGTTTTTGATCGTGCCCTCAAACATGTATCGGGTCTAATGGTCGTTGTAAATCGCCCTGAAACCCTAGAACTGTGGCAATACCTCATGAAAACGGTCATAAAACACAAAAATGACGAATTGTTGGGCATCCACTTAAACATGCATCGAATCTAATGGTCCATGCAAATCCCCATGGAGCACCAAAACAGTGTGCAATAGCTCATGAAAACGGCCGTAAAAGCAGCAGACGAGTTTTGGTTATAACTCTCAAACATGTAGCGAGGTCTTAGGATGGTGTACAAGCCCACAGGCGTCAAAACAATGTCCAATAGCTCATGAAAACGGCCATAAAACGTGAAAAACGAGAGTTTTTGGTCATAACTCTCAAACATGTATCGGGTCTTAGGGTCGTTATAAATCCCCCTGGAACCCCAAAACTATGGGCAATAACTCGTGAAAACAGTTGTAATACTCGAAATCGACGATTTTTTGGTTAGAACTCTCAAACATGTATCGGGTCTAACGAGCCATACAAATCCCCCTAGAAACTCGCACTGTAGGTAAAAAAGCATGAAAACGGCCATAAAACATAAAAACAACAAGTTTTTGGTCATACCCTCAAACATGTATCGGGTCTAATGGTTGTTGTAAATCGCCCTAAAACCCTAGAACTGTGGCAATACCTCATGAAAACGTTTATAAAACACAAAAACGACGAATTTTTGGGCATCCCCTTAAACATGCATCGGTTCTAATGGTCCATGCAAATCCCCATGGAGCACCAAAACAGTGTGCAATAGCTCATGAAAAGCAGTAAAAGCAGCAAGCGGCGAGTTTTGCTTATAACTCTCAAACATGTAGCAGGTCTTAGGATCATTGGACAACCCCCTGGAGCGCCAAAACCGTGTCCAATAGCTCATGAAAACGGCCGTAAAACGTGAAAAACGATGAGTTTTTGGTCATAACTCTCAAACATGTATCGGGTCTTAGGGTCGTTGTAAATCCCCCTGGAACCCCAAAACTATGGGCAATAACTCGTGAAAACAACCATAATACGCGAAATCGACGAGTTTTTGGTTAGAACTCTCAAACATGTATCGGGTCTAACGAGCCATACAAATCCCCCTGGAAACTCGCACTGTGTAGGTAATGGAGCATGAAAACGGCCATAAAACATAAAAACAACAAGTTATTGGTCATGCCCTCAAACATGTATCGGGTCTAATGGTCGTTGTAAATCACCCTGAAACCCTAGAACTATGGCAATACCTCATGAAAACGGTCATAAAACACAAAAACGACGAATTTTTGGGCATCCCCTTAAACATGCATCGGATCTAAGGGTCCATGAAAATCCCCATGGAGCACCAAAACTGTGTGCAATAGCTCATTAAAATGGCCGTAAAACGCGAAAATGACGAGTTTTTGGTTATAACTCTCAAACATGTAGCAAGTCTTAGGATCATTGTACAACCCCCTAGAGCGTCAAAACATTGTCCAATCGCTCATGAAAACGGCCGTAAAACGTGAAAAACGAGAGTTTTTGGTCATAACTCTCAAACATGTATCGGGTCTAATGGTCGTTGTAAATCCCCCTAGAACCCCAAAACTGTAGGCAATAACTCGTGAAAAAAGCCATAATACGCGAAATCGATGAGTTTTTGGTTAGTACTTTCAAACATGTATCGGGTCTAACGAGCCATACAAATCCCCCCGAAAACTCGCACTGTGTAGGTAATAGAGCACGAAAACGGCCATAAAACATAAAAAAACCAGTTTTTGATCATGCCCTCAAACTTGTATCGGGTCTAATGGTTGTTGTAACTAGCCCTAAAACCCTAGAAATGTGGCAATACCTCATGAAAGCAGTCATAAAACACAAAAACGATAAATTCTTGGTCATCCCCTGAAACATGCATCGGATCTAATAGTCCATGCAAATCCCATGGAGCACCAAAAGCAGGTGTGCAATAGCTCATGAAAATGGCGGTGAAAGCAAAAGCAGCGAGTTTTGGTCATAACTCTCAGACATGTATCATGTCTTAGGATCGTGTAAATCCTTGGGCGCCAAAAGCGATTGTCCAATCGCTCATGAAAACAGTGTCCAATAGAACTATGGCAATACCTCATGAAAACGGTCATAAAACACAAAAACGACGAATTTTTGGGCATCCCCTTAAACATGCATCGGATCTAAGGGTCCATGCAAATCCCCATGGAGCACCAAAACTGTGTGAAATAGCTCATTAAAACGGCCGTAAAACGCGAAAATGACGAGTTTTTGGTTATAACTCTCAAACATGTAGCAAGTCTTAGGATCATTGTACAACCCCCTAGAGCGTCAAAACATTGTCCAATCGCTCATGAAAACGGCCGTAAAACGTGAAAAACGAGAGTTTTTGGTCATAACTCTCAAACATGTATCGGGTCTAATGGTCGTTGTAAATCCCCCTAGAACCCCAAAACTGTAGGCAATAACTCGTGAAAAAAAAAGCCATATCTGTGAAATCGATGAGTTTTTGTTTAGTACTTTCAAACATTTATCGGGACTAACGAGCAATACAAATCCCAAAACTTCGCCTTATGTAGTGTCTGACAGCAGCCATAAAACATAAAAAAACCAGTTTTTGATCATGCCCTCAAACTTGCATCGGGTCTAATGGTTGTTGTAACTAGCCCTAAAACCCTAGAAATGTGGCAATACCTCATGAAAGCAGTCATAAAACACAAAAACGATAAATTCTTGTTCATCCCCTGAAACATGCATCGGATCTAATAGTCCATGCAAATCCCCATGGAGCACCAAAACAGTGTGCAATAGCTCATGAAAATGGCCGTGAAACGCGAAAACGACGAGTTTTTGGTCATAACTCTCAGACATGTATCATGTCTTAGGATCGTTGTAAATCCCCTTGGAGCGCCAAAACAGTGTCCAATAGCTCATGAAAACAGTGTCCAATAGAACTATGGCAATACCTCATGAAAACGGTCATAAAACACAAAAACGACGAATTTTTGGGCATCCCCTTAAACATGCATCAGATCTAAGGGTCCATGCAAATCCCCATGGAGCACCCAAACTGTGTGCAATAGCTCATTAAAACGGCCGTAAAACGCGAAAATGACGAGTTTTTGGTTATAACTCTCAAACATGTAGCAAGTCTTAGGATCATTGTACAACCCCCTAGAGCGTCAAAACATTGTCCTATCGCTCATGAAAACGGCCGTAAAACGTGAAAAACGAGAGTTTTTGGTCATAACTCTCAAACATGTATCGGGTCTAATGGTCGTTGTAAATCCCCCTAGAACCCCAAAACTGTAGGCAATAACTCGTGAAAAAAGCCATATCTGTGAAATCGATGAGTTTTGGTTAGTACTTTCAAACATGTATCGGGTCTAACGAGCCATACAAATCCCGGAAACTTCGCCTTTGTGTAGGTAATAGAGCGCAACGGCCATAAAACATAAAAAAACCAGTTTTTGATCATGCCCTCAAACTTGTATCGGGTCTAATGGTTGTTGTAACTAGCCCTAAAACCCTAGAAATGTGGCAATACCTCATGAAAGCAGTCATAAAACACAAAAACGATAAATTCTTGGTCATCCCCTGAAACATGCATCGGATCTAATAGTCCATGCAAATCCCCATGGAGCACCAAAACAGTATGCAATAGCTCATGAAAATGGCCGTGAAACGCGAAAGCAGCAGCGAGTTTTGGTCATAACTCTCAGACATGTATCATGTCTTAGGATCGTTATAAATCCTTGGCGCCAAAACAGTGTCCAATAGCTCATGAAAACGGCCGTAAAACGTGAAAAACGACGAGTTTTTGGTCATAACTCTCAAACATGTATCGGGTCTTAGGGTCGTTGTAAATTCCCCTGGAACCCCAAAACTGTGGGCAATAACTCGTGAAAACAGCCATAATAAGCGAAACCGACGAGTTTTTGGTTAGAACTCTCAGACATGTGTCGGGTCTAACGAGCCATACACATCCCCCTGGAAACTCAAACTGTGTAGGTAATAGAGCATGAAAACGGCCATAAAACATAAAAACAACAAGTTATTGGTCATGCCCTCAAACATGTATCGGGTCTAATTGTCGTTGTAAATCGCCCTGAAACCCTAGAAATGTGGCAATACCTCATGAAAACGGTCATAAAACACAAAAACGACGAATTTTTGGGCATCCCCTTAAACATGCATCGGATCTAATGGTCCACGCAAATCCCCATGGAGCACCAAAACAATGTGCAATAGCTCATGAAAACGGTTGTATCGCAAAAGCAATGAGTTTTTGGTCATAACTCTCAGACATGTATCATGTCTTAGGATCGTAGTAAATCCCCCTGGAGCGCCAAAACAGTGTCCAATAGCTCATGAAAACGGCCGTAAAACGTGAAAAACGAGAGTTTTTGGTCATAACTCTCAAACATGTATCGGGTCTTAGGGTCGTTGTAAATCCCCCTAGAACCCCAAAACTATAGGCAATAACTCGTGAAAAAAGCCATAATACGCGAAATCGATGAGTTTTTGGTTAGTACTTTCAAACATGTATCGGGTCTAACGAGCCATACAAATCCCCCCGAAAACTCGCACTGTGTAGGTAATAGAGCACGAAAACGGCCATAAAACATAAAAAAACCAGTTTTTGATCATGCCCTCAAACTTGTATCGGGTCTAATGGTTGTTGTAACTAGCCCTAAAACCCTAGAAATGTGGCAATACCTCATGAAAGCAGTCATAAAACACAAAAACGATAAATTTTTGGTCATCCCCTGAAACATGCATCGGATCTAATAGTCCATGCAAATCCCCATGGAGCACCAAAACAGTGTGCAATAGCTCATGAAAATGGCCGTGAAACGCGAAAACGACGAGTTTTTGGTCATAACTCTCAGACATGTATCATGTCTTAGGATCGTTGTAAATCCCCTTGGAGCGCCAAAACAGTGTCCAATAGCTCATGAAAACAGTGTCCAATAGAACTATGGCAATACCTCATGAAAACGGTCATAAAACACAAAAACGACGAATTTTTGGGCATCCCCTTAAACATGCATCGGATCTAAGGGTCCATGCAAATCCCCATGGAGCACCAAAACTGTGTGCAATAGCTCATTTAAACGGTAAAATGACGAAATAGCGAGTTTTTGGTTATAACTCTCAAACATGTAGCAAGTCTTAGGATCATTGTACAACCCCCTAGAGCGTCAAAACATTGTCCTATCGCTCATGAAAACGGCCGTAAAACGTGAAAAACGAGAGTTTTTGGTCATAACTCTCAAACATGTATCGGGTCTAATGGTCGTTGTAAATCCCCCTAGAACCCCAAAACTGTAGGCAATAACTCGTGAAAAAAGCCATAATACGCGAAATCGATGAGTTTTTGGTTAGTACTTTCAAACATGTATCGGGTCTAACGAGCCATACAAATCCCAAAACTCGCCTTGTGTAGGTAATAACGCAACGCCATAAAACATAAAAAAACCAGTTTTTGATCATGCCCTCAAACTTGCATCGGGTCTAATGGTTGTTGTAACTAGCCCTAAAATCCTAGAAATGTGGCAATACCTCATGAAAGCAGTCATAAAACACAAAAACGATACATTCTTGGTCATCCCCTGAAACATGCATCGGATCTAATAGTCCATGCAAATCCCCATGGAGCACCAAAACAGTGTGCAATAGCTCATGAAAATGGCCGTGAAGCAGAAAGCGACGAGTTTTTGGTCATAACTCTCAGACATGTATCATGTCTTAGGATCGTTTTAAATCCCCTTGGAGCGCCAAAACAGTGTCCAATAGATCATGAAAACGGCCGTAAAACATGAAAAACGACGAGTTTTTGGTCATAACTCTCAAACATGTATCGGGTCTTAGGGTCGTTGTAAATTCCCCTGGAACCCCAAAACTGTGGGCAATAACTCGTGAAAACAGCCATAATAAGCGAAACCGACGAGTTTTTGGTTAGAACTCTCAGACATGTGTCGGGTCTAACGAGCCATACACATCCCCCTGGAAACTCAAACTGTGTAGGTAATAGAGCATGAAAACGGCCATAAAACATAAAAACAACAAGTTTTTGGTCATGCCCTCAAACATGTATCGGGTCTAATTGTCGTTGTAAATCGCCCTGAAACCCTAGAAATGTGGCAATACCTCATGAAAACGGTCATAAAACACAAAAGCAGCGAATTTTGGGCATCCCTTAAACATGCATCGGATCTAATGGTCCACGCAAATCCCATGGAGCACCAAAACAATGTGCAATAGCTCATGAAAAGCGGTTGTATCTGTAGCAGCAGCGAGTTTTGGTCATAACTCTCAGACATGTATCATGTCTTAGGATCGTATAAATCCCCTGGGCGTAAGCAGTGTCCAATAGCTCATGAAAACGGCCGTAAAACGTGAAAAACGAGAGTTTTTGGTCATAACTCTCAAACATGTATCGGGTCTTAGGGTCGTTGTAAATCCCCCTACAACCCCAAAACAATATGCAATAACTCGTGAAAAAAAGCCATAATACGCGAAATCGATGTGTTTTTGGTTAGTACTTTCAAACATGTATCGGGTCTAACGAGCCATACAAATCCCCCCGAAAACTCGCACTGTGTAGGTAATAGAGCACGAAAACGGCCATAAAACATAAAAAAACCAGTTTTTGATCATGCCCTCAAACTTGTATCGGGTCTAATGGTTGTTGTAACTAGCCCTAAAACCCTAGAAATGTGGCAATACCTCATGAAAGCAGTCATAAAACACAAAAACGATAAATTTTTGGTCATCCCATGAAACATGCATCGGAGCTAATAGTCCATGAAAATCCCCATGGAGCACCAAAACAGTGTGCAATAGATAATGAAAATGGCCGTGAAGCGAAAACAACGAGTTTTTGGTCATAACTCTTAGACATGTATCATGTCTTAGGATCGTTGTAAATCCCCCTGGAGCGCCAAAACAGTGTCCAATAGCTCATGAAAACGGCCGTAAAACATGAAAAACGAGAGTTTTTTGTCATAACTCTCAAACATGTATCGGGTTTTAGGGTCGTTGTAAATCCCCCTGGAACCCGAAAACAGTGTCCAATAACTCGTGAAAACATCCATAATATCCGAAATGGACGAGTTTTTGCTTAGTACTTTCAAACATGTATCGGGTCTAACGAGCCATACAAATCCCATGGAAACTCGCACTGTAGGTAATAAAGCATGAAAACGGCCATAAAACATAAAAACAAAAAGTTTTTGGTCATGCCCTCAAACATGTATCGGGTCTAATAGTCATTGTAAATCGCCCTGAAACCCTAGAACTGTGGCAATACCTCATGAAAACGGTCATAAAACACAAAAAGATGATTTTTTGGTCGTCGCCTTAAAAATGAATCGGATGTAACGGTCCATGCAAATCCCCATGGAGCACCAAAACAGTGTGCAATAGCTCATGAAAACAGCCGTAAAAGCAGCAGCAGCGAGTTTTGGTCATAACTCTCAGACATGTATCATGTCTTAGGATCGTTGTAAATCCCCCTGGAGCGCCAAAACAGTGTCCAATAGCTCATGAAATGGCCCTAAAACGTGAAAAACGACGAGTTTTTCAGAACTCTCAAACATGTATCGGGTCATAGGGTCGTTGTAAATCCCCCTGGAATCCCAAAATTGTGGGCAATAACTCGTGAAAACAGCCATATTACCCGAAATCGACAAGTTTTTGGTTAGAACTCTCAAACATGTATCGGGTCTAATGAGCCATACAAATCCCCCTGGAAACTCGCACTGTAGGTAATAGAGCATGAAAACGGCCATAAAATATAAAAACAAGTTTTTGGTCATGCCCACAAACATGTATCGGGTCTAATAGTCATTGTAAATCGCCCTGAAACCCTAAAACTGTGAAAATACCTCATGAAAACGGTCATAAAACACAAAAAAGATGATTTTTTGGGCATCCCCTTAATAATGCATCAGATCTAATGGTCCATGCAAATCCCCATGGAGCACCCTAAACCCTAAATCCTAAACCCTAAACCCTAAACCCTAAACTCATGAAAACGGCCGTAAAACGCGAAAATGACGAGTTTTTGGTTATAACTCTCAAACATGTAGCAGGTCTTAGGATCGTTGTACAAGCCCTTGGAGTGTCAAAACAGTGTCCAATAGCTGATGAAAACAGCCGTAAAACATGAAAAGTGAGAGTTTTTGTTCATAACTCGCAAACATGTATCGGGTCTTAGGGTCGTTGTAAATCCCCCTGGAACCCCAAAACTGTGGGCAATAACTCGTGAAAAACAGCCATAATACGCGAAATCAACAAGTTGTTGGTTAGAACTCTCAAACATGTATCGTGTCTAATGAGCCATACAAATCCCCCTGGAAACTCGCACTGTAGGTAATAGAGCATGAAAACGGCCATAAAACATAAAACCAACAAGTTTTTGATCATGCCCTCAAACATGTATCGGGTCTAATGGTCGTTGTAAATCTCCCTGAAACCCTAGAAATGTGGCAATACCTCATGAAAGCAGTCATAAAATAGAAAAACGACAAATTTTTGGTCATCCCCTGAAACATGCATCGGATCTAATGGTCCATGCAAATCCCCATGGAGCACCAAAACAGTGTGCAATAGCTCATGAAAACGGCCATATATGTGAAAACGACGAGTTTTGGGTCATAACTCTCTGACATGTAACATGTCTTAGGATCCTAGTAAATCCCCACAGGCGCCAAACAGTGTCCAATAGCTCATGAAAGCGGTAGTAAAAGCGTGAAAAGCGAGTTTTTGGTCATAACTCTCAAACATGTATCGGGTCTTAGGGTCGTTGTAAATTCCCCTGGAACCCCAAAACTGTGGGCAATAACTCGTGAAAACAGCCATAATAAGCGAAACCGATGAGTTTTTGGTTAGAACTCTCAGACATGTGTCGGGTCTAACGAGCCATACACATCCCCCTGGAAACTCAAACTGTGTAGGTAATAGAGCATGAAAACGGCCATAAAACATAAAAACAACAAGTTATTGGTCATGCCCTCAAACATGTATCGGGTCTAATTGTCGTTGTAAATCGCCCTGAAACCCTAGAAATGTGGCAATACCTCATGAAAACGGTCATAAAACACAAAAAGACGAATTTTTGGGCATCCCCTTAAACATGCATCGGATCTAATGGTCCACGCAAATCCCCATGGATCACCAAAACAATGTGCAATAGCTCATGAAAACGGTTGTATCTGTGAAAGCGAGTATTTGGTCATAACTCTCAGACATGTATCATGTCTTAGGATCGTAGTAGATCCCCCTGGAGCACCAAAACAGTGTCCAATAGCTCATGAAAACGGCCGTAAAACGTGAAAAACGCCGAGTTTTTGGTCATAACTCTCAAACATGTATCGAGTCTTAGGGTCGTTGTAAATCCCCCTGGAACCCCAAAACTGTGGGCAATAACTCATGAAAACAGCCATAATACGCGAAATCGACGAGTTTTTGGTTAGAACTCTCAGACATGTATCGGGTCTAACGAGCCATACACATCCCCCTGGAAACTCGCACTATGTAGGTAATGGAGCATGAAAACGGCCATAAAACATAAAAACAACAAGTTATTGGTCATGCCCTCAAACATGTATCGGGTCTAATGGTCGTTGTAAATCACCCTGAAACCCTAGAACTGTGAAAATACCTCATGAAAATGGTCATAAAACACAAAAAAGACGATTTTTTGGTCATCGCCTTAAAAATGCACCGGATGTAACGGTCCATGCAAATCCCCATGGAGCACCAAAACAGTGTGCAATAGCTCATGAAAACAGCCGTAAAACGCGAAAACGACGAGTTTTTGGTCATAACTCTCAGACATGTATCATGTCTTAGGATCGTTGTAAATCCCCCTGGAGCGCCAAAACAGTGTCCAATAGCTCATGAAATGGCCCTAAAACGTGAAAAACGACGAGTTTTTGGTCAGAACTCTCAAACATGTATCGGGTCATAGGGTCGTTGTAAATCCCCCTGGAACCCCAAAATTGTGGGCAATAACTCGTGAAAACAACCATAATACGCGAACTCGACAGGTTTTTGGTTAGAACTCTCAAACATGTATCGGGTCTAATGAGCCATACAAATCCCCCTCAAAACTCGCACTGTAGGTAATAGAGCATGAAAACGGCCATAAAACATAAAAACAACAAGTTTTTGGTCATGCCCTCAAACTTGTATCGGGTCTAATAGTCGTTGTAACTAGCCCTGAAACCCTAGAAATGTGGCAATACCTCATGAAAGCAGTCATAAAACACAAAAACGATAAATTTTTGGTCATCCCCTGAAACATGCATCGGATCTAATGGTCCATGCAAATCCCCATAGAGCACCAAAACAGTATGCAATAGCTCACGAAAATGGCCACGAAACGCGAAAACGACGAGTTTTTGGTCATAACTCTCAGACATGTATCATGTCTTAGGATCGTTGTACAAGCCTCTAGAGCGTCAAAACAGTGTCCAATAGCTCATGAAAATGGCCGTAAAACATGAAAAACGAGAGTTTTTGGTATAACTCTCAGACATGTATCGGGTCTTAGGGTCGTTGTAAATCCCCCTGGAACCTCAAAACTGTGGGCAATAACTCGTGAAAAACAGCCATAATACGTGAAATCAACGAGTTTTTGGTCAGAACTCTCAAACATGTATCGGGTCTAACGAGCCATACAAATCCCCCTGGAAACTCGCACTGTGTAGGTAATAGAGCATGAAAACGGGCATAAAACATAAAAACAACAAGATTTTGATCATGCCCTCAAACATGTATCGGGTCTAATGGTCATTGTAAATCGCTATAAAACCCTAGAAATGTGGCAATACCTCATGAAAGCAGTCATAAAACACAAAAACGACAAATTTTTGGTCATCCCCTGAAACATGCATCGGATCTATTGGTCCATGCAAATCCCCATGGAGCACCAAAACAGTGTGCAATAGCTCATGAAAACGGCCGTATACGCGAAAACGACGAGGTTTTGGTCATAACTCTCAGACATGTATCGTGTCTTAGGATCGTAGTAAATCCCCCTGGAGCGCCAAAACAGTGTCCAATAGCTCATGAAAACGGCCGTAAAACGTGAAAAACGCGAGATTTTGGTCATAACTCTCAAACATGTATCAGGTTCTAGGGTCGTTGTAAATCCCCCTGGAACCCCAAAACTGTGGGCAATAACTCGTGAAAACAGCCATAATACGTGAAATCGACGAGTTTTTGGTTAGAACTCTCAGACATGTATCGGGTCCAACGAGCCATACACATCCCCCTGGAAACTCGCACTGTGTAGGTAATGGAGCATGAAAATGGCCATAAAACATAAAAACAACAAGTTATTGGTCATGCCCTCAAACATGTATCGTGTCTAATGGTCGTTGTAAATCACCCTGAAACCCTAGAACTGTGGCAATACCTCATGAAAACGGCCATAAAACGCAAAAACGACGAATTTTTGGGCATCCCCTTAAACATGCATCGGATCTAATGGTCCATGCAAATCCCCATGGAGCACCAAAACAGTGTGCAATAGCTCATGAAAACGGCCGTATACGCGAAAACGACGAGGTTTTGGTCATAACTCTCAGACATGTATCATGTCTTAGGATTGTAGTAAATCCCCCTGGAGCACCAAAACAGTATCCAATAGCTCATGAAAATGGCCGTAAAACGTGAAAAACGACGAGTTTTTGGTCATAACTCTCAAACATGTATCAGGTCTTAGGGTCGTTGTAAATCCCCCTGGAACCCCAAAAGCTGTACAATAACTTCGTGAAAACAGCCATAATACGCGAAATCGACGAGTTTTTGGTTAGAACTCTCAGACATGTATCGGGTCTAACGAGCCATACACATCCCCCTGGAAACTCGCACTGTGTAGGTAATGGAGCATGAAAACGGCCATAAAACATAAAAACAACAAGTTATTGGTCATGCCCTCAAACATGTATCGGGTCTAGTGGTCGTTGTAAATCATCCTGAAACCCTAGAACTGTGGCAATACCTCATGAAAACGGTCATAAAGCATAAAAGCACGAATTTTTGGGCATCCCCTTAAACATGCATCAGATCTAATGGTCCATGCAAATCCCCATGGAGCACCAAATACGTGTGCAAAAGCTCATGAAAAAGGCTGTAAAACGCGAAAATGTCGAGTTTTTGGTTATAACTCTCAAACATGTAGCAGGTCTTAGGATCGTTGTACAACCCCTTGGAGCGTCAAAACAGTGTCCAATAGCTCATGAAAACGGCCGTAAAACGTGAAAAACGAGAGTTTTTGGTCATAACTCTCAAACATGTATCGGGTCTTAGGGTCGTTGTAAATCCCCCTAGAACCCCAAAACTGTGGGCAATAACTCGTGAAAACAGACATAATACACGAAATCAGCGAGTTTTGGTTAGAACTCTCAAACATGTATCGGGTCTAACGAGCCATACAAATCCCCTGAAACTTCGCCTTTGTGTAGGTAATAAAGCATGAAAACGGCCATAAAACATAAAAACAACAAGTTTTTGATCATGCCCTCAAATATGTATCCGGTCTAATGGTCGTTGTAAATAGCCCTAAAACCCTAGAAATGTGGCAATACCTCATGAAAGCAGTCATAAAACACAAAAACGACAAATTTTTGGTCATCCCCTGAAACATGCATCGGATCTAATGGTCCATGCAAATCCCCATGGAGCACCAAAACAGTGTGCAATAGCTCATGAAAATGGCCGTAAAACGCGAAAACGACGAGTTTTTGGTCATAACTCTCGAACATGTATCATGTCTTAGGATCGTTGTAAATCCCCCTGGAGCGCCAAAACAGTGTCCAATAGCTCATGAAAACGACCGTAAAACGTGAAAAACGACGACTTTTTGGTCATAACTCTCAAACATGTATCGGGTCTTAGGGTCGTTGTAAATCCCCCTAGAACCCCAAAACTGTGGGCAATAACTTGTGAAAACGGCCATAATATGCGAAATCGACGAGTTTTTGATTAGTACTTTCAAACATGTATCGGGTTTAATGAGCCATACAAATCCCCCTGGAAACTCGCACTGTAGGTAATAGAGCATGAAAACAGCCATAAAACATAAAAACAACAAGTTTTTGGTCATGCCCTCAAACATGTATCGGGTCTAATAGTCATTGTAAATCGCCCTGAAACCCTAGAACAGTGAAAATACCTCATAAAAACGGTCATAAAACACAAAAAGACGATTTTTTGGTCATCGCCTTAAAAATGCACCGGATGTAACGGTCCATGTAAATCCCCATGGAGCACCAAAACAGTGTGCACTAGCTCATGAATACGGCCGTAAAACGCGAAAACGACGAGTTTTTGGTCATAACTCTCAAACATGTATCGGGTCTTTGTAGGGGTTCGTAGCACGGAAAACAAAAATTTTCTACCGCATACAAACAAACAAGCCAAGATCTATCTACTAGATTGCAGCAACGAGTCGATGGAATAACTTACCCTCGAAGATTCCAAAGCGGTTAACGAGAGCAGATTCTCGTGGATGATGTAGTCGTACTCTTCCGATCTCAAGATCGCGTAGACGATCCTTCCGGCGCCACGTTCTGGCAGCGCTCCCGCAGTCGGTCACACGTTCGGTACTCGACGAAGACCTTCCTCTCCCTTGTTCCAAAGCGGTGCCGGAGGTTGTAGCACTCTCAGCGATTCCGACTGGCGTGGTACAGGAAGTAGAGGGAGATCCTGCAGGCTTCTTAAGCCGGTGTGTAGTATGGTGGAGCTTATGAGAGAGGCTATTAGTGGTCTAGTAATTAGACACACCAATTAGAAGGCTCTAAACCAATTAGAAGGCTCTAAACCGAATAGCTCTAAACCGGGGTCTAGATCTAGGGTTTAGTTTAGAGGATAGGAAACTTGTGTGTGTTGGAGGGGAGGCCCTGCCCCTCCCTTTATAGGTGGGAGGGCTGGCGCGCCAGGGGAGGGAGGGAGTCTCTCCCCAACTCGGCCTAGGGCTGGCCGCCGGCTTGGGGAGGAGGACTCCTCCCCAAGTCGGCTTTCCTCCTCTCCTCCCACTTCCCAAAACTGCCGTTTGACTTTCAAACTAGCAGCTTTGACTTTTTCAATTTAGGATTCAATTTAATCCTTTATTTGGGACAGCAAGAACACTTAGTACATGATGCAATCATTCCAACTTGCAATGACACATTCATGTACCCTTCCTCCGAGTGGGACATTCAGGACCTTCTAGAATGTTCCAGATGAAAACAGGAACCATTCCCCAACTCCAAGCAGGACTTTCCTTATATGAATCTTATTCTCCGGACCATTCCGGATCTCCTCGTGATATCCCGGATCCCATCCGAGACTCGAACAACATTCGGTCTCTTTCTCATAATACCATAACTACTCAAACAACGTCGAATCCTTATGTGTCTCCCTACGGTTCGTGAATTATGCGGACATGATCGAGACACTTCTCGAACAATAACCAATAGAGGAATCTGGAAATTCATATGGCTCCACATATTTCTCGATTACTTTGCGATCGAATGAACCACTTACATACGATACCAATTTCCCTTTGTCTCACGATATGTTACTTATCCGAGGTTACGATCGTCGGTATCTCGCATACCTAGTTCAACCTACATCTTGATAAGTACTCTTTTCTCGTTCCGTGATATGTGATCCCTTGTGACCAAGTCACATGCTTGCAAGCTAATTGGATGACATTTCACCGAGAGGGCCAGAGAATATCTATCCGTCATGTGGATGGACAAATCCCTCTTGATCCATGTGTTTCAACCAATACTTTCCGAACACCCAATACCACCTTTATAGCCACCTGTTACGGTGTGGTGTTTGATGACATCAAAGCATCCATCCAAAGGTGATATGCATGATCTCATGGTGAAGGAATTAGGTTACTATGTATCGAAAGCATATAGCAATTGAACTATTGAAATGACTTGATCTTTATGCTACGCTTGTCTATAGGAGTATGTCCACCATATCATTCTCCTAACGATATGATCTTGTTGTTGATAACATCTCAATGTTCATGATAGGGAAACCACAATCATCAATCAACCAACAAGCTAGTGAAGTATAGAGGCTATACTAGGGACTTCAAATTAAGTTTACAAATCACACAAGTATTAATGTTTCCTAGTTAATACTATTATAGCATGAATGTAAACATTTATCATAAACACAAAGATATAACAATAAACTATATTTATTATCGCCTCTAGGGCATATCTCCAACAGTCTCCCACTTGCACTAGAGTCATCTAATCTAGATTACATGGTAATATACCGAACACCCATGGCAGTTTGGTGTTGGTCATGTTTTGCCCTCGGGAGAGGTTTAGTCAACGGATCCGCCACATTCAGATCTGTGTGTACTTTGCAAATCTTTATATCCCCATCCTGGATATGTTCTCGAATAGCGTGGAAACGCAGCTTGATATGCTTCAGCTTCTTGTGTGACCTTGGTTCTTGCGCATTGGCTATGGCGCCCATGTTATCACAAAGAGATAGACATTGGGTCCAGCACTAGGAACCACACCCAGCTCTGTAATGAACTCTTTCATCCATATCGCTTCTTGTGAAGCCTCGAGCGACCATGTATTCCGATTCAGTTGAAGATCTCGCCACAACGCTTTGCTTTGCACTCCTCCAGCTAACTGCTGCACCATTCAAAATAAATACGTATCCAGATTGTGATTTAGAATCATCCGGATCGGTGTTCCAACTAGCATCGGTGTAACCATTAACAACGAGCTGTTCATCACCTCCATAAGAAAGAACCATATCCTTAGTTCTTCTCAAGTACTTAAGGATGTTTTGATCATTGTCCAATGATCCACTCTGGATCACTTTGATATCTGCTAGTTAGACTAACGACATATGCGATGTCGGGTCTAGTACATAGCATGGCATACATTAGAGATCCTATGGCTGAGGCATAGGGAGTCTTACTCATCTTTTCTCTATCTTCTCGCCGATGTCGGACTTTGAGTTTTACTCAAGGTCGATAAGCAACATGGGCAAGAACCCTTTCTTGCTATCTTCCATTCCAAACCTCTTTAGAACTTTGTCCAAATATGTACTTTGTGACAATGATATTTGGCGTTTCGATCTATCTCTATAAATCTTTATGCCTAATATGTAAGCTGCTTCGCCAAGATCCTTCATTGAAAAACTGTTATTCAAATACTCTTTGACACTATTAAGAAGGTCTACATCATTCCCAATCAACAATATGTCATCCACATACAGTATTAAGAATGCTACAGAGCTCCCACTCACGTTCTTGTAAATACAAGCTTCTCCATAAGTTTGTATAAAACCAAAACTTTTGATTACCTTATCAAAACGTTGATTCCAACTTCGGGATGCTTGCTTCAATCCATAGATGGACCGTTGAAGCTTGCATACCTTGTTAGCATCTTTAGGATCGACAAAACCTTTGGGTTGCATCATATACAACTCTTCATCAATGTCTCCATTGAGGAATGCTGTTTTGACATCCATCTGCCATATCTCATAATCATAATATGCAGCGATTGCTAACATAATCCTCACAGACTTTAGCTTCGCTACCGGTGAGAAAGTCTCATCGTAGTCAACTCCTTGAATTTGTTGAAACCCTTTTGCGACAAGTCGAGCTTTATAGACAGTAACATTACCATCAGCATCTGTTTTCTTCTTGAAAATCCATTTGTTCTCGACAGCCTTCCGGCCATCCGGTAAGTCCACCAAAGTCCATACTTGGTTTTCGTACATGGATCCAATCTCGGATTTCATGGCTTCTTGCCATTTATTGGAATCTGGGCTCATCATCGCTTCCTCATATGTCTCGGGGTCATCGGTGTTGTCCACCAACATGACATTCATAACGAAATCATACCAATCTGGAGTGGTACGATTTCTCGTTGACCTCCGAGGCTTTGTAGCAACTTCAACTGAAGTTTCATGATCACCATCAGTAGCTTCCTCTCTTATTGGTGCAGGAACTGTAGGGGTTCGTAGCATGGAAAACAAAATTTTTCTATCGCATACAAACAAACAAGCCAAGATCTATCTACTAGATTGTAGCAACGAGTCGATAGAGGAACTCACCCTCGAAGATTCCAAAGCGGTTAACGAGAGCAGATTCTCGTGGGTGATGTAGTCGTACTCTTTCCGATCTCAAGATCGCGTAGACGATCCTTCAGCGCAGCGTTCCAAGGCGCTCCATGATCGGTCACACGTTCGATTTTCGACGAAGACCTTCCTCTCCCTTGTTCCAGCAGGCAGCGGAGGTTGTAGCACTCTCCTCGCGATTCCGGCGGCCTGGCAGTATGCCGGAGGTAGAGGAAATCATGAGGCTTCCTTAAGCCGGTGCGAGTATGGTGGAGCTTATGAGAGAGGCTATTAGTGGTCTAGTAATTAGACACACCAATTAGAAGGCTCTAAACCAATTAGAAGGCTCTAAACCAATTAGAAGGCTCTAAACCGAAACAGCTCTAAACCGGGGTCTAGGTCTAGTTTCTAGTTTAGAGGATAGGAAACTTGTGTGTGCTAGGAGGGAGCCCTGCCCCTCCTTATATAGGTGGGAGGGCTGGCCGCCAAGGGGAGGGGAGTCCCTCCCCAACTCGGCTTGGTGGGGCGCCGGCTTGGGGAGGAGGACTCCTTCCCCAACTCGCCTCCACCTCTTCTCCTCTTTCCTCTTTCCAAATCTTGCAGTTTGACTTTCAAACTAGCCGTTTGACTTTTCAATTTAGGATTTAAATAAACCCTTTATTTTGGACAGCGAGAACACTTAGTACATGATGCAATCATTCCAATATGTAATGACACATTCATGTACCCTTCCTCCTGAGTCGGACATTCCGGGACCTTCTAGAATGTTCCCGATGAAAACACCGGAACCATTCCCCAACTCCGAAATGGGACTTTCCTTATATGAATCTTATTCTCCGGACCATTCCGGATCTCCTCGTGATATCCCGGATCCCATCCGAGACTCCGAACAACATTCGGTCTCTTTCTCATAATACCATAACTACTCAAACAACGTCGAATCCTTAAGTGTGTCTCCCTACGGTTCGTGAATTATGCGGACATGATCGAGACACTTCTCCGAACAATAACCAATAGAGGAATCTGGAAATTCATATGGCTCTACATATTTCTACGATTACTTTGCGATCGAATGAACCACTTACATACGATACCAATTTCCCTTTGTCTCACGATATGTTACTTATCCGAGGTTATGATCGCTTGTATCTCTGCATACCTAGTTCAACCTCGTATCGATAAGTACTCTTTTCTCGTTCCGTGATATGTGATCCTTGTGACCAAGTCACATGCTTGCAAGCTAATTGGATGACATTTCACCGAGAGGGCCCAGAGAATATCTATCTGTCATGTGGATGGACAAATCCCACTCTTGATCCATGTGTTTCAACCAATACTTTCCGAACACCCAATGCCACTTTTATAACCACCCTGTTACGGTGTGGTGTTTGATGAAATCAAAGCATCCATCCGGCAAAGGTGATATGCATGATCTCATGGTCGAAGGAATTAGGTTACTATGTATCAGAAAGCATATAGCAATTGAACTATTGAAATGACTTGATCTTTATGCTACGCTTATCTATAGGAGTATGTCCATCACATCATTCTCCTAATGATATGCCCCTGTTGTTAATAACATCTCTATGTTCATGATCAGGAAACAATGATCATATATTAACCAACAAGCTAGTTTAACAAGAGGCTTTACTAGGGACTCTTTTATGTTTACAAATCACACAAGTATTAATGTTTCCTGTTAATACAATTATAGCATGGTATGTAAACATTTATCATAAGTGTGAAGATATGATAATAACCACTTTATTATTGCCTCTTGGGCATATCTCCAACAGTCTCCCACTTGCACTAGAGTCAATAATCTAGTTTCAAACCTTTGTGTTTTCAACACCTATGGCTTTCCGGTGTTGTATGTACACGATTGCTAGTGGTCAATCGATCTCCGGATCGACACTTCAGTCGTGTGTAATTGCATGTCTTTGCGTCTCTACGCATCACTCATTCTTTAATGAGATGGCTTTGTATAAATTTGGTCCTTCGGTGTGACCTTTAGTTCTTTGGGGTTAAAACATGTTTGACAATATTGTCGTACAATACATCTTCATAGTATTATCCCGCTGTGAACTACACCTGGTTTGATAACAAACTTCTTGACACAAATGCCCTCTTTTGCTGCTATAATAGCAGTCATATACTTAGCCTTTTGTTGTAGTATCTGTCACAATGTCTTAACTTTGGAACTCATCCAAATCCATTATGGAACTTACTTTCCATTATATTGTGCCACCCTTAGTTTAGATTGAGATAAACTTAATTTGTACTTTGTGACAAAGCTAGTATCAATGTAGTACTTTTACAATGAACTAACGATCTATTTGTCACTTCTACAAATAATATACTCTTAGTTCTTCCAAAAGATCATAAGAATATTCTTACTATCGTCCAATGATCATTTTATGAATCATTCTGGTATATGCTCATAACATTTAGAGCATAGGACATATCTGGATTTGTACATATCACAGTATGATTGATATAAATATTTTTTGTGATTTCATACATCAAGTATCAATCTATACTTGAATCTTTGTTACACTTATCAAATGTCAATACACTTGAATATATCATCAACATTGAACTCTTTCAATCCTTTCTGTGCAACAAGAACCTTTCTTGTAGTTTCTATATTGAATTCATTCAATATCTCGTCTATGTACTTCTGGCACAACCATATTAGCGTCTATTGATGCCAAATATTTGGGTTTTGCCTAAGTCTTTCATCGGGATGAAATTCTTAATATGTGTTAATAAAAGATACATTATTTCCAATCAACAACATGTCTTCCACATAATGTATTAGAAACATGTCTTAGCGCTCCCACTTAATTTCTTGCAAATGCAAGCATCTTCATTGTCTCCGATGAAATTAAACTCTTTTAACAGTTTCATCTTAATGAAGATTCCAACTCCGCTATGCTTACTTCAACCATTGAAGTTTGCATATGCTTTTAGCATCCTTTGAATTAACAAAACCCTTTGGACCGTGTCATGCACACGTCCTAGGTAACCATTCTATTAGAAGAACTTGTTTTGTTTATTCTACTACCACATAACAAATTATATGTAGTGGTTGCTACATTAATCCGTCTAGACTAAAAATCGCTATGAAAGATCAAATCTTGTCATATACAACCTTTGAACATTGTTGTGAACTCTTTCCCAACATGTCGACTATTTCATAGATGTGAAACATCCATGTCTACTTCTTTATAGATCCAAACACAACTGCAAGGTCTTACACCTTTTTCGAGGGTCCTTCAAGTTCAAAACTTGATTTCTAGTGTATGGAACTATCACGGATTATATGGCTTCAAGCCATTTGACGGAGTCAGGGCCCATCATCGCTTCTTTGCATGTAGTAGGTTCATTATTCTCAAATAATGATTCAACCCTCAAATCTTGGTATTTGATTGTTCATCCGACCTACTTGTTTCAATAGAAACTTAGATCTCCGTGACCACAACCTTTGAGGCACGTGAGCCATGAGCATTGTTGCTGCCTCCGGAACACTTTTCGGTGCTGCGCAACTCTGCACATATAGCTAAGGTTCCTTTAACCTTATCAAAGTTCTATTGTCCTCCCACTTAACTTTTCACGAAAAATTCCTTCTCAAAGAAACTTGACGTTCTAAGCGACAAACACTTTTGTCTCCGGTGTTTATGGAGGAATACTTAACATTTATACAAAGACAGGTTTATCCGACTTTGGTTGCACACATCTTTCTTATGCATAGCATACCAATGTTTTAAGAAAAGACTACTTGGGTTTTATCCCAAACCATAACTTTATATGGTGTCATTTCAGCGGATTATGATGAAGCTCTTTTCAGTGGAAAAACGGTAATCTCTAAAGCTTTTAATCTTTAAAATATAATGGCAGTTTTATAAATTATACCTTCGATCTTTACCATGTCAAACAAGGTTCAATTACATATCTCGAACGCTCCATACTCTTATGGTGTTTCGGGAAATGCAAATCCACGGAACTATTCCATAAATCTTTAGGTATTATGCTAAACTTGTAACTTAAATATCTTCCTTTATGATCTTATCATAAACTATTCATATTCTTGTTACAATGATTTTGCACTTCATCTTGAAAATCTTTCGAACTTTTCAAATATTTCATACTTCATCCTTATTAAGTAAATATTCATATATTCACTCAAATTTTCGGAGAAAGCATATGAAGTTGAAATCCATCGCTCTTGACTACACATAATGGAGTTCGTACAACAATATGCACAAGTTCCAATAAGCTAGTCTTTCGTTCCCTTTTGGCCTATGAACGAAGTTTTAATTATCTCTAGGAAAGTTTCACAAACGTCATTTGATCAAAATCAAAAGACTCCAAAATTCCATCCACATGGAGTTTCTTCATGTTTTCTTTCCAATATAATTTAAGCATGATGTCACTTCCTAAGTGATCTTTCAATCAATTTGTCTTTCGACATTTTTAGCACTAGTTTTATGGATGTGGTTTCTCCAACGAGATTTGTGAATCATCCATCTTTTATGGATTACGGCAATTATTTGAACAACCCTTTTGTTCTCATAATAC
This sequence comes from Avena insularis, assembly GCA_023614405.1. NCBI lineage: Eukaryota > Viridiplantae > Streptophyta > Magnoliopsida > Poales > Poaceae > Avena > Avena insularis. The sequence continues at coordinate 43,753 of JAJUPC010000015.1, read as the reverse complement.
CTGATAAAACAAATCTTGAAGGCAAGCTTTGATGTTTAACGAGCAACACAATAACCCTTTATTTGTTTTCGGTGAACATCATCACATATTCTTTTGCTAGTTACTTAGGCCATTGTAGTTCATGAATTGTGTTGTTTCGTATGACGATTCACACCAACAAATTCAGTATCAAATACTTAAGAACCACATTGTTTAATAAGCAAAGAATATAGCCATAACACGTATATCATCTATATACTTAAACTGAACAATTCTAGTCTTTTCTTTTCTGCCATATACTTATGAGATTCTCTTTCAGTATTTCCTTTTCTGTTTGAAAGAATCTATCAACATCAATAGTGGAGTCATACTTATGACACATAGTCCAAAGCGTGTATAGTTAAATACCAATGTCTTTGAACTTGCACTTTGAAGTAGATCACCATTATCAAATATTTGGTGTTCTTTCAAATTCCTTTCTTTAGTAATCTCTTGGTGTAGTAAACATTTTACCTACATCAAATATTCACCCTCATCATGGATTTATCCATGATCAAGCTACTTTAGCTTATAATGGTGAATCGCGAGTATAATGTTGCTCTCCAAAACCTTTTGGAGATTAGGACAACTAGTGTCTCCAACCTTTTGCAAATTCTCATCAAATATGAGAACATGACTTTGCCATATTATACTCTATCATGTTGTAACCAAAACTTCGTTTCAGATATCACAATATCTTCCACACATCATGGTTTCTGAAACAACTCTTTCAGATCCTAGATAACCTTGATATTAAGACAATCTTTTGAATATCAAGAATCATGGAGACAAACATGATACTCAAATACTAACACTTGGAATTGTCACTCTTGTTTTAATACTAATTATTAAACTTTATGGAGTAAGGAACTTCTTGAAAGTTTGCAATAGGACTTTTAAACTTTAGATTAACACTTCAAAACAATACGATACCAGTTCGTAAAGTAACTAACCAGAATTCTATAGTTCTATCATCTCAATTATAACTAAGCGCAAGGTGGTAAACAGATGCCAATGACTACAACAACTATGCAAATTCACTTTGATTTAGTTTATGATAAATTGAGTTCTAATTAATAATTAAATTAACCTAGGTGAACTCCCACTCAAAACAACATCCCTCACATTGTTTTAGTGATCACACGAACCAAATCCACCACATCAAAACCGATCATCACGAGAGTTGATGCAGCTTCAATGGCGAACAATCAACATGTTCATCATATCTACTATATGACTCATGCTTTACCTTTCGGTGATCCGTGTTCTGAGGCCATGTGCATACATGCTAGGCTCGTCAAGATCAAACCTTAGCTACCGCATAAGCAAATCTGGCTTGCTTACGTTGTATTCACCATGAATCAAAGACACCCGATCATCACGTGGTGCTTCGAAGCAGCAAGCTTTGGCAACGGTGCATACTAAGGGTGAACACTTTAGAAATTGAAATTTATGTGCATGAGGGATCATCTTATAATGCTACCGTTGTCTACTAAGCAATACAAGATGCATAAAGGATTAACATCACATGCAATTCATAATATGTGATATGATATGGCCTTTCTTCTTTGTGCTTCCGATCTCCATCTTCAAGCACGAACATGATCTCCATCATCACCGGCATAGCATCAAGGTCAATGATGCTTCTTCATGGTTGTCGCCCACCACTTCAACTATTACAACTTTTTTGAATAGACACGCAGGTCTTAACGAAATTAAAGACAACCATATGGCTCTGCGGTTGCCAACTTACAATAAGGAACATTGCATACATCAAATATAATCACAATCATGGCCATATCACATCAAGACACCCCTACAAAACAAAGTTAGACGCCTCTACTTTCTTTGCATATTTTACGTGGTTTGGGGCTTTCAATAAGTGTCGTTCTAACTTACGAACAAGAACCACAACATTGATACTAGCATTGTTGATCACCCGTTGTAAATTGGATCTTTACTATGCTAGGAGAAACAGGCACCATAAAGCCACTTATGCAATACAAGTTGCATGTTAAGCGTGGAGCAAGTCTCATGAACGATGTCATGTAAGGTTAGCCCGGGCCGCTTCATCCCAACATACCGCAAGATGCAAAGTACACAAAAAGCAATCTTCAATAAAAGCATCAATGCCCACAATGACCATTGTGTTCTACTCGTGCAACAGATCTACATATAGACCAGGCTCTGATACCACTGTAGGGGTTCGTAGCATGGAAAACAAAATTTTTCTATCGCATACAAACAAACAAGCCAAGATCTATCTACTAGATTGTAGCAACGAGTCGATAGAGGAACTCACCTCGAAGATTCCAAAGCGGTTAACGAGCAGATTCTCGTGGGTGATGTAGTCGTACTCTTTCCGATCTCAAGATCGCGTGAGCGATCCTTCCAGGCGCGTTCCCATGACGCTCCGCGATCGGTCACGTTGGTACTCGACGAAGACCTTCCTCTCCCTTGTTCCAGCGGCGGAGGTTGTAGCACTCTCCTCATGATTCGGCAAGACAACGGCGTGGTACCGGAGGTAGAGGGGAAATCCCGCAGGGCTTCGCCTTAAGCCGGTGCGAGTATGGTGGAGCTTATGAGAGAGGCTATTAGTGGTCTAGTAATTAGACACACCAATTAGAAGGCTCTAAACCAATTAGAAGGCTCTAAACCAATTAGAAGGCTCTAAACCGAAACAGCTCTAAACCGGGGTCTAGGTCTAGTTTCTAGTTTAGAGGATAGGAAACTTGTGTGTGCTAGGAGGGAGCCCCTCCTTATATAGGTGGGAGGGCTGGCCAAGGGGAGGGAGTCCCTCCCCAACTCGGCAGTGGGGGCGCTTGGAGGAGGACTCCTTCCCCAACTCGGCCTCCACCTCTTCTCCTCTTTTCCACTTTCCAAAACTTGCCGTTTGACTTTCAAACTAGCCGTTTGACTTTTCAATTTAGGATTTAAATAAACCCTTTATTTTGGACAGCGAGAACACTTAGTACATGATGCAATCATTCCAATATGTAATGACACATTCATGTACCCTTCCCCCTCCGGAGTGCCGGACATTAGGGACCTTCTAGAATGTTCCGATGAAAACACGGAACCATTCCCCAACTCCGAAACGGGACTTTCCTTATATGAATCTTCTTCTCCGGACCATTCCGGATCTCCTCGTGATATCCCGGATCCCATCCGAGACTCAACAACATTGGTCTCTTTCTCATAATACCATAACTACTCAAACAACGTCGAATCCTTAAGTGTGTCTCCCTACGGTTCGTGAATTATGCGGACATGATCGAGACACTTCTCGAACAATAACCAATAGAGGAATCTGAAATTCATATGGCTCCCACATATTTCACGATTACTTTGCGATCGAATGAACCACTTACATACGATACCAATTTCCCTTTGTCTCACGATATGTTACTTATCCGAGGTTATGATCGTCGGTATCTACGCATACCTAGTTCAACCTCGTTCGATAAGTACTCTTTTCTCGTTCCGTGATATGTGATCCTTGTGACCAAGTCACATGCTTGCAAGCTAATTGGATGACATTTCACCGAGAGGCCAGAGAATATCTATACATCATGTGGATGGACAAATCCCACTCTTGATCCATGTGTTTCAACCAATACTTTCCGAACACCCAATGCCACTTTTATAACCACCCTGTTACGGTGTGGTGTTTGATGACATCAAAGCATCCATCCGGCAAAGGTGATATGCATGATCTCATGGTCGAAGGAATTAGGTTACTATGTATCAGAAAGCATATAGCAATTGAACTATTGAAATGACTTGATCTTTATGCTACGCTTATCTATAGGAGTATGTCCATCACATCATTCTCCTAATGATATGACCCTGTTGTTAATAACATCTCTATGTTCATGATCAGGAAACAATGATCATATATTAACCAACAAGCTAGTTTAACAAGAGGCTTTACTAGGGACTCTTTTATGTTTACAAATCACACAAGTATTAATGTTTCCTGTTAATACAATTATAGCATGGTATGTAAACATTTATCATAAGTGTGAAGATATGATAATAACCACTTTATTATTGCCTCTTGGGCATATCTCCAACAGGAACCACAGGAACTTCTTCCGGTGCTGCGCTACTCGCAATTTCGAGAGAAGGTTCGACAACCTCGTCGAGTTCTACTTTCCTTCCAGTCACTTCTTTCGAGAGAAATTCCTTCTCTAGAAAGGATCCATTCTTAGCAACGAAGATTTTGCCTTCGGATCTATGATAGAAGGTATACCCAATAGTTTCCTTCGGGTATCCTATGAAGACGCATTTTCCGCTTTGGGTTCAAGCTTGTAAATTTGTAACTTCTTTACATAGGCTTCGCATCCCCAAACTTTAAGGAACGACAATTTAGGTTTCTTCCCAAACCATAATTCATACGGTGTCGTTTCAACGGATTTAGACGGTGCCCTATTTAAAGTGAATGCGGCTGTTTCTAATGCATAACCCCAAAATGATAGTGGTAAATCTGTAAGTGACATCATAGAACGAACCATATCTAAGAGAGTTCGATTGACGTTCGGACACACCATTACGCTGTGGTGTTCCGGCGGTGTCAATCAAAGTATTCCACATTTCTTCAAATGCTCGCCAAACTCGTAACTTAGATATTCACCTCCACGATCAGAACGTAGAAATTTAATCTTCTTGTTACGTTGATTCTCTACCTCACTTTGAAACTCCTTAAACTTCTCGAAAGTTTCGGACTTATGTTTCATGAAATAGATATACCCATATCTACTCAAATCATCCGTGAAGGTAAGAACATAACGATAACCATTTGCGATGCTACACTCATTGGACCACACACATCGGTATGTATGATTTCCAATAAGTCGTAGCTCGCTCCATCATACTGAAAATGGAGTCTTAGTCATTTTACCCATCAGACATGCTTCGTATCTTTCAAGTGATTCAAAATCAAGTGATTCAAGAAGTCCATCGGAATGGAGTTTCTTCATACGCTTCACTCCAATGTGACCAAGACGGCAGTGCCACATATAGGTCGAGTTATCGCTTGATTTCAATCGTTTAGCCTCAATGTTATTAATATGTGTATTTCTACTATCGAGATTCAACAAGAATAGACCATCTATCAAAGGTGCATGTGCATAAAACATATTACTCATATAAATCGAACAACCATTATTCTCGGATTTAAATAAGTAACCGTCTCGCAATAAACAAGATCCCGATATGATGTTCATGCTTAACGCAGCACCAAATAACAATTATTTAAGTATAAAACTAATCCCGATGGTAGATGAAGAGGTAGCGTGCGAACCGCGATCACATCAACCTTTGATCCGTTTCCTACGCGCATCGTCACCTCGTTCTTCACTAGCTTCCGTTTATTCTGCAGCTCCTGTTTCGAGTTACAAATATGAGCAACCGAACCAGTATCAAATACCCAGGCACTACTACGAACACTAGTGAGATACACATCAATAACATGTATATCAGATATACCTTTCTTCTTGATGTTGCCGTTCTTCAAATCCGCCAAGTACTTTGGGCAATTCCGCTTCCAGTGACCTTCTCCCTTGCAGTAAAAGCACTTTCGATGTCGGGCTTGGGTCCAGCCTTGGTCCTCTTCGTCGGCGTGGCAGCTTTCTTACCACCCTTCTTGAAGTGTCCCTTTGCTTAGACTTGCCTTTCTTGAATTTGGTGGTCTTATTGACCATCAACACTTGGTGCTCTTTCTTGATCTCCACTTCGCAGATTTTAACATAGCAAATAGTTACGGCAACTCTTTGTTCATGTTACGCATGTTGTAGTTCATCACAAAGTTCTTGTAACTTGGTGGTAGTGATTGGAGGATCGGTAAACCCCAAAGTATTAGGAATCACTATACCCAAACTTTGAAGTTTATTTGCGTGCCTGGACATCTTAAGCACATGCTCACCGACGGACTACCCTCTTCCATCTTGCAGTTAAAGAACTTTTGAAGCTTCATAACTTTCAATTGCCGCATGAGTCTCAAAGATTAATTTGAGATCCTCGACAATATCATATGGATCGACTCTTCAAACCTTTTACAAGCTCGATTCTAAACCATACAAGATAGCACATCGAACTATGGAGTCTTGATTCTTCCGAGCGAGGTAAACATTCTTTACTTCATCGGTAGCATCAGTGGGTCACCTAGCGGTGCATCCAGCACATAGGTCAAATTACCAGCTGTGAGGACAATCCTCAAATTGCGGAACCAATCCATGATTGCTTCCATTGTTTTTCAACTTTTCTTTCTCTAGGACGCATTAAAATTGATGGTAGGGGCTGCCATTGATCTACAACATATTTGCAATAGTTTAGACTAAGTTTATGACAAATTGAGTTCAAATTAATTAATGAAATTAAACTAGGTGAACTCCCACTCAAAAAAACATCCCTCACATTGTTTTATTGATCACATGAACCAAATCCACTACATCAACTCCGATCATAACTAGAGCTGATAAAGTTTTAATGGCGAAAAATCATCATGTTCATCATATCTACTATATGATTCATGCTTTGCCTTCGGCGATCCGTGTTCCCGAGGCCATGTACGTACATGCGAGGCTCGTCAAGACAAACCTTAGCTACCGCATAAGCAAATCTGGCTTGCTTACGTTGTATTCACCCGCGGAATCAAAGACACCCGATCATCACGTGGTGCTTCGAAGCAGCAAGCTTTGGCAACGGTGCATACTAAGGGTGAACACTTTAGAACTTGAAATTTATGTGCATGAGGGATCATATTATAATGCTACCGTCGTCTACTAAGCAATACAAGATGCATAAAGGATTAACATCACATGCAATTCATAATATGTGATATGATATGGCCTTTCTTCTTTGTGCTTCCGATCTCCATCTTCAAGCACGAACATGATCTCCATCATCACCGGCATAGCATCAAGGTCAATGACGCTTCTTCATGGTTGTCGTACACCAGCTTCAACTATTACAACTATTTTGAATAGACACGCAGTCTTAACAGAAATTAAAGACAACCATATGGCTCCGTAGGTTGCCAACTTACAATAAGGAACATTGCATACATCAAATATAATCACAATCATGGCCATATCACATCATCGCACCCCTGCAAAACAAAGTTAGACGCCTCTACTTTCTTTGCATATTTTACGTGGTTTGGGGCTTTCAATAAGTGTCGTTCTAACTTACGAACAAGAACCACAACATTGATACTAGCATTGTTGATCACCCGTTGTAAATTGGATCTTTACTATGCTAGGAGAAACAGGCACCCGCAAAGCCACTTATGCAATACAAGTTGCATGTTAAGCGTGGAGCAAGTCTCATGAACGATGTCATGTAAGGTTAGCCCGGCCGCTTCATCCCAACATACCGCAAGATGCAAAGTACACAAAAAGCAATCTACAATAAAAGCATCAATGCCCACAATGACCATTGTGTTCTACTCGTGCAACAGATCTACATATAGACACGGCTCTGATACCACTGTAGGGGTTCGTAGCATGGAAAACAAAAATTTTCTACCGCATACAAACAAACAAGCCAAGATCTATCTACTAGATTGCAGCAACGAGTCGATGGAATAACTCACCCTCGAAGATTCCAAAGTGTTTAACGAGAGCAGATTCTCGTGGGTGATGTAGTACTCTTTCCGATCTCAAGATCGCGTGAGCGATCCTTCCGCCAGCGTTCCATAGCGCTCCCGCAATGGTCACCGCGTTGACTCGTGAAGACCTTCCTCTCCCTTGTTCCAGTGAGCGGAGGTTGTAGCACTCTCCTCGCGATTCCGGCAAAGACAACTGGTGGTACAGGAAGTAGAGGGAGATCCCGAGGCTTCGCCTTAAGCCGGTGCGAGTATGGTGGAGCTTATGAGAGAGGCTATTAGTGGTCTAGTAATTAGACACACCAATTAGAAGGCTCTAAACCAATTAGAAGGCTCTAAACCGAATAGCTCTAAACCGGGGTCTAGATCTAGGGTTTAGTTTAGAGGATAGGAAACTTGTGTGTGTTGGAGGGGAGGCCCTGCCCCTCCCTTTATAGGTGGGAGGGCTGGCGCGCCAGGGGAGGGAGGGAGTCCCTCCCCAACTCGGCCTAGGGCTGGCCGCCGGCTTGGGGAGGAGGACTCCTCCCCCAAGTCGGTTTCCTCCTCTCCTCCCACTTCCCAAAAACTGCCGTTTGACTTTCAAACTAGCCGTTTGACTTTTTCAATTTAGGATTCAATTTAATCCTTTATTTGGGACAGCAAGAACACTTAGTACATGATGCAATCATTCCAACTTGCAATGACACATTCATGTACCCCTTCCCCTCCGGAGTGCCGGACATTCCGGGACCTTCTAGAATGTTCCCGATGAAAACACCGGAACCATTCCCCAACTCCGAAACGGGACTTTCCTTATATGAATCTTATTCTCCGGACCATTCCGGATCTCCTCGTGATATCCCGGATCCCATCCGAGACTCCGAACAACATTCGGTCTCTTTCTCATAATACCATAACTACTCAAACAACGTCAATCCTTAGTGTGTCTCCCTACGGTTCGTGAATTATGCGGACATGATCGAGACACTTCTCGAACAATAACCAATAGAGGAATCTGGAAATTCATATGGCTCCATATTTCTACGATTACTGCGATCGAATGAACCACATACGATACCAATTTCCTTTGTCTCACGATATGTTACTTATCCGAGGTTACGATCGTCGGTATCTACGCATACCTAGTTCAACCTCACATCGATAAGTACTCTTTTCTCGTTCCGTGATATGTGATCCTTGTGACCAAGTCACATGCTTGCAAGCTAATTGGATGACATTTCACCGAGAGGGCCAGAGAATATCTATCCGTCATGTGGATGGACAAATCCACTCTTGATCCATGTGTTTCAACCAATACTTTCCGAACACCCAATACCACCTTTATAGCCACCACATTACGGTGTTTGATGACATCAAAGCATCCATCCAGTAAAGGTGATATGCATGATCTCATGGTCGAAGGAATTAGGTTACTATGTATCAGAAAGCATATAGCAATTGAACTATTGAAATGACTTGATCTTTATGCTACGCTTGTCTATAGGAGTATGTCCACCATATCATTCTCCTAACGATATGATCTTGTTGTTGATAACATCTCAATGCATGATAGGGAAACCACAATCATCAATCAACCAACAAGCTAGTGAAGTATAGAGGCTATACTAGGGACTTCAAATTAAGTTTACAAATCACACAAGTATTAATGTTTCCTTGTTAATACTATTATAGCATGAATGTAAACATTTATCATAAACACAAAGATATAACAATAAACTATATTTATTATCGCCTCTAGGGCATATCTCCAACAGTCTTAGGGTCGTTGTAAATCCCCCTGGAACCCCAAAACTGTGGGCAATAACTCGTGAAAACAGCCATAATACGCGAAATCGACAAGTTTTTGGTTAGAACTCTCAAACATGTATCGGGTCTAATGAGCCATACAAATCTTCGAAACTTCGCCGTGTAGGTAATAGAGCATGAAAACGACCATAAAACATAAAAACAACAAGTTTTCGGTCATGCCCTCAAACATGTATCGGGTCTAATGGTCGTTGTAAATCGCCCTGAAACCCTAGAAATGTGGCAATACCTCATGAAAGCAGTCATAAAACACAAAAACGACAAATTTTTGGTCATCCCCTAAAACATGCATCGGATCTAATTGTCCATGCAAATCCCCATGGAGCACCAAAACAGTGTGCAATAGCTCATGAAAACGGCCGTATACGCTAAAACGATGAGTTTTTGGTCATAACTCTCAAACATGTATCATGTCTTAGCATCGTAGTAAATCCCCCTGGAGCGCCAAATCAGTGTCCAATAGCTCATGAAAACGGCCGTAAAACGTGAAAAACGACGAGTTTTTGGTCATAACTCTCAAACATGTATCGGGTCTTAGGGTCGTTGTAAATCCCCCTAGAACCCCAAAACTATGGGCAATAACTCGTGAAAACAGCCATAATATGCGAAATCGACGAGTTTTTGGTTAGAACTCTCAAACATGTATCGGGTCTAACGAATCATACAAATCCCCCTGGAAACTAGCACTGTGTAGGTAATAGAGCATGAAAACGGCCATAAAACATAAAAACGACAAGTTTTTGATCATGCCCTTAAACAAGTATCGGGTCCAATGGTCGTTGTAAATGCCCTGAAACCCTAGAAATGTGGCAATACCTCATGAAAGCAGTCATAAAACACAAAAACGACAAATTTTTGGTCATCCCCTGAAACATGCATCGGATCTAATGGTTCATGCAAATCCCCATGGAGCACCAAACAGTGTGCAATAGCTCATGAAAACGGCCGTATACGCGAAAACGACGAGTTTTTGGTCATAACTCTCAGACATGTATCATGTCTTAGGATCGTAGTAAATCCCCCTAGAGTGCCAAAACAGTGTCCAATAGCTCATGAAAACGGCAGTAAAACGTGAAAAACGACGAGTTTTTGGTCATAACTCTCAAACATGTATCAGGTCTTAGGGTCGTTGAAAATCCCCCTGGAACCCCAAAACTGTGGGCAATAACTCGTGAAAACAGCCATAATACGCGAAATCGACGAGTTTTTGGTTAGAACTCTCAAACATGTTTCGGGTCTAACGAGCCATTCAAATCCCCCTGGAAACTCGCACTGTGTAGATAATAGAGCATGAAAACGGCCATAAAACATAAAAACAACAAGTTTTTGATCATGCCCTCAAACATGTATCGGGTCTAATGCTCGTTGTAAATCGCCCTGAAACCCTAGAAATGTGGCAATACCTCATGAAAGAAGTCATAAAACACAAAAACGACAAATTTTTGGTCATCCCCTGAAACATGCATCGGATCTAATGGTCCATGAAAATCCCCATGGAGCACCAAAACAGTGTGCAATAGCTCATGAAAACAGCCCTATACGTGAAAACGACGAGTTTTTGGTCATAACTCTCAGACATGTATCATGTCTTAGGATCGTTATAAATCCCCCTGGAGCGCCAAAACAGTGTCCAAGAGCTCATGAAAACGGCCCTAAAACGTGAAAAACGACGAGTTTTTGGTCATAACTCTCAAACATGTATCAGGTCTTAGGGTCGTTCTAAATCCCCCTGGAACCCCAAAACTGTGGGCAATAACTCGTGAAGACAGCCATAATACGCGAAATCGACGAGTTTTTGGTTAGAACTCTCAAACATGTATCGGGTCTAACGAGCCATACAAATCCCCCTGGAAACTCGCACTGTAGGTAATAGAGCATGAAAACGGCCATAAAACATAAAAACAACAAGTTTTTGGTCATGCCCTCAAACATGTATCGGGTCTAATGGTCATCGTAAATCGCCCTGAAACCCTAGAACTGTGAAAATACCTCATGAAAACGGTCATAAAACACAAAAAGATGATTTTTTGGTCATCGCCTTAAAAATGCATCGGATGTAACGGTCCATGCAAATTCCCATGGAGCACCAAAACAGTGTGCAATAGCTAATGAAAACGGCCGTAAAACGCGAAAACGACGAGTTTTTGGTCATAGCTCTACGACATGTATCATGTCTTAGGATAATTGTAAATCCCCCTGGAGCGCCAAAATAGTGTCCAATAGCTCATGAAAACGGCCGTAAAACGTGAAAAACGACGAGTTTTTGGTCATAACTCTCAAACATGTATCGGGTCTTAGGGTCGTTGTAAATCCCCCTGGAACCCCAAAACTGTGGACAATAACTCGTGAAAACAGCCATAATATGTGAAATCGATGATTTTTTGGTTAGAACTCTCAAACATGTATCGGGTCTAACGAGCCATACAAATCCCCCTGGAAACTCGCACAGTAGGTAATAGAGCATGAAAACGGCCATAAAAACAACAAGTTTTTGGTGATGCCCTCAAACATGTATTAGGTCTAATGGTCGTTGTAAATCGCCCTGAAACCCTAGAACTATGGCAATACCTCATGAAAACGGTCATAAAACACGAAAACGATGAATTTTTGGGCATCCCCTTAAACATGCATCGGATATAATGGTCCATGCAAATCCCCATGGAGCACCAAAACAGTGTGCAATAGCTCATGAAAACGGCAGTAAAACGCGAAAATGACGAGTTTTCAGTCATAACTCTCAGACATGTATCATGTCTTAAGATCGTTGTACAAGCCCTTGGAGCGTCAAAACAGTGTCCAATAGATCATGAAAACGGCCGTAAAACGTGAAAAACGACGAGTTTTTGGTCATAACTCTCAAACATGTATCGGGTCATAGGGCCGTTGTAAATCCCCCTTGAACCCCAAAATTGTGGGCAATAACACGTGAAAACAACCATAATACGCGAAATCAACGAGTTTTTGGTTAGAACTCTCAAACATGTATCGGGTCTAACGAGCCATACAAATCCCCTTGGAAACTCGTACCGTGTAGGTAATAGAGCATGAAAACGGCCATAAAACATAAAAACAACAAGTTTTTGGTCATGCCTTCAAACATGTATCGGGTCTAATGGTCGTTGTAAATCGCCCTGAAACCCTAGAAATGTGGCAATACCTCATGAAAGCAGTCATAAAACACAAAAACGACAAATTTTTGGTCATCCCTTGAAACATGCACCGGATCTAATGGTCCATGCAAATCCCCATGGAGCACCAAAACAGTGTGCAATAGCTCATGAAGACGGCCGTATACGCGAAAACGACGAGTTTTTGGTCATAACTCTCAAACATGTAGCAGGTCTTAGGATCGTAGTAAATCCCCCTGGAGCGCCAAAACAGTGTCCAATAGCTCATGAAAACGGCCGTAAAACGTGAAATTGACAAGGTTTTGGTCATAACTCTCAAACATGTATCGAGTCTTAGGGTCGTTGTAAAACCCCCTAGAACCCGAAAACTGTGGGCAATAACTCGTGAAAACAACCATAATACGCGAAATCGACGAGTTTTTGGTTAGACCTCTCAAACATTTATCGGGTCTAACGAGCCATACAAATCCCCCTGGAAACTCGCACTGTAGGTAATAGAGCATGAAAACGGCCATAAAACATAAAAACCACAAGTTTTTGGTCATGCCCTCAAACATGTATCGGGTCTAATGGTCGTTGTAAATCGCCCTGAAACCCTAGAACTGTGGCAATACCTCATGAAAACGGTCATAAAACACAAAAACGACGAATTTTTGGGCATCCCCTTAAACATGCATCGGATCTAAAATGGTCCATGCAAATCCCCATGGAGCACCAAAACAGTGTGCAATAGCTCATGAAAACGGCCGTAAAACGCGAAAACGACGAGTTTTTGGTCATAACTCTTAGACATGTATCATGTCTTAGGATCGTTGTAAATCCCCCTGGAGCGCCAAAACAGTGTCCAATAGCTCATGAAAACGGCCGTAAAACGTGAAAAAGACGAGTTTTTGGTCATAACTCTCAAACATGTATCGGGTCTTAGGGTCGTTGTAAATCCCCCTGGAACCCCAAAACTGTGGGCAATAACTCGTGAAAACAGCCGTAATACGCGAAATCGACGAGCTTTTGGTTAGAACTCTCAAACATGTATCGGGTCTAACGAGCCATACAAATCCCCCTGGAAACTTGCACTGTGTAGGTAATAGAACATGAAAACGGCCATAAAACATAAAAACAACAAGTTTTTGGTCATGCCCTCAAACATGTATCGGGTCTAATAGTCATTGTAAATCGCCCTGAAACCCCAGAACTGTGAAAATACCTCATGAAAACGGTTATAAAACACAAAAAAGACGATTTTTTGGGCATCCCCTTAATAATGTATCAGATCTAATGGTCCATGCAAATCCCCATGGAGCACCAAAACAGTGTGCAATAGCTCATGAAAACCGCCGTAAAACGCGAAAACAACGAGTTTTTGGTTATAACTCTCAAACATGTAGCATGTCTTAGGATCGTTGTACAAGCCCCTAGAGTGTCAAAATAGTGTCCAAGAGCTCATGAAAACGGCCGTAAAACATGAAAACGAGAGTTTTTGGACATAACTCTCAAACATGTATCGGGTCTAAGGGTCGTTGTAAATGCCCCTGGAACCCCAAAACTGTGGGCAATAACTCGTGAAAAATAGCCATAATACGCGAAATCAACAAGTTTTTGGTTAGAACTCTCAAACATGTATCGGGTCTAATGAGCCATACAAATCCCCCTGGAAACTCGCATTGTAGGCAATAGAGCATGAAAACGGCCATAAAACATAAAAACAACAAGTTTTTGATCATGCCCTCAAACATGTATCGGGTCTAATGGTCGTTGTAAATCTCCCTGAAACCCTAGAAATGTGGCAATACCTCATGAAAGCAGTCATAAAACACAAAAATAACAAATTTTTGGTCATCCCCTGAAACATGCATCAGATCTAATGGTCCATGCAAATCCCCATGGAGCACTAAAACAGTGTGCAATAGCTCATGAAAACGGCCGTATATGCGAAAACGACGAGTTTTTGGTCATAACTCTCTGACATGTAACATGTCTTCGGATCCTAGTAAATCCCTCTGGAGCGCCAAAACAGTGTCCAATAGCTCATGAAAACGGCCGTAAAACGTGAAAAACGACGAGTATTTGGTCATAACTCTCAAACATGTATCGGGTCATAGGGCCGTTGTAAATCCCCCTTGAACCCCAAAATTGTGGGCAATAACATGTGAAAACAACCATAATACGCGAAATCAACGAGTTTTTGGTTAGAACTCTCAAACATGTATCGGGTCTAACGAGCCATACAAATCCCCTTGGAAACTCGTACCGTGTAGGTAATAGAGCATGAAAATGGCCATAAAACATAAAAACAACAAGTTTTTGGTCATGCCTTCAAACATGTATCGTGTCTAATGGTCGTTGTAAATCGCCCTGAAACCCTAGAAATGTGGCAATACCTCATGAAAGCAGTCATAAAACACAAAAACGACAAATTTTTGGTCATCCCTTGAAACATGCACCGAATCTAATGGTCCATGCAAATCAACATGGAGCACCAAAACATTGTGCAATAGCTCATGAAGACGGCCGTATACGCGAAAACGACGAGTTTTTGGTCATAACTCTCAAACATGTAGCAGGTCTTAGGATCATAGTAAATCCCCCTGGAGCGCCAAAACATTGTCCAATAGCTCATGAAAACAGCCATAAAACGTGAAAAACGACGAGGTTTTGGTCATAACTCTCAAACATGTATCGGGTCTTAGGGTCGTTGTAAATCCCCCTAGAACCCGAAAACTGTGGGCAATAACTCATGAAAACAACCATAATACGCGAAATCGACGAGTTTTTTGTTAGACCTCTCAAACATTTATCGGGTCTAACGAGCCATACAAATACCCCTCGAAACTCGCATTGTAGGTAATAGAGCATGAAAACGGCCATAAAACATAAAAACCACAAGTTTTTGGTCATGCCCTCAAACATGTATCGGGTCTAATGTTCGTTGTAAATCGCCCTGAAACCCTAGAACTGTGGCAATACCACATGAAAACGGTCATAAAACACAAAAACGACGAATTTTTGGGCATCCCCTTAAACATGCATCAGATCTAAAATGGTCCATGCAAATCCCCATGGAGCACCAAAACAGTGTGCAATAGCTCATGAAAACGGCCATATATGTGAAAACGACGAGTTTTGGGTCATAACACTCTGACATGTAACATGTCTTAGGATCCTAGTAAATCCCCCTGGAGCGCCAAAACAGTGTCCAATAGCTCATGAAAACGGCCATAAAACATGAAAAAGACGAGTTTTTGGTCATAACTCTCAAACATGTATCGGGTCTTAGGGTCGTTGTAAATTCCCCCTGGAACCCCAAAACTGTGGGCAATAACTCGTGAAAACAGCCGTAATACGCGAAATCGACGAGCTTTTGGTTGGAACTCTAAAACATGTATCGGGTCTAACGAGCCATACAAATCCCCCTGGAAACTTGCACTGTGTAGGTAATAGAACATGAAAACGGCCATAAAACATAAAAACAACAAGTTTTTGGTCATGCCCTCAAACATGTATCGGGTCTAATAGTCATTGTAAATCGCCCTGAAACTACAGAACTGTGAAATACCTTATGAAAACGGTCATAAAACACAAAAAGACGATTTTTGGGCATCCCCTTAATAATGCATCAGATCTAATGGTCCATGCAAATCCCCATGGAGCACCAAAACAGTGTGCAATAGCTCATGAAAACGGCCGTAAAACGCGAAAATGACGAGTTTTTGGTTATAACTCTCAAACATGTAGCAGGTCTTAGGATCGTTGTACAAGCCCCTAGAGTGTCAAAATAGTGTCCAAGAGCTCATGAAAACGCCCGTAAAACATGAAAAACGAGAGTTTTTGGTCCTAACTCTTAAACATGTATCGGGTCTTAGGGTCGTTGTAAATCCCCCTGGAACCCCAAAACTGTGGGCAATAACTCGTGAAAAATAGCCATAATACGCGAAATCAACAAGTTTTTGGTTAGAACTCTCAAACATGTATCGGGTCTAACGAGCCATACAAATCCCCCTGGAAACTCGCACTGTAGGTAATAGAGCATGAAAACGGCCATAAAACATAAAAACAACAAGTTTTTGATCATGCCCTCAAACATGTATCGGGTCTAATGGTCGTTGTAAATCGCCCTGAAACCCTAGAAATGTGGCAATACCTCATGAAAGCAGTCATAAAACACAAAAACGACAAATTTTTGGTCATCCCCTGAAACATGCATCGGATCTAATGGTCCATGCAAATCCCCATGGAGCACCAAAACAGTGTGCAATAGCTCATGAAAACGGCCGTATATGCGAAAACGACGAGTTTTTGGTCATAACTCTCTGACATGTAACATATCTTAGGATCCTAGTAAATCCCCCTGGAGCGCCAAAACAGTGTCCAATAGCTCATGAAAACGGCCGTAAAACGTGAAAAACGACGAGTTTTTGGTCATAACTCTCAAACATGTATCGGGTCTTAGGGTCGTTGTAAATCCCCCTAGAACCCCAAAACTGTGGGCAATAACTTGTGAAAACAGCCATAATATGCGAAATCGACGAGTTTTTGATTAGTACTTTCAAACATGTATCGGGTCTAACGAGCCATACAAATCCCCCTGGAAACTCGCACTGTAGGTAATAGAGCATGAAAACGGCCATAAAACATAAAAACAACAAGTTTTTGGTCATGCCCTCAAAAAATGTATCGGGTCTAATAGTCATTGTAAATCGCCCTGAAACCCTAGAACTGTGAAAATACCTCATGAAAACGGTCATAAAACACAAAAATATGATTTTTTGGTCATCGCCTTAAAAATGCACCGGATGTAACGGTCCATGCAAATCCCCATGGAGCACCAAAACAGTGTGCACTAGCTCATGAAAACGGCCGTAAAACGCGAAAACTACGAGTTTTTGGTCATAACTCTCAAACATGTATCGAGTCTTAGGGTCGTTTTAAATCCCCCTGGAACACCAAAACTGTGGGCAATAACTCATGAAAACAGCCATAATACGCGAAATCGACAAGTTTTTGGTTAGAACTCTCAAACATGTATCGGGTCTAATGAGCCATACAAATCCCCCTAGAAACTCGCACTGTGTAGGTAATAGATCATGAAAACGACCATAAAACATAAAAAAAACAAGTTTTTGGTCATGCCCTCAAACATGTATCGGGTCTAATAGTCATTGTAAATCGCCCTGAAACCCTAGAACTGTGAAAATACCTCATGAAAACGGCCATAAAACACAAAATGACGATTTTTTGGTCATCGCCTTAAAAATGTACCGGATGTAACGGTCCATGCAAATCCCCATGGAGCACCAAAACAGTGTGCACTAGCTCATGAAACCGGCCGTAAAACGCGAAAACGACGAGTTTTTGGTCATAACTCTCAAACATGTATCGGGTCTTAGGGTCGTTGTAAATCCACCTAGAACCCCAAAACTGTGGGCAATAACTCGTGAAAACAGCCATAATACGCGAAATCGACAAGTCTTTGGTTAGAACTCTCAAACATGTATCGGGTCTAATGAGCCATACAAATCCCCCTGGAAACTCGCACTGTGTAGGTAATAGAGCATGAAAACGACCATAAAACATAAAAACAACATGTTTTTGGTCATGCCCTCAAACATGTATCGGGTCTAATGGTCGTTGTAAATCACCCTGAAACCCTAGAAATGTGGCAATACCTCATGAAAGCAGTCATAAAACACAAAAACGACAAATTTTTGGTCATCCCCTGAAACATGCATCGGATCTAATGGTCCATGCAAATCCCCATGGAGCTCCAAAACAATGTGCAATAGCTCATGAAAACGGCCGTATACGCTAAAACGCGAGTTTTTGGTCATAACTCTCAGACATGTATCATGTCTTAGGATCGTAGTAAATCCCCCTGGAGCGCCAAAACAGTGTCCAATAGCTCATGAAAACGGCCTTAAAACGTGAAAAACGACGAGTTTTTGGTCATAACTCTCAAACATGTATCGGGTCTTAGGGTCGTTCTAAATTCCCCTGGAACCCCAAAACTGTGGGCAATGACTCATGAAAACAGCCATAATACGCGAAATCGACGAGTTTTTGGTTAGAACTCTTAAACATGTATCGGGTCCAACGAGCCATACAAATCCCCCTGGAAACTCGCACTGTGTAGGTAATAGAGCATGAAAACGGCCATAAAACATAAAAACAACAAGTTTTTGGTAATGCCCTCAAACATGTATCGGGTCTAATAGTCATTGTAAATCGCCCTGAAACCCTAGAACTGTGAAAATTCCTCATGAAAACGGTCATAAAACACAAAAAGATGATTTTTTGGTCATCGCCTTAAAAATGCACCGGATGTAACGGTCCATGCAAATCCCCATGGAGCACCAAAACAGTGTGCACCAGCTCATGAAAACGGCCGTAAAACGCGAAAACGACGAGTTTTTGGTCATAACTCTCAAACATGTATCGGGTCTTAGGGTCGTTGTAAATCCCCCTGGAACCCCAAAAATGTGGGCAATAACTCGTGAAAACAGCCATAATACGCGAAATCGACGAGTTTTTGGTTAGAACTCTCAAACATGTATCGGGTCTAATGAGCCATACAAATCCCCCTGGAAACTCGCACTGTGTAGGTAATAGAGCATGAAAACGACCATAAAACATAAAAACAACAAGTTTTTGATCATGCCCTCAAACATGTATCGGGTCTAATGGTCGTTGTAAATCGCCCTGAAACCCTAGAAATGTGGCAATACCTCATGAAAGCAGTCATAAAACACAAAAACGACAAATTTTTGGTCATCCCCTGAAACATGCATCGGATCTAATGGTCCATGCAAATCCCCATGGAGCACCAAAACAGTGTGCAATAGCTCATGAAAACGGCCGTATACGCTAAAACGACGAGTTTTTGGTCATAACTCTCAGACATGTATCATGTCTTAGGATCGTTGTAAATCCCCCTGGAGCGCCAAAACAGTGTCCAATAGCTCATGAAAACGGCCGTAAAACGTGAAAAACGACGAGTTTTTGGTCATAACTCTCAAACATGTATCGGGTCTTAGGGTCGTTGTAAATCCCCCTGGAACCCCAAAACTGTGGGCAATAACTCATGAAAACAGCCATAATACGCGAAATCGACGAGTTTTTGGTTAGAACTCTCAAACATGTATCGGGTCTAACGAGCCATACAAATCCCCCTGGAAACTCGCACTGTAGGTAATAGAGCATGAAAACGGCCATAAAACATAAAAACAACAAGTTTTTGGTCATGCCCTCAAAAATGTATCGGGTCTAATGGTCGTTGTAAATCGCCCTGAAACCCTAGAACTGTGGCAATACCTCATGAAAACGGTCATAAAACACAAAAAGATGATTTTTTGGTCGTCGCCTTAAAAATGAATCGGATGTAACGGTCCATGCAAATCCCCATGGAGCACCAAAACAGTGTGCAATAGCTCATGAAAACGAGTCGTAAAACGCGAAAACGACGAGTTTTTGGTCATAACTCTCAAACATGTATCGGGTCTTAGGGTCATTGTAAATCTCCCTGGAACCCCAAAACTGTGGGCAATAACTCGTGAAAACAGCCATAATACGCGAAATTGACGAGTTTTTGGTTAGAACTCTAAAACATGTATCAGGTCTAACGAGCCATACAAATCCCCCTGGAAACTCGCACTGTAGGTAATAGAGCATGAAAACGGCCATAAAACATAAAAACAACAAGTTTTTGGTGATGCCCTCAAACATGTATCAGGTCTAATGGTCATTGTAAAACCCCCTAAAACCCTAGAACTATGGCAATACCTCATGAAAACGGTCATAAAACACGAAAACGATGAATTTTTGGTCATCCCCTGAAACATGCATTGGATATAATGGTCCATGCAAATCCCCATGGAGCACCAAAACAGTGTGCAATAGCTCATGAAAAGCAGAACGTAAAACGACGAGTTTTTGGTCATAACTCTCAGACATGTAGCAGGTCTTAGGATCGTTGTACAAGCCCTTGGAGCGTCAAAACAGTGTCCAATAGATCATGAAAACGGCCGTAAAACATGAAAAACGAGAGTTTTTGGTCATAACTCTCAAACATGTATCGGGTCCTAGGGTCGTTGTAAATGCCCCTGGAACCCCAAAACTATGGGCAATAACACGTGAAAACAAGCATAATACGCGAAATCAACAAGTTTTTAGTTAGAACTCTCAAACATGTATCGGGTCTAACGAGCCATACAAATCCCCCTGGAAACTCGCACTGTAGGTAATAGAGCATGAAAACGGCAATAAAACATAAAACAACAAGTTTTTGGTCATGCCCTCAAACATGTATCGAGTCTAATGGTCGTTGTAAATCGCCCTGAAACCCTAGAACTGTGAAAATACCTCATGAAAACGGTCATAAAACACAAAAAGACGATTTTTTGGTCATCGCCTTAAAAATGCATCGGATGTAACGGTCCATGCCAATCCCCATGGAGCACCAAAACAGTGTGCAATAGCTCATGAAAAGGGCCGTAAAACGTGAAAAACGACGAGTTTTTGGTCATAACTCTCAAACATGTATCGGGTCTTAGGGTCGTTGTAAATCCCCCTGGAACCCCAAAACTGTGGGCAATAACTCGTGAAAACAGCCATAATACGCGAAATCGACGAGTTTTTGGTTAGAACTCTCAAACATGTATCGGGTCTAACGAGCCATACAAATCCCCCTGGAAACTCGCACTTTGTAGGTAATAGAGCATGAAAACGACCATAAAACATAAAAACAACAAGTTTTTGATCATGCCCTCAAACTTGTATCGGGTCTAATGGTCGTTGTAAATCGCCCTGAAACCCTAGAAATGTGGCAATACCTCATGAAAGCAGTCATAAAACACAAAAACGACAAATTTTTGGTCATCCCCTGAAACATGCATCGGATCTAATGGTCCATGCAAATCCCCATGGAGCACCAAAACAGTGTGCAATAGCTCATGAAAACGCGGCAGACACGCTAAAACGACGAGTTTTTGGTCATAACTCTCAGACATGTATCATGTCTTAGGATCGTAGTAAATCCCCCTGGAGCACCAAAACAGTGTCCAATAGCTCATGAAAACGGCCTTAAAACGTGAAAAACGACGAGTTTTTGGTCATAACTCTCAAACATGTATCGGGTCTTAGGGTCGTTCTAAATCCCCCTGGAACCCTAAAACTGTGGGCAATAACTCATGAAAACAACCATAATACACGAAATCGACGAGTTTTTGGTTAGAACTCTCAAACATGTATCGGGTCTAACGAGCCATACAAATCCCCCTGGAAACTCGCACTGTGTAGGTAATAGAGCATGAAAACGGCCATAAAACATAAAAACAACAAGTTTTTGGTCATGCCCTCAAACATGTATCGGGTCTAATGGTCATTGTAAATCGCCCTGAAACCCTAGAACTGTGAAAATACCTCATGAAAACGGTCATAAAACACAAAAAGACGATTTTTTGGTCATCGCCTTAAAAATGCATCGGATGTAACGGTCCATGCCAATCCCCATGGAGCACCAAAACAGTGTGCAATAGCTCATGAAAAGGGCCGTAAAACGTGAAAAACGACGAGTTTTTGGTCATAACTCTCAAACATGTATCGGGTCTTAGGGTCGTTGTAAATCTCCCTGGAACCCCAAAACTGTGGGCAATAACTCGTGAAAACAGCCATAATACGCGAAATCGACAAGTTTTTGGTTAGAACTCTCAAACATGTATCGGGTCTAATGAGCCATACAAATCCCCCTGGAAACTCGCACTGTGTAGGTAATAGAGCATGAAAACGACCATAAAACATAAAAACAACAAGTTTTTGGTCATGCCCTTAAACATGTATCGGGTCTAATGGTCGTTGTAAATCGCCCTAAAACCCTAGAAATGTGGCAATACCTCATGAAAGCAGTCATAAAACACAAAAACGACAAATTTTTGGTCATCCCCTGAAACATGCATCGGATCTAATGGTCCATGCAAATCCCCATGGAGCACCAAAACAGTGTGCAATAGCTCATGAAAACGGCCGTATACGCGAAAACGACGAGTTTTTGGTCATAACTCTCAGACATGTATCATGTCTTAGGATCGTAGTAAATCCCCCTAGAGCGCGAAAACAGTGTCCAATAGCTCATGAAAACGGCCTTAAAACGTGAAAAACGACGAGTTTTTGGTCATAACTCTCAAACATGTATCGGGTCTTAGGGTCGTTCTAAATCCCCCTGGAACCCTAAAACTGTGGGCAATAACTCATGAAAACAGCCATAATACACGAAATCGACGAGTTTTTGGTTAGAACTCTCAAACATGTATCGGGTCTAACGAGCCATACAAATCCCCCTGGAAACTCGCACTGTAGGTAATAGAGCATGAAAACGGCCATAAAACATAAAAACAACAAGTTTTTGGTCATGCCCTCAAACATGTATCGGGTCTAATGGTCATTGTAAATCGCCCTGAAACCCTAGAACTGTGAAAATACCTCATGAAAACGGTCATAAAACACAAAAAGACGATTTTTTGGTCATCGCCTTAAAAATGCATCGGATGTAACGGTCCATGCCAATCCCCATGGAGCACCAAAACAGTGTGCAATAGCTCATGAAAACGGCCGTAAAACGTGAAAAACGACGAGTTTTTGGTCATAACTCTCAAACATGTATCGGGTCTTAGGGTCGTTGTAAATCCCCCTGGAACCCCAAAACTGTGGGCAATAACTCGTGAAAACAGCCATAATACGCGAAATTGACGAGTTTTTGGTTAGAACTCTAAAACATGTATCAGGTCTAACGAGCCATACAAATCCCCCTGGAAACTCGCACTGTAGGTAATAGAGCATGAATACGGCCATAAAACATAAAAACAACAAGTTTTTGGTGATGCCCTCAAACATGTATCAGGTCTAATGGTTGTTGTAAATCGCCCTAAAACCCTAGAACTATGGCAATACCTCATGAAAGCGGTCATAAAACACGAAAACGATGAATTTTTGGGCATCCCCTTAAACATGCATCGGATATAATGGTCCATGCAAATCCCCATGGAGCACCAAAACAGTGTGCAATAGCTCATGAAAACGGCCGTAAAACGCGAAAATGACGAGTTTTTGGTTATAACTCTCAAACATGTAGCAGGTCTTAGGATCGTTGTACAAGCCCTTGGAGCGTCAAAACAGTGTCCAATAGATCATGAAAACGGCCGTCAAACATGAAAAACGAGAGTTTTTGGTCATAACTCACAAACATGTATCGGGTCTTAGGGTCGTTGTAAATGCCCCTGGAACCCCAAAACTATGGGCAATAACACGTGAAAACAACCATAATACGCGAAATCAACAAGTTTTTAGTTAGAACTCTCAAACATGTATCGGGTCTAACGAGCCATACAAATCCCCTTGGAAACTCGTACCGTGCAGGTAATAGAGCATGAAAACGGCCAAAAACATAAAAACAACAATTTTTTGGTCATGCCCTCAAACATGTATCGGGTCTAATGGTCGTTGTAAATCGCCCTGAAACCCTAGAAATGTGGCAATACCTCATGAAAGCACTCATAAAACACAAAAACGACAAATTTTTGGTGATCCCTTGAAACATGCACCGGATCTAATGGTCCATGCAAATCCCCATGGAGCACCAAAACAGTGTGCAATAGCTCATGAAAACGGCCGTATACGCGAAAACGACGAGTTTTTGGTCATAACTCTCAAACATGTAGCAGGTCTTAGGATCGTAGTAAATCCCCCTGGAGCGCTAAAACAATGTCCAATAGCTCATAAAAACGGCCATAAAACGTGAAAAACGACGAGTTTTTGGTCATAACACTCAAACATGTATCGGGTCTTAGGGTCATTGTAAATCCCCCTAGAACCCTAAAACTGTGGGCAATAACTCGTGAAAACAACCATAATACGCGAAATCGACGAGTTTTTGGTTAGACCTCTCAAACATTTATCGGGTCTAACGAGCCATACAAATCCCCCTGGAAACTCGCACTGTAGGTAATAGAGCATGAAAACGGCCATAAAACATAAAAACAACAAGTTTTTGGTCATGCCCTCAAACATGTATCGGGTCTAATGGTCGTTGTAAATCGCCCTGAAACCCTAGAACTGTGGCAATACCTCATGAAAACGGTCATAAAACACAAACAAGACGATTTTTTGGTCATCGCCTTAAAAATGAATCGGATGTAACGGTCCATGCAAATCCCCATGGAGCACCAAAACAGTGTGCAATAGCTCATGAAAACGGCCCTAAAACGTGAAAAACGACGAGTTTTTGGTCATAACTCTCAAACATGTATCGGGTCTTAGGGTCGTTGTAAATCCCCCTGGAACCCCAAAACTGTGGGCAATAACTCGTGAAAACAGCCATAATATGCGAAATCGACGAGTTTTTGGTTAGAACTCTCAAACATGTATCGGGTCTAACGAGCCATACAAATCCCCTGGAAACTCGCACTGTGTAGGTAATAGAGCATGAAAACGACCATAAAACATAAAAACAACAAGTTTTTGGTCATGCCCTTAAACATGTATCGGGTCTAATGGTCGTTGTAAATCGCCCTGAAACCCTAGAAATGTGGCAATACCTCATGAAAGCAGTCATAAAACACAAAAACGACAAATTTTTGGTCATCCCCTGAAACATGCATCGGATCTAATGGTCCATGCAAATCCCCATGGAGCACCAAAACAGTGTGCAATAGCTCATGAAAACGAGTCGTAAAACGCGAAAACGACGAGTTTTTGGTCATAACTCTCAGACATGTATCATGTCTTAGGATCGTTATAAATCCCCCTGGAGCGCCAAAACAGTGTCCAAGAGCTCATGAAAACGGCCCTAAAACGTGAAAAACGACGAGTTTTTGGTCATAACTCTCAAACATGTATCGGGTCTTAGGGTCGTTGTAAATCCCCCTGGAACCCCAAAAATGTGGGTATTAACTCGTGAAAACAGCCATAATACGCGAAATCGACGAGTTTTTGGTTAGAACTCTCAAACATGTATCGGGTCTAACGAGCCATACAAATCCCCCTGGAAACTCGCACTGTAGGTAATAGAGCATGAAAACGGCCATAAAACATAAAAACAACAAGTTTTTGGTCATGCCCTCAAACATGTATCGGGTCTAATGGTCGTTGTAAATCGCCCCGAAACCCTAGAACTGTGGCAATACCTCATGAAAACGGTCATAAAACACAAAAAAGACGATTTTTGGTCATCGCCTTAAAATTGAATCGGATGTAACGGTCCATGCAAATCCCCATGGAGCACCAAAACAGTGTGCAATAGCTCATGAAAATGAGTCGTAAAACGCGAAAATGACGAGTTCTGGGTCATAACTCTCAGACATGTATCATGTCTTTGGATCGCTGTAAATCTCCTGGAACCCCAAAACTGGGCAATAACTCGTGAAAACAGCCATAATACGCTAAATCGACAAGTTTTTGGTTAGAACTCTCAAACATGTATCGGGTCTAATGAGCCATACAAATCCGAAACTTGACCGTGTAGGTAATAGAGCATGAAAACGACCATAAAACATAAAAACAACAAGTTTTTGGTCATGCCCTTAAACATGTATCGGGTCTAATGGTCGTTGTAAATCGCCCTAAAACCCTAGAAATGTGGCAATACCTCATGAAAGCAGTCATAAAACACAAAAACGACAAATTTTTGGTCATCCCCTGAAACATGCATCGGATCTAATGGTCCATGCAAATCCCCATGGAGCACCAAAACAGTGTGCAATAGCTCATGAAAACGGCCGTATACGCTAAAACGACGAGTTTTTGGTCATAACTCTCAGACATGTATCATGTCTTAGGATCGTAGTAAATCCCCCTGGAGCGCCAAAACAGTGTCCAATAGCTCATGAAAACGGCCTTAAAACGTGAAAAACGACGAGTTTTTGGTCATAACTCTCAAACATGTATCGGGTCTTAGGGTCGTTCTAAATCCCCCTGGAACCCTAAAACTGTGGGCAATAACTCATGAAAACAGCCATAATACACGAAATCGACGAGTTTTTGGTTAGAACTCTCAAACATGTATCGGGTCTAACGAGCCATACAAATCCCCCTGGAAACTCGCACTGTAGGTAATAGAGCATGAAAACGGCCATAAAACATAAAAACAACAAGTTTTTGGTCATGCCCTCAAACATGTATCGGGTCTAATGGTCATTGTAAATCACCCTGAAACCCTAGAACTGTGAAAATACCTCATGAAAACGGTCATAAAACACAAAAAGACGATTTTTTGGTCATCGCCTTAAAAATGCATCGGATGTAACGGTCCATGCCAATCCCCATGGAGCACCAAAATAGTGTGCAATAGCTCATGAAAAGGGCCGTAAAACGTGAAAAACGACGAGTTTTTGGTCATAACTCTCAAACATGTATCGGGTCTTAGGGTCGTTGTAAATCCCCCTGGAACCCCAAAACTGTGGGCAATAACTCGTGAAAACAGCCATAATACGCGAAATCGACGAGTTTTTGGTTAGAACTCTCAAACATGTATCGGGTCTAACGAGCCATACAAATCCCCCTGGAAACTCGCACTGTGTAGGTAATAGAGCATGAAAACGGCCATAAAACATAAAAACAACAAGTTTTTGGTGATGCCCTCAAACATGTATCAGGTCTAATGGTCGTTGTAAATCGCCCTGAAACCCTAGAACTATGGCAATACCTCATGAAAACGGTCATAAAACACGAAAACGATGAATTTTTGGGCATCCCCTTAAACATGCATCGGATATAATGGTCCATGCAAATCCCCATGGAGCACCAAAACAGTGTGCAATAGCTCATGAAAACGGCCGTAAAACGCGAAAATGACGAGTTTTTGGTTATAACTCTCAAACATGTAGCAGGTCTTAGGATCGTTGTACAACCCCCTGGAGCGTCAAAACAGTGTCCAATAGCTCATGAAAACGGCCGTAAAACGTGAAAAACGAGAGTTTTTGGTCATAACTCACAAACATGTATCGGGTCTTAGGGTCGTTGTAAATGCCCCTGGAACCCCAAAACTGTGGGCAATAACACGTGAAAACAACCATAATACGCGAAATCAACGAGTTTTTGGTTAGAACTCTCAAACATGTATCGGGTCTAACGAGCCATACAAATCCCCCTGGAAACTCGCACTGTAGGTAATAGAGCATGAAAACGGCCATAAAACATAAAAACAACAAGTTTTTGGTCATGCCCTCAAACATGTATCGGGTCTAATGGTCGTTGTAAATCGCCCTGAAACCCTAGAAATGTGGCAATACCTCATGAAAGCAGTCATAAAACACAAAAACGACAAATTTTTGGTCATCCCTTGAAACATGCACCGGATCTAATGGTCCATGCAAATCCCCATGGAGCACCAAAACAGTGTGCAATAGCTCATGAAAACGGCCGTATACGCGAAAACGACGAGTTTTTGGTCATAACTCTCAAACATGTAGCAGGTCTTAGGATCGTAGTAAATCCCCCTGGAGCGCCAAAACAGTGTCCAATAGCTCATGAAAACGGCCGTAAAACGTGAAAAACGACGAGTTTTTGGTCATAACTCTCAAACATGTATCGGGTCTTAGGGTCGTTGTAAATCCCCCTAGAACCCTAAAACTGTGGGCAATAACTCGTGAAAACAACCATAATACGCGAAATCGACGAGTTTTTGGTTAGACCTCTCAAACATTTATCGGGTCTAACGAGCCATACAAATCCCCCTGGAAACTCGCACTGTAGGTAATAGAGCATGAAAACGGCCATAAAACATAAAAACCACAAGTTTTTGGTCATGCCCTCAAACATGTATCGGGTCTAATGGTCATTGTAAATCTCCCTGAAACCCTAGAACTGTGAAAATACCTCATGAAAACGGTCATAAAACACAAAAAGACGATTTTTTGGTCATCGCCTTAAAAATGCACCGGATGTAACGGTCCATGCAAATCCCCATGGAGCACCAAAACAGTGTGCACTAGCTCATGAAAACGGCCGTAAAACGCGAAAACGACGAGTTTTTGGTCATAACTCTCAAACATGTATCGGGTCTTAGGGTCGTTGTAAATCCCCCTGGAACCCCAAAACTGTGGGCAATAACTCGTGAAAACAGCCGTAATACGCGAAATCGACGAGTTTTTGGTTAGAACTCTCAAACATGTATCGGGTCTAATGAGCCATACAAATCCCCCTATAAACTCATAGTGTGTAGGTAATAGAGCATGAAAACGGCCATAAAACATAAAAACAATAAGTTTTTGATCATGCCCTCAAACATGTATCGGGTCTAATGGTCATTGTAAATCGCCCTGAAACCCTAGAACTGTGAAAATACCTCATGAAAACGGTCATAAAACACAAAAAGACGATTTTTTGGTCATCGCCTTAAAAATGCATCGGATGTAACGGTCCATGCAAATCCCCATGGAGCACCAAAACAGTGTGCAATAGCTCATGAAAACGGCCGTAAAACGCGAAAACGACGAGTTTTTGGTCATAACTCTCAAACATGTATCGGGTCTTAGGGTCGTTGTAAATCCCCCTGGAACCCCAAAACTGTGGGCAATAACTCGTGAAAACAGCCATAATACGCGAAATCGACAAGTTTTTGGTTAGAACTCTCAAACATGTATCGGGTCTAATGAGCCATACAAATCCCCTGTAACTCGTGACTGTAGGTAATAGAGCATGAAAACTACCATAAAACATAAAAACAACAAGTTTTTGGTCATGCCCTCAAACATGTATCGGGTCTAATGGTCGTTGTAAATCGCCCTGAAACCCTAGAAATGTGGCAATACCTCATGAAAGCAGTCATAAAACACAAAAACGACAAATTTTTGGTCATCCCCTGAAACATGCATCGGATCTAATGGTCCATGCAAATCCCCATGGAGCACCAAAACAGTGTGCAATAGCTCATGAAAACGGCCGTATACGCGAAAACGACGAGTTTTTGGTCATAACTCTCAGACATGTATCATGTCTTAGGATCGTAGTAAATCCCCCTGGAGCGCCAAAACAGTGTCCAATAGCTCATGAAAACGGCCGTAAAACGTGAAAAACGACGAGTTTTTGGTCATAACTCTCAAACATGTATCGGGTCTTAGGGTCGTTGTAAATCCCCCTGGAAACCCTAAAACTGTGGGCAATAACTCATGAAAACAACCATAATACGCGAAATCGACGAGTTTTTGGTTAGACCTCTCAAACATTTATCGGGTCTAACGAGCCATACAAATCCCCCTGGAAACTCGCACTGTAGGTAATAGAGCATGAAAACGGCCATAAAACATAAAAACCACAAGTTTTTGGTCATGCCCTCAAACATGTATCGGGTCTAATGGTCGTTGTAAATCGCCCTGAAACCCTAGAACTGTGGCAATACCACATGAAAACGGTCATAAAACACAAAAACGACGAATTTTTGGGCATCCCCTTAAACATGCATCGGATCTAAAATGGTCCATGCAAATCCCCATGGAGCACCAAAACAGTGTGCAATAGCTCATGAAAACGGCCGTAAAACGCAAAAACGATGAGTTTTTGGTCATAACTCTCAAACATGTATGATGTCTTAGGATCGTTGTAAATCCCCCTGGAGCGCCAAAACAGTGTCCAATAGCTCATGAAAACGGCCGTAAAACGTGAAAAAGACGAGTTTTTGGACATAACTCTCAAACATGTATCGGGTCTAAGGGTCGTTGTAAATCCCCCTAGAACCCCAAACCTGTGGGCAATAACTCGTGAAAACAGCCATAATACGCGAAATTGACGAGTTTTTGGTTAGAACTCTAAAACATGTATCGGGTCTAACGAGCCATACAAATCCCCCTGGAAACTCGCACTGTAGGTAATAGAGCATGAAAACGGCCATAAAACATAAAAACAACAAGTTTTTGGTGATGCCCTCAAACATGTATCAGGTCTAATGGTCGTTGTAAATCGCCCTGAAACCCTAGAACTATGGCAATACCTCATGAAAACGGTCATAAAACACGAAAACGATGAATTTTTGGGCATCCCCTTAAACATGCATCGGATATAATGGTCCATGCAAATCCCCATGGAGCACCAAAACAGTGTGCAATAGCTCATGAAAACGGTCGTAAAACGCGAAAATGATGAGTTTTTGGTTATAACTCTCAAACATGTAGCAGGTCTTAGGATCGTTGTACAAGCCCTTGGAGAGTCAAAACAGTGTCCAATAGATCATGAAAACGGCCGTAAAACATGAAAAACGAGAGTTTTTGGTCATAACTCACAAACATGTATCGGGTCTTAGGGTCGTTGTAAATGCCCCTGGAACCCCAAAACTGTGGGCAATAACACGTGAAAACAACCATAATACGCGAAATCAACGAGTTTTTGGTTAGAACTCTCAAACATGTATCGGGTCTAACGAGCCATACAAATTCCCTTGGAAACTCGTACCGTGTAGGTAATAGAGCATGAAAACGACCATAAAACATAAAAACAACAAATTTTTGGTCATGCCCTCAAACATGTATCGGGTCTAATGATCGTTGTAAATCGCCCTGAAACATTAGAAATGTGGCAATACCTCATGAAAGCAGTCATAAAACACAAAAACGACAAATTTTTGGTCATCCCTTGAAACATGCACCGGATCTAATGGTCCATGCAAATCCCCATGGAGCACCAAAACAGTGTGCAATAGCTCATGAAAACGGCCGTAAAACGCGAAAACGACGAGTTTTTGGTCATAACTCTCAAACATGTATGATGTCTTAGGATCGTTGTAAATCCCCCTGGAGCGCCAAAACAGTGTCCAATAGCTCATGAAAACGGCCGTAAAACGTGAAAAACGACGAGTTTTTGGTCATAACTCTCAAACATGTATCGGGTCTTAGGGTCATTGTAAATCCCCCTAGAACCCCAAAACTGTGGGCAATAACTCGTGAAAACAACCATAATACGCGAAATCGACGAGTTTTTGGTTAGACCTCTCAAACATTTATCGGGTCTAACGAGCCATACAAATCCCCCTGGAAACTCGCACTGTAGGTAATAGAGCATGAAAACGGCCATAAAACCACAAGTTTTGGTCATGCCCTCAAACATGTATCGGGTCTAATGGTCGTTGTAAATCATACGAAACCCTAGAACTGTGGCAATACCACATGAAAACGGTCATAAAACACAAAAACGACGAATTTTTGGGCATCCCCTTAAACATGCATCAGATCTAAAATGGTCCATGCAAATCCCCATGGAGCACCAAAACAGTGTGCAATAGCTCATGAAAACGGCCGTAAAACGCGAAAACGATGAGTTTTTGGTCATAACTCTCAAACATGTATGATGTCTTAGGATCGTTGTAAATCCCCCTGGAGCGCCAAAACAGTGTCCAATAGCTCATGAAAACGGCCGTAAAACGTGAAAACGACTTTTTTGTCATAACCCTCAAACATGTATCGGGTCTAATGGTCGTTGTAAATCCCCCTGGAACCCCAAAACTGTGGGCAATAACTCGTGAAAACAGCCATAATACGCGAAATCGACGAGTTTTGGTTAGAACTTTCAAACATGTATCGGGTCTAACGAGCCATACAAATCCCCCTGGAAACTCGCACTGTAGGTAATAGAGCATGAAAACGGCCATAAAACATCAAAACAACAAGTTTTTGGTGATGCCCTCAAACTTGTATCGGGTCTAATGGTCGTTGTAAATCGCCCTGAAACCCTAGAACGGTGGCAATACCTCATGAAAACGGTCATAAAACACAAAAACGACGAATTTTTGGGCATCCCATTAAACATGCATCGGATATAATGGTCCATGCAAATCCCCATGGAGCACCAAAACAGTGTGCAATAGCTCATGAAAACGGTCGTAAAACGCGAAAATGATGAGTTTTTGGTTATAACTCTCAAACATGTAGCAGGTCTTAGGATCGTTGTAAAAGCCCGTGGAGCGTCAAAACAGTCCAATAGATCATGAAGCGGCCGTAAAACATGAAAAAGCGAGTTTTGGTCATAACTCACAAACATGTATCGGGTCTTAGGGTCGTTGTAAATGCCCCTGGAACCCCAAAACTGTGGGCAATAACACGTGAAAACAACCATAATACGCGAAATCAACGAGTTTTTGGTTAGAACTCTCAAACATGTATCGGGTCTAACGAGCCATAGAAATCCCCCTGGAAACTCGCACTGTAGGTAATAGAGCATGAAAACGGCAATAAAACATAAAAACAACAAATTTTGGTCATGCCCTCAAACATGTATTGGGTCTAATGGTCGTTGTAAATCGCCCCGAAACCCTAGAACTGTGGCAATACCTCATGAAAACGGTCATAAAACACAAAAAAGACGATTTTTGGTCATCCCTTGAAACATGCACCAGATGTAACGGTCCATGCAAATCCCATGGAGCACCAAAACAGTGTGCAATAGCTCATGAAAACGGCCGTAAAACGCGAAAACGACGAGTTTTTGGTCATAACTCTCAAACATGTATGATGTCTTAGGATCGTTGTAAATCCCCCTGGAGCGCCAAAACAGTGTCCAATAGCTCATGAAAACGGCCGTAAAACGTGAAAAACGACGAGTTTTTGGTCATAACTCTCAAACATGTATCGGGTCTTAGGGTCATTGTAAATCCCCCTAGAACCCCAAAACTGTGGGCAATAACTCGTGAAAACAACCATAATACGCGAAATCGACGAGTTTTTGGTTAGACCTCTCAAACATTTATCGGGTCTAACGAGCCATACAAATCCCCCTGGAAACTCGCACTGTAGGTAATAGAGCATGAAAACGGCCATAAAACATAAAAACCACAAGTTTTTGGTCATGCCCTCAAACATGTATCGGGTCTAATGGTCGTTGTAAATCGCCCTGAAACCCTAGAACTGTGGCAATACCACATGAAAACGGTCATAAAACACAAAAACGACGAATTTTTGGGCATCCCCTTAAACATGCATCAGATCTAAAATGGTCCATGCAAATCCCCATGGAGCACCAAAACAGTGTGCAATAGCTCATGAAAACGGCCGTAAAACGCGAAAACGATGAGTTTTTGGTCATAACTCTCAAACATGTATGATGTCTTAGGATCGTTGTAAATCCCCCTGGAGCGCCAAAACAGTGTCCAATAGCTCATGAAAACGGCCGTAAAACGTGAAAAAGACGAGTTTTTGGACATAACTCTCAAACATGTATCGGGTCTAAGGGTCGTTGTAAATCCCCCTGGAACCCCAAAACTGTGGGCAATAACTCGTGAAAACAGCCATAATACGCGAAATTGACGAGTTTTTGGTTAGAACTCTAAAACATGTATCGGGTCTAACGAGCCATACAAATCCCCCTGGAAACTCGCACTGTAGGTAATAGAGCATGAAAACGGCCATAAAACATAAAAACAACAAGTTTTTGGTGATGCCCTCAAACATGTAT
Source organism: Avena insularis (assembly GCA_023614405.1). NCBI lineage: Eukaryota > Viridiplantae > Streptophyta > Magnoliopsida > Poales > Poaceae > Avena > Avena insularis. Next base: position 9,778 of record JAJUPC010000015.1, on the reverse strand, counting down.
CAGGTCTAATGGTCGTTGTAAATCGCCCTGAAACCCTAGAACTATGGCAATACCTCATGAAAACGGTCATAAAACACGAAAACGATGAATTTTTGGGCATCCCCTTAAACATGCATCGGATATAATGGTCCATGCAAATCCCCATGGAGCACCAAAACAGTGTGCAATAGCTCATGAAAACGGCCGTAAAACGCGAAAATGACGAGTTTTTGGTTATAACTCTCAAACATGTAGCAGGTCTTAGGATCGTTGTACAAGCCCTTGGAGAGTCAAAACAGTGTCCAATAGATCATGAAAACGGCCGTAAAACATGAAAAACAAGAGTTTTTGGTCATAACTCCCAAACATGTATCGGGTCTTAGGGTCGTTGTAAATGCCCCTGGAACCCCAAAACTGTGGGCAATAACACGTGAAAACAACCATAATACGCGAAATCAACGAGTTTTTGGTTAGAACTCTCAAACATGTATCGGGTCTAACGAGCCATACAAATTCCCTTGAAACTTCGCACTGTAGGTAATAGAGCATGAAAACGGCCATAAAACATAAAAACAACAAATTTTTGGTCATGCCCTCAAACATGTATCGGGTCTAATGGTCGTTGTAAATCGCCCTGAAACCCTAGAAATGTGGCAATACCTCATGAAAGCAGTCATAAAACACAAAAGCGACAAATTTTTGGTCATCCCCTGAAACATGCATCGGATCTAAAATGGTCCATGCAAATCCCCATGGAGCACCAAAACAGTGTGCAATAGCTCATGAAAACGGCCGTAAAACGCGAAAACGACGAGTTTTTGGTCATAACTCTCAAACATGTATCATGTCTTAGGATCGTTGTAAATCCCCCTGGAGCGCCAAAACAGTGTCCAATAGCTCATGAAAACGGCCGTAAAACGTGAAAAACGACGAGTTTTTGGTCATAACTCTCAAACATGTATCGGGTCTTAGGGTCATTGTAAATCCCCCTAGAACCCCAAAACTGTGGGCAATAACTCGTGAAAACAGCCATAATACGCGAAATCGACGAGTTTTTGGTTAGAACTCTCAAACATGTATCGGGTCTAACGAGCCATACAAATCCCCCTGTAAACTCGCACTGTGTAGGTAATAGAGCATGAAAACGGCCATAAAACATAAAAACAACAAGTTTTTGGTCATGCCCTCAAACATGTATCGGGTCTAATGGTCGTTGTAAATCGCCCTGAAACCCTAGAACTGTGGCAATACCACATGAAAACGGTCATAAAACACAAAAACGACGAATTTTTGGGCATCCCCTTAAACATGCATCAGATCTAAAATGGTCCATGCAAATCCCCATGGAGCACCAAAGCAGTGCAATAGCTCATGAAAGCGGTAGAAAAGCGAAAAGCGATGAGTTTTGGTCATAACTCTCAAACATGTATCATGTCTTAGGATCGTTGTAAATCCCCCTGGAGCGCCAAAACAGTGTCCAATAGCTCATGAAAACGGCCGTAAAACGTGAAAAAGACGAGTTTTTGGTCATAACTCTCAAACATGTATCGGGTCTTAGGGTCGTTGTAAATCCCCCTGGAACCCCAAACTGTGGGCAATAACTCGTGAAAACAGCCATAATACGTGAAATTGACGAGTTTTTGGTTAGAACTCTAAAACATGTATCAGGTCTAACGATCCATACAAATCCCCCTGGAAACTCGCACTATAGGTAATAGAGCATGAAAACGGCCATAAAACATAAAAACAACAAGTTTTTGGTCATGCCCTCAAACATGTATCGGGTCTAATGGTCGTTGTAAATCGCCCTGAAACCCTAGAACTGTGGCAATACCTCATGACAACGGTCATAAAACACAAAAACGACGAATTTTTGGGCATCCCCTTAAACATGCATCGGATCTAAAATGGTCCATGCAAATCCCCATGGAGCACCAAAACAGTGTGCAATGGCTCATGAAAACGGCCATAAAACGCGAAAATGACGAGTTTCTGGTTATAACTCTCAAACATGTAGCAGGTCTTAGGATCGTTGTAGAACCCCCTGGAGCGTCAAAACAGTGTCCAATAGCTCATGAAAACGGCCGTAAAACGTGAAAAACGAGAGTTTTTGGTCATAACTGTCAAACATGTATCAGGTCTTAGGGTCGTTGTAAATCCCCCTGGAACCCCAAAACTGTGGGCAATAACTCGTGAAAACAGCCGTAATACGCGAAATCGACGAGTTTTTGGTTAGAACTCTCAAACATGTATCGGGTCTAACGAGCCATACAAATCCCCCTGTAAACTCGCACTGTGTAGGTAATAGAGCATGAAAACAGCCATAAAACATAAAAACAAGTTTTTGATCATGCCCTCAAACATGTATCGGGTCTAATGGTCGTTGTAAATCGCATACGAAACATTAGAAATGTGGCAATACCTCATGAAAGCAGTCATAAAACACAAAAACGACAAATTTTTGGTCATCCCTTGAAACATGCACCGGATCTAATGGTCCATGCAAATCCCCATGGAGCACCAAAACAGTGTGCAATAGCTCATGAAAACGGCCGTAAAACGCGAAAACGACGAGTTTTTGGTCATAACTCTCAAACATGTATGATGTCTTAGGATCGTTGTAAATCCCCCTGGAGCGCCAAAACAGTGTCCAATAGCTCATGAAAACGGCCGTAAAACGTGAAAAGCGAGAGTTTTTGGTCATAACTCTCAAACATGTATCGAATCTTAGGGTCATTGTAAATCCCCCTAGAACCCCAAAACTGTGGGCAATAACTCGTGAAAACCACCATAATACGCGAAATCGACGAGTTTTTGGTTAGAACTCTCAAACATTTATCGGGTCTAACGAGCCATACAAATCCCCCTGGAAACTCGCACTGTAGGTAATAGAGCATGAAAACGGCCATAAAACATAAAAACCACAAGTTTTTGGTCATGCCCTCAAACATGTATCGGGTCTAATGGTCGTTGTAAATCGCCCTGAAACCCTAGAACTGTGGCAATACCACATGAAAACGGTCATAAAACACAAAAACGACGAATTTTTGGGCATCCCCTTAAACATGCATCAGATCTAAAATGGTCCATGCAAATCCCCATGGAGCACCAAAACAGTGTGCAATAGCTCATGAAAAGCGGCCGTAAAAGCGAAAGCGATGAGTTTTGGTCATAACTCTCAAACATGTAGGTTGTCTTAGGATCGTTGTAAAACCCCTGGGCGCCAAAGCAGTGTCCAATAGCTCATGAAAAGCAGTAAAAGCGTGAAAAAGATGAGTTTTGGACATAACTCTCAAACATGTATCGGGTCTAAGGGTCTTTGTAAATCCCCCTAGAACCCCAAACCTGTGGGCAATAACTCGTGAAAACAGCCATAATCTGTGAAATCAACGAGTTTTTGGTTAAACCTCTCAAACATTTATCGGGTCTAACGAGCCATACAAATCCCCCTGGAAACTTGCCCTGTAGGTAATAGAGCATGAAAACGGCCATAAAATATAAAAACCACAAGTTTTTTGGTCATGCCCTCAAACATGTATCAGGTCTAATGGTCGTTGTAAATCGCCTACGAAACCCTAGAACTATGGCAATACCTCATGAAAACGGTCATAAAACACGAAAACGATGAATTTTTGGGCATCCCCTTAAACATGCATCGGATATAATGGTCCATGCAAATCCCCATGGAGCACCAAAACAGTGTGCAATAGCTCATGAAAACGGCCGTAAAACGCGAAAATGACGAGTTTTTGGTTATAACTCTCAAACATGTAGCAGGTCTTAGGATCGTTGTACAAGCCCTTGGAGAGTCAAACAAAGTGTCCAATAGATCATGAAAACGGCCGTAAAACATGAAAAACGAGGTTTTGGTCATAACTCTCAAACATGTATCGGGTCTTAGGGTCGTTGTACATCCACTGGAACCCCAAAAGCGTGGGCAATAACACGTGAAAACAACCATAATACGCTAAATCAACGAGTTTTTGGTTAGAACTCTCAAACATGTATCGGGTCTAACGAGCCATACAAATTCCCTTGGAAACTCGTACCGTGTAGGTAATAGAGCATGAAAACGGCCATAAAACATAAAAACAACAAATTTTTGGTCATGCCCTCAAACATGTATCGGGTCTAATGGTCGTTGTAAATCGCCCTGAAACCCTAGAAATGTGGCAATACCTCATGAAAGCAGTCATAAAACACAAAAACGACAAATTTTTGGTCATCCCTTGAAACATGCACCGGATCTAATGGTCCATGCAAATCCCCATGGAGCACCAAAACAGTGTGCATTACCTCATGAAAACGGCCGTAAAACGCGAAAGCAGCGAGTTTTGGTCATAACTCTCAAACATGTATGATGTCTTAGGATCGTTGTAAATCCCCCTGGAGCGCCAAAACAGTGTCCAATAGCTCATGAAAACGGCCGTAAAACGTGAAAAACGACGAGTTTTTGGTCATAACTCTCAAACATGTATCGGGTCTTAGGGTCATTGTAAATCCCCCTAGAACCCCAAAACTGTGGGCAATAACTCGTGAAAACAACCATAAAACGTGAAAAATCGACGAGTTTTTGGTTAAACCTCTCAAACATTTATCGGGTCTAACGAGCCATACAAATCCCCCTGGAAACTCGCACTGTAGGTAATAGAGCATGAAAACGGCCATAAAACATAAAAACCACAAGTTTTTGGTCATGCCCTCAAACATGTATCGGGTCTAATGGTCGTTGTAAATATACGAAACCCTAGAACTGTGGCAATACCACATGAAAACGGTCATAAAACACAAAAACGACGAATTTTTGGGCATCCCCTTAAACATGCATCAGATCTAAAATGGTCCATGCAAATCCCCATGGAGCACCAAAACAGTGTGCAATAGCTCATGAAAACGGTCGTAAAATGCGAAACGACGAGTTTTTGGTCATAACTCTCAAACATGTATGATGTCTTAGGATCCTTGTAAATCCCGGGCGTAAAAGCGGTGTCCAATAGCTAATTAAAACGGCCGTAAAACGTGAAAAAGAGAGTTTTTGGTCATAACTCTCAAACATGTATCGGGTCTAAGGGTCTTTGTAAATCCCCCTAGAACCCCAAACCTGTGGGCAATAACTCGTGAAAACAGCCATAATCTGTGAAATTGACGAGTTTTGGTTAGAACTCTAAAACATGTATCGGGTCTAACGAGCCATACAAATCCCCTGAAACTTCGCATTGTAGGTAATAGAGCATGAAAGCGCCATAAAACATAAAAACAACAAGTTTTGGTGATGCCCTCAAACATGTATCGGGTCTAATGGTCGTTGTAAATGCCACGAAACCCTAGAACTATGGCAATACCTCATGAAAAGCGGTCATAAAACACAAAAGCGATGAATTTTGGGCATCCCTTAAACATGCATCGGATATAATGGTCCATGCAAATCCCCATGGAGCACCAAAGCAGTGTGCAATAGCTCATGAAAGCGGCCGTAAAAGCGAAAAGCGAGTTTTGGTTATAACTCTCAAACATGTAGCAGGTCTTAGGATCGTTGTACAAGCCCTTGGAGAGTCAAAACAGTGTCCAATAGATCATGAAAACGGCCGTAAAACATGAAAAACGAGAGTTTTTGGTCATAACTCACAAACATGTATCGGGTCTTAGGGTCGTTGTAAATGCCCCTGGAACCCCAAAACTGTGGGCAATAACACGTGAAAACAACCATAATACGCGAAATCAACGAGTTTTTGGTTAGAACTCTCAAACATGTATCGGGTCTAACGAGCCATACAAATTCCCTTGGAAACTCGTACCGTGTAGGTAATAGAGCATGAAAACGGCCATAAAACATAAAAACAACAAATTTTTGGTCATGCCCTCAAACATGTATCGGGTCTAATGGTCGTTGTAAATCGCCCTGAAACCCTAGAAATGTGGCAATACCTCATGAAAGCAGTCATAAAACACAAAAACGACAAATTTTTGGTCATCCCTTGAAACATGCACCGGATCTAATGGTCCATGCAAATCCCCATGGAGCACCAAAATAGTGTGCAATAGCTCATGAAAACGGCCGTAAAACGCGAAAACGACGAGTTTTTGGTCATAACTCTCAAACATGTATGATGTCTTAGGATCGTTGTAAATCCCCCTGGAGCGCCAAAACAGTGTCCAATAGCTCATGAAAACGGCCGTAAAACGTGAAAAACGACGAGTTTTTGGTCATAACTCTCAAACATGTATCGGGTCTTAGGGTCATTGTAAATCCCCCTAGAACCCCAAAGCGTGGCAATAACTCGTGAAAACAACCATAATACGCGAAATCGACGAGTTTTTGGTTAGACCTCTCAAACATTTATCGGGTCTAACGAGCCATACAAATCCCCCTGGAAACTCGCACTGTAGGTAATAGAGCATGAAAACGGCCATAAAACATAAAAACCACAAGTTTTTGGTCATGCCCTCAAACATGTATCGGGTCTAATGGTCGTTGTAAATCGCCCTGAAACCCTAGAACTGTGGCAATACCACATGAAAACGGTCATAAAACACAAAAACGACTAATTTTTGGGCATCCCCTTAAACATGCATCAGATCTAAAATGGTCCATGCAAATCCCCATGGAGCACCAAAACAGTGTGCAATAGCTCATGAAAACGGCCGTAAAACGCGAAAACGATGAGTTTTTGGTCATAACTCTCAAACATGTATGATGTCTTAGGATCGTTGTAAATCCCCTTGGCGTAAAAGCAGTGTGTCCAATATCTCATGAAAACGGCAGTAAAACGTGAAAAACGACGAGTTTTTGGTCATAACTCTCAAACATGTATCGGGTCTTAGGGTCGTTGTAAATCCCCCTAGAACCCCAAACCTGTGGGCAATAACTCGTGGAAACAGCCATAATATGCGAAATCGATGAGTTTTTGGTTAGAACTCTAAAACATGTATCGGGTCTAACGAGCCATACAAATCCCCCTGGAAACTCGCACTGTAGGTAATAGAGCATGAAAACGGCCATAAAACATAAAAACAACAAGTTTTTGGTGATGCCCTCAAACATGTATCAGGTCTAATGGTCGTTGTAAATCGCCCTGAAACCCTAGAACTATGGCAATACCTCATGAAAACGGTCATAAAACACGAAAACGATGAATTTTTGGGCATCCCCTTAAACATGCATCGGATATAATGGTCCATGCAAATCCCCATGGAGCACCAAAACAGTGTGCAATAGCTCATGAAAACGGCCGTAAAACGCGAAAATGACGAGTTTTTGGTTATAACTCTCAAACATGTAGCAGGTCTTAGGATCGTTGTACAAGCCCTTGGAGAGTCAAAACAGTGTCCAATAGATCATGAAAACGGCCGTAAAACATGAAAAACGAGAGTTTTTGGTCATAACTCACAAACATGTATCGGGTCTTAGGGTCGTTGTAAATGCCCCTGGAACCCCAAAACTGTGGGCAATAACACGTGAAAACAACCATAATACGCGAAATCAACGAGTTTTTGGTTAGAACTCTCAAACATGTATCGGGTCTAACGAGCCATACAAATTCCCTTGGAAACTCGTACCGTGTAGGTAATAGAGCATGAAAACGGCCATAAAACATAAAAACAACAAATTTTTGGTCATGCCCTCAAACATGTATCGGGTCTAATGGTCGTTGTAAATCGCCCTGAAACCCTAGAAATGTGGCAATACCTCATGAAAGCAGTCATAAAACACAAAAACGACAAATTTTTGGTCATCCCTTGAAACATGCACCGGATCTAATGGTCCATGCAAATCCCCATGGAGCACCAAAGCGATGTGCAATAGCTCATGAAAGCGGCCGTAAAAGCGAAAGCAGCGAGTTTTGGTCATAAATCTCAAACATGTATGTTGTCTTATGATCGTTGTAAATCCCCCTGTTGCGCCAAAACAGTGTCCATTAGCTCATGAAAAGCGGCCGTAAAAGCGTGAAAAGCAGCGAGTTTTGGTCATAACTCTCAAACATGTATCGGGTCTTAGGGTCATTGTAAATCCCCCTAGAACCCCAAAACTGTGGGCAATAACTCGTGAAAACAACCATAATACGCGAAATCGACGAGTTTTTGGTTAGACCTCTCAAACATTTATCGGGTCTAACGAGCCATACAAATCCCCTGAAACTTCGCCTTTGTAGGTAATAGAGCATGAAAACGGCCATAAAATATAAAAACCACAAGTTTTTTGGTCATGCCCTCAAACATGTATCAGGTCTAATGGTCGTTGTAAATCGCCCTGAAACCTTAGAACTGTGGCAATACCACATGAAAACGGTCATAAAACACAAAAACGACGAATTTTTGGGCATCCTTTTAAACATGCATCGGATCTAAAATGGTCCATGCAAATCCCCATGGAGCACCAAAGCGATGTGCAATAGCTCATGAAAGCGGCCGTAAAAGCGAAAGCGATGAGTTTTGGTCATAACTCTCAAACATGTATGATGTCTTAGGATCGTTGTAAATCCCTGGAGGCGTAAGCAGTGTCCAATAGCTCATGAAAAGCGGTAGTAAACGTGAAAAAGGCGAGTTTTGGACATAACTCTCAAACATGTATCGGGTCTAAGGGTCGTTGTAAATCCCCCTAGAACCCCAAAACTGTGGGCAATAACACGTGAAAACAACCATAATCTGTGAAATTGACGAGTTTTGGTTAGAACTCTCAAACATGGATCGCGTCTAACGACCCATACAAATCCCCTGAAACTCATGCTTGTAGGTAATAGAGTATGAAAACGGCCATAAAACATAAAAACAACAAGTTTTGGTGATGCCCTCAAACATGTATCGGGTCTAATAGTCATTGTAAATCGCCCTGAAACCCTAGAACTATGGCAATACCTCATGAAAACGGTCATAAAACACAAAAACGACGAATTTTTGGGCATCCCCTTAAACATGCATCGGATCTAATGGTCCATGCAAATCCCCATGGAGCACCAAAACAGTGTGCAATAGCTCATGAAAACGGTAGTAAAAGCGAAAATGATGAGTTTTGGTTATAACTCTCAAACATGTAGCAGGTCTTAGGATCGTTGTACAAGCCCTTGGAGAGTCAAAGCAGTGTCCAATAGATCATGAAAAGCGGCCGTAAAACATGAAAAAGTCGAGTTTTTGGTCATAAGTCACAAACATGTATCGGGTCTTAGGGTCGTTGTAAATGCCCCTGGAACCCCAAAACTGTGGGCAATAACACGTGAAAACAACCATAATACACGAAATCAACGAGTTTTTGGTTAGAACTCTCAAACATGTATCGGGTCTAACGAGCCATACAAATTCCTTGGAAACTTGCACGTGTAGGTAATAGAGCATGAAAACCATAAAACATAAAAACAACAAATTTTTGGTCATGCCCTCAAACATGTATCGGTCTAATGATCGTTGTAAATCGCATACGAAACCCTAGAAATGTGGCAATACCTCATGAAAGCGGTCATAAAACACAAAAGCGACAAATTTTGGTCATCCCTTGAAACATGCATCGGATCTAATGGTCCAAGCAAATCCCCATGGAGCACCAAAACAGTGTGCAATAGCTCATGAAAACGGCCGTAAAACGCGAAAACGACGAGTTTTTGGTCATAACTCTCAAACATGTATGATGTCTTGGGATCGTTGTAAATCCCCACAGGGCGTAAAGCAGTGTCCAATAGCTCATGAAAGCGGCCGTAAAAAGCGTGAAAAAGCACGAGTTTTGGTCATAACTCTCAAACATGTATCGGGTCTTAGGGTCATTGTAAATCCCCCCAGAACCCCAAAACTGTGGGCAATAACTCGTGAAAAC